>CM077081.1:202629708-203829708 GCA_039513925.1 Platanthera zijinensis | reverse complement strand
ACTGCTTCTCCGGCGGCCGTGCCGCCGCCCGATGGTAGCCCTCACCTCAACAGAGGTGGTGGTGGTGGTGGCCGGCCAGGGAGATGGCTGGGCGGCCAGGGAGATGGCTGGGTGGCCAGGAGATGGCTTTAGAAAAGCTACAGGTTTCAAGTTTTTTTTAAGTTGCTGGTTCGGGCTAAAGAAGGAGATGAACAGTAACATTATATTATATTATATATTGTATAATTAGGAATTAATTCCATTTACTGTGCACTAGGTTTAAACTGAAAATTATTGCACGTAGGGGCTGAAACATAAAAAGTAGTCAACATATAAAATGTAGACCTTGAGGTCTAGTTTAATTCAAAATTGATTTCACTCGATTTGGAGTCCTGGTTAGACTACATCACACTTTTTGGTGAGATCTATCCATAGGGCTATCTTGATCTTAGAAAAATTCCCCACTCCAATCCAGTCATCAAAATGACTCGAAATTTTGGGTGTGGCCTAATATTATCTATATCTAAATGTTATCCAAAAATTAGGATTTTTGGGAAATATATTTCTATAGTTTTTAGAAAAATTCAATAATCTTAGCATAATTTAGTTAGATGGCTAAAAGACTTCCAAACCATCCCAAATTTTGGTGAGTGGTCCCTGGGTTTATCATAAGGTTCTAGTAAAAATGTCATCTCATTTGGAGATGTTTTGATTAAGTTTTTTATCCAACCCTAGGTTGGTCCTTATTGGATAATTTAGGATCAAACACCCCCTTGGTATTTGGGTGGTCATATCACCTCAACAAAGGCTGATATTTTGTCCAAAGGCTGTTTAGGGCATGACACACCCTCCAAGGGAGTTTGGGGTGTTTTGGTGTAGGGTAGCCCTAGAACCCTAGGGAATATCCCTTAATGGTGGTTTTTAGGGTTGTGAAGGTCATTGGGTCAAATGACCTTGGACTGACCTAAAATTTGGTGGAGAGGACCATAGGGCTAGTATAGTTCTCTGGACAAAATTTTAGGGTTTTTGGAGATAGCTAGGCCACCTAAAATCCTAACCCTAGTTTAGTTCACCAACTTTGAATTGTTAAGCTATCTAATGAACTTCAAATCAGGTAAAATTTGGGCAAAGGGATTTTCTGGTCAAAATAGCCACGATATAATTTTGTTGAGATTTTTGGCTTAATTTATACAGTACTTCATTTACAACTCTAATTGTGCCCTAGATATTTATTTTGATGATTATGGAATTTCTATTTAGTGGAGTATTATGAAATCTTGGATTAGGGCATCTTATAGCCTGTTATACCTTCTATATTTTTCTTGAAAATTTTAACTGATTATTTCTGATACATATTTCTTTAACGTACTAGTTGATACATGGAGTCAAAAATACAAATAATGTCCATTTACTATTTGGAAAATTATGAAATTAGGTCAGTGGGTGTTTCAAATTATGATAGTCACCCTGTAATGTTTTCTAGAATTTTAGATGGATAAAAACAGTACCTGCTTCATTAAGTTAGGAAAATTAGTATCTTGAATTAAAATAAATTCAGAGTTCAAATGTTGGAGAAAAATTATGGTACTTGGTTTATGATGGTTTTAGGTCACTATCTAGCTCCTTTAATTTTCTTGGGATTTTTGGATACACATTTTTCATTACTTCCTTCATAATATAGTAGAAATGGCCTAAAACGGTAAATTAGGAAATATAGGCCTAAACACCTCTAGAATTTCTCAAATCTTGGAATTGCTGTTTAAATGTCTCATAGGATTTTTACGGATTTTATGATGATTTATTGTTTGCTCATTATTGCACTTCATGTTCATTCTAGGGCATTTAGAATCTTAGAATAAATAAATTAAATGCCCGATAAATAGGAAAATTTGGAAACCTTGGATTTAGACTAATTATGTCATGGTAGACCTCCAATAAATATTATAGGAGATTCGAAAGACAAATTGGAGTACCTCCTCTTATACTCCTCATGTACCTTAGGATGGTCTGCATATAGTAAAACCACGGAAACTGAACTAGAGTAATAATGATCTTGGGAAATGGAATTTTGGTAGTTGCTGGTTGGTTAGGGAAAGCTAAGATTAAGTTCATTATTGGAAGTCAGGATAAGTAGAGTGTGAGACTGGTTAAGGTTAAGTGGCGTACGGGAACGACGAAAGATCATCCACCCCGGGTAGGAATGGAAGAGTCTTAATACTCTAGGGTTAGATCTAAAGTAACTAAAAGGGGATCGGGTTAAGGGAGATCAACCAATAACAATAAGTGCCTTGCGAAAGGGAACTTCGGGTCGTAATGCCGCTGTCTTGGTTCCTAGTGCCCTTTGAGAGCCCTTCACGGGGTATGCCGGGGGCAGTCCTGGGCTAACGTAAACCATAGGAATAATAAATTAAAAGAGCAACTAGTATAACTAGGGTTGCACATACACACTCCCCGATAGCTAGGAAGGTAGAGTAATTCGTTTGGTTGCCATTCAGACGGTAGCTCTGAAGGTAGATGCACGGACGGGACAGTCCGGGGAGCCGAGGGCTCGAGGGTTGGAGTTCGGAATAAAGGTGGTGGGTCTTCGATATCTGATTGTCGTTCACACCGGCATCGGTATGTTGACTTGGCGGTGTGGGACACTTAGCCAAAGAAAGTATGGTGGGTACAGCCAGCAGTAGTACGCGGATACTCTAGGTTGTGTTCTTCTAGGGGCGTACGGAAGGGCTAGGCCCGGTAGTGTGGATACCCGCCTAGGAGTGGGGGGCCCAACCCACTGTCTCCGTTTGCCACTACGAAGGTTCCTGGGAGTGAAGCTAGCTGCCCGAACAGGGGGAACTAAAGGTCTGTGCGCATAGAGTCGTGTGCGTGAGTTGCACTTGCATGAATCATGGCATAGCATATCACTACACTCATATTTGCATACAACCGACACCCCAACGTATAAATCGGTATGAGACTTTTTATACGATGGGAGCCTTGCAGAAGACCCCTTAACTTATAAGTTTGTATGGGCATTCATATAAGTTAAGGTTACTTACTTATTTACTTGCTTGTTTACTTACTGTTCTCTAGCTGCCTTTTTATACAATTGCTACTTATTAATTGTCCTCCTTATTACTTACTGCCATAGGATTGTTAGACCTACTTTATTCTAAATAATTGTTAGATTAGCTTCATTATCATCTGCTTGATTATTCTCCACTTTGAAGCTTCCCTTTCCTCCTCTCCACCCGGTGCTTAGGAGCCGTGGGGCAAGAGGTAGGGGATGATAGGGCTTAGTCTTTATGACTAATGGTTTTCAAAGCACAACATTACAGGAGCTCCGGATGGGAGACAGGGACCAGCAGTCCAGGGACCAGCACCAGCGAAGTACGGTGCGCATGGAGGTGGGTCAGTCTAGCACCGGTGCACCTGCGACCAGCTCCGTGAGTGATTAGTATTTTTATAGCTTCCGCGATGAGTGATTTGTAGTGAGGACTCTGATGTACCGGGCTCGAGTCCATTTATCTATTTCCTGTTATTATCTAATGATGGACTGGATATGATTTCACTTTTATTTATATGTTTCTGTGGACTTTGTTGAAGTGTGACCGGGCGGTCTGTCTTGGCGAGTTGGAGACCGCGCGGTCTGACGGTCTCACTCAGCGGTTTGGTTGCTGTGCAGTTGCTGTCTGGTTGCCGAACGGTCTGGCGGTCTCCTGTGGCGGTCTCTCTCTCTCTCTGGTGGTAGCCGTGCGGTTAGCCCTTCTGTCTAACCGCGCGGTCTGTGCGGTTTGATCTGTATAGTCCGCTTAGTCCTGTAATTTTTTAGTCCCACATCTCTTATTTGTATTCTCTCTTCTCTCCTCCATTCTATATAAGGGAGGACATACCTTTGTAATAGATACCTTTTTCTGATAATAAAATTTCAGTTATACCCGTTCCGGCTTGTTTTTAGTTCGTTTCTAACATGGTATCAGAGCCATCGGTCATTGGCTCCTGATTCTGTCCGCCCTGTTTTCTTCGCCTGCTTGCGCCCTGTTCGCGCGGCTTCTTGCCCTCCTTGTCGTTGCCCTCTGTGTGCGCGACCAGTTGCCTTATTGCTCCTTTGCTTCTGTCTGCGCGACCTGCCTCTTCTTCTCGCGGCCTGTTTCTGTTGCTTGCTTCTTGCGACCTATTCTAGTCGCCGCTCCCTCCTTCTCTTCTCTAGTCGCCGCGACCTGTCTCCGCGGCCTCTTTTGCCTTGGTTGTTTTTTGCGACCTGTCTCCTGATATCCTCCTCTTCTGTTCGCGCAGTCTGTCTGCTAGCCGCCCGACTTCTCTCCTTCTGTTTGGTTCTGCGGCTTGGTCGTGGCTTTTCTGGCCGCTGGTGTCTGCCATCGTGACCGCTGCAGATCTTTTCTTCCTATCCGCGCGATTTCTCTCTGTTCGCGTGTGTTCTTCCTTGTTTAGGCAGCCTCTCTGCCCTTCTTCCTTCGCCGCCCTCTCTTGTCCCCGCGACCTGTCTCTTAGTCGCAGCGGCTTGTTTGTCCTCTGTGCGGCTCTTCCTTTAGCCGCTCCTGCCTGTTAGTCGGCGCGACCTCCTATTGTGTCGCGCGGCTTGTGCTTCCCTTTTGTTCCTCCTGTCATGGATTCCATATACTCCTCCGAGCCGCTCGCCTCGGTGGTCACGTCTTCTGGTAGTGCCCACGTTGTTACTCAAGGAAAATGGCTGATCGACACCGGTGCTACTAATCATATGACCGGCAATCCCCAGTGTTTTTCTCTCCTAGAAACACATGGTCGGTTGCCCCCGGTTACTCTCGCTGACGGCTCTTCATCGTCGGTTCATGGGACGGGAATAGTCTGTGTCTCTCCGTCTCTTCGTTTGGAGGATACTCTCTACGTGCCCAAGTTCCCATGCAACTTATTATCTGTTACCTCTCTATGCAAGCAATTACAATGTTCTGTTACTTTTACTTCTACTAATTGCTCTTTTCAGGATCCGGCCTCCCAACGGACGATTGCTACTGGGACTGAGAGTGGCGGCCTATACTTCCTGGACAACATTTCCGCTTTCTCCACCTTCTCATCCACCTCCACAGATCTTCTCCAATGGCATCTCCGCCTTGGTCATGCTCCTCCTCATCTTCTTCGTCAACTTCTGCCCCACCTTCCTCCACAAAGTCCTCCGCTCAACTGTGAGGCCTGTCAGCTTGGCAAGCATCACCGCTCCTCCTTCCCTCCAAAGCACGTTCGTGGATCCACCCGTCCGTTTGATCTCATCCACTCCGATATTTGGGGTCCTTCTCCTACTCCTACCGTTGGTCGGGGTAGTTCATATTTTGTCACATTCATTGATGATTTCTCTCGCTGTACGTGGGTGTATCTGTTAAAAGATCGCTCCGAATTATTCTCTGTCTGGACATCCTTCTATCTCATGATCAAGACTCAGTTTGATGTTTCTATTAAAGTTCTTCGATCTGACAATGTCAAAGAATATATCAGTCATGATTTCTCTGTCTTCTGCATGCAATATGGGATTATTCATCAAACTAGTTGTGTCTATACTTCACAACAAAATGGTGTGGCAGAACGCAAAAACCGTCATCTCCTTGATGTCGCTCGTTCCTTGATGACCCAGATGCATGTTCCTCGCTCCTATTGGGGCTATGCTGCTCTCCTTGCCTGTTACCTCATCAATCGCATTCCCTCCACCGTTCTTCACGGAAAAACCCCATTCTCCATTTTGTATCCGGGCAAGGAGCCGTTTCCCCTCCCTCTCCAAATATTTGGATGCACTGCTTTTGTGCATGCCCCCTCTGCCACCCGTGATAAGTTATCCCCTCGCTCCACCAAATGTATCTTTCTGGGATACTCCACCACTCAGAAAGGGTATTGTTGCTTTGATCCCATCCTTCGTAAGCAGTTCGTTTCTGCTGACGTCACCTTCTTCGAGAATACCTCCTACTTCTCGGATGACTCCTCTCCTCCTCTCCCATCTTCTGATTCTCCTGCTGTTCCCTTTGTTCCCTCGTTTCCTACTACGATATTCACCCCTACTCCATCTCCGTCCACTCCTCCCACTCCGCCACCGTCTCCCGCATCTCCGCCGCCGTCGCTCTCTCCTCCCGGGCCAGCTCTCTCTGCCACGGATGCTCCGGATGCCGAGGAACTTGCTGACCTGGATCTTCCTGTAGCTCTTCGCAAAGGGGTGCGGACGTGTACCCTACACCCCCTTACTGCCGTTGTTTCGTATGATCGTCTTACCCCTTCTCGCAAGGCCTTTGCTCTAGCTCTCTCTGCCACTGCCACGCCCCGCTCTTACCAGGAGGCCCTTGCTATTCCTCACTGGAAGATGGCCATGGATGAGGAAATGGCCACCCTAACGGAGCGGGGTACCTGGACTCTTGTTCCTCCTCCCTTCGGTACTGATGTCGTTGGCTGTCGCTGGGTCTTTGTGGTGAAATTTTCCCCGGATGGCACTGTGGACCGTTATAAAGCTCGCCTTGTTACTAAGGGCTTTACTCAGACCTATGGAGTTGATTACTTTGACACCTTCTCTCCCGTGGCTCGTCTCAGCACTATACGGGTTCTTCTCTCTGTGGCGGTCAATAAAGACTGGCCAATTTCCCAGCTGGATGTAAAGAATGCCTTTCTTTACGGTGATCTTCAGGAGGCCGTCTACATGGAGCAACCTCCTGGGTATGTTGCTCAGGGGGAGACACGAGTATGCCGGCTGCAGAAGGCAATCTATGGCCTCAAGCAGAGCCCTCGAGCTTGGTTTGACAAGTTCAGCGGCATTGTGGCGGCCGTTGGTTTTGTGCGCAGCTCTGCTGATCACTCTCTATTTGTTCGCAAAACCTCCTCGGGACTGGTGGTTCTTGCAGTTTATGTTGATGACATTCTTCTCACTGGCGATGATCAGGAAGGGGTAGCCTTGACAAAGCGGCACCTTCGTCAACATCTAGTCACGAAAGACATGGGCTCTCCGAAGTACTTTTTGGGGATCGAAATCTCTGGGAAGCCCAACTCCTTAGTCCTCTCTCAGCGTAAGTATGCCCTTGATCTTTTAAAAGAAGCAGGATTGACTGGGGTTAAACCTGCCCGGTGTCCCATGGCTGTTGGAGAAGACAAAACCTGGACAGATGATTCGCCTCTTCTTTCGGATACTACGCGGTACAGGCGACTTGTTGGTAAGCTCATATACCTCACCGTGACCAGGCCTGACATTACTTATGTTCTGTGACATTACCTATGTTCAGTTATACCCGTTCCGGCTTGTTTTTAGTTCGTTTCTAACAGACTTGTTTACATTTTATGTAAAATTACTTCTCTCTCTTGTGATCGAAAAGGGCCGGCATAATTGGCGTTTTGTAGTGGCGGCCTTCCCGTGAGTCGGTGCCACCGCAAAGCGGCAATTCTAGGCTAAGACCCCGGTGTTTAAAAAGAAAAAAAGGGGGGTCTTACATTACGTACTCTGATTCTAGAAGCTTGTGGTAGCTTCTTTATATGTTTTACTTTTGGATAATTATAAGCTTTGTGTGGATTTGACTTCTGATTTTTATTCGGGTTGGGTTGGCATGATTGATATTGGTAAAGGCCAACAGAATAGACGCTTGTAGTACAGGCTAGCCCGAGTGCTAATGCTACCACAAGGCGATTGTTCTTGGCATAATACTCACCTCGTGTCGTGTTTTGTGTTCAAGGAGGGGGGTCTTACAAATGGTATCAGCTTGCTACAATCCTGAATTAGAGAAGTCATTCAACAATGATGCCACCCACGTTCGATTAGTCAGTTTGGGGACAAACTGACTTAGTAGAAGTAGTGGTGTGCCCATATGTTATTCACACTAAGTATGTCCAACTTTGAACTTAAGATTAGCCAACCTGACCTTAGGTTTGTATTCTACGTGTAGATCCCGGTGCACGTTGAGCCAGTGGGGGGCACCCCCACCCCATCCGTACCCACACAATTTCAACAATCGGAGCTTTGGCATACGCTCACATCTATCCTGGATGCCTTCAAATCCCAACAAGCCCCCGTACAACAACAAGGTCCATGCTCCAATTGGGTGAGCACTTTTCGAGCTCTCTCCCCTCGTGCTTACCTTGGGATATAGTCGGTAGTACGTACGGAGGAATGACTCAACACCGTGCAAGAACTATTGGTAGGAATTAGATGCCCAAACAACACGGCTGTGACCTGGTAGTGACACTCCTAGAACAGCATTCCAAGAGTTAGTGGAAGTCCCTCATGGGCTCCACCTTTCAAGGGAGAGTGTATATGGAGATCAGCTGGAACGACTTCTCGGGAGCCTTCCTAGAACACTTTATCCCTTATTCAGGCCGAGATGAATCTTAGGAAAGGTTTCTACAGCTGAAGCAGGGATCCAAGTCAGTGACGAAGTACCAGCATGAGTTTCATCTTTTGGCTAGATTTGCTGACTCCTATGAGTTGGACGACAGAGGATATGCTAAAAGATTCTATAAAGGCTTGCGAGACCCCTTGAGGCAAGCCCTTTTGTTTATAGAGGACTCCAGCATGGCGAAAATAATTGACATGGCAAAGAGACTGGAAGCAGATCACTTGGGAAGTGGTAAGAGACCTGCTGAAGGTGTGATGGAAGCTGGCCCGAGCAATAGAAGGAGACACAATTACGGAAGAGGAAGGGGATATCATAGAGGTGGCTAGTGCATCCACCAGAATTATAGAGTGGAGCACCCGGTTCCACAGCTGCCAGCATTTCCTCCACCACCACAGCCTCAATAGTTTCAGCAACCCAGTGGGCGGCAGGAGCGAGTGTGCTTCGAATGCAAACAACTGGGCCACATTCGATGCTACTGCCCGCAACTATTTGTAAATGCGCCTCTTGCTCTCCCTCCGGCAGCTCCTCGAGGTCGGGGGCACATGCGTGGTTGAGGACGAGGACCACGATGAGGAAACCCCTGCCCCGCTCAGAATCAGGTGTACGCATTGGACATGACACAGGAGCGGAACCCTCAGGAGGTGATTGCAGGTATGATTACATGTAGTCATCTTATTTTCATTGTTAATCTTTAGTTGCTTAAGATATACTAGACATCTAGCTTTGAGTATTGCTATTGGTACTTAGGCACCGTGGTTGTCGGCGAGAAACTGGCCTATACGTTATTCGATACTGGTGCCTCACACTCATTTGTGTCTGCGGACTTCATTAAAGACCTGGAAGGAGTGCAATCCTTCACTGGTATTGCTCGAAGAGTACGGATTACAGACGGCTCTGAGATGACCGCAACCGCTAAGCGCGAATTGGAAATACTCATTGGGGGAAAGATCTTCGATACCCCTGCAATAATTTTGAGAATGTCGGAGTTTGACCTCATTCTCGGCATGGCGTGGCTGGATTGGCACTACGCCAGAATTGATTGCGCGGAGAAGCGAATCTACATGAGACATGGGGATACCGATGTAATCTTCCAAGGTATAGAATTTGCACCACGTTTATTATTGTCTTCGATTCAGACCATGAAAGCTCACATAAGAGGTGATGAAGTTTACATGATATGTTTCAAACTAAAGGAGATGAAAATAGATCTGAAGGACGTGTGGGTGGTGCGAGATTTTCCCAAGGTATTTCCAGAGAAATTGTAAGGTTTACCCCCGCATAGAGAGGTTGATTTTCAAATTAAGCTAGTACTAGGAGCCAAGCCAGTCTCTAGGACCCCTTACCGGATGGCCCCTAAGGAACTCGCAGAGTTTAGAGTTCAGTTTCAAGAGTTAGTAGAATCAGGGTTTGTTCTCCCCAGCTCATCACTTTGGGGATCCCCTGTTCTGTTCGTTAAGAAGAAGGATGGAACCTTGAGATTATGTATAGACTATCGAGATCTCAACCGACTGACGGTACGGAACACCTATCCGCTACCTCGGATCGATGAGTTGTTCGACAAATTGGTAGGAGCGCATTGGTTTTCCAAGTTGGATTTGCGTTCGGGGTATTATCAGTTGAGAATACAGGAGCAGGACATTCAGAAAACGACCTTTAGCTCAAGGTACGGCTTGTGCGAGTTTACTATGATGCCTTTTGGGCTCACAAATGCCCCTTCAGCCTTCTTGAGCTTGATGAACAAAGTTTTCGAACCTTATTTAGATGTCTTCGTCATCATTTTCATTAATGAAATTTTGGTCTACTCTATGACGGAGGAAGAGCATGTCGAACATCTGATCTTGGTACTGAAGAAGCTAAAAGAGCACGCCTTGTTTGCCAAGTTCAGCAAGTGCGAATTTTGGCTCCAAGAGGTGCCTTATTGGGCCATGTGATCTGTGGGGCTGGGTTAGCTGTGGATCCGGCCAAAGTGCGTGCCGTGAAGGAGTGGTCTCCCTTAAAGTTAGTGGCCGATGTGCGGAGTTTCCTTGGACTTGTCGGGTACTATCGCAAGTTTGTAAAAGGCTTCTCAAAGATCACCCTTCCTATGACTACGCTGACAAAGAAAGGTGTGTCGTATGAGTGGACACCCCAGTGTGAAGCTGCGTTTCAGGAACTGAAGGACCGACTTACATCTGCACCCATCATAGCCCTTCCATCCGGGAAGGAAGGATTTCAAGTTTACACTGACGTGTCGTATCAAGGAATGGGAGCGGTATTGATGCAGCATGGGCATGTGATTGCATATTGAAAGACTTTGTTTCAAGATCCTAAACACCTAGAGGGGGGGTGAATAGGTTCTAATCTTTTAAAGTCCTTTTTAGGCAAACAATTAGATAATCATCCAACACAGATTAATCAAATTGCAGAATATAAACACATCACAGCAAACACCAGATCTATAGTGGTTCCCCAAGATATGGGTACATCCACTTTCCCCCTCCGCCTATCCAGTAGATAACTGGATTCAGCCTAACTTCCTTCCACTGTCTCAGATCCCCAGATCTTACAAACTCAGAACCAAAATGGTTCCTACAGCTCAGACTTAACAAGTCCTACATCAGATTCTTCCCCAGAATCCTACCTCAGGCCTCAGCCCTACCTTAACATTTATAACTAGGCTTATAACTCAGACTTTCCACAAGTCCTACACCTCAGGCTAACAGCCCTACCTCAGCCTTTATAATTTCAGGCTTACAACTCAGATTTGAAAATAGATCTTACAAGAAATAGAATGTAATAAGAAATAAAAAAAATTCACCAGCTAGATTCCTCTGTTGGTGAAGCCTTCTTGATCAGTTCTTGACTGAACTTATCCTTCTGATCCAACCTGACTTTGCTTCTCAAAGCTTCTTGATAGAACAAAATATGGTGGATCTTCTTGCTGTTGAAGTCTATCTTCAGTCAGTTTCTTCCTTAAATTCAGATTGGAATCTAAATCTTTCTTGCAGAACAAATCTGAATCTGTTTCTCTTCACAGAATTCCCTTTTTTTCGTCTTTTTTTTTGTAGTTTCCAATCTCTCTTATATAGAGTTTGCTTCATGGTTACTAGCTGATCCGGTTTCTAACAAACTATTGACAGATCTGAATAGGTGTCAAACCGGTTCGATATGACAGTTGTCAAGTCACAAGACATGTCAACAGAGTCGTCAGAGTCATTCCATCTCAGTACAAACCACTCAGCAGACTGCTTCTTATGTGTCGACACATATTGGCCAAGTGTCGACACAAGTCTTCATGGTGTCGACACAATACTCCAAGTGTCGACACAGACATACTTCTGCTTCTCGATAGATCTTCTGTTGAATATGTCGACACAAGTCCTGTGTGTCGACACAAATGCTTCCGGTGTCGAAATAGCTGTTGCTGGCAGATGGCGTTGAGTTGGTGTCGACACAAGTTATGTGTGTAGACACAGCTGCTCTTGGTCTCGACATAGCTGTTGTCGACAGATGGCAATGAATGAATGTCGATAGTGTTGAAAGTATCCAGACGATGTTGAGTGTATGTCGACACAAGTCCTGTGTACTGACATAATTACTTTTGGTGTCGACATAACTCCTGGCTCAGGTGTCGACACAATTCTGAGTGTCGACACAGCTTCTTCAGAAATGTCGACTTAGCTTGAATGTCGATACTACTTATTCATAAGAGTCGACACAACTTGAGTGTCGACACAATATCTTCATAAGTGTCGACACAACTTCAGAGTGTCGACACAAGTCTTCATAAGTATCGACACAGCTTCTGGGTGTCGACACAGCTTCTTCACAAGTGTCGACACTTGTACTTAGAAAATTTTCTTCAAATGCTTAAACCTGACAATGTAACTCAAACATCTATTAAATACAAATTGATGCATATCATTGACTAAGATGAGGTTTCTCCAAATCTGGTACACATTTTCCAATATACCTAACACATATTCTTCAAGACAGCTGAAGAAACATGAAATCAACTACCCGATATATGATCTAGAATTGGGAGCGGTAGTGTTCGCCTTGATGATTTGGAGACATTATCTATATGGCGTCCACTGCGAGATCTTTTCAGACCACAAGAATCTAAAGTACGTGCATACACATAAGGAATTGAATTTGAGACAACAGTGGTGGTTAGAGTTTTTGTGTGATTATGAATTCACCTTGAACTACCACCCCAGAAAAGCAAACTCCGTAGCTGATGCTTTGAGCAGAAAGTTACCGGAATCGAACTCGGAGTCCCGATTGATGAGAATATAGTTAGCCCGGATGCTCGAAGAAATGGAGATCACCCTGGTGTACAAAGACCAATCAGAAGGGTATACAGAGTACCTAACCGCGATGAGCATAGTCTGTGACATTAGAGACCGGATCCGGGCAGAGCAAGGAAAGGATGCGGCTCTGGCCCCAGCAATCAAGTCATTTGAAGATGGGATAACTGACGAGTACTCTCTAAAAGACAGCCTCGTTCATCTCCGTGGTCGGCTTTACATTCTTGAGGGTGGTAAAATTCGGGAAGATATCCTTAGAGAGGCACACTACACCCAGTATTCTGTACATCCTAGAATTACCAAGATGTACGCCGACCTACGAAAGACCATGTGTTGGCCGGGAATGAAGAGAGACGTCTGATATTTTGTTATGCACTACAAGGCCTATCAAAGGGTGAAGGCAGAATGCAGGAGCCCCAGTGGATTATTATAGTCATTGCCCATCCTCAAGTGGTAGTTCGAGTATGTCTCCATGGACTTCATCCCAATTTTGCCTCGCTCAAGCTCAGGGAATGATTCAGTATGGGTAATCGTTGATCGCCTGACGAAGGTAGCCCAGTTTATTCCTATGAAGAAAGAAGCTCATGTGGATGTTTTGATACGCCTCTTTGTGGAGCAGTTCGTACGGTATCACGGTGTACCAAAGACAATTATTTCTGACCGGGATGGTTGGTTTACCTCTAAGGAGTGGAGGTCCATACAGGCATACCTGAGTTCACGTCTTACCTTTAGCACAACATTCCATCCTCATACGGACGGGCAGTCTGAGAGAACCATCAGAACATTGGAGGATCTATTGAGGCTTTGCGTATTAGATAGAGGAGAGCCGTGGGAAAGGCTCTTATCCCTGGTAGAATTTTCATATAACAACAGTCACCAGGCCAGTATTGGAATGGCGCCCCATGAAGCCCTTTACGGAAGAAGGTGTAGAACACCCTTGTCTTGGGTGCAGGATGAAGACCCGAAGGCTTTGGGAATTTAATGCATTGATAAAACTGATGTGGTTGTGAGGCTAATATGGGACCTCATGCTTGAGGCTCAATGTCGGCAGGCAAAGTATTATCATGCAAAACACCGGATGGTGGAATTTCAAGTGGGTGACAAAGTGTTTCTGAAGATCAGGCTGAAGCATGGAGTATCACGGGTACGTGGTGTGAAGAAGCTCAGCCCAAGGTACGTTGGGCCCTACATTATATTGTAAAGGATTGGCCCATTGGCCTATCGGTTGGAGTTACCGCTAGAGCTAGAGAATCTTCATGACATATTCCATCTGTCGTCACTTCGAAAGGCGTTGTTGCGGCCCGATTAATATGTTCCCACCACTGACGGAGCAGTTTCGACTGATAGGACGGTACGACTAGAGCCTGTGCGGATAGTAGACAACAGGACAAGCATTTTGCGCCGCAAAAGTGTTCCTTTGGTAAAGGTGTTGTGGTCTAATCATGGGAAGGAGGAGTAGACATGGGAGCCAGTGGACTTGATGCAAAAGCGCTACCCGGAGCTGTTTCATCAAGGTAATCTTTAAAAGCATATTTTATTTTATTTTATGCTTTTGTCTCCCCATAGCCTTAGCAGGATTTCGGGGACGAACTCTTTTATTTTGTTTATAAGATTTGTAACGTCCCGATTCGCGCTAGGCCCCTCGTGGCGCTTTTGAGTTAAGAGAGCAGAATTGGACTCAGGGAGTGCAAGAGACTAAGCTTACACTCGTATGGAAAAGAGAAACCTATCCAGAATTGGACATGGTTAGAGACACGGGCGTGTCCCTACCCGTGTGCGTCGAGTAAAACTCGAGAGGTGTCGAGTGGAACTTGACAAGGCCTGTCCTGAGAAGGACATAGGTAGAGACATGGGTGTGTCCCTTCCCGTGTGCGTCGAGTGGAACTCGACAAGGCCTGTCCCGAGCAGGACACAGGTAGAGATACGGGCATGTACCTACCCGTGTGCGTCGAGTGGAGATCTACAAAATGTGTCCCGAGCAGGACACGGGTAGGGACATGGGCATTTACCTACCCATGTGCAGATCTCCAGGAAGTCGGTCGTTTCTCCCGAGCAGGACACGGGTAAGAACACAGGTATGAACACGGCCATATCGCTTGATACAGGTAGTGGCCACAGGCGTGTCCCTACCCGTGTTGGTGTCCAAGCGACACTTTAACTATCGTCGCTGATTGACCCGAGCAAGACACGGGTAGGGACACGGGCGTATCCCTACCTGTGTCATTTCTAAATAAAAAGGGGAAATGAAACCCTAGCCATTTTTCATTCTCTTCCAAGCCATTGTTCTGGAGAAACTGATGGAGGAGGGAAGGAGTTGCTGGAATCAACTATACTCCATGAAGAACCGCCGCCGCCGCCAAGGAGAAGAGGATGTCGCCGCGAAGGGTGACGAGATCCATGGCCGGAAATGGTGGAAACGCAAGAAATGAGGTGAGCTTCCTCCCCTCTCATTTGGTATTATATCTATAGTTATTCCTAGGTGTGATGTTGACTCAAAAGAGTCTAGACTTGTGAGATGATGATCTTCCTAGGAAGAGGTCATTCTAGGGCTTGTGCTCTATGGATAGTGATGTCTTCAACCTCTCCTCCTTCTATGTGATGATAAGTAAATTATTTTGTGAAGAGAAATGGCCTCATGAGGGTGAATAAGGGAGGAGAAATTTCTGATGTGATTTGGTAAGGTCAGCTAGAGGAGGAAGATGAACCTATGTTGTTCATTCCGCCTTAAGATGCGTGCAGAAATTTGTGTTCTACACGCAATGATCTTCTTGGCCATTTGTAGACATGATATGGCCAGATCTGGGCTTTCGACCAAACTAGAAAGTCGTAGCCCTTGGAAATACCTTTCCAACGAGTGGTTACACATCATCAAGCGAAGTTTATAGCCACAAGAAAGTCTGATCAAAGTAGATGGCTGACAGGCTAAGCGTGCAGAAAATGTATTCTGTACGCAGTAGGATTTGGAGCCAATTTCATGTATGATATAGTCTGATCTGGGTTGTAGACTAAACATAAACGTTGTAACCCATACAAAGACCTTTCCATCGAGGGGTGACACACATTCATCGGATTCCTGTAGCCTCGGGAATCTCTGGTCTAAGTTCCTGTCTAGAAGGTGTTCTGCACCTGAATTTCCTTAGTTGGTGTAGAATCGGGTTTGGACTCGATGGAGATCTTGTAACAAACTATCGTTGAGGTTTTGGCGAATTATAATATGTCAAACCATGATGATTCAATGAGTGATGAAATTGTTGGATAGACCCCAAGTGAACGAATGGTAATTCATCAATTTATAACAAGATTGTCTTGAACTTGTTAATTTGGTTGGTATTGATTGTTATGAACATGTGTTGTTGACAGTTAGATGATAAACTCATGTGCGCACGAATGATTGAGTTTGGTAAAAGAGTTGTAATCAGTGATGTTAAAGTTATATGACCATAGTTTAGACGTAATCATGTTAGCCGAAAGAGTGATGCATGGTGATGAGGCTTGTCATATAGGGAAGTCTAAGATGGTGCAATGTATGAGGTGGTTCATCACCTGTGTTTGTGGTAAACCCTTAAGGTGCCTTGGGCATAGGATTGTGGAAGGGTGTGAGTGCGGGTGTTTGATCACACTGGATGGTAATGTTTAGAAGAGTTATAAATTGATTGTTGGGCTTGGTTCTCGTTTTTCATGTACCGAGGCTCCTTCTGTGCCAGGTGAATGGTTGGGCTTGGTCCTTGTGTTTGATCTGAGGCTCCTTCCATGCCACGATGATGTGGTATTGCCTGCGGTGTAAGTCAATGTGTTGTGTCGTAATCTTGGGTTAAGGATAGTGTGGCAGGTATACGGGCTCGCAAATCGTCACACCGATTGGAGTTGACAGATAGACTTTGGGTGGTTGGGCTTGGTCCTCGGTGTTCACTTCCCGAGGCTCCTTCCGTGCAAAGTGAACGGTTGGGCTTGGTCCTCGTGCTTTTTCCGAGGCTCCTTCCAGGTCATAACATAGGCCAGTTTGGGGCTTGGTTCTCGGTGCACATCTACCCGAGACTCCCGCTAAGCCATAGTACGCATGTGAGCTCCACTGTCATGTTCTTAGAGTTGAGGCGTACGAAGGACTAAGCTTGGTAGTGTTGATGCCAGCCTAGTAGTTGAGATGCCCGCTCTACTGTCACTGTCTGGACACTATGGATGACGCCTGTGAGGTTATCTACTTGCTTGAATAGTGGGAACTACAAGTCTGTATCGACATAACGATTGCATGTGCGTGATCATGGGTGAGTCATTGCATTGCATACATTTCTTTACACTTCATTACATACACAAGATCCTCATCGTATAAGTTTGTAAGGGCAATCCTATACGATGAGTAACATACCGCTGAACGATCCTCAACTTATATATTTGTATGGGCATTCATATAAGTTGAGTTACTTTCTGTTGTAGCTTTATATATTCTTATGCTGCTATAGATGGTAGAATTGCTAGAATAAGATGTTACTCACTTATTAAGCTGTTTTACATACATGATGATATTCTGTCTTTACCACATGCTTGTATTTATGCTTACATACTTTATATATATTGTACCTTCGTACATTTTTCCGCCCGGTGCCAAGGAGTCGTCGGGGGAGCGGATGTCAAAGCCACTTAGTCTTTATGACTAACGGTTGCTATGTCTTCCTTTTAGGAGAAAACCCCAAAAGTAGAGCAGCCACAGATTATGCAGCATGACAACCAGGCCAGGACGACAGGGCCTGAAGGCACGGTGTCATCACTACCGTCGGTTACTGATATGAGTGAGAGAGATTTTTGATGTAGCCCTTTTGGGCAAAGTTTTTACGTACTCTGATTCTAGAAGCTTGTTGTAGCTTCTTTATATGTTTTACTTTTGGACAATTATATGCTTTGTGTGGATTTGATTTCTAAATTTTATTCTTGTTTGTTTGGCATGATTGATATTGGTAAAGGCCGGCAGAATAGACGTCTTGTAGTACAGGCTAGCTCGAGTGCTAGTGCTACCGCAAGACGACTGTTCTGGCCATAAGACTTCCCTCATGTCGTGTTTTGTGTTTCGGGAGGGGGGGTCTTATAATAAGAGAATCCCACATCTCTTTGGTTGTTTTACAATGGACCAAGTTCTGGAAGGTGGAGTCATTTATACCACTGACAATGATGTTCTGAGCCCTTTTATCCATGGTTTCCAAGATGACTTCATCCTTGGTCATTTTAGTATATTTATTTGGAGTCTGGACATTGGCATCTTTGACAGAGACCTTCATGGGAATGAAGGGTCCCACTTAAACAATAATTAATATTCTAGGGTCTGAGGCTTCCATGAACCACCTTACCCATTCTTTCCAAAATCCAAAGTTCTCTTTTCTGCAAATGGGAAGCTTTATGGAGCTCAACTCCTTGTGGTTCTCACCTAAACCCATGGAATTAATCTTTAGCTACTCTTGGAGATCTGTTCAGACTGTAAAGTCTTTTTTGAACAACCTCCCTCTGATACCACTTGAAAGTCTTGTTTTAAGAGTAACTATACACCTAGAGGGCGGTGAATAGGTTTTAATTCTTATGACTACTTTTTTTGATTTGGTGTGTTGTAAGTTAGATTGTTAATTTAGCTCTCAAGAACACAGATCATTAAACTAGTATTTATATTGGTTCCCCAAGGTATTGGTACATCCATTTTCCATCCCACCTTTCTAATAGTGTGTTAGACAAGAAAATCTTCTCCAAAACTCAGCTCAAAAAGCATACAACTCAGATCCCTTAGGATCTCTAAGGCTTCCACCTAGACCTACCTCAGCCCAAATCCCTACACACTCAGCGTTAACTTTACTCCTATAACTCAGTGACCTATCATATCACCTACCTCAGGCTTATCAAGAAGCCCTACAACTAAGGCCAGGAGGTTGGCCCTACACTCAAAGAAACTTAGTCTCTTACCTTAGATCTTGGCAAAGATCCTACCTCAGACACACAACCCTACATCAGAATCTCGCAGAATCCTACAACTCAACCTGTATAAGTTAGGCTTATAACTCAAATCAAAAATGATCCTACAGAAAGAGTTAACATTTGTTGATGATTGACTCCAGAAAAAAGATTCTCTTAGTCTACTTCTTCCTGAACTAGAAATCCTATGTTCAATCTTCTTCACAGGAGCAAGGAATTAGAACTTCAGTATTTTGCTTGTGCTAAGAGGACACTGCAGAACACTGTTCCTCCAATCCTTTGATTTAGATCTTCTTCCATGTAGACTGCTTGATGTTCTGTCAACACATTTATCCTCTTGGTGTTGAGTGAACTGCCTTCACTCAACGCTTCTGGAATTAGCCAGATTTCTGCTTTGCCAGCATTCTCTCTTAAGTCCAACCATAAGTGTGACTCTGACAACCAGTCTAATCAACGAGCAATGGACAACCTGCATATAATGACCTTAGAACATGCATCAGATACAATCATGTATATACTATTGACCTATGGGGCTTCTTCAAATCTAGGATATTGTGATTAATGGACCTAACACCCCTAAGCTAAAAATGTGAACCCGAGCGAAATATTCACTCTAGGGGGAAAATATGCGCGCTCGGGCGGAATATGTTTGCCCGGGAAAAAAATGCATGCCCGGGCGGAAAATGCGTGTCCGGGCTGAAAATACCCGCCCGGGCGGAAAATGCACGCCCGGGATAAAAAATTCTTGCTTGACCGAAAAATGCACGCATAGGCTTAAAAATTGGCATGTGGGAGGAAATTGGCTCCCGAGCAGAAAATAGGCGCCCGGGAAGAAAATTCTCTCTTGGGCTAAAAAAGCGCTCGTAGGTGGAAAAATGTGCACGAGCAGAAAATAATCGCTCGGGCAAAAAATGCGCACTAGGGCATCAATTGCGCTCCGGAGCATCAAATGCGCTCGTGAGAGGAAAATTCTCGTCCATGTAAAAGATGTGTGCCAGTGCGGAAAATGCACGATCGGGAGAATATTGCGCGCATGGGATGAAAATGGGCGCGTGAGTGGAAAATGGTCGCCCGAGCCGAATATGGTCGCCCGAGTAAACAATGGTCGCGTGAGAAGAAAATTGGTGCCAGTGGGGAAAATGCGCGCTAAGGCAGAAAATAGGCGCGCAAAAAATTCTCACCTGGGCTGAAAATGCGCTCACAGATGGAAAACTGTGCGTGAAATGCAAGCCCTTGGCGCGAAATGAGCGCCTAGGAAAAAAAATCGAGCATGGGAGAAAAGTGCGGGCCCAGGAGAAAAATGTGCGTACAGGCAAAAAATGGGCTCCCGATCGAAAAATGCGCGCCCAGACAGAAAATGCGCACCCGGGCAAAAAATGTACGTCTAGGAGAAAAATGGCCCGCTTAGACAGAGAATTCAAGCTCGGGCCGAAAAAATGCTCGTGCGAGCAGGAAATGTGCGTCGAGCAAAAATGGGTATGTGCCCGGGCAGGAAATGCTCGCTTGGGTAGAAAATGTCTCTTGCTTGGAAAATGCGCGCACTGGCAAAAAAATCGTCTCCGAGAGGGAAATGCAACCCCATGAGGGAAATACGAGCTCGGGCCGGAATTGCACGCAAGGGGGAAAATGCGAGCCCGGGCGTAAAATACACGCTCGGGAGGAAAATACCTGCCCGGGATGAAAATGGGTGTCCGGTGCAAATTGCGTGCCCGGGGGCAAATGTGCGCCCGAGAAAAAAACTCACGTCCGGGGGAAAAATGCGCGCCCGGGCACAAAATTGCGCCTACGGGCGCAAAATTGTGCATGCCCGGGTGCAAATTGCGCTCGCCCGGACCATCCTTAGGATCCCAAAAAGAATTTGGTCCTTGGTTCATGTTAGCCTGATAATGATTATGTCTGCATCCAGCTACCCTGACAGGAAGACTCACCTTTTTTCCTTGGCCCACTTGGGTTGTGACAACAATCGATGGAAAGTGACATTCTTTGCAGCCACACCAACACTCTTGGATATTATACCTCCTCTTCTGACCAGCCTTTTTCCTGCTCCTACAACAAGTATTTGACTGAAAGTGAGTTTGCTAGTAGGTTAACTTGGCTTATTCTGGGAAGATCCAACAGATGTCATCTTTGTAGCTGACATGGTGTTAATGGCATCAAAAACAAACAAGTGAGGCTTACTAACTGACTTGCCCTTAGTCAAGGTCTTTCTGAATGGGCATAAGAATATGATATTGCATTATCCCTAATAGTTGGAGCTGGAGCACCAAACATAAATGGTCCATGATGGGCTATTTGGATTTCTTCATGGGGAGCCTCCATTGCACTCAGTTCCATGCCTTTTCTTCTTCCATTATAAAATACATTTGTATCCATACATGAAGAGTTTCCATTCTTCCAGTGACCATACATGTTGTCCTGGTCATACCTGTTAAATGGGAGAATTACCTTCTAAAAGGTGATCTGAGGTAATATTGGAGCCCTGCCTTTTCGTTTGGACTAGGAACCTCTAGAATTTCACTTGAATCCCAAACCTTTGTTATCCTTTTGAGAGGTGAAGGAATCAATCGGTGGTAAGATTATTTTTGACGTAGAAAATTCGGCCACACAATACTTCTCCTTAAGAAGCTTCTCTTCAAGATCCATGATGATCTTGTTCTTTTGGCTAATGGTGCCAATTTGGATGATTGAGATAGTCTTCAGCTGACTGACTCATTTGGGGAAGTAGAGATGCTGACTGTGATTGTAGGGAAGCAGTATGCTGAAGTGATGCAATCTTCCCAGCTTGTCTTTTGACAAGCCTTTTGCTATTCTTCAGAGCATCCAAAATTACACCATACTGGTCAATCAATTGATTAACATTATCTTCATATTCTCATCCCACATCCTCACTGGAAGAAGTGGAAGCTTTAGAGTCTGAGACAGACCCATAGTCTAAGGGAGAGCTAGGGATAGAGTGCATATAATCAGGAACAGTAATTATAAGACCCCATTTTTTTCTTTTATACCAACTGGGTCTTATACCCATAATCGCCGCTTTGCGGTGACACCAACACACCCGGGAAGGTCGTCACTACAAAATGCCAATCATGCCGACCATACCAATCGCAGAAGAGAAGAGTAAGTATAAGAGTAATGTAAAAACCCAGTACTAGTCCACAAAAATCACATGAATATAAAATAAATCTCCATGAAGGGACAGTCCACAACAATGATAAATCAACGTACTAATAAAAAGGGCTCCTGTCCGATACATCATAATCCTCACTACAAGTCACTCAACACGGAAGAAAATCTATAGTAAGTACTAATGATCGGTACTCACTGTCCCTGCTGCATGAAATCCCATGCTAGACTGTTGCGTCTCCAAGCTCACCGACCTCTAGAGCTGCATCTCCTTGTTCGGCTCAACAATCCCCTATAGTGATTTGTTCAACGACCGTTAGTCTAAAAGACTAAATCCTATCATACCCTACTCCTCCCCCATAGCTCCTAGGAACCGAGAGGGGAGAAGGAAAGGGAACGTATTTAAGGTGGAGAGTAACAAAGGTAAGCAGGTGACGGCGGAACTAGCCTATCATGAGTATATAATCACAACAAGTATAAGTAAGAAGTGGTAGGTAAGAAGTATGAGTATATATATGAACAAAGTGAGTAAGTAAAAGTACAAGAAGGTAAACTAAGTAAGTAACCATGACCTATAAGAATGCCCATACAAACCTATAGACCAAGGGGTCATTTTGCAAGGCATGTTGTATAAAGAGTCCCATACCAACTTATATAAGAGGTGTCAAGGGTTATATGAAATGATTATGCTGTGTCACGCAATTATGCTATGATAAGAACATGCAAGTTGTAACGCCCCAAAACTCAAAAGGGTGACGGGTAGCGTTTTGAGCCAAATCTGAGTTTTGGTAGTGGTGACACGGCCTGGGACACGGGCGTGTCCAAGGGCGTGTCGTGCTCGGGTTCGGCGTTGGTCGCGTGGTCGACAATTTTGGAGTCCACGATCGTCAGGGGGGGGGGTGAACACGGCCTGGGACACGGGCGTGTCCCATGGCGTGTTAGTCACTCAGAGCCTTACACTCAACGATCGTTGAGTGAGGCACGCACGGCCTGATCCCAGGCATGTTTGGGTCCGACACAGGCGTGTGCAATTCGACACGGGCGTGTCGAATGCTCGTGTCCTCCTCGGGTCATTCGGCGTTTTGTGTTAAGGCAGTTACACGGCCTGGGACACGGGCGTGTCCCAGGGCGTGTCTAACACACGGCATATGACACGGGCATGTCAAATGGCCGTGTTGTGCTCGAATTATTTTAGACCTGTGTCATTGGGGGAACACGCCCATCGACACGGGCATGTACTGGCTGACACGGGCATATCAAGCCTGACACGGGTATGTCGGGTGCCCGTGTTCTTTTTGAGGCGCGTCGGTTTCGACGGCAAATGGGTGACACGTCCCTCAACACGTTCGTGTTGCAACCCGTGTTCGGCCCAGGATTTCTAATTTTGGGCTGAATTGTGGTTGTCCATTTCCTTAGTTTGGGATCCGACGGTTGGGGGATGTTCCTGGTGGGTTATATCCAGGAATAGGGCTTGGAAACCCTCATTCCATTTGAGTTTTCTATTTCTAAAAGCTAGAGAGAAGGGAGAGCAAGGAGGAAGAAGAAGGAGGTCAACTCCGGCCGCCGGTGGAGCTTCGAAGCTCCGATCTCGATCCGAGTCCAGATCTGCGAAGGCCAGGCCGATACGGTGCTTTCCATCCGACTGGATCGTCATGGCGTCGAGGAAGAACGCTAGGGTAACGATTCTCATCTTGGGCATGTGAAGCTCTTCTTCCTTTGCATGGGAAAACCCTACTCCCGCGAGTGTGCGGAGAGTTTGCGGTATTCCTTGGGGTAGATATGTAAAGTCCCCCTTATTAGTGTCCGGAATCGTAGTACGGACATAAGCATGATGTGTGAAACCTACCCGGACATATTGGTCTGGATCGATGATGTTTTGCTATGCATGGTTGGCCGGAGAAGACTCCATGCCTTTGTGTTATTTTCGGGCTTCTACGTGGTAGATTGCAACAGGGAGTCTTGGGGATTAACCCCAGGGTTCACCCAGAAATCTGGGCGGAAGCGAATTTCTGCCATATCGGTGGCATGGGAGCCAACCGGATACATAGCGGGGCTATGTACCGTGTTTGAACGATAGTTGGGACTGGGGAAGCTTAGTCCGCGTCAAAGGCCAAATGGCAATGGCGGGGTGAGCAACGGGCTGGTGGACCCCTACCTGCTCCATCTGCTCAGTTAAAGTTACCTAAAGTTTTACGTGGGACTTACCGAGGTTTGGAGATCGAGTCTAGGCTACGGTAGAAAGGACTTAATGCTCATGAGATTGCCTCCCTGGGGGTGGTGGTGGGGTCGAGGACCGAACTGGGTTCGGTCTAGCTTCGCCATGTAAGTGCCCTGAGAGCACGGGGTGTACGGCCGTATGAGCGTTCACCTATGATGTGATGCATATTTTCTATGTTGCTTGCTTGATAACAAGTGCAGGGAAGAAGCTTTTTCGCCCCGGTTTGGGGGCAGAATCGTTATAATTTGGTCAGCTTTAGCTGACCGTTATTCTGGTTTGCCACCGTTGCGGTGATTTGTGCTTAAAGGTGCTGCGGAGCTGAGCGACAAATAGCGGGCCAAAGCCCAAGTTGCTGAGCCGGCCCTCGAAGGCCTTGTTTGTTTACTTATTTAAATCATGTGTGGCCGGACTGCAAGCCGAAGTTTGTAAGATACTGTTTAATTATTGTAAACTCTTGTAAGGCCATAAGGCCAGTACTGGTGTATTAAACATTCCTATTTGGTTGAGTAGTGGACATTCATGCTTGACAGGGTTCTTTATTCTTTGAAACCTTAATAAATTGCTTCCGCTAGATGCTCTGTGTAGGATGTTTTGGATTGGTTGAATGACATCAATAAGTAACCAACCGGTCTGTCCGTAGTATATGGCGTCGGGCCCCGGCCGGACCTACTACTATACGCTATGTGACGGATAGGGGTATTACAATTTGGTATCAGACTACTAGTTTCGGTCACGCTTAAATGAATTCATGGATGAATTCATTTTAAGGGGTGGTGAGCACATGTGTGTGCGTCATCGTTATAACATGAAAAGAACCCATGAATGTCCACTTAGGAATGAAAATACACATGTTGGAGGAACCTGCGTGTTCCTATAATTGCATTTTGAAAAGATGTTTGGTCGCTTATCGGTGTTTTGTACGACTATAGGTGTCCGGGAGTGGCGCGTGGCAGCCTAAACGCACACTTTCTGAGAAAAGTACTGCACCAAGCGACGTACCTGAGACTCCTACTTCTTTTGAAACCATAAGAAGGGTAGTTGAAGCGGTGTTCGCTGTGACCAACGCACAACATGGAAGAAATGTGCAATCCTCTGTCCCTAAGATGACCCCAATACCGGGCGGTGTGATGGAGCAAATGGAATGTAGAGGCCCTTTAGGGTAGCAGATGAACTTGATTGTGTTGCAGGGAGCGCACTCAATTGACGATTATTTGCAGGCGTTCCTTATGATAAGGCGCTACCCAGGCTTTGAATGGGAAAACGAGCAATGTGTAGTTGATAGATTTTATAATGGTCTGCGTGGTGAGTTGTGTATCCAACTGCTAGAACCAAAGCTATTGGGATTCCGAGCTTTGGTGGAGTCGGTCAGAGCTTTGGAAGTGGAGTTGGGGAAAACTCACCAAATACCAGTGAATAGGGTACCAAACCCTGCAGATCCAGTAAGGACTGCCTACCGAAAAACGCTGAGTAAAGAGGCTAGATCATCTACTAGCCAAGTCACTTATAATTGTTATTCTTGTTGCAAGAAAGGACACTTTGCCCGAGTTTGTCGGGAGGGTGCTCAAAAGACATTGAAAGTTATGGCAGGTGCAGTTGAAGACTCTAGTGCAAAGGAGACGGTGTTCAAAATGCCAACCTCAAAATCTGGGTACCGTAGGTGGTTCAAGAAGGCTAGGATGTCGGGCCTAGTCCCTTCCTCTAGCGCATCTAGAGCGACTACAGGCCAAACCCCGGGTGCATGCTATAACTCTGGAAAGCCGGGACACTATGCCCGGGATTGTCGGAGTGGATGACCAATGTCCGAGAAGAAGTCGGGGGCAATAGCTGAGGAGAAGGGAAAGGCAGTGGAGTCCACCACATCACTGTATACTCTGGCCCAACCGAGGGTGGACATCCTTGGTCAGCAGGAGGTCTTGTGGCCGACCGTCGGGTTTTCAGGTATGGTTTAATTGATATAAATTTAACTTCTTATACCTGTTACCTTATGCGTGTTAGCTTAGGACTGGAGGTTCTAGGCTTTGTTTGGATTGTTGGTAATCCGGCGAGAGCATTGTTCGATACGGGAGCTTTGCACTCCTTTTGTCTGAAGGGTTTATATCGTGCATCGGAGTACCTCCTTCGATGGTAAAGGATAAATTGGATGTGTAGTTGCATAGTGGTTGTTCAATGCGCGCGAAGAGAGAGTCTGTGTCGTAAAGGTACGGGTTGGGGGTCAGGAGTTCGACTTGCAAGCGTTGTTACCGCCACCACGGGAGGCTTCAAAGCCTAAGCCTACATTGGATAGTTAATCAGGTGTATCTGAATATCCTGATGTGTTTCTCTGATGGTCTCCCTGGAGCCCCACTGTAGCGAGAGATCGATTTCACGATTGAGTTGTGCCAGGTGCCACACCTAAGTCACGCTCTCCTTATAGGTTGATACCTAAGGAAATGGAGGAGTTAAAGGTTCAACTGGAAGAGTTGATGGAGCAAGGTTATGCGCGTCCAAGTTCGTCGCCTTGGAACGTGTCGATCCTCGTTGTTAAGAAGAAGGACGGAAGGTTGCGACCCGGTATCGATTATGGGAAACAGAACAAGTTAACGGAAAAGAGCAAGTACGGGATCCCAAGGGTGGATGACCTCTTGATCAGTTGGTCGGGTCATCGGTATACTTAAAAGTGTACCTTAAGTCCGGTTACCATCAGCTGAGGTTAAGGGAAAGCGATGTCCCGAAGACAGCGTTTGGCGCAAGGTATGGACATTTCGAGTTTACCGTCGTGCCGTTCAGGCCGACTAATGCGCCATCAGTGTTCATGAATTTGATGAACAAGTTGTTCAGGGCATACCTAGACAATTTTGTGGTCGCCTTCATTGACGGCGTATTGGTGTACTCGTACAGCAAGAGGATCACTTCAAGAATATGCTTTCGGTGGTGGAAACGCTAAAGAGGAAACAACTCTATGCCTAGTTCTCCAAATACGAGTTTTGGGGTTATCTTAGGTAGCGTCCCTCAGTCATAAAGTTTGAAGAGTCGGTGCTACTGTGGATCAATCGAAGATAGTTTTGTTATGCGAGTGGCCTGTGTTGCGTTCGAAAGCGGAAGACTAGAGTTCTCTGGGGCTGACTGGCTACTACAGGCGCTTCATAGAGAACTTCTCGCGGATAGCGCTACCTCTCACGAAGTTGTCAAGGAAGGATCGGAAGTTCTTATGGACGCAGGAGTGCGTGCAAGCGTTTGAGGAGTTGAAGAGTCGGTTGACCACGAAGCCAGTGCTAAGTTCGCCAAGTGGGACTGAGGGCTTCAAGCCTTATAATGACGCCTTAGGTAGTGGTTTGGGTTGTGTGTTGTTGCAGCATGGAAGTTTTATAGCGTATGGTTCGAGTCAGCTCTAAGTGCACGAAAGGAATTATCCGGTCCACGACTTGGAGTTGGCGGTCGTGATATTTGCGCTTAAGCTGGGGAGACACTACTTGTACGGCATAAGGGTCGATATTTATACCGACCACAAGATCCTGAAGTACCTGTTAGATCATAAGGATCTCAACATGAGGCAGCGGAAATGGATGGAGTTCCTGGGGGACTACACTTTCAAGATTTATTATGTACCCGGGAAGGGCAATGCAGTTACGAATCGTTGAGTCGCAGGGCTCCCGCCCAAGCCAACTGGTTGTCGGTTCATGATGAGAGGCTAGTTTAGGAGTTTGAGGCATTGGGGATCTGTTGCGTGGACAAGTAGACTAGCGTTAAAGCATTGTTGAACTAGACGGAAGTTCAGTATGACCTGGCTGATCGCGTTCGGTAGGCATTGTAGTTGATTGGAAACATGTAGGAGCTTTTGGATGAAGCGTTGCTCGGGTCAAATTCCCAGTTTTAAGTTGAGAATGTGCTGTTAAGGAAGGACCATCATTTGTGTGTCTCAAGCAGGGGAAATCGTCGGGTGGATTTGATGTACGAGGCTCATAATACCAAGTACACAATCCACCCAGGGAGCACGAAGATGTACCGGGACCTAAAGAAGCTGTTTTGGTGGCCAGGGCTCAAGAAGGACGTGGCACTGTTTGTGGCTAAGTATCAAACGTGCGCCTTGGTAAATGTTGATGCACGAAATGCGACAGGGAATCGGGCACCACCAATCAACGGTTCGAGCACTGGGGAAAGAAAGGGAAAAGGAAGAACTGCCGAGTAGTTGGTTACTAGCGGTCAGGGTAAGAATCAGAGCAAGCCGCTTGGAGCGGCGACACCACACTTCGCCCGCCGCAGCCTGAATGCCTCTCTTGTGGCGGACTTTTATTTTATCTAAAATGGAGCGGTTATACTTAGAATGGAAAGAAGAGGGAAAGAAGCTGGACGGACAATAGACCGCAGAGGACTAGATTCGAGGTCGCAGGTCTTAACAAGCGAGCTCCTAGACTCAAGTCAGCGTGCTTTGGGTGTACTCCCGCCCCCTATTTATAGGCTTGGGGGCCTGCCCAAGCGGGCAGGGCTAAAATTACCGGCTGCCCGGGGTACAGGAGAACCGGGCAGCGGTGACGGGAAACAACCACGGAAGAAGAGAAGAGGGCAGAGGAAAGGCCGCGCGGCCTGGCGGGCTTCCTCTGGCGAGTTGAGACTTATCTGGACTCCCTTCTGATGGCGACCTGGAAACTAGGTCACTCGGCTTGGGCAAGGACAGGCCGACATGCGGATGATTCCTGGGCCTGGAACTTGGCGTTGAGCTGGGCTGGAGCTGGCGGCGGCCTAACGGAGAGGCTTCCCGGCTTATCTGACAACAAGCCGACTTGCTGAGAATGGAAGCTAGAAATACCAAGCCGCCCGGACTTGAAAGCCTTGAGAACTAGTCGCGGATTTTGGGTTAACATAATCCCCGCACATTTTTAAGTTTTCTGAAAAACTTCGAAAATGTAGAACTAAGCCGGAGACCGCGTCTGCCATTAATGCTTATGCGTCTATAAAATGCCGAGGGCACTGCCATTCCGTCAAGATTTTTGTCAAGCCACAGGTCACTATTCGCCACTTGTGGTTAGAATCCTTCAAGCCGACAGAGACTTATACCGGATGGATGTCATGTCTTCGATGCTAGTTCGTGAAAAGAAGTTGTCTGGGTCGAAAAAGAGAAGCAGAAAAGCGGACAGTTCTGACCAATAGCCTGAGAAGAAAACTGAGAAGCCGATTACACCGACGGCTTCCGATTCTGGAAAGAAACCGATGGAAGCCGTCCGGGAATCCTCGCAGGCCGTGGACAAAGTCGAAGCAGTTTCCAAATCTGCTCTCCCACAAGCTAGTACCGCCAAATCCTTCGACATTACCTACTCGCCATCGGGCGAACCCCTGTTGAAGATCGCTGGGGCGGAGGTGAAGAGTGTTGACTCTTCCAAACCGCGCGGGTTGCCCACATCCGTAGACTTGATCGTCATTGACGAGGACGACTCAGAGAAGCTATTTGAGGCTGAGCGGTCTGTGACTGAGAAGAGGAAGCGGACAGAGACAATACTCGGCCACTTGAAGCAACACGGGAAGAAGGATGAGACCCTTGAGGAAAGGATGATGAGGAAAACGCGGAAGATGCGGGTTGACAATCGCAATGTTTCTGTGAAGGTCAGAGCAGCCAGTCTTCAGTACAAGCCGCGGGAGAAGGAAGTATCTGAGAGTCCGTCGACTCCATTCCCTAAGCCGAACGAGACAGAGAGCATGCCGGCGGTTAGCGATTCCCTGAGCGACATCTTGAAGGGTATGGAGAAGTTCCAGCAGCAGGAGAAGTTATTGGCAACTCCGCTGGTTTCTGAAGAGGCCGCCGATGTCGATGTTGAAGTTATAGGAGAGAAGCTTGGCGAACTGACTCCTGCGGTTTCAGAAGGAGTTGAAAAATTAAAACTCAGAGAGATGATAGAGGAGATGAAGGAAATAATCGCCAGGAAGCAGGTAGCGACTACATTTCCTTCCCTGCAAGGTAAACACGAAGAAGTTTAGCGTATTGTAAAATTCTACAAGCCGTGGTCACGGAAGAAGGGAGCGGACACAATTTTTAATCCGCCAGCGAGCTTCTTCCTGAACACGGCACAACTGAAAAGCAAAGCTCAGGAGACCGCGCAGCTATGGAAAGAAAAGCTAAAGAGAATAGACTCCGAACGGTTTAGGCGACTAGCGATTAGATTTTACACTACGGCTTTTGAAGGAGGGATGACCACGAGCTGCGGTCTCGTTCTACCGAGATCTTGAAAAGGTATCAGTTGTGACTGAAACTAACCGCTTTCCTATTCACTGCAGGTGTACCTGAAATCGCCATCAAGCCGGGCGATCTGACAACTTTCTTACCTCCACTTATGCCCCTACTACCTCCAAATATCTGTGACCAAAGGACGGCCGAATTCCAGGAGGATGTCGCCGCCTTGCAGGCTAGAGTAAGGGAGCATGCCGAGGCCCTTCGAGCCAAGGAAGAAGACTGGTGACTTCAAGGAGAAGATCAGCGGTCTATGCTGGAGGCCGCTGAAAAGAGAACCAAAGAAGTGCTGGAAGACTTGGAGCTGGAGAGAGTAGTGATGCGGTCTGAGCTGGAGGCCGCCGAGAAAAGGACGCAGGAGGCACTGGCCAGCTTGGATCTAGAGAGAGCGGTGATGCGGATTGAGCTGGAGGCCGCTGACAAAAGGGTGTAGGAGGCACTGGCCAACCTGGAGCAGGAGAATACAGAGAAACTTGACATGCAAGATTTAGTGTTGATGGCTGGCCGGATTGAGAGGGAAAGGGCAGACATTGCTTGACTTGACGAGGAAAGGGACAAGGATCAGCCAGAGGAGGCCGGCAGAGGCTTGCGACCTGCTGGGACAACTACTGAACAGTAGCAACTACCAAACCGCCCGGCTTTCGGAGAGACTTCGCACTCACCAGTAGTCGCGGCGGTTAGGCAGGTCGCTGCTTATGGCGACCCAGGAGATCGCGCTCTACCGCTGGTTCCATTTGCCTGCGTAGAGCGTGATACCTCGCGTGTTCATCGGACTCTGCATTCCATCCACAACCTGGTTAGTCATGTGTATGTTCAGCTTGTACAGGCCGGAGGCCAAGTCGCGCTGGTTGGACGAGAAGCTCCAGAGAGTGGGGAGAAGTAATTTTGAGTTTTTAATTTGGCTTTGTAATAAGCATCAACTCGTGATGCCGGATAGTTTGATTGTTGTGAATAACTGTTGTATTTCTGCTTGTATATTACTGCGAATTGCTTGCGGCTTTGTGCGGTTTAATAATCATAGTCGCTATATTCATTGCTTTGAGAATTTTGCTAAGTTCTGGAATTTGTCCGCGCGAACTGCCGAACTGGTTTGCGGTTTGAATATATTATTTTGCAGGTTCAGTCGCGCAGCTTCAAGGATAACCGTGATTTGACAACTATCACTGTAGCTTTATAGAAAAGCAATAAATTGAGCTGATCCCAGAGATTTCGGCACGGAAGGTCAGAATGCGAGCTAAGGAAAAGGCGATGCAGTCTGATAAAGCTTCTGCTGTCAGGACCGATGCGGCTTTTGCCTTCCATTCGGCGGACCACAAAGAAGGTCGGCTTACCCAAGCCGAACTAGATAGCTTTGTAGAGAAGTGCATGAAAGACAGCTGCTGTTCGTGCGGCTTCCGCTTCCTCACGAGCGGATTAACACTTCCACAGCCAACCAAATCGCCATCCCCGTCGACCATTTTGACTGCGACTTCCGATTCCCCATACTGATGGAAGCCGTAGCGGTCTTCGCCCACTATGGGGTAGTGCCAGGACAGCTGCCTCCAAATTCCATTGCGGATATCTACAGCTTCATCTCCTACTTGAGGTCGGAGAGAGTTCTCTTCTCGATGAAGCTGTTCAGAGAATGCTTCTCCGTCCGGTCTATTCCGGACTCTGGAAAAAAGATCTTTAGAGGGCATCTCTACTTCGGCTACCGGGGGCTGAAGGTCGTCAACCTAGCGAACAAAGTCCCGAATTGGTCAGAGAGGTACCCTATATTTGAGGGTCAACTCGGACTCCTGCCGGTCAATCCGCAGGTTCGCGACGAAGCCATCTTTGGCAGCAGCGGACTGGACGGCCTGGAGAAGGATATCTTCGACTTCTTCAAGGGGGAGCGGCTAGACGTCATCCACTACCTCCCGCTGCTCCCAACTTTGGACGATGATCATGTGGAGGACAGTAAGTACCGGCCAATCAAACTGCTCTACTAGCCACGCGACTTACTAACTGACTTGTTAAATTTCCCGGGCATCTGTCATTGCGGTCCTGCTGAACAAGCTGCTGACTCCAGGCGGCTTAACACTTACCTAAGGGTAAAAAGGGCCAAGAGAGTTAGGCCGGAGCGGGCTGAAGAGGAAGGAGAATCGGACTCCTCCAACGACTTCACGCTGTATGGAATGGGTAGCCGCCTAGAGGACCTCCATGGCAACCCCACCATGCAGTGGAGTGCCGATGGCGAATCAGTCCAGGTCTCCACCGCCCTCCCTGACTGGGGGAGGGAAAGGTTAAGCCGCCATGCCTCCGTGGCTGGCGCGGCTTTGTATGGTACTCGCAACCTAAAGGCGCTGAAAAAAAAACCAGAAGAGGATTTCTCGCGGTTTACCGTGCAGGTCGGCGCGAGAAGTTTTGTGGCTAACCACTACATGGGCTTGGACCACAGGCAGTTAGTCGCAAGTCAAGGCGACCTGAAGCGGCAACTCGCCGAAAAGGAAAAAGAGATTGCAAGGTTAAAGGAGATGAATGCGGTAAGATATTACCTGATTCTCGCGGCTTCATTTTTCAAGCCGCCCGGACTAACCTTTTTTTCTTCCTTTGCATAAAATGCACGATCCTGCCAACCCGGCCTTCCAGGACGCGGTCTTTCTACAGCTTGTCCAAGGGATCGACGGAGCGCTGAAATGTCTTCGGGATCGTGGTGGCCTCGCTCAAGGATTCATCGACATCACCTGCGCCGACTTGTATCCACCCTTGAAGAAAAGGGTGGCCGCGGTTTACCGAGCGCTCAAGGGCAAGGAGAAGGTCGATGGAGAAGGCGAGGATAATGCTGAAGTGGAAGAGGAGGACAGCGAAGGAAGCTGGGGCAAGAGAGCTTCCTCAGAAACTGGCGGTCAAGCTTCCGAGACCGCGCGGGTTGAGTCTAGCAAGTCAGAGACCGGGGACACTGGCAGTTCGCGTTCGTCTTCGTCTGACAGCGGCGGCTACTCGCCATCTGAGGTCGATGTCGACGGTGAACCGGACTCCAGTAATCCTGCGGCTAAGAAACTAAAGCCGGATAGCTAGGGCAAATTACTTGTAATAGATTTTACACTCTTTTTTTTTTAGAACCGGCGGTATGATTTTGTAAACCGCGCGGTCTTAACCTTTGTATTACTTGACATTGGAAATGACAATATTTTACCTTTAGTGAGAATCTATTGTATTGAAATTTTACTTACTTGCTTATTCGCGCGGTCTAAGTCTTCTTACTCGTTTCTGTCTTAATAAAGTTGATTGATAAATTTACCAGATAATAAATACTTTTGTTTCGGTTAAACTTGAATTGAATACCAGCGGCCGAGTATATTAGCCGCCTGCAAGTTTATAACTATCTGATCATCCTTGAACATTTATAGAACCATAAGTCGGGCAGTAAGAAAAGTATTCACCGGGAAAGCAAAGTCGTTCTACTGTTGCCAGTTATTATTCATATCCAATTCAAAGTCGCACGATTAATATAGTTAATCGTTGATAGGCCATAGTTCAATTGGAGATCAGAATAATATATAGCGATCAATAAGTCGCTCGGCTAAGTAAATAAACCGATAGAAAACTTTAATAATCAAGCTGATAGTGGCGGCCTGTCTGATCATTAATGTGGACCACGCTTCCAATATGAAAATTATTCAAGGGTATAGATAAATATATTGCGGCTTCTTGAAATAGCAAGTCGCAAATCGATTATAATGAATACCATAACCCGACAGACTAGAATTAATTGACAGAATCAAGTCGGCCGAATTCCTGAGTATATTACTAATAAACCGACTGAGATGCCATAAGCCGAATAAAACAAACCGGAATTTGCAACCGCGATGTCTGCAGTTTGTGTAATATAAACCGGCTAGGCTGTAAGACCGTAAGACGGCAGATAGGCTCACGCTGACTTGTAAAGACAGGAGGAGCTACAAACTTATGTGTCGATGTGGGCAGGTGCGTGTAGCAGGGCTTTCCACACAAAGATCACATAAGTGGGGCTAAAGTTCAAAATCCGCGATCGATGTCAAGCGGGATAAGTACATATTATCTGTGACTGTAGCCAGGCAGGATAAGTACGTATTATCTACGACTAACGTCAAGCGGGATAAGTACGTAATATCTGCGATTGTAGTCGAACGAGACAAGTATGCAATATCTGCGACTGATGTCAAGCGAATGTGGCCACTACACAACTGCGACCGAAGTCGAGCGGGATGTGAAGGGCTTAAGAACTTAGGACGATATTTAAATATTACCTTTGTCAAAAGGCACTTTGCATCCATACAAGTGCATGTTAGCACATAAGCAATGGATAAGATATAAGATTTAATTGATATGTGAATGCATGTATGCATGTATGTATTGGAGGATGTATCAGAAGGATATATGTGTGGGACTCAATCCAGATGGCATATAAATGCTCTGTTATTCCAATCTTGAGCATCTTCATTATTAAGAGAACCAAGTCTTCCCTTATACTGCAAACTTTATCAGAAATGAATATGCTATAAGATCATTGCATGATATAATCTTGCAATTCCCCAGCTCTTGTGAATTCATCTGCAAGTTTCTGAAGAGCTATGCAATCTTCTGTTTGATGGCCTATATCTCTATGAAATTTGCAGAAAAGTTCCTCATGCCGATATTTGATTTTGGATTTCATGCGTCGAGGCTTTTTGAACTCTGGAATTTTTTGAAGAACTTCCAGAAGAGCTTCCATAGAGATTTTGAACTTGGCATGCTTTTTTGATGATTTTTTGGGCTTTAGAGCTTTAGGATCAGAAGATATGATAGGATGTGCTTCTACCAACTCAGACATATCATTTGGCTGAAGAGATTCTACAATTTCCTGAGACTGCCTAACCTTCTGATTCAAAAGCGAAGTGTACTCTTTATTTGCTTCTTCACCCATTAAGAAACTATTAACAATATCGATGAGATCTCCATAAGTCTGGGGATCCTTGACAGTAAGCTTGAACTTTAAAGGACCTTCTCGAAGTCCATTCATGAAAGCACATAGATAATAATCCTGATGAACGTTAACAATGTCCAGAATTTCCTTTTGAAAACGATCAATGAAGTCAGGATTAGACTCCTCATCCCCCTGCTTAATTCGGAAGAGAGCTCCTGCGTCTCTTTTCCGCTTCTTGCGAGTACCAAAATTTGACAAAAATTGCCTTCGCAAGTCTTTGAAGCTAGTGATTGATCGAGGGGGAAGACTATAAAACCATTCTCTTGCATGATCCCCAAAAGATATAATGAAAAGCTTGCATTTGATGCCGCTTGACACTTTCTTTAATGAAATAGCCGATTCAAAAGCTTGGAGATGAGAAATTGGATCATCAAGTCCAGAATATTCAGGTAGACGAGGCACTTTGAAATCATTGGCGACAACCTCCCAACGAATTCGGTTGATGAATGGAGAAGGAACATCTTCTTCTTCCCTCGAAGGAGGCTCTTGGTTTTCATAATCTAGATTGTGATGAAATGTCATGTTCCGTTTGGGAATTTCAAAAGGAGGGCTGAAAGTTTCTTGCTCGGCAGATTGCATCGTATGCTCAACTTGATTGGCACAAAATTCATTGCAATTGTCAAGCGCTTCTCTATATTGATAAGAAACATCTTGCCTCTCTTAGAGATCTGTAGTAGCTGATAAAAAGCTGGAAATGCTTTTCTCCTTTGTAAAACCCATTCAGAAGAAAAGAGAAACAGTTGGCAAAAAATTTTGAAACCGCCGAACAACTGCGGCTTGAACTGGCGACTTGTTGCTAGGCTAAGCCGGGTTGAGGCCGGCGAGAAAGCTGGCGGAATGAAAACAATAACCAACGCTGCGCAGCTTAGTGGACTAGCCGCCGAGATACTGCTGTTGGAACGGTCTGACGCTACCAGTCCGCTGACTTCATCGAATACATGGAATCTAAAGGTCGCGTGTTGATGTTGATGCACGAAATGCGACAGGGAATCGAGCACCACCAATCAATGGTTCGAGCACTGGGGAAAGAAAGGGAAAAGGAGGAACTGTCGAGTAGTCGGTTACTAGTGGTCAGGGTAAGAATCAGAGCAAGCCGCTAGGAGTGGCAACACCACACTTCGCCCGCCGCGGCCTGAATGCCTCTCTTGCAGCGGACTTTTCTTTTATCTAAAATGGATCGGTTACACTTAGAATGGAAAGAAGAGGAAAAGAAGCCGGCATGACAATAGACCGCAGAGGACTAGATTCGAGGCCGCAGCTCTTAACAAGCGAGCTCCTGGACTCGAGTTAGCATGCTTTGGGTGTACTCCCGCCCCCTATTTATAGGCTTGGGGGCCTCCCTAAACGGACAGGGCTAAAATTACCGGCTGTCCGGGGTACAGGAGAACCGGGCAGCGGTGACGGGAAACCACCACGGAGAAGAGAAGAGGGTAGAGGAAAGGCCGCACGGCCTGCTGGGCTTCCTCTGGCGAGTTGAGACTGATCTGGACTCCCTTCTGATGATGACCTGGAAACTAGGTCACGCAGCTTGGGCAAGGACAGGCGACACGCGGATGATGCCTGGCCCTGGAACTTGGCGTTGAGCTGAGGCGGCGACCTAACGGAGAGGCTGCCCAGCTTATCTGACAACAAGCTGACTTACTTAGAGTGGCGGCTAGAAATACCAAGCCACCCGGACTTGAAAGCCTGGAAAACTAGTCGTGGATTTCGGGTTAACAATAAAGGCGGTGTGCCAAAAGCCTGGAGGATTCTTGAAATCCTTGCCTATTCCGGAATGGAATTTCGACGGCATACCGATGGACTTTGTGCATGGCTTGCCAAGGTCACAGTAGGGAAAGGACGCCATGTGGGTGATCATGGTTTGGTTAAGAAAGTGTCACACTTCATTCCCCATAGGAAGGATGATCCGGTGGAGTAACTGGCAAAGTTGTTTATGGATAACATAGTTAGACTGCACGGTGTGCCCCGCAACATCGTGAGCGATCGAGATGGGCATTTTATGTCCAATAATTGGAAGTTGGTTCAGCAAATGCTAGGGACTAAGTGTAGTTTGTACAGTCTTACATCCGCAGATGGATGGTCAGACCGAGAGGGTCAACGGGATGTTGGAGGACATGCTTCGCATGTGCGTTCTGGACTTCGGGAAGCAGTGGGAAGGCCATCTATTTTTGGTGGAGTTTGCGTACAACAATAGCTACCAAGCGAGTATACAAATAGCGCCCTTCGAGGCCCTATATGGTAGAAAATGTCGCACATCGTTGTCGTGGCTAGAAACGGGTGAGGCAAGGTTGTACAAAAAGTAGGAGGTGGAGAGTGTCACTTTGTTGGTACGAACCATTCGAGAGCGGTTGCTGATCGCTCAAGATAAACAAGCTAAAAACTTTAACGCCATGCATCAAAGTGTGGAGTTCGTTGTTGGCATATTGGGAACTATAGCCGTTCAAGGATGTCTCACGGGAGAGATGCTTAAAGAAGATGAGACCGAGATACCTTGGACCATTTGAGATTTTGGAGTGGATCGGTGCGGCATATCGCATAAGGCTATCAGTGGAGTTGAGTAGTCTACTCGATGCATTCCACATAGCAGTGTTGAGGAAGGCAGTGCAAGAGCCTTCGAACATGATCGGGTGATCAAGTACTAGTAGACGAAGGGTTGACGATAAGAGTCAAGCCCGTTCGTATTGAAGACTTCGAGATTAAGCGACTCCGTAACAAGGAGATCAGGTTGGTCAAGGTCCGTTGGGACAATTGCGGTCGTGAGGAGCCCTCTTGGGAATGGGAGCAAACAATGCTGGAGGAGTACCCAGAGTTGTTTCACTCAGGTAACGCTTTTGGTTTTGCTAATCTTTTCCTTTGGTAATTTCGTCGATGAAATTCTTTTAAGAGGGAGAGAGTTGTAACGCCCCGAAACTCAAAAGGGTGATGGGTGGCATTTTAAGCCAAATCTAAGTTTTGGTAGTGGTGACACGGCCTGGGACACAGGCGTGTCCCAGGGCGTGTCGTGCTCGAGTTCGGCGTTGGTCGCGTGGTCGACGATTTTGGAGTCAACGATCGTCGGGGGGGGGGGGGTGAACACGGCCTGGGATACGGGCGTGTGATGGAGCCGACTTCCCTCGACTTGTTGTTTTAGAGCGTCCTCCCACTGATGATGATGGTGACCTGGTAGATATGAATGAAGACGACAGCCCGCAACACTTTGGAGACGGCGATAGCATGCTTACAGACGACCCTTGGAAGCGTTGCCCCAATAGCCGTCCGGAGCGCAAACCCAATTATTATTTATTAATAATATATATTAATAAATTATTATTGAGTAATAATATATTTTATTATTTGTTTTTCGAAATTATCATTTTACTTCGTGTCTTAATTTCATGTAAGATGGAGACCTATAACCATCCTCGTTACTTTATTTCATGTGCGAACTATAGTTTTATTTTATGTCATGATGGGTGCAATTAGCCATCATGAGTGTTTTCAATTTGTATGGTGGAGATGGAGTGGTGTAGCCTATAAATAGGCATGTATTTTCTTTGTTTTAATTAGTGAATGAATGAAATTGAAAAAACCTAAATCTCCTCTTGAAAAATTCTCCGCCTCTCCTCCTTGGCCGAACTCCTCTTTCCCCCTCTCCTTGTATTGGTCGCCGGCCACCTTCTCCCCTTTCCTCCACCCTCATTTACATCTCCAACTTCCTCTTGCGAAATCCGAGCCCCAACTCCTTCCTCCAAACCGCCGGCTTCCCTCCACCACCAACCACCCGAGCCACCACCAACAACCTCCCCCAAAACGACCACCCCCCTCCTAACCACAAAACCGGCCACCTCCCTTTCAACACAACCCGAGCCCCACCCTCCTCCACAAAACCTTAGCCGCCAACCACCAACACCAACAAGCCCGACCCCCTTCCTCATCCCCTTCCTAATCCAAATATCACCTTCCATATTAAGCCCTAAAACCTACTATATTTGTTCCATCCTACCAAATAAATATATTTGTTGCCAAATCTAGAAAATCACGTCGTGGGGATTTCCAACGTCGGCGTGACACGAAGAAGGCGACGAATTTATCTCCCTCCGGCATATCTCTGGTGATGCCATTAAGGAACGATTCTAGTCAAGAGAACCGGATTCATCAAATCTGGTTGGGTAACGGAAATTTCCACCTTTATGAGTTTCTCTTCTTTAGATAATTCCTGTGGCATTGGCAAATAGCGCGGCTTGTGTAACGTTTGATTTTTTCGTGGTTAAATTTATTTTAGTTATTGTCTTGTTTACTTTATTTTCATTTAAGTTCGTGAGGCGTGGCGGCCCTCGTTCGTATTTTGTTGGGAGAGAACCACCCTTGCCCGAATCTTTTGTTTTTCGGTGGTTTCTCTTTTGGTACAACTCGCTCGACCGAACCGTGTGGGTTCTTTTCGCTTGAGAGGACCTTGGCCTATCGCCTTGGTATTATCTTAAGGGGCTTTGCGAACCCCCCATAATTGTAGTTTAGTAATAATATTAATTAAACCGCTACTTCGTTAAATGCTTAAGGGTGACGTGAGAGTTATTTGAGAGCGTCGCGCTTGTTTCGTGGGCCACCAAAACGTCCGAAAGTGTGGGCCTACATCAATTTGGTATCCGAGGGAGGTTCACGTCAATTTCATAATTGGCACCCTCCCCCTCTTATTTGACACGTTAACACGCACTCACTCGTTGCATGGTATTTCATAAAAAATATCAATTTTTAAATTTGTGGTCTGCAAATAGCGGACTAAAATTTTTAATTTTTCTCAAAATCTAAAAAATAAAATTATGGAAATACGCTATCTAATTTTTAATAAAAAATCCAAAAAAAAATTTCATTAAGTCATTATTTTTATTAAGTTATTTTAAAATTTAATAGTTTGTTTGCAAATAGCGTCCTATATTTTATTTTTTCAGCAAAATTGAAAAATAATTTTTTTTTAATAATACTCATATTTTTTCCAGGAAGAAAATCTATTTTATATAATTATAACCTTAGCTATTAGGCGAAAACAATTCCATCTTCGTTAGAGTTTAGTGGATCTGGTACCCCTTTTATGTGCACGTGCACTAAATTGAGATCGAGTGTCCTCTCCGGTTCTCTCTAGGATGGCATATGACGTATATGCTACCCAATTAGACCATTCCTATGCTAAGGATATGACACAACACACCCCTAGGGCACACCACATTTATCCTACTTATGACGGTTTAGAGTATCCCCAAACTTTTAGAGACTGACTTAAGAGATTAGAACAATATTTTAATTGTCACTTATGGGATGACTACGAAAAGGTTAGCTTTGCCCGAGAGCGATTAGTAGGTCGAGCCCGATTATTTTGGTTAAACAACGGGTTTCGTGTAGGTAGCTATCGTTATGCTTGGCCGCGCATGCGTAGCCTCCTCTCAGATCAATTTGATCCCGCCTACCTGCGCACTAATTGCACCACACCCGTTAGTAAGAATAGTTACGACACTAGACCCGTATCTGCTATTTGGAGTGACCCTATTCCTCCGGATAGATCCTATCACCAGAGAGGTAGTAATACCCAAAGTGTGTCTAGTCCCACCTATAGGGAACATAAGCCATTTAGACCCCAAAATTTGAGCTCGAAAGAGGTTACTTTTAGGGTGCTTGCTTCTTTAGCCTCAATATCTAAGCCCTCTGGTATAGTGACTGATACCTCTGAGGATGCTTATGTGGATATAGAATCTCTGGATGATGAAGTTAATCAGCTTGGTGAGAGTCTTCCTTCACTTACGATAGTGCCTGACTCTCCTGTTGAACCTGAGGATGTGATTAGGACTGTGCCCATTATTGAGGACGAGGCAAGTTTCACTTAAGCTTTTAGTGACATTGAGGAGATTGGTTATCCCAGTGATTTGGATGAGGATTTATCCATTGAGGAATGATCTCCCCCCCTTCGACGATATTTTAGTCAGGGAGTCTTCTAATGACCCTGAGTCAGAAGACGTTCCAGCAGAGTCGGTAGAACCATCCAAAATTGAGAGCGTACCTGTTACTGATTTAGGTGATGACTCGCTAGGACCCGACATTATTATGGTTGACCCAGGCTTGTTAAATATTTCTACGGTATTGGAAGAGTCACCTTGGGATGGTTGGTCAATTTCGGATAATCTTAGTGTGATACATCCGGGAGTTAGTTCATTTACGTTATCAACGCCGCTTAAAGGTCAAGTTGACTTTGATACTCCCCGGGATTTGATTTGTCCATCCCAATATTCTGACTTAGACGATGTCCCTACCTCATGGGAAGAATTGGTTGATATCGAATGTGATGCTGTAGTAGATTTACCCTGCGAGGAAAATTTATCTTTGGATGACGGTAGCACAGAGGGCCCGATAGACTTCTTTTTGATGATAGCTCCTTTGCCTGAGGCCCAAGTTAGTTTAGAAGTTTTATCGGATATAAATTTGCCTACCTTAGAGACGATCACTGGATGTAAATTAAATAAAATATCTAATGTGTTGGAAGACATGTCGGCTGATTTGGTGGATCCATTCTGTGGCAAATATTTAACTGAGGTTGAGTTTTTCGTGAGGACGAATCCACTATTCGAGTTTTCCTTTTATTTTAATGGCTTTCAACCGGAGGCATTTTCTTGGACACTTAATCCATGTTTTGAAGTTGAGTGTGACTTATCTCCCCCAACGGAATCAAACATGTTGACTCTCTCTGGTTCACTTAACTCGTGTAGATGAACTTTTAGGGAACGAACTAGTCATTTCAAGCCCTGTACATCTAGAGAAGCTTATTATTCCCGCCTCCTCGTTTGGCGTACTTAGATGGATGTGGGTAGACATAGTTGGGTTTGTTGAGTTGTGTCGCGTGCATTTACGTTTTAATTAGGGAGCGACCAACTCTATAGTTGGTGACGAGCGTTTTCTGAAAACCTTTTATTATGATATTTTTAAATCCAAATTTAAATCCAAATTTAAAACTATGTCGTTGGACTCCACTGAATTAATCTTTGATCTTAAAGCACCCGTGCCACCAGACATAATTCCGTTATTTTGAACTATTAATTCAAGTCATGTGGCACATGGGTTCACCCCTCGTGGTTTTAATTTAATTAGGCGCATTTTTAATTTCTTAATCCATCTAAATGTGTCCATTAAATTATTTGATAGGTTGTGTCGAAAAGTCTACCACCGTTATGTGAATGATTTGGTTTTGGATTGTCTCACCCCTGAACGGATGCCCCCGGGCACTTTAAAAATATTAACGAATCGGCTAGTCCAATTTTTACGAATTTTACGGAATTTTGATAACATGAAATTTATGTTAAAATTTTCCACTGATTGGGGCATAGCTCCTATTTTAATTGTTTAACATTTTATGCTTTATGCTTTTATGCCACTTGAAATGTCTACCTCTCCGTATATATCTTCCACAATGCTTTCTATTGGGTTTGGTGGTGACAGTTTCCTAGGATCGTTCTCCTTCTCGGTCTCAATCGGAGGCATGTTGTTGGATGTTATGGCAATTATTTTTCCTTCTTTGGCTAACGCGTTTTTGAGGTCTCCCCAAGGCCACCTTTTTCCATGCAGGTCCTTCTTCCCCGCCGATGAACTTCCAGGCGAGTACACACTGGCATACTCATCAGTGATGAGTATTTTTAAGAGGGGGAGGATCGATGGAGCCGACTTCCCTCGACTTGTTGTTTTGGAGCATCCTCACTCTGACGATGATGGTGACCCGGTAGATATGAATGGAGACGACGACCCGCAACACTTTAGAGACGGCGACAGCATGCTTACAGACGACCCTTGGAAGCGTCGCCACAATAGCCGTCCGGAGCGCAAACCCAATTATAATTTATTAATAATATATATTAAAAAATTATTATTGAGTAATAATATATTTTATTATTTGTTTTTCGAAATTATCATTTTACTTCATGTCTTAATTTCATGTAAGATGGAGACCTATAACCATCCTCGTTATTTTATTTCATGTGCGAACTATAGTTTTATTTTATGTCATGAAGGGTGCAATTAGCCATCATGAGTGTTTTCAATTTGTATGGTGGAGATGGAGTGGTGTAGCCTATAAATAGGCATGTATCTTCTTTGTTTTGATTAGTGAATGAATGAAATTGAAAAAACCTAAATCTCCTCTTGAAAAATTCTCCTCCTCTCCTCCTTGGTCGAACTCCTCTTTCCCCCTCTCCTTGTATTGGCCGCCGGCAGCCTTCTCTCCTTTCCTCCTCCCTCCTTTATATCTCCAACTTCCTCATGCGAAAACCGAGCCCCAACTCCTTCCTCCAAACCGTCGGCTTCCCTCCACCACCAACCACCCGAGCCACCACCAACAACCTCCCCCAAAACGACCACCCCCCCTCCCAACCACAAAACCGGCCACCTCCCTTTCAACACAACCCAAGCCCCACCCTCCTCCACAACACCTTAGCCGCCAACCACCAACACCAACAAGCCCGACCCCCTTCCTCATCCCCTTCCTAATCCAAATATCACCTTCCATATTAAGCCCTAAAACCTACCATATTTGCTCCATCCTACCAAATAGATATATTTGTTGCCAAATCTAGAAGATCGCGCCATGGGGATTTCCAACGTCGGCGTGACACGAAGAAGACGACGAATTTCTCTCCCTCCGGCGTATCTCTGGTGGTGCTGTTAAGGAACGATTCTAGTCGAGAGAACAAGATTCATAAAATCCGGTTGGGTAACGAAAATTTCCACCTTTATGAGTTTCTCTTCTTTAGATAATTCCTGTGGCATTGGCAAATAGCACGGCTTGTGTAACGCTTGATTTTTTCGTGGTTAAATTTATTTTAGTTATTGTCTTGTTTACTTTATTTTCGTTTAAGTTCGTGACGCGTGGCGGCCCTCATTCGTATTTTGTTGGGAGAGAACCACCCTTGCCCGAATCTTTTGTTTTTCGGTGGTTTCTCTTTTGGTACAACTCGCTCGACCGAACCATGTGGGTTCTTTTCGCTTGAGAGGACCTTGGCCTATCACCTTGGTATTATCTTAAGGGGCTTTGCTAACCCCCCATAATTGTAGTTTAGTAATAATATTAATTAAACCGCTGCTTCGTTAAATGCTTGAGGGTGACATGAGAGTTATTTGAGAGCGTCGCCTTTCTTTCGTCGGCCACCAAAACGTCCGAAAGTGTGGGCCTACATCAACGTATCCCAGGGTGTGTCAGTCACTCAGAGCCTTACACTCAATGATCCTTGAGTGAGGGGCGCACGGCCTTAGCCCAGGCGTGTTCGGGTCCGACACGGGTGTGTGCAATTCGACACGGGCGTGTCGAATGCCCGTGTCCTCCTCGGGTCGTTCGGAGTTTTGTGCTAAGGCAGTTACACGTCCTGGGACACGGGCGTGTCCCTGGGCGTGTCTAGCACACGGCATATGACACGGGCGTGTAAAATGGCCGTGTTGTGCTCGGATATTTTTGGACCTGTGTCATTTGGGGAACATGCCCATCGACACGGGCGTGTTCTTGCTGATATGGGCATGTCAAGCCTGACACGGGCGTGTCGGGTGCCCGTGTTCTTTTTGGGGCACATCAGTTTCAATGGCGAATGGGTGATACGGCCCTGAACACGGCCGTGTTGCAACCCGTGTTCGGCCTAGGATTTCTAATTTTGAGCTGAATCATTGCCATTTGTTTCCTTAGTTTGGGATCCGACGGCTGGGGGCTGTTCCTGGTGGGTTATATCCAGGAATAGGGCTAGGAAACCCTCATTCCAATTGAGTTTTCTCTTTTTAAAAGCTATAGAGAAGGGAGAGCAAGGAGGAAGAAGAAGGAGGTCAACTCCGGCTGCCGGTGGAGCTTCAGAGCTCCGATTCTCGATCCGAGTCCAGATCTGGGAAGGAGAGGCCGATACGGTGCTTTCCATCTAGCTGGATCATCATGGCGCCAAGGAAGAACGCTAGGGTAACGATTCTCATCTTGAGCATGTGAAGCTCTTCTTCCTTTGCATGAGAAAACCCTTCTCCAGCGAGTGTGCAACGAGTTTGCGGTATTCCTTGGGGTAGATATGTAAAGTACCCCTTATTAGAGTCCGGAATCGTAGTACGGACATGGGAATGATGTGTGAAGCCTATCCGGACATGTTGGCCTGGATCGGTGATGTTTTGTTATGCATGGTTGGCCGGAGAAGACTCCGTGCCTTTGTGTTTTTTTCGGGCTTCTACATGGTAGATTGCAACAGGGAGTCTTCGGGATTAACCCCAGGGTGCACCCAGAAATCTGGGCAGAAGCGAATTTCTGCCATATCAGTGGCCTGGGAGCCAACCGGGTACATAGCGGGGCTATGTATCGTGTTTGAACGATAGTTGGGACTAGGGAAGCTTAGCCCGTGTCAAAGGCCAAATGGCAACGATGGGGTGAGCAACGGGCTGGTGGACGCCTACCCGCTCCATCTGCTTGGTTAAAGTGACCTTAATTTTTACGTGGGACTTGCAGAGGTTTAGAGATCGAGTCTAGACTACGGCTGAAAGGACTAAATGCTCACGAGATTGCCGCCCTGGGGGTGGTGGTGGGGTCGAGGATCGGACTGGGTTCGGACTGGCTTTGCCGAGTAAGTGCCCTGAGAGCACGGGGTGTACGGCCATGTGAGCGTGCACCTGTGATGTGATGCTTATTCGCTATGTTGCTTGCTTTGCTAACAAGTGCAGGGAAGAAGCTTTGCCGCCCCGGTTTGGGGGCGGAATCGTTATAATTTGGTAAGCTTTAACTAACCGTTATTCTTATTTGCCACAGTTGCGGTGATTTGTGCTTATAGGTGCTGCGGTACCGAGCGGCAAATAGCGGGCCAAAGCCAAAGTTACTGAGCCACCCTTGAAGGCCTTGTTTGTTTACTTATTTAAATCATGTGTGGCCGGCCTGCAAGCCGAAGTTTGTAAAACACTGTTTAATTATTGTAAACTCTTGTAAGGCCATAAGGCCAGTACTTGTGTATTAAACATTCCTATTTGGTTGAGTAGTGGACATTCATGCTTGGCAGGGTTCTTTATTCTTTGCAACCATAATAAATTGCTTCCGCTAGATGCTCTGTGTAGGACGTTTTGGATTGGTTGAATGACATCAATAAGTAACCAACCGGTCTGTCCGTAGTATATGGCATCGGGCCCCGGCCGGACCTACTACTATATGCTATGTGACGGATAGGGGTGTTACACAAGTGCAACTCACAACTCTACTCTGTGCACACAGACCTTTAGTTCCCCCTTTCTGGAGCCTAACCTCCCAGGATACCTCCGTAGTGGAAAACGGAAGCGGTGGGTTGGGCCTCGCCCACCTGTAAACCGGTATCAACACTACCAGTCAGACCTATCGTATGCCTCAACGCTGGTGCACTAAGCGGAGCTCCTGCTTACTTTTGCCAGATGGTGCAGCGGACTTTATTTGGCTATGTGCTAAACCACACTTACCAAGTCAACGTATTGGCGTCGGTGTGACGACTCTCCGATACCGATGACCCACCACCTTATATCTTATGCAGATGCAACATTAATATATTTTCCCACCGAGCCATTGCTCCCCGGACTATCCCGTCTGTCATAAATATCTACCGAGTCATCGGTTGTACAACCCCGTATTCACGAAAAAGGGGCCCCCAAACAAGGCATGCGACTTGCTCTGGGTTTTTAAGCTTTTTCGAAGTTTTGCACTCATAGAGGCCAATTTTGGTTGATTTGTAGGATATACTTGTAGGGGGAGGAAAAATCTGCCTCCCCCCTAGCCCCTTTTAGGGGGCAGGTGCGGCGAGTTGGTCGGCACCCGCCCCGGCTTGCTAAGGTGTGATGTGGGAGCAGCGGGACAGGCTAGAGGCCAGGGTCTCGCCCCCTGTACCCTAGATCTGTACGGGGCGAGACCGACCGACGGCCAGGGTATCACCCCCTGCACCCTAGGCCTGTACGGGGTGAGACCGGCCGGTGGCCAGGGTCTCGCCCCCTGCACCCTAGTCGTGTTCGGGGTGAGGCCGTCTGGCGGCCAAGGTCTCTCCCAAGTCGTCTAGGCGCCCAGTCTTGCAGGACGAGAAAGGGTATCACCCCTAGCTCCCGGTTCTTCTCCGTCGGCTCGCCCGCTCTCTCGGTCCCAAGGTGAAGGAGGAGTGGAGTGGTTTAACCCCCACTTGTCTCAGGTGTCCATGGAATATGAGAGGCATGGTTTAGCCTCCGTTCACCCCTGGACCTCTTTGGCCATGCTTTTACTGTTGTGCCCCCGGGGTGGAATTACCCCTTTACCCCCGGTGTGGAAGTTTTCTATTGGCCCAAGACCTATTTATCTTAGGGTATTTCTGACCTTTCGGTCCCTAGGTTTGGGAAATCTATAAATAAACCCCCTTGGGTATCTTTGGTGCGGATGGTTTTTTTCTTCCTCCTCCTTAGGCTTCTTCTTGGTAGAGTTTGAGAGCTCTCCAAGGTACCTAGCTCAGCCATTGGTGAGGGAGAGTAAGTGCTCTCGTGAACTTCCGGGTGTGTGATCAGACCTCCGCGCTAGAGCCGAGTGTCTGTTTCTAGTTTCCTGAGCCTTTGTTCTGTGACATTAGCCTGAGTGCAGTAGGTGTATGGTCACCCCTTTTTTGGGACCCAAAACTCCATAGAGACCGATTTTTTAGTTTCAACATCTTAGTGACGTGAGCGTGGAGAGTGGCCAGCACAGAAGATCTCGAGAGAGTGTTATGGATAGAGATCAGGGAGGTTGTGATGAATCCCGCGAGACCCCCAACCAAGGACCCTTTGTGGGAAGGGAAGAGTTCATGGCATCAATCCAAGGCATCATGGAGATGCTGCGAAGTATTGTTCCTCGGGGTGGCAGCTCCACTCCAACACCCCCAGGAGCTAGCTCCCCCCATCTCGGCGAGTCAACTCCCAGGGGTCTAGGCGAGATGACCCCAAGGGGGTAGAGAGAATGTTGGAACACCCTATTACTAATTTGGGCAAGGATCACTACGTTTTTAGGAAATTGGGTTGACCTAGTTGTATAGTTAAAAAGTTCAAATTAGAATGAGTCTAAGGGTTAGAACTTAGGTTTGAAACTGCCCCCAAGACCATTCAAAGATCAGGACTCTGTGTTGAGACAAAGAAAATTCTCGTCGATCTCAGGTCGAAGAAACGTCGAACTCAGTTTGATGTTCTCTGAGCTCAATTCTGTAAGACGTAGAACTCCGGTTGACGATCTTCGAGCTCAGATCGGCGTTCTGTCTTCAGCTATTTTCAAAATCGCTGAGCTCAGGTCGACGATTGTAGAGCTCAGGTCGATGTTTTCTATCTGCTGTTTAAATCCAATCTCTGAGCTCAGGTCGACAATAAATTAGCTCAGGTCGACGATTTTTTTGAGAGATCGGCTCTTTCAGAATTCAAATTCAAGAACAGTTATGGAATTCATTCAGATTTATTTCCTGCATTTATTGCGAAGGATCTTGTAGCCGTTTCAAGCAATCTGGAGCAAGTTTCAAGGAAGGCTAAAAGGAATGTTACTTAGGACTTTCCCCAGAGACAGTTGTCATTTTATGGAAGTCATTTATGATTGAGTAACGGCCATCTAAGTCATAATCTGATATACTCCCTAGAGAATTATTCTGAATACATAGAGAACAGATCAGACAGAGAAAAGGAGTTACAGAAGAGAGACAAAAATTATACTCTGATCAAGAACTCATCTTCTGGAATATACAGATTCACTGAGTCAAAATCTTTAAGAATACAAGGAACTTTTCTGTGGAGGAGATCATCTGCTATTCTACTCCTCCAAATCCTCAAGTGTTCAAAAGCTTCAACATCAAGGACTCCAGACATCTCACATTTTAGCATCTGCTGAAATCATCTTTTGCTAGAGATCTGAAGCAACTGAAGACCTATCACCCTAGCAAAGCTCACCTTCTTGAACCCTTACAGATCTCAGGGGGAGCTTTAGCAACATCCTCCACTTTCCTTCTCTCAGACTGTTGACAGAGAAGAACATCTTCAAATTACTTTCTTTTTCCTTTCCCTCCTGTAAAAGGGTTTCTCAAAACTTCCTTCAAAAGTTCTAAAACTGGTTTCTGAGACCTTGTCAAAACTCAGTGGTGGCAAGACAACTTATCAAAAAATCTAGTTCTGGTTCTTGAGCACCTTATCAAAAGCTCATTGGTGCCCAGGACACCTGATCAACTATTCCTGCAGTGGATTCCTACCTAGGGTGGTAGAAGAGTGGATGTACCCAGGTTGTTGGGGAACCACTATAGATCCTTGTGTCATCTGGTTGCTGTGTGTTTGACTTTGCTGTGTGCTGTGTGATTTCTTATTTCTTGCTTTAGTTTTTATTTAACTGCAAGCACCTTACACATATACTTAAATTAAGTCTTCCACTATTTTACAGTTTCTAATTGTAAATTATTTTAAAATACTCTATTTACCCCCCCCCCCCCCTAGAGTTAAGGTAGATCTTTCACTCACTTTCAATTGGTATCAGAGGCAGGTTGGTTCTTACAGGCTAACACCTGAACCAAAAGATCTCTAAAAAGATCAATCTTATATAGAGGGGAATTACTTTCTGTATTATATTTATTCCTTTCAAAAACCATGGCACAAAACAAAGACTATGCTAGCACCAGACCTCCAGTGTGCAACCTTTCCAAGTTTGCACTTTGGAAGGCAAGGATTAGACTGTACATGAATTCTATTGATGAGGACATTTTTAATTCTATTTTGACAGTTTGTCCAAGACCTCCAGAGACCACAAGCACAAGTACTGTTCCACCTCCCTTAGGAACAGATGCAGAAATAAAGAAGTGGAAGGTTGCAGATGCAAAGGATATGAATATTCTTGCTCAGACTATGTCTGATGAGATATTCCAAATGGTAGCTGAATGCTGCTCAGCTAAAGACATATGGGATAAGCTCTCTGAAATTGTATCTTGATCTGCTGATGAAAGAAAGGACAGGAGATCCCATCTCATATCCCAATATGAGAATTTCAAGAAAGGAGAAGCTGAGTCAGTTGCAGATATGTACAATAGGCTCAGTCTGATAGTTAGTGAGTTGAAGACATTGGATAAGGAGATCACACTCACGGAACTAAATGTCAAAATCCTAATGTGCTTCCCCAGCACTTGGGATTCAAGAATCTGGCCAATTAAAGATGTCAGAAGTCTAAGTGAAATAACCACAGAGGCTCTTTTGGGCAAGCTCAAATCTTATGAGCTGCTCATTAAGAATAGGGAAGAAGAGCAAAAGACTGTCTCTCCAGTCATCAGAAAGGAGAAGACCATAGCTTTCAAAGCCATAGAAGAGAAGCCTGAAGACAAGGTCACAGGCAATGAAGAATTGATGAGCTTGCTGGCCAAAAGATTCTACAAGATGGCCAGGAAAGATTTCAGAAAGAGGTCATCCAGAGGGCATGAGAAGCCAAGGTATGACAAGTCAAATAATAAAGAAATAATCTGTTTTGGATGCAGGAAACCAGGCCATATTGTGCCTGACTGTCCAGAAAATCAGAATAAGGACAAGAAGGATAGGAAAGATAAGAGAAAAGACAAGGACTCCAGGGGAAACAACAGCAACAAATCCTCCTCCAACAAAAATAAACAAACAAGGAAGGGGTTTGTAGCTGAAAGCTAGAGTGATACTGAAGAGGAATCAGAAGCCTCATCAAGCTCAAGTGATGATGAGGATGATGCTGAAGAAAAGAAGTTCTGTATGATGGCTATCAATGCCTCTCAGCAAAATTTTGATGCAGAACAAGGATCAGATTCAGAATCTGAAACTCAAACTGAAGAAGACCAGGTAATAGACTCCTTTGACTTTGATTCAGAGGACTTCAGATCTGAATTTAAGGCACTTTGTTTAGACCTGTTAAAGTCTGAGAAAGAAATTATCTCTCTCAGAAATAAATTGTCTGAACATAGCACCTTAAAATCAGACAACCTCAAACTCTCTGAGGAGTTAGAATGCTGTAGGGAGGAGATAGCTTCACTGAAAAGTGAGCTATCCCAGGCAAAGAAGTTTGAAGAATCTCATAATGGGAGAAGCATCAGACTGATGGACATCACAAGCACAGTGAACTCAAGATTCAATAGTGCACTGGGCTTGGGTGCTTGTCCCAGCCAACCTATAGTGTTAACAACCCCAATTAAATTTATTTCTGATAAAGGAAAGGGTGTTGTAGAGGTAGCTAGGAAAAATCCTTATTTACCTAAGGAAAACACAGTTCAATAGAAAACGTCGAACAGAGGTCGACGATCGTCGAATAGAGCTCGGCGATCTCAGGCTGGATCGTCGAACTCAGATCGACGACTTCTGAACTCTGGCATAGTCGATCTTCAAACAGAGCTCGACAATCTGACCCAAGATCGTCGAACTCAGGACGAAGATCTTCGAACGGAGCTCAGAGCCCTGAACATTCTTTCAGAGGTAAATCTAAAAGCAATCCTAGAAGTCCCTCATCCCAAAGCTTCAACCCTTATACTTAATGGATAGTACCTCCTAGGAGATACCATCCTGAAGGATATAAGAGTCAGCCAGGGATGTTTTTTATTTCTGAGTTTAAAGGTTATCAACCTAGACCCAAGGTAAACTGGGTCAAAAACATATAAACTGTTTATGTGCAGGTGATGACCTATCTAGCAATGAACCAACAATGGTATCTGGATAGTGGGTGCTCAAAGCACATGACAGGGAGCAAGGAGAATCTCACATCCTTCAAAACCAAACTTAGGCCAAAAGTGATTTTTGGTGATTCAAACTTTGGTCAAACAAAAGGATATGGTGCTGTTCAGATTGGCTCAGTCACATTCAAGAAGATGGCTTATGTGGAAGGACTGAAGCACAATCTAATCAGCATCAGTCAACTCTGTGATGAAGGATTTCAAGTGACATTCAACAAATCCTTATGGAAGATCAAGTCAGAGGATAACACAACAGTGTTAACAGGTAAAAGGAAAGGTAACATTTATCTTGTAGATTTCCTTTCAACCAACATAGATATCTGCTTATTTAATTCAGTCTGCAAACTAAATAATTTATTACATAAGAGATTAGGACACTTAAACCTTAGAACCATTGCTAGGCTGTCCAAGGACAACCTTGTTAGAGGACTACCTTCTGGCCCCTACAAGAAGGAAGGACTCTGCAGGGCTTGTCAATTAGGCAAGCAAACTAAAAATTGCTTTAAGTCACTTAATAAGAGTGATTCACCTAGGATATTATATCTGTTACACATGGATCTTTTTGGACCCATTACAGTACAAAGCATAGGAGGGAAATCTTAAACTTTAGTGATTGTAGATGACTTCTCTAGATTCACATGGGTATTCTTCCTGAGGAAGAAGTCTGATAACTTTAAGTGTTTGACAGATTTTCTCAAATGCATACAGATTGAGTTCAATACTCGCATTGCCCTGATCAGAAGTGATCATAGGACAGAGTTTGATTCTCTTCTTATGCAAGAGTTCTGTCAGAGTGAAGGGATCAGACATACTTTCTCAGCTCCAAGAACTCCTCAAACAAAATGGGGTAGCTGAAAGGAAAAATAGAACCCTAATTGAATATGCTACTACATTGTTGACAGATGTTCACCTTCCTCTATCTTTTTGGGTAGAGACAGTGAACACCTCCAACCATGTGTTGAACAGAAGTTTGATACATAAACATAAGGGCAAGACTCCCTATGAATTGCTCAAAGGGAAGAAACCTAAAGTAGACTACTTCAAAATTTTTGGTTGCATTTGTTATATTCACAATAATGACAAGAAGTATTTAGCAAAATTCCAAGCTAAAGCTGATGAAGGAGTGTTTCTGGGATACTCCATGATTAGTAAAGCATATAGGGTTTATAACAAATCTTCTCTTAAAATTGAAGAATCTATTCATATATCTTTTGATGAGACTAACATGTTTTATAAGGAGAAGTCTACTTATACCATAGAACCCTTGCAGGTAAATTCTCTTTCAGAAAATTTGGACATGTTACATATTGTAGAAAAGGTTTCAACACATCTACCTATCCAGCAGAGAGAAGAAATCAGTGAAGACAAAGAGGATACTCAACATCTTAGTGTTCAACATCTTGGAGAAAACCATCTTGAAGAGCCAGTTGTTGTTCCACAATAGGAAACAACAACACAGGTTGGTGAACAATCAACACCCCCTATTGATTTAGTAACAACAAGAGATCACCCAATCTCCCAAGTGATTGGAGACATCTCAGCTGATGTGCAAACCAGAAATCAGGTCAACCAGAACCTGATGCTTACTTCCTTTCTATCTCAAGTGGAACCTCAATCCATTCAAGATACAGAACAAGATCCACACTGGATCATTTCTATGCAAGAGGAACTACATCAATTTGAGAGGAATCAAGTTTGGGAACTAGTGCCAAGGCCTAAGGATCACTCAATTGTTTGAACAAAGTGGGTGTTCAGAAACAAGATGGATGATCAAGGAGTTATTGTAAGGAACAAGGAAAGGCTAGTTGCTCAAGGTTATTCTCAAGAAGAAGGGATAGACTATGACCAGACCTTTGCACCAGTGGCAAGGTTAGAGGCCATAAGAATATTCCTTGTTTATGCAGCTCACAAAGGATTCATGGTCTACCAAATGGATGTGAAGAGTGCATTTCTCAATGGAGACATCAAAGAGGAAGTCTATGTTAGACAACCTCCAGGTTTTATCTCTTCAAGTTATCCTGACCATGTTTTCAAATTGCATAAAGCATTATATGGTCTCAAGCAAGCTCCTAGAGCATGGTATGAGACCTTAGCATGCTTTCTTCTGAAGAATGATTTTATAAGGGGTAGAGTAGACCAAACTTTATTTATTAGAACACATAAGTCTCATACCCTACTAGTACAAATATATGTAGATAATATCATATTTGGTTCTACTGATGCAAATTTGTGCAGAAGGTTCTCTAACCTAATGCATTCTAAATTTGAAATGAGTAGCATGGGCGAGCTTTCCTTCTTTCTAGGATTGCAAGTCAAACAATATGCTGATGGCATATTTATTTCTCAAACCAAGTATGCAAAAGAACTGGTTAAGTAATTTGGTATGTCTGAATCATCTTGTATGAAAACACCAATCCCTACTAATGCTGTATTGGATGCTAATGAACATGGAAAACATGTTGATCAGACAACATATAGAGCAATGGTTGGCTCTCTATTGTACCTTATAGCTAGTAGACCTGATATAATGTTTGCTACATGTATATGTGCTAGATTCCAAGTAAGCCCTAGAGAGTCACACCTAACATTAGTTAAGAGGATTCTTAGGTATGTAAAAAGTTTTCCAAATATAGGCCTCTTGTATCCAAAAGACTAAGGATTTGAATTAACTGGATTTTTAGATGCTGATTATGCTGGGTGTAGAGTAGACAATAAAAGCACCAGTGGAACTTGTCAGGAAAAGCACCAGTTGAACTTGTCAGTTCCTGGGTGACAGACTTGTCTCCTGGTTCTGTAAGAAACAGACATCTGTGTCAACTTCAACTACTGAAGCTGAATACATGGCTGCAGGCAGTTGTTGCTCACAGATTCTGTGGATTCAAAACAAGCTCCTAGATTATGGCTATAACTTAGAAGGGTCAAAAATCTTTTGTGATAATACCAGTGCTATTTCTATAGCACAAAATCCAGTCCTCTATAGTAGGACAAAATATATAGAGATTAGGCATCACTTTTTAAGAGATAATGTAGAGAAAAACAAAATTGAAATTCAATATATCCTAACTGATCTACAAAGGGGAGATATTTTCACCAAACCTTTGGATGAAAAGAAACACACCTTCTTCCTAAATCAGTTAGGAATGTTAGATGGAGGAAGTCTAAAATAAGACCCAAGATTTTAAAACTCTAAAAACAGACCAAGACTAGGCTAAAAAACTTGTATTTTCTAGTGTCTGTAGGTTTTCTTTTTGTCTCTGAAGTGCGCTCGACGTTTCCCAAAAAGCGTCGAACGTAGATCGACGCTTTCCAATAGCGTCGACCGGAGTTCAGCATTTTCCAGATAGCGCCAGGCTATCTTCTTCTGTTCAGCAATTGTCGATCGGAGATCGTCGCTCTCCAATATCGTCGAACGGAGATCGACGTTATTGAAGACTCTTCAAATTCCATTAGAAGCCCAGATCGTCGAACGGAGTTCAACGATTTTTCCTTTCCGGCGTCGAACCCTAATATAAAATCATTCTTTCGCCGTCATTCTTCGTTTGCACTTTCATTCTCTCCGTAAACTTTTTCTTTCCCTCCAAACTCTACTGCACTTGGTTGTGTTTGTTTCTTTTTGCAGGTAAACAATGACCGTGAGTGTTTCCGCTCTCGCGAAGATGAAATTTGATACAAGATTTGATATCGATATGGATTCGTTTGATGGCAGCGATCAGGTTTTCAAAGACATTCTGGAACTTTTCCGAGAATAACAGTTAGTGCACATAATGTATACCAGGATGAAGATTGTCGCAGATGAGATTAAAGAATGGGTATATACAACACATAATCTGGATCAGAATACTCTTGTTGGTACTATCAGCGGGACTCAAGTATCATTATCACCTACCCTCCTGACTGAAGTATTTCATTTGAGTACTGGAGATGATTTTGTTGACCTTTTGGGAGAGGAATCTGCTTCTATGTTAGACAGAATGGGTCACTGTGCAGAAAACCCTAACAAACTATTGAAAAAGAACTTATCTATTGAATTTCGTTTTCTTGCTGATGTTGTGGGGAAAGTGTTGCTGGCAAAGCACTCAGCACATGATACCATATCCAGTATCAGTTTTGTTTGATGGGAGCCCTAGTGGATAAGAAACACCTGAACTGGGGAGCAATTTTCTTTGATTTGATAAAGAAGAAAATTAACAAAAATTTTGTAAACTTTAGGAGGATCTTAGGGGTTTACCTGCACTCCTGGTGCCCTAATCTGCTAGTATCTAATGGGATTCACATCAATGCATCAAAAAGGTTAACCTGTGCCCTGTTTGGAAAATGGGACAGGCAGATAATCAAGCCTTCCAGGACTACCACTGATTCAGGCACAAAGACTATTGCAGTCTCTTCCCCTCAGGATCCTGCCCTCATTGAGGAATTGTCTGCCTCCACCTCTTCTCCTCCTTCTCCACCTCCTGTTGTTTCTACCTCCACCTCCACATAAACCATCTCCACATCCATTTCCTCCACCATTACCATTTCATCACCAATTTCACCTCCAGCCACCTCAGAACAATTCCATCCACTCCACTACTATCCACCTCTTGACACTCCATCCTTCAACCTCTTGGAAGAATCCTTCATGGATGCTTCCCCTTCCTCAACTACTGGGCTTCCCTCTACCTCTTCCTATCAACAAATTCTGTATGATATTCTTACCAAACCAACCTTCACACCATCCATCTCCACACCCATATTATCTATCTCCACCATCCCAATCTCTCAACCAACCATCCTACCATCCACAATACCATCTTCTGCAGTTCATCCATCACCAGCCCAAATCATTCCATCCTCCACCTCTACTCAAGTCACACTTGAGCAAGTGGATCTATCAGCTTTGGCAGATAAGCTATATGGGATACTGGCCCCTAAGCTAGTAGACCTACTGGAGACCACCATGGCTCCACTCCTGCAATCAATAAAGGAGTTATCTGACAGGCTATCCTCTCTCCCTTCTCCTCAGGCAATCCCTTCTATGGGGTGCCTTGATCCAGTTATCACTGAATCAAGACAGGGAGAGATGCCCTATGAAGCTGAGGTAGTGCTTGCTGCTCTTGAGGAATTGCTGCTGCCATAGATTTCTACTCTAGCTCCAATACCAGTACTCTCAGTGGACTTCAAGTCACTATTGTCTGAGTTTGATCTTCTTCACAGAAGCTGCTTACCAACTCAGGGAGTTGAAGACCTCACTAAGGCCATTGTGCCTATTGCTGTATGTGATCCCAACCTGATTATCTCTTATATCAATTCTCTTAAGGCTGAGGAACTTTCTGCTTGTGTTGCTGCTGCTGCTACTGAAGTTGCTGAATCTATTGATATAGATATGTTATATGTTGTTGCTGCTACTGATAAAGAACTTGTTAGTTATCTGGAAGAATCTGTTGTTTCTGAGCCTCCTGCTGCTATTCCATTCTCTTCTGCTCTTGCTGCTGCTTCTGACAAGTCCAAACAATAAGAGGAGTACATCAAAAGGATTAATGATCTATATGACAGACCCCAAAGCTCAGACAGTGACAAATTCAACACTGACTCTGATGATTCTGCTGGCACAATTGCTAAGAAAAGGAAAGCAAGAAGCAAAGCAATGATGAGAGTCCCTCCTGCTCAAGCCAAAGATGTCAATGATATTCCATATTACATTTTGCATGACTGTAAGATTACAGAGCCTTGGATGCAATACTCTAAGAATCAGCTAAAGGCTATGAGGAAAAGAAGAAAGCTTGATAAATATGAGAATGGTTCTTCTCAGTTTCCTCCTCCTCCTCCAGACTCAGGATCTGGTGGAGTCTCAGCTTTTCATTCATCTGTTTCAAAGCATAGCTCTTCTCAACCTTCACAAAGATATCAACCTAGAGGACAATATCAAAGAGGCTATCATTCTAGAAGAGGTCAGTACAGAGGAAATCAGAGAGAGCACAGAACTTACTCTAGTCACCAAAGGAAAGGATAAGGCCCCACTGATTCAACTTCAGGTCCTTTCCCATACAAGCTTAGAGATACAATTGTTACCAGGACTCCTACTGATTCATAATCCATCAATAGATATGAACCTCAAGTCCAATTTGAAGATCCTGAAAACAACCCATTGTCTTGGACTGCCAGAATGAAGGAGCTTGCTGCACTAGATCAGATGAAAAAGGCCAAAGAGCAAGGCAAAGACATTTCCAACATTACAACCCTATCAGATCAAAGAAAGACAGAATTAGAGAGATATTCTTCAAGAAAGTTCTTTAATCCAAAAGATTATTTGAAGCTGCATCCTGAGGCTGTAGTTCCAAGGCCCAGATCCCAAACCTCCTTAGGTGCAGAAGATGACAGAAGATCAAAGAAAGAAGCCCTCAATCCTAACAGGGAAATTCTATTTAAAAAGGGAAATGAGAAGAAGTGATTTCTGTAAGCTGAACAAACATCCATCTCTGATTATATACTGATATTCTATCTGTGATCTGCAATGCTGCTTTGTCTTTGTTGTTTAGTTTTTGCTTTGTATGTATGTTTTTTTATTTTTCCTATGTTGTCTTGTAAATAGTAATCCTAACCCAAAGAGGGGGAGATTGTTGGAACACCCTATTACTAATTTGGGCAAGGATCACTATGTTTTTAGGAAATTGGGTTGACCTAGTTGTATAGTTAAAAAGGTCAAATTAGAATGAGTCTAAGGGTTACAACTTAGGTTTGAAACTGCCCCCAAGACCATTCAAAGATCAGGACTTAGTGTTGAGACAAAGATAATTCTCGTCGATCTCAGGTCGACGAAACGTCGAACTCAGTTCGACGTTCTCTGAGCTCAATTCTGCAAGACATCGAACTCCGGTCGACGATCTTCGAGCTCAGATCGACGTTTTGTCTTCAGCTATTTTCCAAATCGCTGAGCTCAGGTCGACGATCGTAGAGCTCAGGTCAACGTTTTCTGTCTGCTGTTTAAATCCAATCTCTGAGCTCAGGTCAACGATAGCTGAGCTCAGGTCGACAATTTTTGTGAGAGATCGACGCTTTCAGAATTAAAATTCAAGAACAGTTATGGAATTCATTCATATTTATTTCCTGCATTTATTGCAAAGGATCTTATAGTCGTTTCAAGCAATCTGGAGCAAGTTTCAAGGAAGGCTAAAAGGAATGTTACTTAGGACTTTCCCCAGAGACAGTTGTCATTTTATGGAAGTCATTTATGACTGAGTAACGGCCATCTAAGTCATAATCTGATATACTCCCTAGAGAATTATTCTGTATACACAGAGAACAGATCAGACAGAGAAAAGGAGTTACAGAAGAGAGACAAAAATTATACTCTGATCAAGAACTCATCTTCTGGAATATACAGATTCACTAAGTCAAAATCTTTAAGAACACAAGGAACTTTTCTGTGGAGGAGACCATCTGCTATTCTACTCCTCCAAATCCTCAAGTGTTCAAAAGCTTCAACATCAAGGACTCCATACATCTCACATTTCAGCATCTGCTGAAATCATCTTCTGCTGGAGATCTGAAGCAACTGAAGAGCTATCACCCTAACAAAGCTCACCTTCCTGAACCCTTACAGATCTTAGGGGGAGCTTTAGCAACATCTTCTACTTGTCTTCTCTCAGACTGTTGACAGAGAAGAACATCTTCAAATTACTTTCTTTTTCCTTTCCCTCCTGTAAAAGGGTTTATCAAAACTCCCTTTAAAATTTCTGAAACTGGTTTCTGAGACCTTGTAAAAACTCAGTGGTGGCAAGACACCTTATAAAAAAATCTAGTTCTGGTTTTTGAGCACCTTATCAAAAGCTCATTGGTGCCCAGGATACCTGATCAACTATTCCTGCAGTGGATTCCTACCTAGGGTGGTAGAAGAGTGGATGTACCCAGGTTGTTGGGGAACCACTATAGATCCTTGCATCATCTGGTTGCTGTGTGTTTGACTTTACTATGTACTGTGTGATTTCTTATTTCTTACTTTAGTTTTTTTTAACTGCAAGTACCTTACACATATACATAAATTAAGTCTTCCAATGTTTTACAGTTTCTAAATATAAATTATTTTAAAATACTCTATCCACCCCCCCCCTCTAGAGTTAAGGTAGATCTTTCACTCACTTTCAGAGAAGCGCACCAGGAAGAAGGCCCGGGAAGGAGAGGATGGGAGATGGGGTCTATGGAGACCTCACCGGCCGGGAGTTATTCTCCAGCCCGGCGAGTGTCAGCCTCTTAGGCGAGCAGGTCGCGCGAGGGGAGCACCCGAGACCGCCAAGCAAGGGATCACCTTTCAGCGAGCTGATTATCTCAGCCCCAGTTCCCGAGGGTTTCAGGGAGCCTGACATAACCTACTATACTAAGAATGACGACCCTCTCAAGCACCTGTAATGTTTAGAGGATACGGTCTCTATCAAGCCGATGAAAGATGCGTTCAAGTGCCGCCTCTTCGCGATTACCTTGAAAGACAAAGCTAGGGACTGGTTCCATCAACTCTCAATGGGATTGATCTATGGGTTCGAGGACTTGAGACAAAGCTTCCAGCTTCACTTCTCCGCCTCTAAGAAGAGGAATAAGAGTCCCAAGTCCATCTTCCTGATAAGATAGAGGGTGAAGGAGTCATTCGCCCAATATATGGACAGGTTTCCAGGAGGAGATCTTGGACATTCAGGAGGTGCCAGGATTTGCTCTCCAAATAGCATTCACCGTTGGGCTGCGGGAGGGCTTACTCAAGATGAGCCTAATTCGAAAGGCGTTGTTGTCGTTTGAAGGGCTGATGGAGAAGGCAGCAAAAGAGATAGTGGCGGAGGCGACAAACCCAGCATTTGCCAAGAGGTTGGAAAAGTTAGCAGAGGCAAAGCCGAAGGAGCAAGGTGCCTCGAGGCATCAAGAGGGAAGAAAGATAGAAGAGCAGAGAGCTTAGGGGTTCTAGGGACCACAGGAAGGTCAGAAACCTAGTTGGGGGCAGCAGGGAGGGCCCGTTTAGGGTCCAGGGAGAGGTCTCATCTAGGGTAGGGGGATTTTCATGGAGGCCAAGGGAGGTTCAACTTCCAAAGGCAAGCCCCTAGGCAACTCCTACCCCCACCGCAGCAGGCAAGTGCGATTGGTCGAAGGGAGAGGACGAACCCCGCGGGAAGAGGGAGAGTCAGAGTAGAGTTACCTTACTGTGAGTTCCACCAGGAGGAGGTCCATGCAACAACTATTTGCCCCGAATTCCTCGAGTTGAGAAGGATAAGAGCTCTAACACCACAGCCTCAACAGCTTCAACAACCGCAAGATTTGGTACGGATTGAAGAATTCCAACCCGGGCGGCAGGGGGAGATATGAGGGAAAGGTTGTTGTGGGCACTCGGGGAGGAAATAAATGATGCATGAGGGAAGGGGGAGGTAGTAAAGAAGTATATCATCTCTTGTAATGAACTTTGCTTTCATTGTATCAACTATGTTTGATGAAAGGGCCCGCCGTAAAACATTTGTGATCCATGAAATGACCCGAGATGATTCCGCTAACCAGGCTCCCACTAGCTGGCAGGGCAGGTTAATCTCTCGGAGGGGCGAGTAGGCCTTACCCCGATAAGATTCCGCTGACCAGGTTCCCGTTAGCTGGCAGGGCAGGTTGATCTTTCCGAGGGGTGAGTGGGCCTTACCCCGAGATGATTCCGTTGACCAGGCTCCCACTAGCTGGCTGGGAAGGTTGATCTCTCGGAGGGGTTAGTAGGCCTTACCCTGAGATGATTCCGCTGATCAGGCTCCTGCTAACACGCAGGGTAAGTTGATCTCTCGGCGGGGCAAGTAGGCCTTACCCCCAGATGATTCTGCTGACCAGGCTCTCACTAGCTGGAAGGGTAGGTTGATCTCTCAGAGGGGCGAGTAGGCCTTACCCTGAGATGATTCTGCTGAACAGGCTCCCGCTAGCTGGCAGGGCAGGTTGGTCTCTCGAAGGGGTGAGTACGCCTTGCCCCGAGATGATTCCACTGACCAGACTCCCACTAGCTGGCAGGGCAGGTTAATCTCTCGGAGGGATGAGTAGGCCTCATCCCGAGATGATTCTGCTTACTAGGCCCCCGCTAGCTGGCAGGGCAGGTGTAAGACCCCCCCCCCCTTTTTTCAACCACCGGGGTCTTATGCCCAGAACCGCCGCTTTGCGGTGACACCTTCGCACCCGGGAAGGTCGTCACTACAACGCGCCGATTCTGCCGGCCTTTTCGATCACAATAAGTAGCACAATAATTGAAGTAAGAACAGTGCAGTCCACAATAATGAATCACATGTAAATAAGATAAAATCTCCACGAAGGGAGTGTCCATAGAAAACATCAGAGTATTATAAATGCGGGCTTATGCCCGGTACAAAATGTCCTCACTACAACTCTCTCATGCGGAAGCGAAACAGAAACTACTCAAGGTCGAGACTCACGGTCCCGGCTGTATGAACTCCGGAGCTAGACTGCCCCATCTCCAGGCGCACCGATCTCTGGGGCTGCTCCTCCAGGCTGGGCTCCACGATCCCCTAAATGATGCGGTTCGAAAACCGTTAGTCATAAAGACTAAGCTCTATCATCCCCTACCCCTTCCCCCATGGCTCCTAGGTACCGAGCGGGGAGAAAGAAAGGGGAGGACATATTTGTGGAGAATAAAAGTAAACAGGTGACAGTGGACTTAATCTAACAAGTTGTATTCGGTGAGCAGTTAATATGAATGTTATAATAGGTCTAGCAGTAAGAAAAGCAATTATATGAATTTAAACATTCACTTATGCGAGAACACATAAGCAAAAGGGATCTTTTGCAAGGCTCCCATCGTATAAGTGTCCCATACCACTTATACCTTGGGGTGTCGGTTATCAAACAGCAATGGTTGTTATATATTGAAATTAACCTTTGATTTATAAACTTGCCCACACAAGCTTATAGATCAAGGGGTCGTTTTGCAGGTCCTAATGTATAAGCGTCCCATACCACTTATACTTTAGGTGTCAGGGTTAAATGAATCGATTATGCCATGACATGCTAGTGGGTTTGATGAAACATGCAAGTGCAACTCACACACCCGACTCTGTGCACACAGACCTTTAGTTCCCCCTTTCGGAGCCGTTACCTCCCAGGATACCTCCGTAGTGGCAGACGGAAGCGGTGGGTTGGGCCTCGCCCACCTCAAAACCAGTAAAAGCACCACTGGTCTGACCTATCGTACGCCTCAACGCTTGGTGCACTAAGCGGACGCCTGCGTACTCTTGTCGGCTGGCGCACCGGACTTCTGTTGGCGAAATGCTAATCACCCTGCCGAGTCAACGATATCAGTGTCGGTGCAATCGAACTCCCCGATATCGAAAGACCCACCACCTTAACTTTTCCTATTTTATGCACATGCAAGTTTAATCGTAAACACACAAAAACCGAGCCGAAGCTCCCCGGACCAAAACGCCCGTCTCCAAACCAACCGAGCCGAAGCTCCCCGGACCATCCCGTCCGTCTCTTAACCAACCGAGCCGAAGCTCTCATCAATCTTCCTGTGCCAACAGTGTTTGTGAAGGGTGCAACCCTAGTTACTAAGTTACTCTTGTCGGTTTGTTATTACAGTTTACGTTAGCCCAGGACTGCCCCTGGTATTCCCCATGAAGGGCTCTCAAGGGGCACTAGGAACCAAGACGGCGGCATTACGACCCGAAGTTCCCTTTCGCAAGGCACTTATTGTTATTGGTTGATCTCCCTTAACCCATTCCCTTCTCACATTACGATAGACTATCCTAGGGTGATTTTTAAACCTTCCACTTTTCGGGAAAGACGATCTTTCGTCGAACCCGAGCACCTCTTAACTCTAGCTATCACCACTACTCACTACTCTTTATATCTTCCTATTGTAATTTCCACCACAATTGTCCACCCAGACAAAATGTTTAACTCCAATGACTTCCTCAGATCGTATCCTATTGCATTTCACAAATTGCTATATGTAGACCGACCTAGGCTACATGTCGGACCGGTTATGCAATGATCCATTACTCATCCAACTGCCCTAAATTATTTATCGGGGGTCTATCCTAACAAGATTTGCCTAAATCCCAAATATTGGAATTTTCTAATAAATCCGAGAACTTATTTATTTATTCTTAAGTGTCTAATATCATCATTCGAACATGAGGTATAACATTCTAGTTGTTTCCAGCTATCACAAAAATTGAGGCAAATAATAGTAGGCCTAAATATCAAGTTTCCAAAGTTTGATAGTCTTACAATGATTTTCAAGGGCCTAAACTTATTTAATCATTATTTCAGTTATTCCAAGCTTAATGAATAAGCTACCTTAATTTGTCCTCCAAATAATTCAAATAAAATACAGGGTGCTGGTTTTATCCTGAAAATAACTTTGACAAAATCCCATAATTTTCTTGCTGGTAATTAAATCATAATAAATCAAATACTAAATTACAACCTAACATGCTTTGTGAATGAAGTGCCATAACAGTAACTCTAAAAATTTCCGAATAATTCCCAGTGATATAAAAGGGCCTAAAAACCTTAAGTTCCAATTATGATAATTTTCCAGTGATTGTACAAGCCCTAATTTATTTTTATGCTCAAAAGCCTATATTGAAACAATGAGAATGAACCTCTAAAATTTCTCAACATAAAATTCTATAAAAATTCAGGGATCAATATTCTGCTAGTCAAGATCTAAATCCAGAATTTTAACTGAATATAATTAATTTAAAACTTCCAAATAATTGAAACAACAATCGGGCTAATAATCATTTAACACATGGAGTATAATATTTATTAATCATAAAATTCCAGAAAAATTACTATAAGTCTAAAACATGCTAAAACTCCCTCTTCCCGAGTTTCATAATTTTTGGATTAGATTTAGTGCTTAAAATAACTAAATTACATTTTTATCCTAAACCGAAATCTCAACCTTCGAGGTACCTAATTACCTCCAATTCCTTCACTATTTCAACCAGAGGGTTTTCATCATATCATCCCCCTCTCCTCCAAATTTCAAGAGCATACAAGAGCTTTTGCTCCTATGTCCTTCACAAACCTCAAACTACCACACACTGGGTTTGAGCCGATCTCTTAGGGTAAAATCCACCCTAATCCACACCATGTTACCCAAGAGGGTAGACATAGACTTAACAAATCAGTGGCCACAACTTCAGCCTCTTTTGAGGAGATTTGTCCACTCCATTTCCAATTGTACTTTTCCCCAAAGTACCCCTCACTAGGACCTATCTAGGACTTGATACTTCCCTATTCAAAACTCGACCAATTGAGTTGAAATTTTGTACAGATCTTAACATTGATGCCAGGGACCACCACCCAAAATTTGGGGGAGTTTGGATTTAATTTCATCTCCTAATTAATTTTATAATGTTTATTAAAATTTTACAAAAACTTTAGGCAAAAGTTCTCCAAAAATTCTCATTTTTGGACAGCCTCTCGTTATACATATTATAGACCTCCAGCCCAAATTTCAAGTCATTTGGACATGTTATGAACCGTGGGCAACCATTTCAATTTCTGGTTAGCCTAGGTCTTGATCCCACCAAAATAAGTGCTGTGGTCAAACCACTCACCCAAATTGAATAACATCAATTTTAAATTAAAGTAGACCCAGAGGGCTACAACTTTTGTGACTGGTCATTTTTCCTAATTCGGCCTCTAAGTGCCTCGTTTTGCAGCCTCAAAATATATTCAAATAATCTATTTTTCCATTATGTAATATATAATAATCTATGTATTATAATATTGATTCTACTATTCATCTTCTTCATGAACCCGAAAACAGACAGAAAACCATTTTTCCTGTAAGCATTCCGTGATCCGTCGCCGGCAATCCGGTCACTCCCCTGGCCAGCCACCACCACCACCACCTCCGTTGAGGCGATGGCTAGCGGTCGGCGGTGGTTTGGCCGCCGGAGGTGGCGGTTTCCGGCGAACTCAAAAATACCATTTACATGGTTTTCCCATGAAAACGAGAGACGGGTCCGGCTCCGTTGAGCGCGAACCTCCTTTCTAAGAATCCTAAGATCTACCCATGAAAGAGAAGGAGCAGAGGAGGACCTTGTTCGCGGTTTGAAGACGAGAAGAACGACGGGGTGCCATGGCGCGGTGGTGGCATTGCTGAACTTCTCCTACAGCAAGAACAAAGGTCTGATCCGTTTGCTTGAGCGTGTAACCTTCTCCTCTGGTTCCAGGTGGGCTTTTATAAGTCAGAAAGTGGGAAGGTGAATGGGTAAAGCCTTTATGGCCATGAAGGTTCTCCCCTTAACGTTTCGGTTACAGTGAAGGGATAAGAAACGGTGGAAACTGAACAGGTGTGTCCAGCTGGCGGCTTCCTATTGGACCATATCTTCCTCATTTATTATATAATTACAGAAGGAAAACGGCCTGAAATTACTCCTGGTGTAACTTCCCACACCAGCATTTATTACCACGCGTGTTAGAATAATTTCGGGCCTGAACCATCGTTTCGGCCAATGTCACGGGCGTGACACATAGGTCACGGGCGTGACAGGCCCGAATAGCCAATTCTGGGTTCGACGATCGTCGAACTGAGATCGACGATCGTCGATGGATGGTCACGGGCGTGACACCTTGGGTCACGGGCGTGACAGGCTCGGGTGGTTAGTTATGGGTTGACGATCGTCGATTTGAGATCGACGGTCGTCGAATGGTGGTCACGCCCTGGGTCACGGGCGTGACACCCTTTGTCACGGGCGTGACAGGCCCGAACGGCAATTTTGAGGTCGACGATCGTCGAACTGGGATCGACGGTCGTCGAAGGCTGGTCACGCCCTAGGTCACGGGCGTGACACTTAGGTCACGGGCGTGACAGGCCCGAGTTCAATTTCGACGATCGTTTTACGGGGATCGACGCTCGTCGAAGGAGTCACGCCCCTTGGTCACGGGCGTGACACCTTGGTCACGGGCGTGACATGCCCAGGCTGCACGTTCGACGATCGTCTCACGGAGATCGACGATCGTCGAAGAAGTCACGCCCACGTCACGGGCGTGACGGGTCGGTCACGGGCGTGACCAACCCGTGACCCGAAATCTCGGTCGATTTATTTCAATTTTCGGGCTTCCTCGGGTTCTGTCACGACCAACCGACTCCTAGGGGTCTAGCCGGAAATGGGATGTTACAAATCCCAATATACAAAACAAAAATTTCGTCCCCGAAATTGAGGTTGAGCCTATGGGGATTTTTATCGGAATAAATTAAACTTGTAACATCCCATACGATCTTTTTATTAGGTTTAGGCGACTATTCGTTTGATAACGAAGACAATCTCCCCAATAAACAAAAGATTAGCCCCTACCTTTCTGATTAAGTGCGCATGCCTAGGTCTTGAATTTTCCTCATCTAGTCTTAACTGTCCAAAACAAGAAGGCAATCTATAGTATACCGAGAGGTGGTGAGATGTACCTAACTGAACAACTCCGGGTATCTTTGCCTCATCAGATCCTGCGGTTCCCAGGTGTGCTCCTCCTGACCGTGATTTCTCCACAGAACCTTGACTAAGGGGATCTTCTTGCGGCGCAAGATCCGTACTCCTTTGTTGTCGATCCGAACCGGCTCCAAGTGAACAGATCGGTCTGAAGCTACCGGCCCTTCGGTGGTCAAAATCTGCTGCTCCGGGCGTAGTAGAGCCCTTCTCAGCGAAGAGATGTGGAAGACGTCGTGTAGAGCTGCCAGCTCTGGTGGCAACTCTAGCCTGTAGGCTAGGGGTCCGATCCGCTCCAAGATCCGGTAAGGGCCCATATACCTAGGGCTGAGTTTCTTCCTCCGACCGCGCACCCGTGAGACTTTGTGCATGGGCCGGATCTTCAAGAACACTCGATCCCCTACCCGAAACTCCACCTGACGATGCCGGGCGTCATAGAATTTAGCCTGTCTGCTCTGCGCCTCCAACATCCTATCTCTGATCAGTCTCACTTGAGCCTCGGTGTCTTCAACAAAATCCGATCCCAGCAGCTTCGGATCCTCGTCCTGAACCCAAGAAAGCGGGGTCCTACATTTTCGTCCATACAAGGCTTCATAAGGCGCCATCCTGATGCTGGACTGGTAGCTATTATTGTAGGAGAACTCGACCAACGGTAACATCTTCTCCCACGGCTCCCCTCGGTCCAGTATACACAGTCGTAGTAGATCCTCCAACGTCCTGTTGGTGCGCTCTGTCTGCCCGTCCGTCTGAGGGTGGAAGGCCGTGCTAAAAGTCAAACGGGTGCCCAAGTATGCCTGCACTGACCGCCACTCCCTGGATGTAAACCGTCCATCGCGGTCCGACACTATCGTCCGGGGCACGCCATGATATCGGACATACTGCTCCACAAACTTCCGTACCAGCACTCCCACCGGATCGTCCTTCCTGATCGGTATAAAGCGGGCCACCTTTGTCAACCGATCAACAATCACCCAGATCGAGTCATTCCCCGTCCGAGACCGGCGAACACCATGTATAAAATCCATAGCTATATCGTCAAACTTCCACTCCGGCACCGGGAGTGGCTGCAACAGTCCTGCGGTGTTCCTGCACTCTGCCTTCACCAACTGACACGCCTCGCAATGGGTCACGAAGTACGTAATGTCCTTCTTCATGCCCGGCCAAAACATCGTCCTCTTCAAATCAGCGGTCATCTTTGTGATCCCCGGGTGCACCGAGTACCGGCTGCAATGCACCTCCATCATAATATCCTCTCGGATCTGGCCTCCTGCGGGTATATATACTCTGCCTCTGAAGTGGAGCAAACCATCTCTCAGGGAATAATCTCCTGTCGAACCTTCCTCCAAAGCTCGGAACATCGGCTCTGCCCACGCATCTGTCCTCTGTCCGTCCCGAATGTGATCCTGAATATCGTCTATGGCCACCATCGATGCCAGATACTCCCTATACAGAACTGGGTCATCCTCGGACACTAGGGATATCTGCATATCTCTGAATGACCGGACTAGCTCCATGGACATAACCTGGGGCCCAGCTTCAGAAGTGGCAGCTCGCCGGCTCAACGCGTCGGCTACCACGTTTGCCTTCCCTGGATGGTAGTGCATCTCATACTGATAATCTGCTAAGAACTCCACCCAACGCCTCTGCCTGATATTCAGCTCCTTCTGCGTGTCCATGTATTTCAAGTTCTTGTGATCGGAGAAGATATCGCAGTGGACTCCATTAAGATAATGGCGCCAGACCTTCAGAGCAAAAACGACCGCTCCCATCTCGAGGTCGTGCACCGCGTAGTTCCTCTCATGGGTCTTCAGCTGGCGGGAGGCATATGCTATGACATGTCCGTTCTGCATCAGTACCGCTCCCATCCCTTGGTATGATGCGTCGGTATACACCTGGAATCCTTCCTTTCCAAATGGAAGGGCCAGAATAGGGGCTGAGATGAGTCGGTCCTTCAGCTCCTAGAAAGCCGCCTGGCACTGCGGGGTCCAAACAAAAGGTGCCTCCTTCTTCGTCAAAGATGTGAGTGGGAGGGCAATCCGAGAGAACCCCTCCACGAACTTCCGGTAATAGCAGGCAAGTCCCAAGAAACTTCGCACATCGGTGGCTGTCTTCAACTGCGGCCAATCTCGAACTGCCTGAATCTTTGCCGGATCCACTGCCAACCCGGCTCCGCTGATAATGTGGCCTAGGAAGTCCACCTCCTTCAACCAAAACTGACACTTGCTGAATTTTGCATAAAGGTGATGCTCCCGCAACCTCTCCAAAGTCAGTGCCAGATGTCGAGTGTGTTCCTCCTCCGTCCTAGAGTAGATCAGGATGTCGTCTATGAATACTATGACGAACACATCCAAGTAGGCTTCGAAAACCCGGTTCATGAGGCTCATGAACGCCGACGGAGCATTCGTGAGCCCGAAGGGCATCACGGTGAACTCATATAGGCCATATCTGCTACTAAAGGCCGTCTTCGGGATATCCTCCTCCTGGATCCGCAGCTGGTAGTATCCTGACCTCAAGTCCAGCTTCGAGAAATAATGGGCCCCCTCTAGCTGGTCGAACAATTCGTCTATCCGAGGGAGCGGATAGGTATTCCGGACGGTCAGCCTGTTTAGTGCTCGATAATCGATGCACAGGCGGAGTGTCCCATCCTTCTTCTTCACGAATAGGACCGGTGCTCCCCATGGTGAGGAACTCGGTCTAACAAATCCTGCCTCAACTAATTCCTGCAGCTGAGTCCGAAACTCTGCCAACTCCTTTGGGGCCATCCGATAAGGGGCCCGAGACGCCGGCTTGGCCCCCGGCACAAGCTGTATCTGAAAATCCTGCTCTCGGTGTGGAGGTAGTCCTGGTAGTTTCTCTGGAAAGATGTCAGCGAAATCTCGCACCACCGGGATGTCTGTCACCGACTCCTTAACTTCCGCCATCTCAAATAAAATCTGATAGACCTCCTCTCCCTGCAGATGGGCCTTAACGGCCTGTACCGAAGATAAGAGTATACGAGAGACAGGTTTTATACCTTCGATGGTAATGAAAGAGTCCCTGTGTCTCACGGTGATCCTCTTCGCCTGGCAGTCAATCTGGGCATGGTTCCAGTGCATCCATACCATGCCCAGGATCAGGTCGTAGTCCGTCAGCTTCAAAATCGTCGCTGGAGCCTCGAATGCCTTTCCACCAATTTCCGCCTCCATATTACAGTGATCCGTGGTAAGGAGTTCGGATCCATCTGGTAGTCACACCCTCATCCTCGAGCTTGTGAACTGCTCCACACCTTCTAGTCCTTCTACGAACGTCTCCGACACAAAGGAGTGAGTAGCTCCAGTATCAAAAAGCGTGCGGGCAGGCTTGTCGCTGATGAAGACTATACCTGGGGTAATTAAATATCTTAGGGTTCTATAAAGAATTTTCTTTCCTTGTTAATCTATCTAGTGTGGTTCTGAGTTTTAACAACTTAAAGGGAAATTCTATGAAAATAAAGAAGCATTGCAGCGTACCTGCTATGACCTGCTCCGGATTTCGAGGCTGCGCAAGGTCCAAAGCATATACCTGCTCTCTTCCTTGTCTACGATCTTCCCCCTGGTATCCTCGACCGCGACCACGTCCTCGACCTCCGTAATACTTAGCTGGTGGACCGCCCTGATGTGCTAGAGGTGGTGCCCCCCTCATGGGGCAGTTCCTCCGAATGTGCCCAATCTGATGACAAAGAAAACACTCTGGTGGGGGATACGCCATTCCCCCGGGTCTCAGCATCTCCTGCATCCGAAGAGGGGGAGGGGCTAATACCACCTATTCCCTCGGCTCCTGCCTCACGTCCTGACGAGGCTGGTCCTCCGTCCTCCTCCCCTCTGGTACAGCACCTCGTCGCTGGTCATTTCTACCTCTCCATCCCTGATCCTCTGCTGGCCGTTTCCGGCCCCGGGTGGCGTGCCAATCTGCCTCAATCCGTTTGGCCATCTCCAAAATCTGGGAGATGGGCCCGTCAGATACAAACAATAGAGCCTCCCTCAAGTCCTCCCGCAGGCCCTTATAGAACCTCCTGATATACCCTGCCTCGTCCAGCTGGTAAGAATCTGCGTATCGAGCCAGATGGTCAAACTCTCGATGGTACTCCACCACGGTCCGAGTACCCTGCTTCAGCTGTAAGAACCGCTCCTCCAAATCATCCCTAGCCAACTGCGGAACGAAATGCTCCAGCAGTGCGGCCTTGAACTCCTCCCAAGTAACCTCCGCAACCTCCCTATCAGCAAATGTCGTGTCCAACAGCGTCTTCCACCACCTCTTTGCATGGGACTCCAAGAAGGAGACAACAAGAGCCACCCTCTCCTCCCATGGACACCGAATCCCAGTCAACATCTCGTACATGATATCTAGCCACTCTTCCGTCCGAACAGCCGACTCTGTCCCCAAATAGGACGGGGGAGAAAGACCCCGGAAGATGCTGAGCTAGTTGGCCCCCGGATTTGGCTGCGGGGCCGGAACCTGCTGGGCCCTGAAGGCCTCCAGGATGGCAATCAGGGTCTGTCCCATGTCTGACTGAAGGAAAGGAGTTGGGGCTGGTGGGGGTGGTGCAATATCCTGAGCCTGTTGAACTCCACCTTGTGGCATAGTCCGTGCTGGAGGCTGCGTAACAAAAACATACGCTGAGAAAACGTTCAAATATTACATAAAGGTGGACAATTTATATGTGATCCCCATATGGGCGCACCACTGCTTCCGCTGCTTAGTTTGTCCCCAAACTAAACTCGAGCGGGGGGTGACCTAGGGTTTGTGGACTGCTACTTCCTTCTGATCGATGTTCCCTCTGATACCACTTGTAAGACCCCCTTTTTTTTCTTTTTCAACCACCGGGGTCTTATGCCCAGAACCGCCGCTTTGCAGTGACACCTTCGCACCCGGGAAGGTCGTCACTACAACGCGCCAATTCTGCCGGCCTTTTCGATCACAATAAGTAGCACAATAATTGAAGTAAGAATAGTGCAGTCCACAATAATAAATAACATGTAAATAAGATAAAATCTCCACGAAGGGAGTGTCCACAGAAAACATCAGAGTATTATAAATGCGGGCTTATGCCCGGTACAAAATGTCCTCACTACAAGTCTCTCATGCGGAAGCGAAACAGAAACTACTCAAGGTCGAGACTCACGGTCCCGGCTGTATGAACTCCGGAGCTAGACTGCCCCATCTCCAGGCGCACCGATCTCTGGGGCTGCTCCTCCATGCTGGGCTCCATGATCCCCTAAATGATGCGGTTCGAAAACCGTTAGTCATAAAGACTGAGCCCTATCATCCCCTACCCCTTCCCCCATGGCTCCTAGGTACCGAGCGGGGAGAAAGAAATGGGAGGACATATTTGTGGAGAATAAAAGTAAACAGGTGACAGTGGACTTAATCTAGCAAGTTGTATTCGGTGAGCAGTTAATATGAATGTTATAATAGGTCTAGCAGTAAGAAAAGCAATTATATGAATTTAAACCTTCACTTATGCGAGAACACATAAGCAAAAGGGATCTTTTGCAAGGCTCCCATCGTATAAGTGTCCCATACCACTTATACCTTGGGGTGTCGGTTATCAAACAGCAATGGTTGTTATATATTGAAATTAACCTTTGATTTATAAACTTGCCCACACAAGCTTATAGATCAAGGGGTCGTTTTGCAGGTCCTAATGTATAAGCGTCCCATACCACTTATACTTTAGTTGTCAGGGTTAAATGAATCGATTATGCTATGACATGCTAGTGGGTTTGATGAAACATGTAAGTGCAACTCACACACCCGACTCTGTGCACACAGACCTTTAGTTCCCCCTTTCGGAGCCGTTACCTCCCAGGATACCTACATAATGGCAGACGGAAGCGGTGGGTTGGGCCTCGCCCACCTCAAAACCAGTAAAAGCACCACTGGTCTGACCTATCGTACGCCTCAACGCTTGGTGCACTAAGCGGACGCCTGCGTACTCTTGCAGGCTGGCCCACCGGACTTCTGTTGGCGAAATGCTAATCACCCCGCCAAGTCAACGATATCGGTGTCGGTGCAATCGAACTCCCCGATATCGAAAGACCCACCACCTTAACTTTTCCTATTTTATGCACATGCAAGTTTAATCGTAAACACACAAAAACCGAGCCGAAGCTCCCCGGACCAAAACGTCCGTCTCCAAACCAACCGAGCCGAAGCTCCCCGGACCATCCCGTCTGTCTCTTAACCAACCGAGCCGAAGCTCTCATCAATCTTCCTGTGCCAACAGTGTTTGTGAAGGGTGCAACCCTAGTTACTAAGTTACTCTTGTCGGTTTGTTATTACAGTTTACGTTAGCCCAGGACTGCCCCCGGTATTCCCCGTGAAGGGCTCTCAAGGGGCACTAGGAACCAAGATGGCGGCATTACGGCCCGAAGTTCCCTTTCGCAAGGCACTTATTGTTATTGGTTGATCTCCCTTAACCCATTCCCTTCTCACATTACGATAGACTATCCTAGGGTATTTTTAAACCTTCCACTCTTCGGGGAAGACGATCTTTCGTCGAACCCGAGCACCTCTTAACTCTAGCTATCACCACTACTCACTACTCTTTATATCTTCCTATTGTAATTTCCACCACAATTGTCCACCCAGACAAAATGTTTAACTCCAATGACTTCCTCAGATCGTATCCTATTGCATTTCACAAATTGCTATATGCAGACCGACCTAGCCTACATGTCGGACCGGTTATGCAATGATCCATTACTCATCCAACTGCCCTAAATTATTTATCGGGGGTCTATCCTAACAAGATTTGCCTAAATCCCAAATATTGGAATTTTCCTAATAAATCCGAGAACTTATTTATTTATTCTTAAGTGTCTAATATCATCATTTGAACATGAGGTATAACATTCTAGTTGATTCCAGCTATCACAAAAATTGAGGCAAATAATAGTAGGCCTAAATATCAAGTTTCCAAAGTTTGATAGTTTTACAATGATTTTCAAGGGCCTAAACTTATTTAATCATTATTTCAGTTATTCCAAGCTTAATGAATAAGCTACCTTAATTTGTCCTCTAAATAATTCAAATAAAATACAGGGTGCTGGTTTTATCCTGAAAATAACTTTGACAAAATCCCATAATTTTCTTGCTGGTAATTAAATCATAATAAATCAAATACTAAATTACAACCTAACATGCTTTGTGAATGAAGTGCCATAACAGTAACTCTAAAAATTTCCGAATAGTTCCCAGTGATATAAAAGGGCCTAAAAACCTTAAGTTCCAATTATGATAATTTTCCAGCGATTGTACAAGCCCTAATTTATTTTTATGCTCAAAAGCCCATATTGAAACAATGAGAATGAACCTCTAAAATTTCTCAACATAAAATTCTTTAAAAATTCAGGGATCAATATTCTGCTAGTCAAGATCTAAATCCAGAATTTTAACTGAATATAATTAATTTAAAACTTCCAAATAATTGAAACAACAATCGGGCTAATAATCATTTAACACATGGAGTATAATATTTATTAATCATAAAATTCCAGAAAAATTACTATAAGTCTAAAACATCCTAAAACTCCCTCTTCCCGAGTTTCATAATTTTTGGATTAGATTTAGTGCTTAAAATAACTAAATTACATTTTTATCCTAAACCGAAATCTCAACCTTCGAGGTACCTAATTACCTCCAATTCCTTCACTATTTCAACCAGAGGGTTTTCATCATATCATCCCCCTCTCCTCCAAATTTCAAGGGCATACAAGAGCTTTTGCTCCTATGTCCTTCACAAACCTGAAACTACCACACACTGGGTTTGAGCCGATCTCTTAGGGTAAAATCCACCCTAATCCACACCATGTTACCCAAGAGGGTAGACATAGACTTAACAAATCAGTGGCCACAACTTCAGCCTCTTTTGAGGAGATTTGTCCACTCCATTTCCAATTGTACTTTTCCCCAAAGTACCCCTCACCAGGACCTATCTAGGACTTGATACTTCCCTATTCAAAACTAGACCAATTGAGTTGAAATTTTGTACAGATCTTAACATTGATGCCAGGGACCACCACCCAAAATTTGGGGGAGTTTGGACTTAATTTCATCTCCTAATTATTTTTATAATGTTTATTAAAATTTTACAAAAACTTTAGGCAAAAGTTCTCCAAAAATTCTCATGTTTGGACAGCCTCTCGATATACATATTATAGACCTCCAGCCCAAATTTCAAGTCATTTGGACATGTTATGAACCGTGGGCAACCATTTCAATTTCTGGTTAGCCTAGGTCTTGATCCCACCAAAATGAGTGATGTGGTCAAACCACTCACCCAAATTGAATAACATCAATTTTAAATTAAAGTAGACCCAGAGGGCTACAAATTTTGTGACTGGTCATTTTTCCTAATTCGGCCTCTAAGTGCCTCGTTTTGCAGCCTCAAAATATATTCAAGTAATCTATTTTTCCATTATGTAATATATAATAATCTATGTATTATAATATTGATTCTACTGTTCATCTTCTTCATGAACCCGAAAACTGACAGAAAACCATTTTTCCTGTAAGCATTCCGTGATCCGTCGCCGGCAGTCCGGTCACTCCCATGGCCAGCCACCACCACCACCACCTCCGTTGAGGCGATAGCTAGCGGTCGGCGGTGGTTTGGCCGCCGGAGGTGGCGGTTTCCGGCGAACTCAAAAATACCATTTACATGGTTTTCCCATGAAAACGAGAGACGGGTCCGGCTCCGTTGAGCGCGAACCTCCTTTCTAAGAATCCTAAGATCTACCCATGAAAGAGAAGGAGTAGAGGAGGACCTTGTTCGCGGTTTGAAGACGAGAAGAACGACGGGGTGCCATGGCGCGGTGGTGGCGTTGCTGAACTTCTCCTACAGCAAGAACAAAGGTCTGATCTGTTTGCTTGAGCGTGTAACCTTCTCCTCTGGTTCCAGGTGGGCTTTTATAAGTCAGAAAGTGGGAAGGTGAATGGGTAAAGCCTTTATGGCCATGAAGGTTCTCCCCTTAACGTTTCGGTTACAGTGAAGGGATAAGAAACGGTGGAAACTGAACAGGTGTGTCCAGCTGGCGGCTTCCTATTGGACCATATCTTCCTCATTTATTATATAATTACAGAAGGAAAACGGCCTGAAATTACTCCTGGTGTAACTTCCCACACCAGCATTTATTACCACGCGTGTTAGAATAATTTCGGGCCTGAACCATCGTTTCGGCCAATGTCACGGGCGTGACACATAGGTCACGGGCGTGACAGGCCCGAATAGCCAATTCTGGGTTCGACGATCGTCGAACTGAGATCGACGATCGTCGATGGATGGTCACGGGCGTGACACCTTGGGTCACGGGCGTGACAGGCTCGGGTGGTTAGTTATGGGTTGACGATCGTCGATTTGAGATCGACGGTCGTCGAATGGTGGTCACGCCCTGGGTCACGGGCGTGACACCCTTTGTCACGGGCGTGACAGGCCCGAACGGCAATTTTGAGGTCGACGATCGTCGAACTGGGATCGACGGTCGTCGAAGGCTAGTCACGCCCTAGGTCACGGGCGTGACACTTAGGTCACAGGCGTGATAGGCCCGAGTTCAATTTCGACGATCGTTTTACGGGGATCGACGCTCGTCGAAGGAGTCACGCCCCTTGGTCACGGGCGTGACACCTTGGTCACGGGCGTGACATTCCCAGGCTGCACGTTCGACGATCGTCTCACGGAGATCGACGATCGTCGAAGAAGTCACGCCCACGTCACGGGCGTGACGGGTCGGTCACGGGCGTGACCAACCCGTGACCCGAAATCTCGGTCGATTTATTTCAATTTTCGGGCTTCCTCGGGTTCTGTCACGACCAACCGACTCCTAGGGGTCTAGCCGGAAATGGGATGTTACAAATCCCAATAAACAAAACAAAAATTTCGTCCCCGAAATTGAGGTTGAGCCTATGGGGATTTCTATCGGAATAAATTAAACTTGTAACATCTCATACGATCTTTTTATTGGGTTTAGGTGACTATTCGTTTGATAACGAAGACAATCTCCCCAATAAACAAAAGATTAGCCCCTACCTTTCTGATTAAGTGTGCATGCCTAGGTCTTGAATTTTCCTCATCTAGTCTTAACTGTCCAAAACAAGAAGGCAATCTATAGTATACCGAGAGGTGGTGAGATGTACCTGACTGAACAACTCCGGGTATCTTTGCCTCATCAGATCCTGCGGTTCCCAGGTGTGCTCCTCCTGACCGTGATTTCTCCACAGAACCTTGACTAAGGGGATCTTCTTGCGGCGCAAGATCCGTACTCCTTTGTCGTCGATCCGAACCGGCTCCAAGTGAACAGATCGGTCTGAAGCTACCGGCCCTTCGGTGGTCAAAATCCGCTGCTCCGGGCGTAGTAGAGCCCTTCTCAGCGAAGAGATGTGGAAGACGTCGTGTAGAGCTGCCAGCTCTAGTGGCAACTCTAGCCTGTAGGCTAGGGGTCCGATCCGCTCCAAGATCCGGTAAGGGCCCATATACCTAGGGCTGAGTTTCTTCCTCCGACCGCGCACCCGTGAGACTCCGTGCATGGGCCGGATCTTCAAGAACACTCGATCCCCTACCCGAAACTCCACCTGACGATGCTGGGCGTCATAGTATTTAGCCTGTCTGCTCTGCGCCTCCAACATCCTATCTCTGATCAGTCTCACCTGAGCCTCGGTGTCTTCAACGAAATCCGATCCCAGCAGCTTCGGATCCTCGTCCTGAACCCAAGAAAGCGGGGTCCTACATTTTCGTCCATACAAGGCTTCATAAGGCGCCATCCTGATGCTGGACTGGTAGCTATTATTGTAGGAGAACTCGACCAACGGTAACATCTTCTCCCACGGCTCCCCTCGGTCCAGTATACACAGTCGTAGTAGATCCTCCAACGTCCTATTGGTGCGCTCTGTCTGCCCGTCTGTCTGAGGGTGGAAGGCCGTGCTAAAAGTCAAACGGGTGCCCAGGTATGCCTGTACTGACCGCCACTCCCTGGATGTAAACCGTCCATCGCGGTCCGACACTATCGTCCGGGGCACGCCATGATATCGGACATATTGCTCCACAAACTTCCGTACCAGTACTCCCACCGGATCGTCCTTCCTGATCGGTATAAAGCGGGCCACCTTTGTCAACCGATCAACAATCACCCAGATCGAGTCATTCCCCGTCCGAGACCGGGGAAGACCATGTATAAAATCCATAGCTATATCGTCAAACTTCCACTCCGGCACCGGGAGTGGCTGCAACAGTCCTGCGGGGTTCCTGCACTCTGCCTTCACCAACTGACACGCCTCGCAATGGGTCACGAAGTACGTAATGTCCTTCTTCATGCCCGGCCAAAACATCGTCCTCTTCAAATCAGCGGTCATCTTTGTGATCCCCGGGTGCACCGAGTACCGGCTGCAATGCGCCTCCATCATAATATCCTCTCGGATCTGGCCTCCTGCGGGTATATATACTCTGCCTCTGAAGTGGAGCAAACCATCTCTCAGGGAATAATCTCCTGTCGAACCTTCCTCCAAAGCTCGGAACATCGGCTCTGCCCACGCATCTGTCCTCTGTCCGTCCCGAATGCGATCCCGAATATCGTCTATGGCCACCATCGATGCCAGATACTCCCTATACAGAACTGGGTCATCCTCGGACACTAGGGATATCTGCATATCTCTGAATGACCGGACTAGCTCCATGGACATAACCTGGGGCCCAGCTTCAGAAGTGGCAGCTCGCCGGCTCAACGCGTCGGCTACCACGTTTGCCTTCCCTGGATGGTAGTGCATCTCATACTGATAATCTGCTAAGAACTCCACCCAACGCCTCTGCCTGATATTCAGCTCCTTCTGCATGTCCACGTATTTCAAGTTCTTGTGATCGGAGAAGATATCGCAGTGGACTCCATAAAGATAATGGCGCCAGACCTTCAGAGCAAAAACGACCGCTCCCATCTCGAGGTCGTGCACCGGGTAGTTCCTCTCATGGGTCTTCAGCTGGCGGGAGGCATATGCTATGACATGTCCGTTCTGCATCAGTACCGCTCCCATCCCTTGGTATGATGCGTCGGTATACACCTAGAATCCTTCCTTTCCAGATGGAAGGGCCAGAATAGGGGCTGAGATGAGTCGGTCCTTCAGCTCCTAGAAAGCCGCCTGGCACTGCGGGGTCCAAACAAAAGGTGCCTCCTTCTTCGTCAAAGATGTGAGGGGGAGGGCAATCCGAGAGAACCCCTCCACGAACTTCCGGTAATAGCCGGCAAGTCCCAAGAAACTTCGCACATCGGTGGCTGTCTTCAACTGTGGCCAATCTCGAACTGCCTGAATCTTTGCCGGATCCACTGCCAACCCGGCTCCGCTGATAATGTGGCCTAGGAAGGCCACCTCCTTCAACCAAAACTGACACTTGCTGAATTTTGCATAAAGGTGATGCTCCCGCAACCTCTCCAAAGTCAGTGCCAGATGTCGAGTGTGTTCCTCCTCCGTCCTAGAGTAGATCAGGATGTCGTCTATGAATACTATGACGAACACATCCAAGTAGGCTTCGAAAACCCGGTTCATGAGGCTCATGAACGCCGACGGAGCATTCGTGAGCCCGAAGGGCATCACGGTGAACTCATATAGGCCATATCTGCTACTAAAGGCCGTCTTCGGGATATCCTCCTCCTGGATCCGCAGCTGGTAGTATCCTGACCTCAAGTCCAGCTTCCAGAAATAATGGGCCCCCTCTAGCTGGTCGAACAATTCGTCTATCCGAGGGAGCGGATAGGTATTCCGGACGGTCAGCCTGTTTAGTGCTCGATAATCGATGCACAGGCGGAGTGTCCCATCCTTCTTCTTCACGAATAGGACCGGTGCTCCCCATGGTGAGGAACTCGGTCTAACAAATCCTGCCTCAACTAATTCCTGCAGCTGAGTCCGAAACTCTGCCAACTCCTTTGGGGCCATCCGATAAGGGGCCCGAGACGCCGGCTTGGCCCCCGGCACAAGCTGTATCTGAAAATCCTGCTCTCGGTGTGGAGGTAGTCCTGGTAGTTTCTCTGGAAAGATGTCAGCGAAATCTCGCACCACCGGGATGTCTGTTACTGACTCCTTAACTTCCGCCATCTCAAATAAAATCTGATAGACCTCCTCTCCCTGCAGATGGGCCTTTACGGCCTGTACCGAAGATAAGAGTATACGAGAGACAGGTTTTATACCTTCGATGGTAATGAAAGAGTCCCCGTGTCTCACGGTGATCCTCTTCGCCTGGCAGTCAATCTGGGCATGGTTCCAGTGTATCCATACCATGCCCAGGATCAGGTCGTAGTCCGTCAGCTTCAAAATCGTCGCTGGAGCCTCGAATGCCTTTCCACCAATTTCCGCCTCCATATTACAGTGATCCGTGGTAAGGAGTTCGGATCCATCTGGTAGTCGCACCCTCATCCTCCAGCCTGTGAACCGCTCCACACCTTCTAGTCCTTCTACGAACGTCTCCGACACAAAGGAGTGAGTAGCTCCAGTATCAAAAAGCGTGCGGGCAGGCTTGCCGCTGATGAAGACTATACCTGGGGTAATTAAATATCTTAGGGTTCTATAAAGAATTTTCTTTCCTTGTTAATCTATCTAGTGTGGTTCTGAGTTTTAACAACTTAAAGGGAAATTCTATGAAAATAAAGAAGCATTGCAGCGTACCTGCTATGACCTGCTCCGGATTTCGAGGCTGCGCAAGGTCCAAAGCATATACCTGCTCTCTTCCTTGTCTACGATCTTCCCCCTGGTATCCTCGACCGCGGCCGCGTCCTCGACCTCCGTAATACTTAGCTGGTGGGCCGCCCTGATGTGCTGGAGGTGGTGCCCCCCTCATGGGGCAGTTCCTCCGAATGTGCCTAATCTGATGACAAAGAAAACACTCTGGTGGGGGATATTCCATTCCCCCGGGTCTTGGCATCTCCTGCATCCGAAGAGGGGGAGGGGCTAATACCACCTGTTCCCTCGGCTCCTGCCTCACGTCCTGACGAGGCTGGTCCTCCGTCCTCCTCCCCTCTGGTACAGCACCTCGCCGCTGGTCATTTCTAACTCTCCGTCCCTGATCCTCTGCTGGCCGTTTCCGGCCCCGGGTGGCGTGCCAATCTGCCTCAATCCGTTTGGCCATCTCCAAAATCCGGGAGATGGGCCCGTCAGATACAAACAATAGAGCCTCCCTCAAGTCCTCCCGCAGGCCCTTATAGAACCTCCTGATATACCCTGCCTCGTCCAGCTGGTAGGAATCTGCGTATCGAGCCAGATGGTCAAACTCTCGATGGTACTCCACCACGGTCCGAGTACCCTGCTTCAGCTGTAAGAACCGCTCCTCCAAATCATCCCTAGCCAACTGCGGAACGAAATGCTCCAGCAGTGCGTCCTTGAACTCCTCCCAAGTAACCTCCGCAACCTCCCTATCAGCAAATGTCGTGTCCAACAGCGCCTTCCACCACCTCTTTGCATGGGACTCCAAGCAGGAGACAACCAGAGCCACCCTCTCCTCCCATGGACACTGAATCCCGGTCAGCATCTCGTACATGATATCTAGCCACTCTTCCGTCCGAACAGCCGACTCTGTCCCCAAATAGGACGGGGGAGAAAGACCCCGGAAGATGCTGAGCCAGTTGGCCCCCGGACTTGGCTGCGGGGCCGGAACCTGCTGGGCCCTGAAGGCCTCCAGGATGGCAGTCAGGGTCTGTCCCATGACTGACTGAAGGAAAGGAGTGGGGGCCGGTGGGGGTGGTGCAATATCCTGAGCCTGTTGAACTCCACCTTGTGGCGTAGTCCGTGCTGGAGGCTGCGTAACAAAAACACACGCTGAGAAAACGTTCAAATATTACATAAAGGTGGACAATTTATATGTGATCCCCATATGGGCGCACCACTGCTTCCGCTGCTTAGTTTGTCCCCAAACTAAACTCGAGCGGGGGGTGACCTAGGGTTTGTGGACTGCTACTTCCTTCTGATCGATGTTCCCTCTGATACCACTTGTAAGACCCCCCCCCCCTATTTTTTCCAACCACCGGGGTCTTATGCCCAGAACCGCCGCTTTGCGGTAACACCTTCGCACCCGGGAAGGTCGTCACTACAACGTGCCGATTCTGCCGGCCTTTTCGATCACAATAAGTAGCACAATAATTGAAGTAAGAACAGTGCAGTCCACAATAATAAATCACATGTAAATAAGATAAAATCTCCACGAAGGGAGTGTCCACAGAAAACATCAGAGTATTATAAATGCGGGCTTATGCCTGGTACAAAATGTCCTCACTACAAGTCTCTCATGCGGAAGCGAAACAGAAACTACTCAAGGTCGAGACTCACGGTCCCGGCTGTATGAACTCCGGAGCTAGACTGCCCCATCTCCAGGCGCACTGATCTCTTGGGCTGCTCCTCCATGCTGGGCTCCACGATCCCCTAAATGATGCGGTTCGAAAACCGTTAGTCATAAAGACTAAGCCCTATCATCCCCTACCCCTTCCCCCATGGCTCCTAGATACCGAGCAGGGAGAAAGAAAGGGGTGGACATATTTGTGGAGAATAAAAGTAAACAGGTGACAGTGGACTTAATCTAGCAAGTTGTATTCGGTGAGCAGTTAATATGAATGTTATAATAGGTCTAGCAGTAAGAAAAGCAATTATATGAATTTAAACCTTCACTTATGCGAGAACACATAAGCAAAAGGGATCTTTTGCAAGGCTCCCATCGTATAAGTGTCCCATACCACTTATACCTTGGGGTGTCGGTTATCAAACAGCAATGGTTGTTATATATTGAAATTAACCTTTGATTTATAAACTTTCCCACACAAGCTTATAGATCAAGGGGTCGTTTTGCAGGTCCTAATGTATAAGCGTCCCATACCACTTATACTTTAGGTGTCAGGGTTAAATAAATCGATAATGCCATGACATGCTAGTGGGTTTGATGAAACATGTAAGTGCAACTCACACACCCGACTCTGTGCACACAGACCTTTAGTTCCCCTTTTCGGAGCCGTTACCTCCCAGGATACCTACGTAGTGGCAGACGGAAGCGGTGGGTTGGGCCTCGCCCACCTCAAAACCAGTAAAAGCACCACTGGTCTGACCTATCGTACGCCTCAACGCTTGGTGCACTAAGCGGACGCCTGCGTACTCTTGCCGGCTGGCGCACCGGACTTCTGCTGGCGAAATGCTAATCACCCCGCCGATTCAACGATATCGGTGTCGGTGCAATCGAACTCCCCGATATCGAAAGACCCACCACCTTAACTTTTCCTATTTTATGCACATGCAAGTTTAATCGTAAACACACAAAAACCGAGCCGAAGCTCCCCGGACCAAAACGTCCGTCTCCAAACCAACCGAGTCGAAGCTCCCCGGACCATCCCGTCCGTCTCTTAACCAACCGAGCCGAAGCTTTCATCAATCTTCCTGTGCCAATAGTGTTTGGGAAGGGTGCAACCCTAGTTACTAAGTTACTCTTGTCGGTTTGTTATTACAGTTTACGTTAGCCCAGGACTGCCCCCGGTATTCCCCGTGAAGGGCTCTCAAGGGGCACTAGGAACCAAGACGGCGGCATTACGGCCCGAAGTTCCCTTTCGCAAGGCACTTATTGTTATTGGTTGATCTCCTTTAACCCATTCCCTTCTCACATTACGATAGACTATCCTAGGGTGATTTTTAAACCTTCCACTCTTCGGGGAAGACGATCTTTCGTCGAACCCGAGCACCTCTTAACTCTAGCTATCACCACTACTCACTACTCTTTATATCTTCCTATTGTAATTTCCACCACAATTGTCCACCCAGACAAAATGTTAAACTCCAATGACTTCCTCAGATCGTATCCTATTGCATTTCACAAATTGCTATATACAGACCGACCTAGGCTACATGTCGGACCGGTTATGCAATGATCCATTACTCATCCAACTGCCCTAAATTATTTATCGGGGGTCTATCCTAACAAGATTTGCCTAAATCCCAAATATTGGAATTTTCCTAATAAATCCGAGAACTTATTTATTTATTCTTAAGTGTCTAATATCATCATTTGAACATGAGGTATAACATTCTAGTTGATTCCAGCTATCACAAAAATTGAGGCAAATAATAGTAGGCCTAAATATCAAGTTTCCAAAGTTTGATAGTTTTACAATGATTTTCAAGGGCCTAAACTTATTTAATCATTATTTCAGTTATTCCAAGCTTAATGAATAAGCTACCTTAATTTGTCCTCCAAATAATTCAAATAAAATACAGGGTGCTGGTTTTATCCTGAAAATAACTTTGACAAAATCTCATAATTTTCTTGCTGGTAATTAAATCATAATAAATCAAATACTAAATTACAACCTAACATGCTTTGTGAATGAAGTGCCATAACAGTAACTCTAAAAATTTCCGAATAATTCCCAATGATATAAAAGGGCCTAAAAACCTTAAGTTCCAATTATGATAATTTTCCAGCGATTGTACAAGCCCTAATTTATTTTTATGCTCAAAAGCCCATATTGAAATAATGAGAATGAACCTTTAAAATTTCTCAACAAAAAATTCTATAAAAATTCAGGGATCAATATTCTGCTAGTCAAGATCTAAATCCAGAATTTTAACTGAATATAATTAATTTAAAACTTCCAAATAATTGAAACAACAATCGGGCTAATAATCATTTAACACATGGAGTATAATATTTATTAATCATAAAATTCCAGAAAAATTACTATAAGTCTAAAACATCCTAAAACTCCCTCTTCCCGAGTTTCATAATTTTTGGATTAGATTTAGTGCTTAAAATAACTAAATTACATTTTTATCCTAAACCGAAATCTCAACCTTCGAGGTACCTAATTACCTCCAATTCCATCACTATTTCAACCAGATGGTTTTCATCATATCATCCCCCTCTCCTCCAAATTTCAAGGGCATACAAGAGCTTTTGCTCCTATGTCCTTCACAAACCTCAAACTACCACACACTGGGTTTGAGCCGATCTCTTAGGGTAAAATCCACCCTAATCCACACCATGTTACCCAAGAGGGTAGACATAGACTTAACAAATCAGTGGCCACAACTTCAGCCTCTTTTGAGGAGATTTGTCCACTCCATTTCCAATTGTACTTTTCCCCAAAGTACCCCTCACCAGGACCTATCTAGGACTTGATACTTCCCTATTCAAAACTCGACCAATTGAGTTGAAATTTTGTACAGATCTTAACATTGATGCCAGGGACCACCACCCAAAATTTGGGGGTGTTTGGACTTAATTTCATCTCCTAATTAATTTTATAATGTTTATTAAAATTTTACAAAAACTTTAGGCAAAAGTTCTCCAAAAATTCTCATTTTTGGACAGCCTCTCGATATACATATTATAGACCTCCAGCCCAAATTTCAAGTCATTTGGACATGTTATGAACCGTGGGCAACCATTTCAATTTCTGGTTAGCCTAGGTCTTGATCCCACCAAAATGAGTGTTGTGGTCAAACCACTCACCTAAATTGAATAAAATCAATTTTAAATTAAAGTAGACCCAGAGGGCTACAACTTTTGTGACTGGTCATTTTCCTAATTCGGCCTCTAAGTGCCTCGTTTTGCAGCCTCAAAATATATTCAAATAATCTATTTTTCCATTATGTAATATATAATAATCTATGTATTATAATATTGATTCTACTGTTCATCTTCTTCATGAACCCGAAAACAGACAGAAAACCATTTTTCCTGTAAGCATTCCGTGATCCGTCGCCGGCAGTCCGGTCACTCCCCTGGCCAGCCAGCCACCACCACCACCTCCGTTGAGGCGATGGCTAGCGGTCGGCGGTGGTTTGGCCGCCGGAGGTGGCGGTTTCCGGCGAACTCAAAAATACCATTTACATGGTTTTCCCATGAAAACGAGAGACGGGTCCGGCTCCGTTGAGCGCGAACCTCCTTTCTAAGAATCCTAAGATCTACCCATGAAAGAGAATGAGCAAAGGAGGACCTTGTTCGCGGTTTGAAGACGAGAAGAACGACGGGGTGCCATGGCGCGGTGGTGGCGTTGCTGAACTTCTCCTACAGCAAGAACAAAGGTCTGATCTGTTTGCTTGAGCGTGTAACCTTCTCCTCTAGTTCCAGGTGGGCTTTTATAAGTCAGAAAGTGGGAAGGTGAATGGGTAAAGCCTTTATGGCCATGAAGGTTCTCCCCTTAACATTTCGGTTACAGTGAAGGGATAAGAAACGGTGGAAACTGAACAGGTGTGTCCAGCTGGCGGCTTCCTATTGGACCATATCTTCCTCATTTATTATATAATTACAGAAGGAAAACGGCCTGAAATTACTCCTGGTGTAACTTCCCACACCAGCATTTATTACCACGCGTGTTAGAATAATTTCGGGCCTGAACCGTCGTTTCGGCCAATGTCACGGGCGTGACACATAGGTCACGGGCGTGACAGGCCCGAATAGCCAATTCTGGGTTCGACGATCGTCGAAATGAGATCGACGATCGTCGATGGATGGTCACGGGCGTGACACCTTGTGTCACGGGCGTGACAGGCTCGGGTGGTTAGTTATGGGTTGACGATCGTCGATTTGAGATCGACGGTCGTCGAATGGTGGTCACGCCCTGGGTCACGGGCGTGACACCCTTTGTCACGGGCGTGACAGGCCCGAACGGCAATTTTGAGGTCGACGATCGTCGAACTGGGATCGACGGTCGTCGAAGGCTGGTCACGCCCTAGGTCACGGGCGTGACACTTTGGTCACGGGCATGACATGCCCGAGTTCAATTTCGACGATCGTTTTACGGGGATCGACGCTCGTCGAAGGAGTCACGCCCCTTGGTCACGGGCGTGACACCTTGGTCACGAGCGTGACATGCCCAGGCTGCACGTTCGACGATCGTCTCACGGAGATCGACGATCGTCGAAGAAGTCACGCCCACGTCACGGGCGTGACGGGTCGGTCACGGGCGTGACCAACCCGTGACCCGAAATCTCGGTCGATTTATTTCAATTTTCGGGCTTCCTCGGGTTCTGTCACGACCAACCGACTCCTAGGGGTCTAGCTGGAAATGGGATGTTACAGCAGGTTGATCTCTCGGAGGGGAGAGTAGGCATCATCGTGAGATGATTCTGCTGACCAGTCTCCCGCTAGCTGGCAGGGCAGGTTTATCTCTTGGAGGGGAGAGTAGGCCTCACCCCGAGATGATTCTGTTGACCAGGCTTGCACTAGCTGGTAGGGCAGGTTGATCTCTCGGATGGGCAATTAGGCCTTACCCTGAGATGATTCCACTTACCAGGCTCCCGCTAGCTGGCAAGGCAGGTTGATCTCTCGGAGGGGTGAGTAGGCCTTACCCCGAGATGATTCCGCTGACCAGGCTCCCACTAGCTGGCAGGGCAGATTGATCTCTCGGAGGGGTGAGTAGGCCTTACCCCAAGATGATTCCGCTGACCAGGCTCCCACTAGCTGACAGGGCATGTTGAACTCTCAGAGGGGTGAGTAGGCCTTTCCCCGAGATGATTCCGCTGACCAGCCTCCCACTAGCTGGCAGAGCAGGTTGATAGCTCGGAGGGGCAAGTAGGCCTCACCCCATGATAATTCCGTTGACCAGGCTCCCACTAGCTGGCAGGGCAGGTTGATCTCTCGGTGGGGCAAGTAGGCCTCACCCCGAGATGATTTCGTTGACCAGGCTCCCACTCGCTGGCAGTGCTGGTTAATCTCTTTGAGGGGCGAGTAGGCCTCACCCTTAGGTCTTCTCGTCACCCAGGCTCCCATTAGCTGGCATGGTAGATTGACCCCTCGGGGAGGCCAACTGTTTTTTTGCCCCGAGGACCTCTCGTCACCCAGACTCCCATTAGCTGGCATGACATGTTGACCCATCGGGGAGGCCAAGTGTTTTTTACTACGAGGCCGTCTCGTCACCCATGCTCCTATTAGCTTGCATGACAGGTTGACCCCTTGGGGAGGCCAAGCATTTTCTACCCCGAGGCCGTCTCGTCACTCAGGCTCCCATTAGCTGGCATGACAGGTTGACCCCTCGGGGAGGCCAAGTGTTTCTTACCCCAAGGTCGTCTCGTCACCCAGGCTCCCATTAGCTGGAAAGACAGGTTGACCCCTCGGGGAGGACAAGTGTTTTTTTTCCCCGAGGTCGTCTCGTCACCCAGGCTCCCATTAGCTGGCAGGACAGGTCGACCCCCCGGGGAGGCCAAGTATTTTCGGCTCTAAGAAGGCTGCACAGTGAATACGTTGTGTTGGATGTTTTTCCGAGCGTAGAATTTGCTCGAAAAGAGCAGGGATTGTGTACAATCTCGTATTCGCGAAAAGGGGGCCCCCAAACAAGGCGTGAGACTTGTTGCGTGTTTTTAAGCATTTTGAGAGTTTTGAACTCCTAGAGGCCAATTTTGGTGGATCTGCAGGATATACTAGTAGGGGGAGGAAAAATCTGCCTCCCCCTGGCCCCTTTTAATGGGAGGGTGCGGAGAGTTGGCCGACACCCACCCCGACTTGCTAAGGTGTGAGGTGGGAGCAGCGGAACCGGCTGAAGGCCAATTTCTCGCTCCCTGCACCCTAGCCCGGTGCGGGGCGAGACCGGTCGGCGGCCAGTGTCTCGCCCCCTGCACCCTAGCCCTGTGCGGGGCTAGACCGACCTGCGACCAGGGTCTCGCCCCCTGCACCCTAGCCATGTGTTGGGCGAGTCCTGCTTGCGGCCAAGGTCTCTCCCAGGTCGCCTAGGCGCCCAGTTTTGCGGGGCGAGACAGGGTCTCACCCCCAACTCCTGGTTCTTATGCGGGGGCTTACCCGCTCGCCCGGTCCCAAGGCGAAGGAGGAGTGGAGTGGTTTAACCCCCAATAACCTCAGGTGTTCAGGGAAGGTGAGGGGCATGGTTTAGCCTCCGTTCACCCCTAGACCACTTTTGGCCATGCTTTTATCGTTGTGCCCTAGGGGTGGATTTACCTCTTTACCCCCCAGTGTGGATGTTTTCTATTGGCCCAGGAACTATTTGTGTTAGGGGTATTTCTGACCTTTCGGTCCCTAGGTTTAAGAAAACTATAAATAGACCCCTGGGTATCTTTGGATAGGATGGTTTTTTGCTTCCTCCTCCTTAGGCATCTTCTTGGTAGAGTTTGAGAGTTGTCCATGGTACCCAGCTCAGCCATTGGTGAGGGAGGGGAAGTGCTCTCGTGATCTTTTGGGTGTGTGGTAGGACCTCCACGCTAGAGTCGAGGGTCTATTCCTTATTTATAGAGCCTTTGTTCCATGACATTCGCCTAAGTGTAGTAAGTGTGAGGTCACCCCTTTTTTGGGACCCCGAACTCCACAGAGACCGATTTTTTGGTTTCAACATCGGCTCGCCGGGCTAACCTGTCCATCACCAAAACCACCGAGCCTACCGCTCTTGAGACCCAACCTAACTCCCACAACACCGGGGAGTGTGAGTGTAAATGTAATCCTAGAGTATTTCTAATTACTCTTGTAATCAATTATACTTACGACTTACGTTAGCCTCGGACTGCCCAAGGCATTCCCGGTGAAGGGCTCTCACAGGGCACTAGGAACTATAATGGTAGTTGAAGCTCATTGTTCCCTTTCGCAAGACACTTACTGTTATTGGTTATTACCCAAATCCCGATCCCTTTTAATATTTTACTGGATCTAACCCTAGTGTATTTTGACTCTCTCTCTCTCCACAGGAAAGTCGATCTTTCGTCGATTCTGAGCACCTATTAACACTTGTCAACCCAACATTCTCCTCATCATGACTCCTAATGAAGCTCTCTTTTTCTTTTTCACTTTACCAAGATCAGTAAACTATTAACTCCATATCCCTATGTCCATTCCACATGTTATCACAATTTTCGTAGTTTTACTAAATGCAGACAACCCTAAGCTAGATGTTGTATATGACAGGAGGTACTCCAAATTTTCATCCAAATGTCCTAAGATAATTATTGGGGGTCTAACATAACAAATTTAGCCTAAATACAAAAACTTGTAATTTTCCTAATTAATTTAGCATTTATTAAATTTTCCCAAAAGTTAGGCCATGGGTAATTTTTATCATGAAGCACTAGATTTCCTTAAGTTATGGCCATCAAAAAATTATGAACAGTGTATGATGGCAAAAAATCAGTGATTACCAAATTTCACATATTTTCATAAATGTAATAACCTCTAAATGACTAATTAAAGGTAATTCAGATAATTAGAGGTAAAGAAGGGAGTACCACAAATCATAGTCCAAAAATTATATAAAAATTATCAGAGCTTTAATATAATCATAAAACATTACTGACTAAGTTTCATGCAATTCCAAGGTCATTCGGCTATATAGCAAAATACTTCAAATAAATCTATTAGAGTGCACTTTGTGAAGTAACATTCATATAAACTCATCGAAATAACATGTAATAATTTTCTAGGCTTTATTATGCCCTAAAAGATTCTATGGCCAAGTAACATAATTTTCCAGCAAAATATAATATTTATTATCTATTTATCAAAATAAGGTGCACTAGTTCACTTTACACATGCAGTACTAAGAGGAGATACCTAATTATTCCAACTAAACTATCAATGCATAAAAATGGTATTTGATTAACTTTACCAGAGTTTCATATCATTCTAAGACAATTAAACCACAGTTACTTCTATATCATCAAAAAGGGCAAGGTGGAGATTATACCTACAAATATGAGCTACTGTTTTCTAAACTTTCTATAATAAATTTCAGAGGTTAATAAAACTATAAAATTACTCCTACCAAAATCTCATGAAGGTCCAAAGTCATATGACCCCTTATTTATTCTATAAGGTGTATAGACCTAAATAATTTCCAAGTGATTAAAGTAGGGTGCATGCATCAAAATACTACCAAATTACTTCCTAGGGCATTTCACCACCCTAAGATCAGATGGACTAAACACCATGTCCATACAAGGACATATCACTCCATGTCCTTTACAACACCCAAAGTTCAACCTTAGGGTTTGAACTAGGGTCCTAGGAAAAATCCACCCCCAATCCATCTCAAACTCCATGAGAGGTTGTTTTAACTAACCTTTGGGCTCTGTCCAAAGTCCCAACCCCTTTGGGTGAGAATTGGCCCCTCCATGCCCCAAGCTCACTCTTGCCCTAATTAACCCTTAAAGATCCACACTTTTGTATTACCAAAACCCATTCAAATCAAACCCAATTGGGCTGAGATTTTTATTAGAGTCATAAAATGACCCTAAAAGACAACCACCAAAATGTTTGTGTGTTTAGAGGTCTTTAGACCTTCTAATTAAAACATATAATGTTTATTAAATTATTACAAAAACTATAGGAAAATGTTTTCCACAAATTCTTATTTTTGATATGTTGTAGGTATAGACAAGAGTGACCCCCAACCCAAATTTCAAGTCATTTTGATGGCTGGATTGATGGGGGCACATAATTTTATCTCGGGTCAATCCTTTGTATAGGCTGCACCATTTTGAGTGTTGTGGTCAAACCACTTACCCAAATGGGTTGCAATTAATTTTAAATTTACGTAGACTTCAAGGGCTAAAGTTTGCATGTTGGACAATTTTCATGGTTCAGCCCCTATGTGCCTTATTTTTCTGTTCTAAAAGGGGCACTGTAAGGGACAAATACAAGATAATTAAAATAAATCAAGCAATCAATGGCTGTGATTGCGTCTTTTCCTCCAGCCTATGGACGGGATCAACCCGACATGGAGTAGCTTTCAAAGCTATTTGCCGACCATCCAGTCCCCTCCCTAGCTGGCCACCACCACCACCACCTCCGTTGAGGTGAGGGCTATCGCCAGGCGGCGGCACGACCGCCGGAGGGGAGGTTTCCAGCGAACCAGAGAGGAAGCCAAAATAGAGAAATTCATGGAATTTGAAGCTTGGAATCGGCTCAACTGAGCCCGATTCTTATCTTTAAAGATTCCTAAGATCTAACCCATGAAGGAGTAGAGGAGGACCTTAGTGGAGGGATAGAGTCGGGTCGACCGTCGTTCCACAATTTTCGACGGTGGAGCTTTCGGTGCTCTGCAACTACACATCCAAAGGGCTCAGTTTCTTCAGGGGAAGGGTGGAAACTTCTCCTCTCAGCCTGGTGAAGCCTTTTAAAAGCCAAATGGGTGAGGGAGTGGCCATGGAATCAAAGCCATTGGCCTCAAGAGGAGAAATTCGGCCAAGGTGGATTCAGTGAATCCAGCCACTGTACAGCCTAGAAAACCTCTTGATCTCCTCAGAACTGAAGGGTGAAGATGAATAAATCCTTTGGAGGTGAGGAGACAAACTCTTAATCTCCCATAGCCATTAATGGCCTTCTCTCTCCTCTTTCTGTCTCTTCCTTATGGAAGGAATTGATTTCAGCCACTTTGGTGGCGGCTATGGCTGTCAATCTTCCCAAAATTAACGATGGAGGAGGAACCTTGCCATGGGAGAAGGATTGAGGAGGCCCTTGGCCTCCCATGCCATGAATGACCCTCTTTCTCTCTTTTTCTCTCTCCTCCATAAAAGAGAAAATGGAGCTTTTCTCTCTCCTAGGCACATGGCCGAAATTGGTGATTATTTCAGATTGTAGGCACCCAACTAACCCATATAATTCATGGAAATAAGGTTAGGCCAAGGGGGATTGGGCTTGAGCTTGAGTTAGCCCATTTGAGCTAGTTGACTTAACATTAGGGTAGAGTTGACTTTGGTCATATTGACCTTTTTGGTTGACCCCAATGGGTCCTTAGTGACCCATTGGCCTCCCCTAAAGTTCAGGAAGGGTTGGGTATGGTTGGTTGGGCACCTTGAAAGTCACTTGACCATTAGTTTGGGCACTTTGACTTTTTTAGGGCTAGGGTTGACTTGGGTCAACTTAGCCTCTTTGGCTGGCCCCAATGGGTCCTTAGTGACCCATTGGCCTCCCTTAGGGCTTGGGTAGGTCTAGGTGGGTCCCTTTGGCTAAGGGGAGGTCAATTGGCCATGTGAGAGCTTAGTTTGACCTAATTAGGGCTAGGGTTGACTTCGGTCAACTTGACCTTTTTAATTGATCCTAATGGGTCTCTATTACTCTAATGGACCCTCTAATAGGTTAGTGATGTTGTGGTAGGGTCATGAATTCATGGTGATGCCCTGTGATCATCCCTAAGCTAGTAATTGGAATTCTACTATTTGCAGACCAGGGTGGTTCACACCTTAATTCCTAGGTTCACCCAAACCCTTTAGTGCTTCACAAGGTTTTGTCATGACTGATTCATGACACAAAAATCCTAGGGGTCTAGAAGTCAGAGGGATGTTACCAATCTCAATTCATAAAAATAAAAAATTCGTCCTCGAAATTCAAGTTAGGCCTACGGGGTTTCAAATGTGAGAAGTAAAATGTAACATCATGAGTGGTTAAAGGGAATACCTGACGTGAAAAGTTCTTTGTACCTTTGCTACATCAAGTCCTGCGGCTCCCACATGTGCTCCTATTGTCCATGATTCCTCCACAAGACTTTGACCAACGGGACCATCTTGCACCGCAAGACCCTCATCCCAGTATCGTCTATCCGGGTCGGCTTCAGGCGCACCGATCGATCAGAAGCTATAGGCCCATATGTAGTCATAATCTACTGCCCCGACCGAAGTAGAGATCTCTTGATGGAGGAGACGTGGAAAATGTCATGCAAACCGGCTAGCTCTAGCGGTAGCTCCAGTCTGTAATGTAAGGGACCAATCCGTTTCAGGATCCTATAAGATCCCATGTATCTCGGACTGAGCTTCTTCCGACAACGCACCCGCGAGACTCCATGCATCAGTCGTATCTTTAGAAACACCCAGTCTCCTACCTGTAACTCTACCTGATGATGTCGAGCATCGTAATACTTGGCCTATCTGCTCTGGGCCTCCAACATCCTGTCTCGAATCAACCGCACCTGAGCATCCGTATCCTCGACAAACTCTGAGCCAAGTTCCTTCGGATCCTTATCCTGGATCCAAGACAAAGGAGTCCTGCATCTACGCCCGTATAAAGCCTCATAAGGTGCCATGCAGATGCTGGACTGGTGGTTGTTGTTGTACGAGAATTCAATCAACGGTAGCTGCCTCTTCCATGGCTCTCCGCGGTCCAGTATGCAAAGAAGCAACAAATCCTCCAGTTTATAATTGGTGCGCTCCATTTGTCCATCCGTCTGAGGGTGGAAGGCGGTACTATATGTCAAACAGGTCCCCAAATAAGCCTGGACCGACCTCCACTCATTAGACATAAATCATCCATCACGATCAGACACTATCATCCTAGGCACTCCATGGTATCAGACGAACTGCTCTACAAACATCCACACCAACTAACCCACCGGAGCGTCCTTCCTGGTCGGTAGAAATCTTGCCACCTTCGTCAATCGATCGACTATCACCCATATCGAGTCATTCCCCGCATGTGACCGAGGAAGACCATGTATGAAATCCATGACAATATCGTCGAACTTCCACTCCCACACAGGAAGTGGCTGCAACAATCCGGCCTAACTCTTACACTCTGCCTTAACTAACTAACAAGCCTCGCAATGGGTCACGAAGTATGTGATATCCCTCTTCATGCTTGGCCAGTACATCATCCTCTTCAGGTCGGCCATTATCTTAGTGATGTCTAGGTGCACCGAGTACCTACTATAGTGAGCCTCGATCATAATGTCCTCCCGATTCCTGCCCCTAGCCGGTATGTACACCCTTCCTCTAAAGCATAACAACCCATACCTCTCAGTATACTCCCCGGTCGTGCCTGCCTCCAAGATCTTAGATACTGGCTCCAACTTGTCATCCATTCTCTGCTTAGCCCTGATACGATCTCGAATATCATCGGTAGTGCTCATCTCGGCCAGATACTCCTCATAAAGCTTTGAGTCATCCGAGGAAACCAAAGTAATCTGCATATCCTCCATCATCAGTATAAGCTCCATAGTCATCAACTGGGGCTCTTCTCCTGAAGTGGTAGTCCTCTGGCTCAGTGTGTCTGCCACCACATTCGCCTTCCCTGGGTGATAGTGTATCATGTACTTATAGTCAGATAGAAACTCTACCCATCGTCTCTGGCAGATATTCAATTCCTTCTGTGTGTCGACATATTTCAGATTCTTGTTATCCAAAAATATTTCGCAGTGTACACCATAAAGATAATGCCGTCAAATCTTTAGAGTGAACACCACTGCTCCCATCTCCATATCAAGCACAGGGTAGTTCTGCTCGTGCTGCTTCAGCTGGCGGGAGGCGTATGCTATCACATGCCTATGTTGTATCAGTACAACACCCATCCCCTGAAATAACGCATCAGTGTACACCTAGAAGCCCTCCTTCCCAGACGTAAGAGCGAGTATAGGGGCCGACATAAGCCGACCCGTCAACTCTTGGAAGGCCGCCTCACACTGCGGCGACCAAACGAACGGAGTGTCCTTCTTTGTCAAAGAAGTGAGTTGGAGGGCTATCTGAGAGAATCCTAGCACAAACTTTTGTTAGTACCCGGCCAATCCCATAAAACTTCGGACATCCGTGGCCGACTTCAACTGAGGCCAGTCTCGCACTGCCTGAATCTTCGCGGGATTCACCGCCAATCCTGCTCCATTGATAATGTGGCCTAAAAAGGCCACCTCCGTCAGCCAAAACTGGCATTTGCTGAACTTGGCATACAACTGATGCTCCCTGAGCTTCTCCAGAGTCAAGGCCAGATGTTGTGCATGCTCTTTCTTCGTCCTCGAATAAATGATGATGTCATCTATGAATACAATGACAAACCTATCGAGGTATAGCTCGAACACCTGGTTCATCAAGCTCATTAAAGTCGATGGCGCATTCGTGAGCCCATAGGGCATCACGATAAACTCGTACAGGGCATATCTGCTGTTAAATGTCGTCTTCGGGATTTCTTCTTCCTGAATTCGTAACTGATAATATCTCAACCTCAGATCCAGCTTCGAGAACCAATGTGCTCCCTCTAGCTGATCAAATAACTCATCGAACCTTGGAAGTGGATATGTGTTCTAGACTGTCAACCAGTTTAGTGTACGATAGTCGATGCACAACCTGAGGGTCTCATCCCTCTTTTTCACAAACAGGACCAGAGCTCCCCAAGGCGAGGAACTTAGCCTAATGAATCCAGACTCCACCAGCAGGTTTAGTTGACTCCTTAAATCAACCAGCTCCTTTAGAGCCATATAATAGGGAGCCCTAGACACCGGCTTAGCTCCAGGTACTAACTGGATCTGAAAATCGTTCTCCCGATGCAGCGACAATCCTGGTAGCTTCTCTTGAAACACATCCGCAAAGTTCCGCACCACCGATATATTGGCGACCATCATCTTGGCCTCGACCATCTCGAAGAACACCTGATAGACCTCATCTCCCTATATGTGGGCCTTGACGACCTGAGTAGAAGATAAAATCCTACGGGATACGGGAGTAATAACTTCGAAGGTCACGAAGGTACCGTCAAAACACAATATAACCTTCTTTGTCGGGCAATCAATCTGGGTCTGGTTCCATGTAAGCCATGCCATGCCCAGAACCAGGTCGAAGTCCGGCATCCTCAAGACCGTAGTCGGGGCCTCGAGTGTTAGACCTTTAATATTCACCTTTAGGAGGCACAAAGCAGTAGCTAAGACCTCCGTCACGTTGGGGAGACACACCATCCTGGCGACTCCCGAATAATTCCTGACTCCTTTCAGTCCCTTTACGAACTCCTCAGAGACGAAATTGAGCGACACCGCCGTATCCACTAAGGTGTGGGCAGGTTTTCCACACACCATAACTAATCCTATTTATTTAAGAATGGTTAGGTAACTGGACCTATGGATTCCTTTCCTAGTATGCTACTATTGTTTATTATTTCTAAAATTTCAATGGTAAATTACAACATTAAAATTACAAGCATACATACAATAACCCTGCCTGGGTCCTGAGGTGGAGCCAAGTATAGAACATACACCTGCTCCCTCTCTTGCTTCCGATCTCCGCCCTGGAAACCATGTCCTCTTCCATGGCCTCGACCTGCAAACTGGTGAGCGGGCGGGTCACCTTGTGGTACCGGTTGAAATAACCCAAATCCCAATTTGGAGTTCAGGCTGGGTGATACGACCTGGTACACGGGCATGTCCTAGGGAGTGTCCAGCTCTGTGTACTCGAGTGGGTCTCGAGTAGGACTCGAGTAAGCCTCGAGTGTGTCTCGAGTGAGGCACACGGCCTGGGACACGGGCGTGTCCCAGGGTATGTCATTCACTGTGTTGTCGCGATTTCTCGACAAAGTGCAGTCAACGATCTTCGAGAGGCGACACGGCCAGGGACACGGACGTGTCCCAGGGCGTGTCCTACTTGGGTTGGTAGCTGGGCTGAGTCGGGTGAGGAACATGGTCTAGAGCCCAGGAATGTTGTGGATTACACGGGCATGTCAAAGGTGACACAGACGTGTTGGGAACCCGTGTCCCTTTCGGGATTGTTGGTCCTGTGTCGATTGAGGGACACGCCCCTCAACACGAGCGTGTACTGATTGACACTGGCGTGTCAAGTTCTTGACACGGGTGTGTCTAATTCATGTCCAGGTCTGGATTGAGTCGGTTATGTGCCGCTTAAGGTACACGGCCTATGACATAGGCGTGTCACAAGCCGTGTCAGCCCAGGGAAGATACTTTTCAGAGCGAATCATGGCCATTCATTTCCTTCAATTTGGATCTAATGGTCTAGAACTCCTTCTGCTATTATAAGACCAAGGACTGAGAGATAAACTCTCATTCTATGTTGACCATTCTCTTTCTAAAGAGAAGAGAGAGAGAGGAGAGCAAGGAAGGAAGAAGGAGAAGGATTCCGGCCGCCGGTTGAGCTTCAGCGATCCGAATCGAGAGCCGAGTTCAATGTTGTAGAGGCAAAGCCATTGTGGTGATCACCATCCAGCTAGATTTCCATGGCTCCAAAGCGATCGTCAAGGGTAACGATCTCCTTCTTGGACAAGTGAAGTCCTCCTTTATGCATGTGCATGGAATCCTCCACCAAGAGGTGGAAAGCGTACGCGATTCCAGCGGGTTGATAGTTTATATCCCCGGTTGAGTCTGCATCTAGATCCGGAAATGAGTAGTACGGAATAGGCATGCTATGTGATGCCCATCCGGAAGGTTAGTCTGGATTGGTGATGTTTATATTGCGAACCGGAGAAGACTCCGTGTTTGTAACACATAGGTTATGGAATTGTTGAGGATGCTTGTGAGTTCCTTGAGTTGTATGCTCTACACGAGTTGTATGCGATGTGGCCATGAGAGCTATTCTCTTTGGATTGTTAAGCTAGTCCTTGGTGGACAGTGTGGATATTGTTAGATGAGAGCTCTTAAAAAGGCTTCGTGTCAAACAGGAAAGGTGAAACCAACCCGGGCCTATAAATTGGCCATGAGTACATCGGTATCCGGTGATGGCATGGCGGCTTGAGCAACGGGGGGTGGCTGATCTGTACCTGCATTATGTCTGTCCAACTGGCAGACCAGGTTATTGGTCTCGTTGGAGCGCATAATGAGAGTCTTAGGCCTGCGCGCCGTTAAGACTAATTGCTCAATGGTTGCCGTGAGGTGAATACCTCTGAGTGGTATGGGCGAGGATGTCTCCAGCATGCGTGTTGTACTGGACTCATGCCCGGCCAACAAGATAATAACCTCTAATCGGTGGTGGGACTTGGAATGATTCGGTACACCATAAGCGTGCCCTGAGTGTATGGAGTGTCTGGCACGAAGCCTGGAATTTGTGATGTTGTTGTGCGTGAGTGCACTTGTTGTGATATATATATATATATATATTGTGATTGTAATGCATGCAGGGAAGGAACCACTGCTCCGGGTAAGGGATAGGTTCGTTATAATTGGTCAGCTGAATGCTGACATTGCTTTGTTTATCACCCTTTGGGTGGACGTCCATATGCAGGTGCAGCCCTTACTGCTGCTTCTTGTAGGCCCTTGAAGGCCATGCTAAGAATTGGATTTCATGTGTGGCCAGCCTGCGTGCCGATGTATGAAACAACCTCTTGTAAAGAGAAACATGTAAGGCCTTAAGGCTGTGAACGTTTGTATATTTGTATACATTCCTGGTGTTATATGTAAATGTGTTATTTATATATGTAGTGGACATTCGTTGGATGAGTTCTTACAAATAATAAACTTCCACTAGAATACTCTGAGTTAAGATGCGAGTAGAATGTATTTTGATATTCATACGTGATTCCACCGTTTGTTTGTGAAATATGGCATGGGGCCCTGGCCGGACTCTCTGTTATATTCCATGTGACAGATGGGGGCGTTACAAAGTGGTATCAGAGGTTAGGGTTTGGTAGGGATCACATAATTGAACTCAGGAATGTCCACTAGGAATGTGAGCGTGTATATTAGGCATGTTTCTCATTTTGGAATGGACATTATTGTTGTCTTGTTCACGTATAGGTGACAAAGAGTGGAGCTGAGCAGTCTGAACCCCAGCATTCAGATGAGAGTGCGGCACCAGCTGATGTGCCCACACCTCCTCCCTCAGCGGAAAATGTACGCTTAGTTGCGGAAGCGTTATTTACCATATTTCATGCTAAGCCTACTGGGCAAGCAAGGCCTGCAGTGGAGCAAGTACGGGTTGGTGCGAGGCAAGAGCATGTTGAGGCTCGGATTGATGATCAAGTGGCTGATGAGCAATTGAAATGGTTCATGGAGTTTCACCCACCTACGTTTAATGGGGCGGGTTCCCCAACAGAAGCTGAGGATTGTCTCGCAAGAGTGAAGAGGATCCTGACAGCGTTCAGAACTTTTGAAGGCCTTCGTGATGAGCTTAGGTTGGCGCTCCTGAGTTCGGTGAACCAAGGCTTCCAAGCGTTAGTAGATACAACATGTGCGCTGGAGAAGGATTTGAAACGGATGCAGGACAAGAAGAATTTGGCAATGGAAAAGCCGGAGTTCAAAGTTTCGCAGTCGGAAAAATCGGAATTAAGGAAATGAGATAATAAGATTTTCAGGCCTGTTGAACAAACTTCTTCAGATGTTGCTTCAGGAGCAACATTTGGGCAAGGATGTGTGGATACACGTACGTGTTTTAATTGTAGGAGGCAGGGGCATATCGTCCGTAATTGTTGGAGTGGCCCTTCAAAGGGTGAGAAAAAGACTGGTGCGTCCTATGTGGCAAAGGGCAAGGCAGTTGCAGAGTCACCTGCATCCCGGGTGCAACCTCGAATGTAAAATCTTAAATTGCAGGAGCCGCAAAGCTTGAATCGTGAAGTACAGCAACCTCGCGTGTATAATCTGGAGTTATAGGAGGCCGTAAAGCGGATTATGAAAGATGCGGACGAGCGGAAATGATGTAAAGAGTGTACTTTACTATTGTTGTATTGTAATGTTGTATGTTTGTTTATAAAAACATGTGTTTGCACGATGCCGGGGGGCGAGACAAGCTGCGGCCTTTGAGCTCTAAGCCCGGATCATTTTTTTGTTAAAGGTACAACAAAGGAGTGGTTGTGTTGATGTCTATTGTTGCGCTAAAATTCGGAACAAAATTTCTGTAAGGAGGGGAGGGTTGTAACACCCCAAATCCCAATTTGGAGTTCAGGCTGGGTGACACTGCCTGGGACACGGGTGTGTCCCAGGGTGTGTCCAGCTCTGTGTACTCTAGTGGGTCTCGAGTAGGACTCGAGTGGGCCTCGAGTGTGTCTCTAGTGAGGAACACGGCCTAGGAATTGGGAGTCTCCCACGACGTGTCCTTCACTGTTTTGTCGCGAGTTCTCGATGAAGTGCAGTCGACGATCTTCGAGAGACGACACGGCCAGGGACACGGGCGTGTCCCAGAGCGTGTCCTGCTCGGGTTGGTAGCCAGGCTGAGTCGGGTGAGGAACATAGTCTGGATCCCAGGCGTGTTCTGGATGATACGAGTGTGTCAAAGGTGACACGGGCATATTGGGAACCCGTGTCCCTTTCGGGATTGTTGGTCTTGTGTCGATTGAGGGACATGTCCCTCAACACGGGCATGTACTAATTGACACAGGGATGTCAGGTGCTTGACACAGGCGTGTGTAAGCCGTGTCCTGGTCTGTATTGAGTCGGTTGTGTGCCACTTATGGTACACGGCCTGTGACACAAACATGTCACAAGACGTATTAGCCCAGGGAAGATGCTTTTCAGAGCGAATCGTGGCCGTTCATTTCATTCAATTTTGATCTAATGGTCCAGGACTCCTTCTGCTGTTATAAGACCAAGGACTGAGAGATAAACTCTCATTCTATGTTGACTATTCTCTTTCTAAAGAGAAGAGAGAGAGGAGAGCAAGGAAGGAAGAAGGAGAAGGATTCCGGCCGCCGATGGAGCTTCAGCGATCTGAATCGAGAGCCGAGTTCTACGTTGTGGAGGCAAAGCCATCACGGTGATTACCATCCGGCTAGATTTCCATGGCTCCAAAGAGATCGTCAGGGGTAACAATCTCCCTCTTGGATAAGTGAAGTCCTCTTTTATGCATGTGCATGGAATCCTCCACCAAGAGTTGAAAGTGTAAGCGATTCCAGCGAGTTGATAGTTGATATCGCCGGTTGAGTCTGCATCTAGATCCGGAAATGAGTAGTACGAAATAAGCATGTTGTGTGAAGCCCATCCGAACGGTTAGTCTGGATTAGTGATGTTTATATTGTGAACCGGAGAAGACTCTGTGTATGTAACGTATAGGTTACGGAGTTTGTGAGAATGCTTGTGAGTTCCTTGAGTTGTATGCTCTGCATGAACTGTATGCGATGTGGATGTGAGAACCATTCTCTTTGCATTGTGAAGCCAGTACTTGGTGGAAAGTGTGGCTATTGTGAGCTTGGAGATCTTAAAAAGGCTTCGTGCCGAACAGGAAAGGTTAAACCGACCCGCGACTATAAATTGGCCATGAGTACTTCGGTATTCGGTGATGGCATGGCGGCTTGAGCAACGGGAAGTGGCTGATCTATACTTGCTTTATGTTCGTCCGACTGACAGACCTGGTAATTGGTCTTGTTGGAGCGCATAATGAGAGTCTTAGGCCTACACGCCGTTAAGACTAATTGCTCAATGGTTGTCGTGAGGTGAACACCTCTGAGTGGTATGTGTGAGGATGTCTCCAGCATGCGTGTTCTAGTGGACTAGTGCCCGACCAACAAGCTAATAACCTCTAATCGGTGGTGGGACCTGGAATGATTCGGTACACCATAAGCATGCCTTGAGTGCACGGAGCGTTTGAAACGAAGGCCGGTGTTAGTGATGTTGTTGTGTGTGAGTGCACTTATTATGATATATATATTGTGATTGCAATGCATGCAGGGAAGGAAACACTGCCCCGGGTACGGGGTAGGGTCGTTATAATTGGTCAGCTGAATGCTGACCCTTTCTTTATTTATCACCCTTGGGGTGTACGTCCATATGCAGGTGCAACCCTTGTTATTACTACTTATAGGCCCCTGAAGGTCGTGCGAAGAATTGGACTTCAAGTGTGGCCGGCCTGCATGTCGATGTATGAAACCACCTCTTGTTAAGAGAAACATGTAAGGCCTTCAGGTCATGAGCGTTTGTGTATTTGTATATATTCCTGGTGTTATATATAAATGTGCTATTTATATATATAGTGGACATTCATTGGATGAGTTCTTACAAGTAATAAACTTCCACTAGAATGCTCTGAGTTAAGATGCGAGTAGAAAGTATTTTGATATTCACATGTGATTCCACCATTTGTCTGTGAAATATGGCGTGGGGCCCTGGCTGGACCCTCTGTTATATTCCATGTGACGGATGGGGGCATTACACCGGTAGAGGTGCCCCTCTTATTGGGCAGTTTCTTCGAATGTGCCCTATCTGATGACAGTTGTAGCACTCAGGCGGGGGAAGTGCCACACCCCCGCGCCTCTATATCTCCCACATCTTAAGAGGTTGAGGGGCCAATACAACCAGCAACCTCGGCTCCTGTATCACCTCTTAGCGAGGTTGGTCCTCTGCCCTTCTCTCACCAGCAAAGCGGCCCCTCCGTTGATCATTCCTGCCTCCTCAACCCTGATCCTCAGTTGGCCTCTTCTGGCCTTGAGTCGTGTGCCAATCAGCCTTCATCCTCTTTTCCATATCCAGAATCCGAGGTACAGGCCCGTCAGATACAAACATAAGATTCTGTCTCAGGTCCTCTTGAATGCCCTTATAGAACCTCTCGGTATACCCCGCTTCGCCCAGCTGATAGTAGTCCGCAAACCGGGCTAAGTTATTGAACTCCCGGTGGTACTCCAGCACCGTCATGTTTCCCTGCCTCAGCTGCAGGAACCTATCTTCCAGCTCCACTCTTGCCGATTATAGGACGAAGTGCTCAAACAGTGCGTCCCTGAACTCCTCCCAAGTGAAGTTAGCAACCTCCCGATCTACAAATGTCATATCCAGAAGTGTCTTCACCATCTCTTGGCATGAGGCTACAAGCAGGAGACAACCAGAGGTACCCTCTCCTCCCACCGGCACAGTATCCCGATCAGCATCACGAACATGATATCAAGCCACTCTTCCGTTCGTATGGCCAACTCCATCCTAATGTAAGATGGTGGAGATAGTCCTCGTAAGATGCTCAACCAATTGGCCCCCTTGTTCGTTTATGGAGCCGGAGCCTTCTGGGCCCTAAAGACCTCCAGAATGGTCGTCAGAATCTTCCCCATCTCCAACTGTAGAAACAGAGTGGGAACCGGTGGAAGTTGTGCAACATTCAGAGTTTGTTGGGCTCCTCCCCGCGGTGTAGGATGTGTCGGGGGCTACATAACAAAGCCCAATTGTAAGAAATTTGACCCAAACCAAGTTAAAAGAAGACAATTACATGTGAACCCCCATATGGGCACACCACTGATTCCACTGTTTAGTTTGTCCCCAAACTAAAGTCAAGCGGGGGTGACCCAGGGTTTGTGGAATTCTACTCTTCGGATCGAGATTTTGCTCTGATACTAGTTTGTAAGATCCCATTTTTTTTCTTTTAAACCAACAGGGTCTTATGCCCAGAACAGCCGCTTTGTTGTGACACCAACAAACCCGGGAATGTCGTCATTACAAAATGCTGATCCTGCCGGCCATACCGATCGCAAAAGAGAAGTGTAAGTATAAGAGTAATGTAAAAACCCAATACTGGTCCACAAAAATCACATGAATATAAAATAAATCTCCACGAAGGGAGAGTCCACAACAATGATAAATCAACGTACTAATAAAAAGGGCTCCTGCCCGATACATCATAATCCTCACTACAAGTCACTTAACGCGGAAGAAAATATATAGTAAGTACTAATGATCGGGACTCACTGTCCATGCTGCTTGAACTCCCGTGCTAGACTGTCCTGTCTCCAAGCGCACCAACCTCTGGGTCTGTATCTCCAGGTTCATCTCCACGATCCCCTAAAATGATTTGTTCAACGACCATTAGTCTAAAAGACTAAGTCCTATCATCCCCCATCCCGCCCCCATGGCTCCTAGGCACCGAGCGGGGAGAAGGAAAGGGAATGTATTTAAGGTGGAGAGTAATAAATGTAAGCAGGTGACGACAGAACTAGCCTATCATGAGTATATAATCACGACAAGTATAAGTAAGCAGTGGTAGGCAAGCAGTATGAGTATACACATGAACAAATTGAGCAAGTAAAAGTACAAGAAGGTAATCTAAGTTACCATGACCTATAGGAATGCCTATACAAACCTATAGGCCAAGGATCATTTTGCAAGGCCTATTGTATAAAGAGTCCCATACCAACTTATACAATAGGTGTCAAGGGTTATATGAAATAACAATGCTATGTCACGCAAGTATGCTATGATAAGAACATGCAAGTACAACTCACACACCCGACATTGTGCACATAGACCTTTAGTTCCCCCTTTCTGGAGCCTAACCTCCCAGGATACCTCCGTAGTGGCAAACGGAAGCAGTGTGTTGAGCCTCGCCCACCTCTAAATTGGTATCAGCACTATCAGTCTTAACTATCATACGCCTCAATGCTGGTGCACTAAGCAGAGCTCCTGCGTACTGTTGCCAGCTGGCACACCAGACTTTATTTGGCTAAGTGCAAAACCACACTTGTCGAGTCAACGTATTGGTGTCGGTGGGACGACTCTCCGATACAGAAGACCCACCACCTTATATCTTATGCATATGCAACATTAATATATTTTCCCACCGAGCCAAAGCTCCCCGGACTATCCCGTCCATCACAAATATTTACCTAGCTATTAGCTTGCTGGGCTAACCTGCCCATCACCAAAACCACCAAGCCTACCGCTCGTAAGACCCAACCAAACTCTGACAACACCGGGGAGTGTAAGTGTAATCCTAGAGTATTTCCAATTTCGCTTGTAATCCATTAGACTTACGGCTTACGTTAACCTCGGACTGCCCAAGGCATTCCCGGTGAAGGGATCTCACAGGGCACTAGGAACTATGATGGTAGCTAAAGCACATCGTTCCCTTTCGCAAGGCACTTACTATTATTGGTTATTACCCAAATCCCGATCTCTTTTAATATTATACTGGATCTAACCCTAGTGTATTTTGACTCTCTCTCTCTCCACAGGAAAGACGATCTTTTGTCGATCTCGAGCACCTCTTAAAACTAGTCAACCTAACATTCTCCTCATCATGACTCCTAATGAAGCTCTCTTTTTCTTTTTCACCCTACCAAGATCAGTAAACTATTAACCCCATCTCCCTATATCCATTTCACATGTTATCATAATTTCCGCAGTTTTACTAAATGCAAACCAACCTATGCTAGATGATGTACATGACAGGAGGTACTCAAAATTTTCATCAAAAAGTCCTAAGATAATTTTCGAGGGTCTACCATAACACATTTAGCCTAAATTAAGAAAATTATTATTTTCCTAATTAATTTGGCATTTATTAAATTTTCCCAAAAGTTAGGTCATGGGTAATTTTTATTATGAAGTACTAGATTTCCTTAAGTTATGGCCACCAAAAATTATGAACAATGTATGATAGCCAAATATCAGAGAGTACCAAATTTCACAGACTTTCATAAATGTAATAACCTCTAAATGATTAATTCAAGGTAATTCAGATAATTAGAGGTAAAGAAGAGAGTACCACAGCTCATAGTCCAAAAATTATATAAAAATTACCAGAGATTTATCATTATCATAAAACATTAATGACTAAGTTTCATACAATTCCAAGTTAAGTGGGCTATATAGAAAAATACTTCAAATATATCCATTAGAGTGCACTTTGTGAAGCAACATTCTTATAAACTCATCCAAATAATATGTAATAATTTTCCAGGGTTTATTATGCCCTAAAAGATTATCTGGCCAAGTAACACAATTTTCTAGCAAGATATTATTTAAATTTCACAAGCTGATTAGGAGATAGCTCTTATACCAAATGAAAACTTTTAGAGCTATCAAGTTGACTACTTGATCAAGCGGAATTGAGAACTAGGTATAGGAACACTCCAACCATAAACAGAGCTAAGTAGATCAGAGACAACGGAGAGCAAAGATAAATCTTATAATATCAACTATCTTTATTACAAAGCGAGACATACATTGCGAGACAAGATTTCGCCAAGTATAAGGGAGAAGCAAACAAGAAAATAAGAAGAAATAAGTCGGGTGGACGGCCTCAGAGACTGCTGAGTCCGCCAAGTTTGCCGAGAACGCCAAGCCACTGCTGCACCAACTAAACTACAGAGTCCGCGTAGTCCACGGACTACGCATTATTCTGCTGACCGACTGTTCTGCAAGCTGCCGCCGAACTGAAAGAACAGACTGCATAGTCCGCCAAGACCGACAGACAGGATATTGAACTTGGAAATTACTGGAGAGAAGACTGGCTGGCCGCAAATGCGACCTGCTGAAATAGGCGATTGTAAACCGTGAGTTCCACTGATTCCTGACCGCAGTCAGAACCAGACTCCTGGCTTCATAGTGCTAGCCGCACAACTGTTCCTCAGTTACTATTGATGTGACGGGGGATCCTATTTATAGGCGCGGAGAGGAGTATGGTCACCGTCCTAGGAGATAGAAACACTACCCTAGTCCATAGCTAGCATAACACAGTCCGCTGAGTCCGAAAGGACAAAGACGGACAAGCCAACCCAAAACTGCCTGGCACCAAGATTGGAAGCCAGCCTACAACCCGGTAGACACCACACCAGTTTGCATGCTGCACAACATACGGACACAACAACAACCCACACACTACAGTAGTCCGCACAATACACGCGGACACAGCACCAGCCCGTACAGGCCGCGAACACCGCACCAGCCTACAACACAAGTCCACGACAAACAGGCACAAACTGCCCCGTCAACCAGCGGACATTGCGGACTCTGCGATCACCCTGGACTTGTCACAAATTATGACATAGTCCAGCAACCAACCAATCTCTTGCGCGAGCTCGGCGAATAGGTGGAGTATTGCTTCTTCCGTGACGTTGTCCTCACTCCGCACATGCTCCACCATAAGAGATCCCTCTAACACCTTCTCTCGAATGAAGTCGTGATCGATCTCAATATGCTTTGTCCGTGCGTGACAAACTGGATTTTTCACCAGTTTCAGGGCGCTTTCATTATCACCGCACATCAGAGTTGGACCGCGCACTTCTTCATAGACGTCCTCTACTAGTCTCCTAAGCCAGAGGCTTCCCGAGCTGCCAAGGTCGAAGCCTTGTACTCTACTTCTATAGTAGAGACGGATATCGAGTCTTGCTTCTTTCTACACCAAGAGATATTGGCTGATCCACATGTGAAGACATAATCAGATGTTAACTTCTGGTCTTCTGAATCTCCCCCATAATCAGCATCCGAGTATCCTTGAAGAGCAAAACTCGTGCCTCTCCTGTAAAGAATACCCATATCAGTCTTCACGTACTTCAAAATGTTCCTTGCCGCCATCTGATGAGGCTTCCTTGGTTCCGCCATATAAGGACTTACTAGGACAACTGCATAAGCAATGTCTGTCCTTATAATCGTCAAGTAGATAAGACTCCCAACCAGAGCACGAAACACCAAAGGATCTGGAATAATCCTTCCCTCATCCCACCGAAGTTTGATGCCCAAATCAAAAGGATTAGAGCTACTCTTCCCTTCCTGCATGCTTAATCGCTGAATGATACGCTCTGCATAGCCCTTCTGGGAAACGAGTATGCCGCTCTCTTTCCTCTCCACCTCAAGTCCAAGGAAGTGGTGGAGCTCAACCAAGTCCTTTATCTCAAATCTAATAGCTAGCTCTGCCCTGAGCCTAGCTACCTCCTCCTTGGAGTTCCCGGTGATGATCATGTCATCCACGTACAATAATACCAAGACTAGAAGCTCCCCCTTCTTCTTAACAAACAAGATCGAGTCTGAGTTTGAAGAAAGATAACCGCAGAACTAGAGGTATTCTATAATCTTCCCATACTAGGCTCAAGGAGCCTGCTTCAACCCATAGAGAGATTTCTAGAGCTTGCAGACGTAGTCTGGATGATCTTCAAAAACGTACCCCATTGGCTGATCCATAAAGATGTCTTTGTCGATATCCACATAAAGAAAGAGTTCTTTACGTACAGCTACCACATCTTCCACCCTTGGCAAGCCGCTAAGGCCATCACCACCCGAACTGAAGTCATCTTCGCCACAGGACTAAACGTCTCTTCATAGTCTTTGTCGTACTGTTCCGAGAACCCTCGAGCAACAAGGCGAGCCTTGTATCGCTCGATGCTTCCATCCAAATTCTTCTTCAGCTTATACACCCACTTGCAAGTCACAAGAGTAATGCCATCAACCTTGGGAACAAGGTCCCAGGTCTCATTCTTCTTAAGAGCAGTCATCTCCTCACCCATGGCATCTTCCCACTCATTGAATCCAGTGGCTTCATTAAATCTCATTGTGTTCCCTTCGCAATAACGAGCAGGTGGATTGATGGTCCTCTTCGATCTCCGAAGAGTCTGCTCCTTGCTCACTACCTCTACTGCTTCTTCAGAATCAGCTCCATTCCCGGGCACACTTGGAGCATCGACCCCTGCTTCCTGAACCAGAAGCCTCTGCCCCAGAGCTTGAAACACCTGGAGTTCCTAGTGCCACAAACAGCTCCACGTGAAGATCTTCAGCAGCCTCCTTCTGCCCTTTATCAATCTTTCTCTCCTGCAACTCAACAGATCCACCTCCATATGATGTCAGCTCATCAAATGCAACGTCTCTTGATACAACAAACTTTCTTGTCGCAGGATCCATGCACTTCCATACCTTCTTCCTCTCATCGTAGCCCACAAAGACAAGCTTCCTTGTTTTTGCATCAAGCTTGGTCCTCAGAGCATCTGGGACATAGAAATAATAGGTTGATCCAAACACTAGAAGGTGTTCAACACTGGGCTTCTCCTTAAACATCAGCTCATGAGGAGACTTCATGTTGATCGGACTTAGAGGAATCCGATTGCTGGCATAAGTTGCGCATGTCATTCCTGCCGCCCAAAAGGACCTGGGAATTCCCTTTGCATGAAGCCACCCTTGCAAGTTTCTGTCAAATGACAGGTCTTCCTCTCCGCCACTCCATTTTGTTGTGGAGTATGAGCACAAGTAAGCTCTCTCTAGATCCCGTACTTCCTGCAGAAGTTAAAAAACTCGGATGATACAAACTCACCACCGTTGTCTGATCTAAACTTCTTGATCCGCAGGCCAAGCCGGCCCTCCACCAGCTCCTTGAACTCCACAAACAATTGGAAAGCAGCTGACTTCTTTTTCATGAAATACACCTAAGTGTATCTTGAGTAATCATAAATTAGCACCAGCATGTATCTGCTGCCTCCAAGACTAGCAGTAGCAGTTGGCCCCATCAAATCACCATGGATGCACTCCAAAGGTGCCTTGCTCCTTATTTGAGACTTGTCAAACGGAAGGCGATGAGCCTTTCCAAACTAACACCCTGCGTAGACATGGCCATCTCCATAGGAAGACAACTTTGGCAAGCATTTCACAAGGCTTCTCATCACCATAGCTTTCAGCTTGTCCAACCCTACGTGCCCTAGCCTCTCATGCTAAATAGCAGCACTATAGTTGGCCCTCATCCGATCAACATAAGAGCTTGTTGATAAAACAAACAAGTCTCTAACCCTTCTCCCTATATGAGCAACATCAGCCTTAACCGCTAATATGTTGCAGAGAAATTTCACTTCTGTTGGCCCAAACAGAACGTGATAGCCCGCGTCAACTGCATTGGTCATGGAGAAGTGGTTCTTCTTCATGCTAGGTATGTGATACACACTTCTTAATGTGAGTGGACCTTGAGCACTATCCAAAGAAACAACACCCTCTTTCTGTACAATATGAACAGAATCATCAACTACAATAATAGCTTCGTTACCTGAGAATGTCTGTAGTGAAGAGAACTTCGACTCGTCTCCAATGATGTGATGACCACACCCCGAGTCAACTATCCAGTCATCTTGGTAGTCGACGGTATAAAGAGCACGAACACAATTGCTCGTCAAGAAGGCTCCTCCCCATTCAGCTTCCTCAGCACTGAAACCAGCTCCTTCTTTGTCTATAACATGCCCAGGCTGCAGCGTGACCATGCAGTCACGCTTCAAGTGCCCCGACTGATTACACCTGTAACACATCAACTCCTTCTTCCAGTTTTTCTTAGGAGCAGCGCTCCTCTCTTGCTGATCTGAAATTGAAGGTACATCCGCAGCAGTAGGCTTCTTATTCTTCTCCCATCTTTTCTTCTTCTTATCAGTGAAGAGAGCTTCACTACCTCCTTCAGAGATAGTAACTCCGGCATCTGCTTAGCCAAGCTCTCCTGTGACACCAGTATATTCTCCAATTCCAGTAAGGATGGCTGAGTCACCCACCCTTGAACAGAAGTCACAAAGGCCACATATTCCTTCCACAACCCGCGGACTATGTACCTCTTCAACTTAACAAAGGCCACATATTCCTTTCGCAACCCGCGGACTATGAAAAGGTCTCCTTGAGTTGCATTAGCCAACTCATTCTCTAAGAACTGTAGCGGCTCTACATTCTTCCTATTGAACAATCCATCAATGAATGTCCAGATCTCAGCAACAGACTCACATCCTAAGATGTGATCAAAGAGCTCAGGTGAGACAGCCCGCTTGAGAGCAAACTCTGCCTTTGCATTAGTCTTCCTCCAAGATATCACCTGTTCAGCGGTACTAGTAGCAGCAATCACTTCTTGATTGTCGTCACCACCGACGACCTCCCACAAATCCTCACCAATAAGATAGCTCTTCATACAGGACTTCCACTTCTTGAAGTTAGTGAATGTAAGAAGTTCAATACCAAGACCCCTTGCGAAAGCTCCTTCTATTGCAACACCATTGATGTACAAGCTTCCAGAAGCGCCGAGCACAACTAATGTTGATCACTGCTCAAGCCACTATTCCTTCTAATACCATGTTGAAATTTCATAAGCTGATCTGGAGATAGCTCTGATACCAAATGAAAACTTTTAGAGCTATAAAGCTGACTACTTGATCAAGCGGAAACGAGAACTAGGCGCAGGAACATTCTAACCATAAACTGAGCTAAGTAGATCAGAGAAAACGGAGAGCAAACACAAATCTTGTAATATCAACTATCTTTATTACAAAGCGAGACATACATGGCGAGACATGATTTCACCAAGTACAAGGGAGAAGCAAACAAGCAAACAAGAAGAAACAAGCTGGGCGGACTGCCTCAGAGACCAATGATTATGCCGAGACCGCCTAGGCATTGCTACACCAACTGAACTACGAAGTCCGCGAAGTTCGTGGACTACCAATTATTCTGTTGACCGACTGCTCTGTAAGTCGCCGCCGAACTGAAAGAACAGACCGCCTAGTCCACCGAGACTGACAGACAGGTTTTTGAAATTGGAAATTCCTGGAGAGGAGATTGGTTGGATGCAAATGCGACCTACAAAAACCGCCGATTATAAACCGCGAGCTCCATTGATTCCAGACCGCAGTCAGAACCAGACTCCAGGCTTCACAGTGCTAGTTGCGCAACTGTTCCTCAGTTACTATTGATACAATGGGAGGTCCTATTTATATGCGTGGAGAGGAGTGTGGTCACTACCCTAGTGGATAGAAACACCACCCTAGTCTGCATCTAGCACAACACAGTCCGCTGAGTCCACAAGTACAAAGCCGGACAAGCCAACCAAAAACTGCCTGACACCAAGATTAAAAGCAAGCCCACAACCCAGCGGACATCGCACCAGTCCGCACGCTGCACAGCATGCGGACACAACAACATCCCACATACTGCAGTAGTCTGCACACTATACCCGGACACAGCACCAGCCTGCACAGGCTGCGAACACTACTCCAGCCCGCAACATAAGTCCACAACCAACAGGCACAAACCACCCCATCAACCAACGGACATTGAGGACTCTGCGATCACCCTAGACTTATCACAGATTGTGACCAAGTACAACAACCAACCAGGCTCTGGCGCGAGCTCGGCGCGAGCTCGGCGGACAAGTCTCCAGTTTGCCAGCTCTCAGGAAAAACTGACAACAAGTTGCCCACCAGAGCAAGGCAATCAGCCGAACTCAGAAGCTCCAAGAGCAGTCTGCCTAAAGCTAACTCCGTGGACTCATAGTGAGTCCGTCCTTCCGCGGATACTCCACCTATTCGCATGGTTACACCAAAGAACAGCCAACTGCAAGGCACTAGGGAAACATCACCAGACCGCAACAACCAGGTTGCCCAGACCGCAATTACCATCACAAGGCCGTAACATCTAGACTGCCCAGACCGCACCATCAGTCCGCCCAGGCCACACAATCAGTGCGCCCAGGCCACACAATCAGTGCGCCCAGGCCGCACGGTCTGCCTGATCAACCCCCACGTTAACTTCACAATTTTTAATAGATACAATATTTATTTTCTTTTTATCAATATAAGGTGCACTAGTTCACTTTAAACATGAGGTACTAAGAGGAGATACACAATTACTCCAACTAATCTATCAGTGCATACAAATGGTATTTGATTAACTTTGCCAGAGTTTCATATCACTCTAAGACAATTAAACCATAATTACTTCAATATCATCAAAAAGGGCATGGTGGATATTATACCTACAAGTATGAGCTACTGTTTTCTAAACATCCTATAATAAATTTCAGAGATTAATAATACTATAAAATTACTCCTACCAAAATCCCATGAAGATCCAAAGTCAGATGACCCCTTATTTATTCCATAAGGTGTATAGACCTAAATAATTTCCAAGTGATTAAAGTGGGGTGCATATGTCCAAATACTACCAAATTCCTTCCTAGGGCATTTCACCACCATAAGATCACATGGACTAAACACCATGTCCATACAAGGACATATAACTCCATGTCCTTCACAACCCCCAAAGTTCAACCTTAGGGTTTGAACTAGGGTCCTAGGAAAAATCCACCCCCAATCCATCTCAAACTCCATGAGAGGGTGTTTTAACTAACCTTTGGGCTCTGTCCAAAGTCCCAACCCCTTTGGGTGAGAATTGGCCCCTCCATGCCCCAAGCTCACTCTTGCCCTAATTAACCCTTAAAGAGCCACACTTTGGTATTACCAAAACCCATTCAAATCAAACCCAATTGGGCTGAGATTTTTATTAGAGTCATAAAATGACCCTAAAAGACAACCACCAAAATGTTTGTGTGTTTAGAGGTCTTTAGACCTTCTAATTAAATCATATAATGTTTATTAAATTATTACAAAAACTATACGAAATTGTTTTCCAAAAATTCTTATTTTTGGATATATTATAGGTATAGATATGTGTGACCCCCTTCCCAAATTTCAAGTCATTTGGATGGCTGGATTGATGGAGGCACTCAATTTAGTCTCTGGTCAAGCCTATGTATAGGCTGCACGATTTTGAGTGTTGTAATCAAACGACTTAGCCAAATGAGTTGAAGTTAATTTTAAATTAAAGTAGACTTCAAGGGCTACAATTTTCATGTTGCACTGTTTTCATGGTTCAGCCCCTAAGGGCTTTATTTTTCTATTCTAAAAAGGGGCACTGTAAGGGACAAACACAAGATAATTAAAATAAATCCAGCAATCAACGGATGTGATTGTGTCTTATTCCTCCAGCCTATGGATGGGATCAGCCCAACCTGGAGCAACTTTCAAAGCTAATTGTCGGCCATCCAATTTCCTCCCTGGATGGACACAACCACAACCTCCGTTGATGTGGGGGCTATCAACAGCGGCGGCACGACCGTCGGAGGGGCGGTTTCCAGCGTACCCGAGAGGAAGCCCAAATCCAAAAATTCATGGAATTTGAAGCTTGGAATTGGCTCAACTGAGCCTGATTCTTATCTCTAAAGATTCATAAGATCTAACCCATGAAGGAGTAGAGGAGGACCTTAGTGGAGGGCTGGAGTCGGGCCGACCGCCGTGCCACCATTTCCGGCAGTGGAGCTTTCGGTGCTCTGCAACTACACAGCCAAAGGGCTCCGTTTCTTCAGGGGAAGGGTGGAAACTTCTCCTCTCAGCCTAGTGAAGCTTTTTAAAAGCCAAATGGGGGAGGGGAGTGGCCATTGCATCAATGCTATTAATGGCCTCAAGAGGAGAAATTCTGCTAAGGTGGATTCAGTGAATCCAGCCACTATACAACCTAGAAAATCTCTTGATATCCTCGGAACTGATGGGGGAAGATGAATCAAGCCTTTGGAGGTGAGAAGAGGAACTCTTGATCTCCCATGGCGATTAATGGACTTCTCTCTCCTCTTTCTCTCTCTTCCTTATGGGAGGAATTGATTTCATCCACTTTGGCGGCTGACGATGACTGTCAATCTTCCCCAAACTTACTAGGGAGGAGGAACCTTGCCATGGGAGAAGGATTGAGGAGGCCCTTGGCCTCCCATGCCATGAATGGTCCTCTTTATCTCATTTTCTCTCACCTCCATAAAAGTGAAAATGGACATTTTTCTCTCTCCTAGTCACAATAGCCGAAATTGGTGATTATTTCAGCCTAAAGGTACCCCACTAACCCATATCATTCATGGAAATAAGGTTAGCCTAAGGGGGATTGGGGTTGAGCTTGAGTTAGCCCATTTGAGCTAGTTGACTTAACACTAGAGTGGAGTTGACTTTGGTAATATTTACCTTTTGGTTTGGCCCCAATGGGTCCTTGGTGACCCATTGGCCTCTCCTAAGGTTTAGGAAGGGTTGGGTAGGGTTGATTGGAAACCTTGAACGCCACTTGATCCTTAGTTAGGGAATTTTGACCTTTTTAGGGCTAGGGTTGACTTTGGTCAACTTAGCCTCTTTGGTTGGCCCCAATGGGTCCTTGGTGACCAATTGGTCTCCCTTAGGGTTTGGGATGGTCTAGGTGGGTCCCTTTGGCTAAGGGGAGGTCAATTGGACATGTGTGAGTTTAGTTTTACCTAATTTGAGTTTTGGTTGACTTTGGTCAACTTGACCATTTTAGTTGACCCTAATGGTCCCTATGGCTCTAATAAACCCTCTAATAGGTTAGTGATGTTGTGGTGGGGTCATGGAGTCATGGTGAAGCTCTATGATCATCCCTAAGCTAGTAATATGAATTCTACTATTTGCAGACCAAGGTTGTTCAGTAATGTCCTTATTTTCTTCAGTTAGGGCCATGCGGCTGAAATCCTCATCCTCTTCAAAGTCACGGTCAACAAAGGACAGTGAGGCTCTTATTCTAGATGAGATAGTTGGATGATCAGCCTCTTCTTCAATAGACATTAGACCAACGCAGGCCTCTTCTCTATCTGATTCTAAAGAATCAGATTCAATGTCTTACAGGCTGACTTTTTACTTGTCCAAGAATTTCTATTCAACCTTCTTATCCTTCTGATACTTTTTGCCTTCATGCTTCATGTGCTCCTTCCTCTTAACTTGACAATTAACAATGACATGTCCACTCATGTTGCAACAATAGCAAACAACATTAGTTTTAGCATGTTTGTTTTATTTGGAGTCATACTTTTCCCAGATGGATCATTTTTGGACTTGACAGTTCTTGAATAGGGCTTTCTTGATAAAGAGCTAGAAGAGCCTCATAAGGTCTAGGGGATCCCATATGTGCTACTCCTGTCCGTGATTCGACCACAAGACTTTGACCAGCAGAACCTTCTTTCGCCATAAGATACGTACCTCTGTATCTCTATCCTGACTTGCTTTAGACAGACTAATCGGTCAGATGCTACTATGCTAGCCGTAGTGGAAGTTTGCTGCTCTGGTCGTAGGAGAGCCATCCTAAGAGATGAGACGTGGAAGAAATCATGCAAGCCCGCTAACTCGGGCAGTAGCTCCAGTATATAGGCAAAGGGGCATATTCGCTCCATAATTTTATAGGGCTACATATATCTAGGAGTGAGTTTCTTTAAACCGCGTACCCGAGAGACTCCTTGCATCAGACGTTTCTCCAAGAATACCCAGTCTCCAGCCTGAAGCTCCACCTGATGATGTCGCATGTCGTAGTATTTGGCCTGTATACTCTGGCCCTCCAACTTCCCGTCCGAATCATCCATACCTGAGCATCTGTGTCCTCCAAAAACTCCGAGCCAAGTGTCTTTGAGACCTCATCCTGGATCCAAGATAGTGGAGTCCTGCACCTCCGTCCTTAAAATGACTCTTAGGGGGCCATGCCTATACTAGATTGATGACTGTTGTTATAAGAAAATTCAATATGCATCAACAGTCTTTCCCACGGCTCTCTGCGATCTAGGATACATAGGCATAAAAGGTCCTCCAATGTCCGGTTGGTACGCTCTATTTGCACATCCGTCTGGGAGTGGAATGCAATGCTGAAAGTCAATTGAGAGCCCAGGTAACCTAAAACTATTATCCACTCCTTAGACGTAAACCGACCATCCCGATATGATACGATCGTCCTGGGCACGTAATGATAGCAGACAAACTGCTCCACAAATATCCGTACTATAACAACGACCGGATAATCCTTCCTGACTAGAATAAATCGGGAAACTTCGTCAGCCTGTCAACAATCACCTATATTGAATCATTTCCCGCATGGGAACGAGGAAGTCCATGTATGAAGTCCATTACGATATCATCAAACATCCACTCTGGCACCCGTAGTGGCAGCAGAAATCCTTCCAGGCTCTTGCATTCATCCTTTATGAGTTGTCAAGTCTCGCAATGTGTCACAAAGTAGGTGATCTCCTTCTTCATACCCGGCCAGTACATGGTCCTCTTTATGATCCAGGGTGTACTGAGTACCTACTACTGTGTGCTTTAGTCAAAATATCTTCCTGAATCTAGCCTCCTGCTGGTATATATACTCTGCCGCTGAAAAAAAGTAGGCCATCCTTTATTGTGTAATCCCTAGCCACTCATGTATCCAAAGGCCTAAATATTAGCTCCAATTTAGCATCCTACCTTTACTTGTCTCTAATGTGATCCCGTATGTCACTGATAGTGCTCATCAATGCTAAATACTCCTCATAATGTTCGGGATCCTCCTTGGGCACCAAGGATTTCAGCATATCCTCCAGCATTTGAACCAGCTCCATGGCCATCACCTAGGGTTCTGCTCCCACTATGGTAGCTCACCTGCTAAGAGCATCTGCTACTACAGTCGCCTTCCCTGGGTGGTAGTGCAACATGTAATGATAATCGGAAAGAAACTCCACCCATCGTCTCTATTGCATGTTTAACTCCTTTTGCGTGTCCACGTACTTAAGTTTTTTGTGATCGGAGAAAATTTCACAATGGATTCCATATAGGTAATTCCACCAGATCTTCAAGGCAAAGATTACCGTTCCCATCTCAAGATCATGCACCAGGTAGTTTTTTTTTGCTTCTTCAGCTGGCGGGAAGCATAAGCTATCACATGTTCGTGATGCATTAGGACAGCACCCATCCCCTGATAGGATGCGTCAGTGTAGACTTGGAATCCTTCCTTCCTAGAGGGAAGAGCAAGGATGGGAGCCGAGGTAAGCCAATCCTTCAACCCTTGGAAGGCAGATTCACATTGCGACATCCATTCCAATAGTGTATCCTTCTTCGTTAATGATGTAAGCGGTAGGGCAATTTTGGAAAATCCCTCTACGAACTTCTAGTAGTATCCGACGAGTCCTAGGAAACTCCGTATGTCGTATGCCGTCATTAGTGACGGCCAATCTCGGACTATTTGGATATTTGTCGGATCCACAGCTAGTCCCTCTCCACTTATAATGTGACCTATGAAAAATGCATAGTCAAAGAGTCCCATCTTTCTTCTTCACAAACAATATTGGGGATCACCATGGTGAGAAGCATGGTTTGACAAACCCAGTTTCAACCAACTCCTGCAGCTGACTCCGGAATTTCGCTAGATCCTTTGGGGACATCCAATATAGAGCCCTAAATACCGGCTTAGCCCCTGACACGAGCCGGATCCGAAAGTCTTTCTCACGATGTGGTGGTAGTCATGGTAACTTCTCTGGAAAAACATCATCGAAATTCCGTACCACCGAGATGTTGGATATAGAGTTTGTTTCCTAGGTCATCTCAAATAACACTTGATAAACCTCGTTCCCATGCAGGTGGGCCTTGATGGCCAGGATAAAAGAAAGTAGATAACGGGAGACCTGGATAGTACCTTCGAAGGTTGCATAGGTATTTCTGTATCTCAGCACGACCTTACTCGTAGGGCAATCAATTTTTGCAAGGTTCTATGTGAGCCATGTCACTCCCAAGACAAGATCAAAGACCGGCAACTTCAATATTATCGTCGGAGCCTCGAGTGTTAGGTCGTCGATGGTCACCCCTAGAAGGCACTTTGCAGTAGATAGGATCTCTGTCTTATTAAGAAGACGCACCCTCATGGTGAATTCGTTATAGTGTCGAACTTGGTCCAAGACTTTGACAAAATCTTCTGCGACGAAGTTATGTGATGCCCCTATGTCGAATAATGTATGGGCCGACTTTCCACATACCATTTCTATTCCTGAGTTTATTACACAATCTTAGGTGGCTAATTTTAAAGTTCCCTTCCCTAGTTCTAGCAATTTATATCAGTTCTACCATTTATGGGAAAGAAAGGAAAAGAACATAAATTTCTAGCATACTTGCTATAACCCTATCCAGGTTCCGGGGTTGAGCAAGATCCAGACCATACATCTGATCCATGTCTAGCCTACAATCGCAACCTTGGAATCCACGTCCTCGACTACATCCCCGACACCTTAATTGTTGAGTCAGTGGGGTAGACTGCAGTGCTGATGGCGGTGACGGTCTCATAAGCTAGTAAATCCAAATATGCCCAGGCTGGTGATAGTGATAACACACCGGCGAGGGAGGTGCCCCATCTACTAGCCTTGGCATCTCCCGTATCAGTAATGGCTGAGGGGCCAATACTGTCAGATCCCTCTACTACTATCTATACATCGGGTGGGGTTGATCCCCATCTCTCCTTTGACCGAAAAACCCTATATATGATTATACTTTGGGAGGGGTTGATCCTTATCCCTCCGCCATTTATTCTGTCATGGGCGCATCCTCTAGATCTTTGCCAGTGCATTTTTTCCTGAGAGTGCATATTCCGCACGGGCACGCATTTCCTGATCTAGTCCTACACGATGCGACAAGAAAGAAAACCACCGTCAAGAGAAGAAGAGTCAGCGGGTAAGAGTCAAGCATGCTGTAGTAAGGATGAAGCCCGTCAGCAAAGCTGCAGCAAGGAAGAAGCTCGACGACAAGGTTTGCGACCGCCGTACAAAAAAATGCACATGCGGTTGCAACGGGTAAGAACCCCCAGGTTCGACAAAGGCCGGCTCACCTCCTCTGCGTTCTCCTGTTTGCCCGAAATCCTACATACTTAGGGAAAACCAGTCCCCATATTTATATAGGCTTGAAGAACCCTAAATCAGTTGTTCGGTACATTGGAAAATGTGTACCAGATTTGGAGAAGCATCAACTTAGTCAATGATATGCATCATTTTGTATTTGATAGAAGTTTGAGTTTCATTGTGCAGGTTGAAGAATTTGAAAAAAAAAATTTCTAAGTACAAGTCTCGACACTTATGAAAAAACTGTGTCGACACTCAGGGAGACTGTGTCGACACTCAGGCATGCTGTGTCGACACACTGGTAAAATGTGTCGACACTTATGAAGAATTTGTGTCAACACCCAGAATTTGTGTCGACACTTATAAAGAAGTTGTGTCGACACTCAAAGCTATGTCGACACCTAAAGAAGCAGTTGTGTCGACATCCAGAAATGTGTCGACATCCAGAAATTTGTCGACATCTGAAGCAGGACTTATGTCGACACTTAAAACTGAAGTTGTATCGACACTCAGGAGATATGTCGACACCTGAAGCAATTGTGTCGACACACAGGACTTGTGTCGACACACCAACTCTCAAAAGGCTGTGTCGAGTTCAGAAGTAATTATGTCGACACACAGGACTTGTGTCGACACACACTCAATGCCATTTGACAAACACTCAACGCCAACTGTCTGCAACAGAAATGTCGAGACAAGAAACTGTTGTGTCGACACACATGACTTGTGTCGACACATACAACAAAAGCAGTGTCGAGAAGCAGAAGTATGACTATGTCGACACTTGGAGTAATTGTGTTGACACCATGAAGACTCGTGTCGACACTTCGTCTATATGTGTCGACACATGTGAAGCAGTCTGTTGAGTGTTGTGTGCTGAGTTGAAAAGACATTGAAGAACCTGGTGATATGACTGGTGACTTGACAGCTGTCATAACTAACTGGTCTGACACCACTGTCAGAACTATCAGAAGTTTGTTATGAACCTGATCAGCCGGTAACCATGGAGCAATCTTTATATAAGAGACAGATCGGAAACGATGGAGAGGGATCAATAAGAAGAATCCTGACAGATCAAGGGCTGTCTGAAAGAAAGATTCAAAGTTCAATCTGAATTTAAGGAAGAAGCTGATTGAAGATCATCTTCATCAACAAAGAGGTCCACCTTATTTTGTTCTAATCAAGAAGCTTTGAAAAGCTAAGTTAGGTTGGATCTGAAGGATCAGTTTATACAAGAACTGATCAAGAAGGATACATCAACAGAGAAATCTTGCTGGTGAAGTTTTTAGTTACTCTTTACTCACAAATTCTTGTAAAATCTATTATTAGATCTGAGATTGTAAGCCTAAAAATATAAAGGCTGAGGTAGGGTTGTGTGCCTAAGGTAGGACTTGTGAAAAGTCTGAGTTATAAGCCTAATTATAAAGGCTGAGGTAGGGCTGAGGCCTGAGGTAGGATTCTGGAGAAGAATCTGAGGTAGGACTTGTGTTAAGTCTGAGGTGTAGGAACCATCTTGGGTTTTGAGATTGTAAGATCTGCGGATCCGAGCCAGTGGAAGGAAGTTAGGCTGAATCCAGTTATCTGCTGGATAGGCGAAGGTGGAAAGTGGATGTACCCATATCTTGGGGAACCACTATAAATCTGGTGTTTGCTGTGATGTGTTTATTTTCTATAGATTGATTAATCTATGCTGAAAGAAGTCATATAACTGTTTGCCTAAAAAATTAAAAAGACAAAAAAAGATTAGAACCTATTTACCCCCTCCCCCCTCTAGGTGTTTAGGCTCTTGAATTAAAGTCTTTCAAGTGGTATCAGAGGGAGGTTCCTCAAAATTTGACATAACAGTCAGAGGATTTCTCCAAGGCAAATAACAAATAACAAGAATGGGTTCAAGTGAAAATCAAAAGGAATTTGGATCTATGAAATTGCCCTTATGCAGGAAAGAATCTTTTGGTATTTGGAAAGAAAGGATCAGGCTGTTTATGGAAGCATCTGATCTAAGAATTTATATCACAGTACAGGAAGGCCCCTTCATACCAATGAAGGTATCAGTTCTTGATGCAAACATTCAAACTCCAAAGAGTTATTCAGAGATGAATAAGGATGAAATCATCTTGGCTACATTAGATAAAAGAGCTCAGAATATAATTGTAAGTGCCATAGATGATGCAACATTGCAGAATCTTGTGTACTGTAAAACTTCCAAAGAAATGTGGGATACATTAATTGTCTATATGGAAGGCACAGAAGAAGTCAGAGAGGATATAAAGTCTATGCTGAATCAGGAGTATGAGAGCTTTAGGCAGACTAAAACTGACAGCATAGCTGAATGCTATAAAAAGTTTTTCAAAATAGTGAATGAACTGATAACATATGGAAGAGTCTTCAGTACTTATGAACTGAATGACAGGTTCTTAGGTCCCTAACAAAGGATTGAGACACTAAGATATGTTCCATCAGGGAAGTGGCCAAACTGGCTGACACACCTCCACCTACACTTTTTGGAAAACTATTTTCATATGAAATGCAGCTTACTGCTAGGAAAGAGGAAGAGAAGGGCAGCAGATCTGAATATAAAGAAAAGTCAGTAGCCTTCAAGGCTGAGGGCTCAAGGAAGGGTAGGAGAAAATCTCCTTCTCCACCTAGAAGGAGTACTGAAGCATAAGAAGGAGTTCCTGAAACAAGTACATCAGATAGTCACACATCTGAAGAAGACTTTGTTGCCTTCACAAGACAATTCCAAAGGTTCATGAAGAAAAGAAATGGAGAACTAGGCCTTCATCAACATCCTATTCCAAGGATGAATACTATAGGAAGAAGAAAACACCTAAGGAGGACAGGTACGCTTCTAAACCTGGTAAACAATCTAATTCTAAGATTGTGCGTTATTGCTGCAACAGGTCTGGGAATGTCATAGCTGACTGTCCTGATAAAAGAAAGGAGTCAAAGGACAAGAGTAAGAAGCTGGTCAAAGGCAAGAAGGAGAAGTCTCTAGTGGCTCAGAACGAGAAGAGTTAGACAGACTCTTCATCTTCAAAATCTGGAGAAGAAGTGGCAGAAGCATATGTTGGACTCTTCTCAATAGAAGAGGATTCTAGGGAACTAGAATTTCTACAGATGCTGGAATCCATAAATGGAGTGGAAGAATATTGCTGTAAAGGGCTGATGGCTCAATCTGAAGAAGATAAGTGCCAGGATCAGCCTTGACCAAGTAAGGTAAATAATTCTCCCCTAGTCTCAGATTACTTTACTGGATCAGAATCAGAAGCATCTGCTTCAAAAGAAGTGGATGAATCTGAGTCTGAGGGGGATGTTCACCAACTCATTAATGAGTATGGTGGGTTGTTGCATGCTCTAATGAAGAGCAAGTTTCTTGTTAAAGAGCAGGCCAAAGAGATTGAGTCTCTTAAGCTGGCTGCAGTAGATTCAACAAAACTGCTAGATCAAAAACTGAATGAGGTTGCTAAATTGAAAAACATTACAGTTATTCAGATGGGCACAATCTCATTCAAAGAGAATCATATCCAGAAACTGGAGGTAAAACTTCAGCAAGAGAGAGAGAGCTAGTGGCTAAATTCTCCAAGCCAAAATCAGTCTTACCTTTGATAGATAATTTTGTTTCACAAAAAGGGAAGACTAGTCCAGGCTTTAAGGGAAGAACTAGGGCTACCAATTCTCATAGAAAAGGTAAAGCCACAGTTCAGCCTCTAGCTGTTAATCCCCCTATTTTCTTTAAGAAGGTAGTGAATCCTACTAACAGGTATGATCATGACATTACACATGGTCACTGTGAGCATGAAAATTTCATGAGCAAGGGTGCAAATTTCAATAGACCAATCTATAGGCATGCCCATCATATTCAAGAGGAGTACTTGAAGAATGCTGTTCCAGCACCAACACTTAATAAGTCTACTGGAAACAAAGTAAGAAAACCTGTACATAAGAAAAGGTATAATAGGTTTGAGTGTTGGTGTTGTGGCAAAGTGGGCCACTTTGTCATGGATTGCTGGTTTAACTCAAGTGTTAAAACCAAAAGTAGGATTCCTGTTAGATCAGTTACAGGATTTAAAACTAACAAGGACCTAGGACCCACTAGCAAGTTGGGTTCTAAGGGTAAGTGATTCTTTATTTGTTGCAGGTGAATCCAAGTGACCATACCCCTATATGGGACTTGGATAGTGGCTATTCCAGACACATGACTGAAATAAGGAGAATGTTGAGGGACTATGTGCCCATAAAGAATGGACCAAAAGTTATCTTTGGTGGATCAGAAAAGGGAATCATCAAAGGATTTGGTAACATATCTTGTGATTCAATTACAATCACTAAAGTGGCTTATAGAAAGGGTCTAAAACATAACCTGATTAGCATAAGTCAACTTAGTGATCAAGTTTATGATATTTCTTTCCTCAAAGGGGAGTGCCTAGTAAAAAGGTCAAGTGAACAAGAGATCATTTTGACAGGCACTAGGAAAGGAAATGTGTATTGCCTTAACCTAGACTGTGAGTCTAACAACTCACCTATTTGTTTGGTTGCAGAAGAGAAAGCTTCTCTATGTGTCAAATGGAATAAGAGGCTAGCTCCTCTGAATTATAAGTCAATAGGACTGCTGTTCAGCATGGGATTAGTGAGGAATGGTCCTCAAGTTAAGTGCATAAAAGAAGGTGTGTGTTCAGCTTGCCAAAAATGCAAGCAAACTAAGTCCTCTTTTCAGTCACTTGACATCAAAGATTCAAAGAGATGTTTGTATCTCATGCATATGGATTTGTTTGGTCCTATGCCAGTTCATAGTCTTGGTAGGAAAGCATACACACTTGTTTTTGTGGATGACTATTCTAGATTTATATGGGTTTTCTTCTTGAGGCAGAAATCTGAAACCCCAACTATTTTCCAGACTTTTGTCAGACAAATACAGAATGAATACAACAGTTCAGTGGTCAAAATCAGAAGTGACCATGGAACTGAATTTTATTCTTAATGTATGACAAAATTCTGTGAAGAACTTGGGATTCATCAGGAATTCTGTTCACCTAGAACTCCTCAGCAAAATGGTGTTGCTGAAAGAAAGAATAGGACTCTAATTGAGGCCAGTAGAACTCTACTGAATGACACTAATCTCCCTGAATACTTCTTGGCTGAGGCAGTAAATACTGCATGTCATATGCTCAATAGGGCCTCCATTAACAAGAAACACAAGATGACTCCCTACCAGATTTTGAAAGGCAGAAAACCAAACATATCTTATTTCAGAATCTTTGGTAGTAAGTGTTTTGTACTAGTCAATGGTAAACACTACCAAACTAAGTTTGCTGCCAAATCCCTAGAAGGGATATTTGTTGGGTACAACAACCAAATTAGAGCATATAGAATCCATAACTTGACTACTCAAGTTGTAGAAGAATCTGTGCATGTTGTATTTGATGAGTCAATGTTTATTAACAGTGAATTGTCTAGTTCTTCAGTTCGTTCTACAAGTCTAACAGAAAAGTTGGACAAGCTGACCATCAATGAAGATGTTCCTGCTAAACTGGATGAGGATAAAGATGCTAGCTATCCAGGGGGAGACCAAGTCCCTCTGGGTGAAGAAGAAAATGTGGAGCATCGAGATGAGGAAACTGGAGATAGCCATAATACTGACAGAATTTCTCCAGCAAGGAGACACTTGAAGGATCATCCAGCTCACCAGATCATTGGTGATGCAAGTCAGGGTATTCTAACAAGGAGCAGGAGCATGGATATAGTTATATGTTCTAGCTTCTTATCTCAGATAGAACCAAGAAAGATTGAAGAAGTAATGCAAGACACTAACTGGATTGATGCATTGCAAGAAGAGCTCAGTAAGTTCAAAAGGTGTAAGGTCTGGGAACTGGTGCCAAAACCTAAGGATCATAACATAATAGGAACTAAGTGGATCTACAGGAACAAGCTTGATAAGAATGGCACTATAGTCAAGAACAAGGCTAGACTGGTAGCAAAAGGCTACATGCAAGAAGAAGGTATTGATTTTGATCAAACCTTTGCTCCAGTGGCAAGGCTGGAGGCTATAAGGCTATTCTTGGCCTATACTGCCTTTCAAGGGTTCAAAGTATATTAGATGGATGTGAAATCAACATTTTTGAATGGTGATTTAAAAGAAGAAGTCTATGTAGAACAACCCTCAGGTTTTGTAGACTCTCACTTTCCAGATTATGTATATAGGCTTAGGAAAGCACTATATGGTTTGAAACAAGCTCCAATGTCTTGGTATAAAACCATGTCTGCCTTCCTTATTGAGAATAAATTCTCTAGAGGAAAGATAGACAAAACTCTATTCTATAGGGAATCAAAAGGAAAGATAATACTAGTCCAGATATATGTGGATGACATTATCTTTGGTTATACTGAAAACAACCTTTGTAGGATGTTTGCCAAACTTATGCAAGGGAAGTTTGAGATGAGCATTATGGGTGAGCTGAAGTTCTTCTTGGGACTTCAAGTTTGACATACTGAGAGTGGATTGTCCATATCCCAGTCTAAGTTCACCAAGGAGTTGATTAAGAAGTATGGTTTGGACTCAGCTTCTACTATGAAAACTCCAATGGGAACAAGTATGCATATATGCAAAGATGAAGCAGGGAAACCTGTTGATAAGTCTTTGTATAGAGGGATAATTAGCTCCCTACTATACTTGACTGCTAGTAGACCTGACATCATGTATGCAACATGTGTCTGTGCTAGGTATCAAGTATGCCCTAAGGAATCTCATTATACTGTAGTTAAGAGAATATTGAGATATCTTAAGGGCACACCTAATCTAGGCCTTTGGTACCCTAAGAATAAAGATTTTCTATTAACTGGTTTCTCAGATGCAGATTTTGCTAGATGCAAAGAAGACAGAAAAAGTACCACAGGAACTTGTCAATTCCTTGGTGGGAGGCTGGTGTCATAGAGTAGCAAGAAGCAAACCAGTGTAGCTATATCAACAGCTGAATCAGAGTATATAGCTGCAGGTAGCTGTTGTGTACAATTGATGTGGATAAAGCATCAACTAGAAGATTATGACATCCAGGTAAGTAGAATTCCACTATTTTGTGATTCTACAAGTGCTATTTCTATTGCTAAGAATCTTGTATCACACAGTAGGACCAAGCATATTGAAATTAAGTTTTATTTTATCAGAGAACATGTAGAGAAGGAAAATATTAGCCTAGAGTTTGTGAAAACTGATAATCAAATAGCTGATATTTTTACAAAACCTCTAGATGAAACTAAATTCAATAATTTCACAATTGAATTAGGTATGTTGAACCTAGAATAGGTTAACACAAGTTTCCATAAGTAGCATATGTAAGCACAAAATTTCTATTGAAATTTGGCTAAGTACAAAGTTTGTGTCGACACAAGCAAGTTGTGTCGACACACTCAGTATGTTGTGTCGATATAGAAAAAGGATGTGTCGACACAGAAACAGTATCTGTGTCGACAGAAGAATAGGTGTCGACACGACCTTATCGAGACCATATGTCGAGAGGATTTTTGTGTCGACACACAGAAGTTGGTGTCAACACAACTTTGTCGAGACTAAAGTTATCAGTGTCAACACAGACGCAAGTTTGTCAACACAGACTCAAGTATATTAACGCATAGATGTGTCGACTTAAAATACATTTTTTCGACTTAGACATTTGTATGTTGACACATAGTCGTGTCGACTTAACTTAAGTTCTGTCAAGACCTAGGTCATTTTTGTCGACACAAAAACTGATTTGTCGACTTAGGCCCGACTTTTGACATGCCCTTTACACAAGTATTATAAATAGGTGAAGCAAAAATTTGGTCGACTACGCTATCCGAATTTTTGACTCTAAACTTTCTGTCGACATAGACCTTCTCTTCTCTTCTCCTCTAGCACTTACGTCAATGGCGCGACACCAAGAAGATAAGGTTAATGAAGGTTATGAACTGGTTCGTGAAGGTTTCATGAAAGCTTCTGATGAAATTCAGGGAGTTATTACCCTAATTTTTTAAAATGGATTAGAATTTTTGGTCTTTGAACCGACCAAAATTTGGAAGAAGGAAGTCATGGAGTTCTACACAACCGCTACTGTGGACCTAGAAGGAAAGAAATTCAAGGCATCTATTCAGGATACCTGGGTGAAGCTCACATTGAAATCTATCAGGAAAGCACTACATCTACCATTTATCAAGGATATAGATGAAATAACTCCTTCCCAGATAACTGAAGCTTTAAGCTGGTGTGGACTGAGTCCCAGTATTAATATTGGATCATCTATCAATAGAAAAGGGATGAATTTCCAAGGAAAATTTCTTTCAAAAGTTGTGGGCAAAGTGATTATCTGCAAGACTTGTTGACATGATAGGATTTCTGCCCACATGTTCAATCTGATGGTGAGGATCATATTCAAGATAAACACTGACTGGGCAGCAGTAGTGTTTGATAAAATATAAGAAGGAATAAAGAAACCTAACCTGGGATGGATTATCAGTCTATGCTTAACATCAGTAATTCCAGATGTTCTAAAATAAGCAAATGACTCTAAGATAAATCATATGAGGAAAATGGATGTGAGGATACTGTCAAGGTGGGACAGAGTTCTGACCAAGGAAGTCCCATCTCCTAAGGAGCAAACTAGGAAAGACAAGAAGAAAAAGAATGTGGTTGTACAGGCTGACTCGTCCAGTGATTCTGAGTAGGAAGTGGTCTTTAGTTCTGATGAAGACCAGCACCAACAGGATGCTCATGATCAAGTAAAGGACAGTGAGCCCTAAGAGCGACAAGTTGAATCCACTCCAGGGGGAGAAAACTTAGAACAAGAAACTGAGCTGCCTTCCCAAGGGGGAGGTATTGATGATGTTGTCCTAGATAGTGACTTAGCTGCAGATACAATCATGGATATAGTATCTGAAATCAACACTGTAGCTGAAGAAACTGATAAGACAGATGCTCAAAATGAGCCAGTAAGTATCTTCTCCACAGTTTAATTATATATGATGGGATTCTCCTCAAAAATTGTTCTAGGGGACACTTTTGTTTACACAAAAAATCTTTCAAGTGGTATTAGTCTTTTAAGTAGTACTTTAAAAACTAATCTTATTCCTTCTGTACAGATACAGCAGGAATTCACCTTGGAAGAATTGTTTTCAGATCTTCCTACAGATGGGACTGAGGGGGAGCATACTAAAAAAGAAAAAGAAATTCAAAGGACTAGGGGAGTTATCCAAGGATACCCTAGCTGAAAAGGACACTATTGATATTAGAAGTACATCTGAATCTTCTAAAGATGAAGAAGCCACATTGGTTATGAATAGAAAGCTGACTGTGTTAAAGAAAAAGAGTTCTGGATATAAAAAGGCTTTACAAATGGGAACTGCACCATCTACATCAAGCATGGACTTCAGTTCTTTACTGGTCCAGATGCAGATAAAATAAGATAATCAAAGACAGACAATAGAGAAATATGTGGATGAAACTCATAAGGAGTTACAGTTTCAGTTGGCCTAGGACATCAAATCTATTAGGTTTGAAGTAAATAAGAATAAGAAGGAGATGACAGATTGCTTCCATAAAGGAGGTAATGCTGTGGTGTTCCTGGCCAAGCAACAACAAGATATCAAAGCTACCGTGGATGAAATTGAAGTGAAGCAAGGCTATGTACTGGAGAATCAGATCAGAATGAATGAAAACCTTAAGGATTCACATCATGCCATATTAACAAAGCTCACTGATTCTAGCACTGCTCTGAAGGCTGAAATCTCCAAGTAAATCCAGGAAGATATATCTGCTGTCAAAGCCACATTTCAAGACTCTCAAGTGAAGATTAAAGCTTTCCTGACAAAATTCAGAGCTTTTTTTAAAGAGGGAACTGAATATGTAGCTGATCAAGTCAGATTCCAGAAAGAAGATTTAAGAGATCATGTTACAAGAGAAGTCATAAAGGGGGAGAGATTACTAGTCAAATCCAGCTCTGACAATGCTAAATGTACTTCCAATAGCATTAGAGCTACTCTTGGATATCCTCCTCTTTGTGATGATGATAATGTAGTAGAGTCTGGGATACAACTTGCATATTTTGAAGAAGATCAGCCTGAAGTTAAGTGCCGAAAATGTATAGTCCTCCACTAGAGGCACAAAATGTAGTTCTGGAAAAGGTTGAAATGTCAGAAGCTGCATTAGAAGCTCAGAAGGAAGCTCAACTTTCAAAAAAGAGATTTAGAGAGCATGCTGAGCTGAAGCTAGATTTTGAGCAGTGGAGCCCAACTTCTAGAAACATCATACTTATTGCCTGGAAAGCTGTAAAGGATAAAACCCATGACAGGGGTAAGTGCTATTCTGAACAAGAGTGAAATAAATATCAAGCAGGATAAGAAGCAATCCTTTAACATAGAAGAAGTGCTAAGGATGGGAAGCTACCTGCTAATGCTCAAGAGCCAAGCAAGTACTTTCCCAAACCTTTCCACTATTTTGAAAGACAGAAGATCAAGGCTGAAGAATCAAAGAAGAAAGCTCTAAAACGGAAAAAGCTAGCTGAGGATGCTGAACCTTCGGTGCAGGCTAAAATTAAGTCTGGCAAAAGAATAGTTATTAAGGAGCCTAGTCAGTAATAGGATTGCTAGGTTTTTGTAATAGAACAATATACTATTTTTTTTTCTTTTGTTCTATGAGAATTTCATGTAAACCAAAGTTTTACTGATTAATGAAATCTTTTTCAGTATTAAGTGTTTGTTGTTTACAATGATTATGTAATAACCTGCTCTGAAATGTTTTTATATTTATATATAATTTGATTTTATCTTAAGAGATGTATATCTTTGACTAAGGGTTATGACTTCTACAAATAGGGGGAGATTGTTGGGTACATTGGAAAATGTGTACAAGATTTGGAGAAGCATCAACTTAGTCAATGATATACATCAATTTGTATTTGATAGAAGTTTGAGTTTCATTGTGCAGGTTTAAGAATTTGAAGAAAAATTTTCTAAGTACAAGTGTCGACACTTGTGAAGAAATTGTGTCGACACTCAGGGAGACTGTGTCAACACTCAGGCAAGCTGTGTCGACACACTGGCAAAATGTGTCGACACTTATGAAGAATTTGTGTCGACACCCAGAATTTATGTCGACACTTATAAAGAAGTTGTATCGACACTCAAAGCTATGTCGACACCTAAAGAAGCAGTTGTGTCGACATCCAGAAATGTGTCGACATCTGAAGCAAGACTTGTGTCGACACTTAAAACTGAAGCTGTGTCGACACTCAGGAGATATGTCGACACCTAAAGCAATTGTGTCGACACACAGGACTTGTGTCGACACACCAACTCGCAAAAGGTTGTGTCGAGTTTAGAAGTAATTGTGTCAACACACAGGACTTGTGTCAACACACACTCAACGCCATTTGACAAACACTCAATACCAACTGTTTGCAACAGAAATGTCGAGACAAGAAGCTGCTGTGTCGACACACAGGACTTGTGTCGACACATATAACAAAAGCAGTGTCGAGAAGCAGAAGTATGACTGTGTCGATACTTGAAGTTATTGTGTCGACACCATGAAGACTTGTGTCGACACTTAGTCTATATGTGTTGACACGTGTAAAGCAGTCTGCTGAGTGTTATGTGCTGGGTTGAAAAGACATTGAAGAACCTGGTGATATGATTGGTGACTTGACAACTGTCATAACTAGCCGGTCTGACACCACTGTCAGAACTATCAGAAGTTTCTTATGAACCAGATTAGCCGGTAACCATGGAGCAAGCTCTATATAAGAGACAGATCGAAAATGACAGAGAGGGATCAATATGAAGAATTGTGACAGATCAAGGGTTGTCTGCAAGAAAGATTCAGAGTTCAATCTGAATTACAGGAAGAAGCTGATTGAAGATCATCTTCATCAACAAAGAGGTCCACCTTATTTTGTTCTAATCAAGAAGCTTTGAAAAGCTAAGTTAGATTGGATCAGAAGGATCAGTCTATACAAGAACTGATCAAGAAGGCTACATCAACAGAGAAATCTTGCTGGTGAAGTTTTCAGTTACTCTTTACTCACAAATTCTTGTAGGATCTATTGTTAGATCTGAGATTGTAAGCCTAAAATTATAAAGGCTGAGGAAGGGCTATGTGCCTGAGGTAGGACTTGTGGAAAGTCTGAGTTATAAGCCTAATTATAAAGGCTGAGGTAGGGCTGAGGCCTGAGGTAGGATTCTGGAGAAGAATTTTAGGTAGGACATGTGTTAAGTCTGAGGTGTAGGAACCATCTTTGGTTCTCAGATTGTAATATCTGCGGATCCGAGCAAGTGGAAGGAAGTTAGGCTGAATCTAGTTATCTTCTGGATAGGAGAAGGGGGAATGTGGATGTACCCATATCTTGGGGAACCACTATAAATCTGGTGTTTGCTGTGATGTGTTTATTTTCTGTAGATTGATTAATCTGTGCTGAAAGAAGTCATATAACTGTTTGCCAAAAAAATTAAAAACACTCACAAAGATTAGAACCTATTCACCCCCCCCCCCTCTAGGTGTTTAGGCTCTTGAAATAAAGTCTTTCATCAGTTAAAAGGAACGTGGGTGGCAATCATTTTCCGCATGCACCAGCATTTTTTGCCCGGGCGCACAATTTTTGCACATGAGCGCATTTTTGCCATCACATTTTTTGCTCGGGAGTGCATATTCTGCACGGGCGCGCATTTTTTCCCGGGTTACAATTCTCTATTCGGGCGAGAAAGTTCTGCTTGGGCACACATTTTACTCCTGGGCGCGCATTTTCCAGTCGGGCTCTCATTTTCTGCTCGGACGCGCATTTTCTGCCCGTGCATGCTTTTTTCGCCAGGGATCGCATTTTTCGCTAGGGCTCGCATTTTCCGCTAGGGCGTGCATTTTTTGCCGGGGAGTGCATATTCCGACCGAGTGCACATTTTCTTCCCGGGCGCGCATTTTTCGCCCGGGCACGTATTTTTTGTCTGGAGGCACATTTTGCCTAAAAAGGAGCATATTCCTCATGGGCACCCATTTCGATCCCAAATGCGTATTTCGCACCCAAGCGCTCAGTTTCTGCCCGGGCAACCATATTGTGCCCTGGCAGGCATATTTCACTCGTGCACGCATATATTGTCAGGGCGCGTGAATTTTCCGTGAAAAAATCATTTTTCGCACACACGCACATTTTCTGCCCTGGTGAGAATTTTCCTCCCTGTCGCGTATTTTACCCCGGGCGCGCATTTTCTGCTCGGATGCGCATTTCTGCAAGGGGGCTCATTTCCCCCGGGGAATGCATTTTTTATCAGGCGAGCATTTTCTCCTGGGCGAGCATTTTTGCCCGGGCGTGCATTTTCTTCCCAGGTCATGTATTTTCTGCCCGGGCAAGCATTTTCTGCCCGGGAGAGCATTTTCTGCCCGGGCGAGCATTTTCCGCCCGCACGGGCATTTTTGCACCAATGTGGACATTTTAATTTCTCAGGTGCGTTTTTCCACCTGAGTGATCATTTTATAGCTGCTCGTGCATTATTTGCTTGGGCGCGTATTTTTTACAAGCACATTTTTTGCCCGGACGCTATAATCCGCACGGGCGCGCATTTTTTTCTAGCGAATTTTTTGCTGGGGCACACATATTGTGCATGAGCGAGCAATTTTTGCCAAGATGAACCTTTTTTCGCCCAGACGCGCATTTTACGCCCTTGCGCGCATTTTCCCTTGGGCGTGCATTTTTCGCCCGGGTGCGCATTTCCCTCCTTGGCCGCATTTCCCGCTCGGGCACCCATTTTTCGCCCTGGTGCGCATTTTTTGCCCAGGGGCGCATTTTTTGCTTGGTTGCACAATTAAATGGATCGGGCACATATTTTTCACCTAGGGGCGCATTTCGCACACAAGCGAGCATATTCCTCCTGGGCACCAATTTTGCTCCCAGGTTTTCATTTCACGAACGAGCATGCAGTTTTCGCCTAGACACGTATATTTCTGCCCTAGCGGGCATATTTTGCCCGTACACACATTTATTGTCAGTTCACGCAAATTTTCTTCCCAGGAATACACTTTTTGCACGCACACATATTTTCCGCCAGAGTGAGCATTTTCCGCACGGGGGCATATTTTATGCCCGAGCGCGCATTTTTTTCCCAGATGCGCATTTTTGCCACGACCATCCATTGTTTTCCTGGTCGAGCATTTTCCGCCCGTATGCACATTTGTTCACCAGGGAGCACATTTTAATTTATCGGGTGTGTATTTTTTGCCTGGGCTATCATTTTTTCACTACACACAAAATTTTTTACCCGAGGGAGGATTTTTTGCCCGCGCATTTTTTTCTCGGGCGCGCATTTTTTCCAACGCATTTTTTGCACTGGAGCGCATATTCCGCACGGACTTGCATTTTTTACCTAGGGGCGCATTTTGCCCATAAGCCATCATATTTCTCTTGGGCACCCATTTTGCTCCTGGGAGCGCATTTCGCGCCCGTGCACGCATTTTCCTTCCGGGCGAGCATATTTTTGCCCTAGTGGGCATATGCCCGTGCAATCATTTAAGGTCAGGGCGCGTGAATTTTCTGCGCAGGCAATCATTTTCCGAACACACGCACATTTTCCGCCCAGGTGAGCATTTTCCTCCCGGGAGCGTATTTTCTTCTCAGGCGCGCATTTTATGCCTGAATGCGCATTTCCGCCCGGGGGCTTATTTCCCCTCGGGCATACATTTTTGCCCGGGCACGCATTTTCAGACCAGGTCATGCATTTTCCACCCGGGCAAGCATTTTCCGCCCGCATGTGACGCCCCCGATTTTTCGATGTTTATTTTAATTCTTTTAATGAAGTATTTATGATGTAGGTGGTGATCGCTTTTCACGCTAGAGAAAAGAGAGCCGAACTAGGAATCCAACTAGGCAAGTATACCTATCAAACTGTTGCTAGGGGACACAAGTGTCGTATTGAAATCCGAGAACCGTCGAGTAATCTTACTCACACGAAAACTATTATCTTATTGAAGGTTGGTTTAAGGTTTTAAGAGAAAGCTAATTGCGATTAAGAAAAGAAATATTGCGCTAAAAAGAGAACTACTTGCAGTTAAATAAAGAGCTATTAAAAGCGATCACAATGAAGGGTTGAAACGACGAAATGAAAAAGAACTCGATCGAGAATCACCTCGGCAAGAGTTGACTAAAAATGCGATAAAAAACTATAACTTAATAGGGTAAAGGTCCTTGACCGTGGAGGTTTCTAAAGCTTGAACACGCTTCTCTCGAAGTCGTGCCCAACTGAGTTTAGGAAGGTCCGACCGAACTCTCATCCAAATCGGAGACCTAAAGCTCGCTTTATGCTGTGAACCCCACTATTGGATTTCACTCCAATCCGGAAGATTTGGACGTCTGCCTCTCTCGAGGGGTGCGTGCAACTCTCTTTACTCTTGAGTGTTCACTTCAAACGATGAGCCACTCGGCTAGCTAAGAGTGAAAACAAAGATGGAAATTATATATCGATGATATAACTCCAAACATGAAAAATCAAGAGTAAATCGAAGGCCTAAATCCTAAAAAAAAAGTATATTTAAAGCATCATAACTTAATTAACTCGAACTTCGGATCACCAAGATCGAGTACAAGGAGGATTAGTTAATCAGGGAGAAGTGGAGGAGGAGAGATGAGTATAAGAACATTAAGAACACAAACTAAACAAAGGGCACTTTATATAAATGATAAGAGAGAACTACACTTGAAAAAAAGGGAGTACACTTATATGGAAATGAAAACTAAACTAGAATTACATTTAGTAACTAAACAATTACAAAAACTATAACAAAAGATTACACTAAGCTAGGGATAAGAGAGACATAAAATGAGAAAGAGGGAGAGAGAGAGAAAATGAAAAACACTAAGAAACAAAAGGGCAACACCTCCCCTCTCAACCAAAACTTCTCTGGACATAAGGAGGAACCACTAAATTTATAGACTTTCTCACGGGTTGGTCACGCCCTCTGTCACGCCCAGAGAGGACGTATCATGGGGGCATATAATGTACGGAGTTGACCTCGGGATGTGGAATCTTGTAGGAATGATGATTGTTTCTATACGTCGGTGGACACGCCCTGTGCCACACCCGTGTAGGAGGGGAGTGTAAGGCACATCAAGTCTCAATCATTGGTCGAAAATCCGTCAGTCGTCAAAAAAGGTGGAACACGCCCTAGGGCCATACTAGTCTAGGGGGCGTGTCAGTACGATTGACGTGCAGTAACGAAAAATCTTTAAATGCAGCAGTAGGCTTCGAGATAAGGGTTACACGCCCAGGGAGGACGTGTCAGGGGGGCGAGTCAGCGGTTTTTCTCGGTATTTTAGTTCTGGCAGCAAACTTCCTCGGGATCAGTTTACATGCCCTATGGCATGCCCAGGGAGGGCGTATCAGGGGGGCGTGTTCGGTCATTTTTGGCGGAAAGCTCTGAAAACCTACAGAAGGAAGAAAAATCATTAGTGGCAATAATATATACAAAAAGAGGCCAATAAATAAGCTTACAAGACATGATTCGCGTATTAAAAACCAGAAAATACTCTAATAGTTTAGACTACAAAACCTACTATCAAATTCCCCAAGCTTAAGCTTTGCTTGTCCCCAAGCAAAGATATAAAAACTAGTTAACCATAAAAAAGTGACTAATCAAAAAGTTCTAATTATGCTTACACAAGTACTATGCAAAATTCTAAGTAGGGAGAAGGTGAAACGTAAACCTAAAATAATTACTTAAACATGGCTTAACAATTTATAAACTTTATTAACGAAAATAAATCATCCAAAATTTTAACAAAATACTTTAAATAAATTTAAGCAAAGCAACAAAATGAAAAAAATGCATTGAGTTGTTACTAAATCCAAGCAACATATTATGACTATATCAATTAAAAAACAAAAATCCAAATTTAAATCCAAAACTAATAATGATTTACTTCTTCTTTACTTAGCTAATAAATAAAATTCAAAAGCATGATTCAAAAGGAGTTATTAGGACCGAAATGTTTGGTTTAGGATTATGATTAGGAGTGGAATTCAAAGATAAACACGGAGGCTTAAAAAAACACACTAAACCAAAAAAATAGTTTCAAAAAATTTATAAATAAAATTTTTTTCTTTATTTTTCTGTTCCATTTTTTTTCTTTTCAAAACAAAGGCCATAATTAATATTTTTTTCAATTTGAAATTGGCCAAACAAAAGTAAACACTTATTTTGAGCATACTTTTTTCAAAAAGATCTCCAAATATATCACAAAAAATCCAATCATAATCATGAAAAAAAATTATTTAATGAAACTCAAAAAAGTTAGGGTGATTAGATAGGTTGGAAAATTTTAGCTTTGGTGAGAATGAAATGATATGTGGAGCTATCAAATGAAATTAGAAAAAGGCTCAAAAGCGGCTAACTAGGGGTAAAAAATTTTAGGTTGGCAAGAAGGCTCAAATGAAAACAAAAATGGCCTAAATCATTTTCATACTTTTAAATTTATCTAAAACATAGTTTTGAAAATTTTCAAAAAGCAAGTCCTAGAAAATAAAAGAAGTTTAATGAAATTGTCTCTACAATAGAAATAATATGTGACTTGGATCGTTCACATCTACTACGCTAATCAAAAGTTGACATTACAGAAATTATCCAAAAATGTAAAGGAAAATAGTGGATGAAATATTTTTAAGAAAGTAAGAAAATAAAGAAATGAAAACCATAATAAAAAGCGAGTTTTTGAAAAAACATTTCACATTAACGTGCTACCGAGAATTAGAAAAATAGCATGACCAACATTTTACTTGTGAAATATAATTTATAAGAATGATTAGAAATATTATAATTAGCTAAGTTGTTTATATGGAATTTTGAGAAAAATAAAACAAAACGCAAGGGGTACTATTGAAATACAAAAATCCGTTTAAACTATTAAAGTAAAAACAAATAGCATACATTTTTTTTGATTTTGAAATATTTTCTATTTTTTTGGATTTTGAAATATTTTCTATTTTTTTGGATTTTGAAATATTTTATATTTTTTAGATTTTTAAGATATATGAATAAAATAAAGATAAGAGGAGGAAATCCTCCCCCAAGCTTAAAATGGACATTGTCCCCAATGGAGAAAGGAGGGGAAGGAGAGAGAAATTAAAATAGAAATGAAAGTATAGAATTGAAAAGCAGGTACTTCCCGGGATTTATGCGCCGCAAAGGTTGATTGATGTCGCTCCCCCATGCTTGTGCTTTGGATCATTATGAAATGTCTTCTTTGGACTTCGTGATGGATTCAGCAGCATCGAAGCAGGAGATCGCAGAAGCTTCTGCTTGTCGGAGCCGTCCGGGGCAAAAAGTGGAAAATAAAAAAAATAAAAAACTAACTTGGGTTGCCTCCCAAGAGCGTCCTATGTTTAAAACATCGTTTGAGCTCGACGGAATAAAATAATATTGTCCAAAAGATTATTGTCCAAAAAAATAATAATATCCAAAATAATTTTTCAAGTTTTTAACAAATAAAAAAAGTCTTAAATAATCCAAAATTCAGATCATGCAGAATAATATTAATACAGTTCGAACTGACATCACCACAGAAATATAGTTTAAGACGCTGACCATTTACTTTGAAATCGCCCTTATCTGGGTGTGAAATTAAAACAGTACCATATGGAAAAACTTGTTTAATAGAAAATAAACATAATCGAGAATTATAAAGAAGAACTTGGTCGCCCAACTTAAAGGTTTTTGGGTGCCTTAAGTGCTTGTCGTGAAAATGTTTCGTCCGCTCTTTATAAAATTTGTTGTTTTCGTAAGCATACGAGCGTCACTCGTCGAGTTCGTTAAGTTGAAATTTTCGAAAATTGTCGACAGTGGGGATCGAAATTTAAAAATTGCAAGGCCCAAAAAGAGCGGTGTTCTAATACTATGGGTAAATGGCATGATTTTCCATAGATCAACCGTTATGGCGTACATCTGATGGTTGTTTTGTACGTTGTTCGGTAGGCCCATAGAGCATCATCTAATTTTGTTGACCAGTCTTTTCTAGAAGTTGAAATAGTCTTTTCTAATATTCTTTTTATCTCTCTGTTCACTACTTCGACTTGTCCATTAGTTTGGGGTGGTAGGCAGTTGAAAGCTTATGCGTTACGCTGTATTTAATAAGGATTTTAGAAAACTGCGGATTACAGAAATATGAACCCCTATCGCTAACGATGGCTCGCGGCGTACCGAATCGAGAAAATAATTTTTTTAAGAAAGTAATTATGACTCGGGCATCGTTAGTAGGATGAGCTTGGGCTTCAGCCCATCGAGAAACATAATCTATGGCAACTAAAATATATTTATTCCCGAAGCTAGAAGGAAGGGGGCCAACAAAATCAATTCCCCAGAGGTCGAAAATTTAGCACTCGAGGAAATAATTTTGCGGCGTTTCATTTTTATTGGAAATATTTCCCGACCGTTGGCAACTATCACACCTACTCACAAAGGCTTACGCGTCTTTAAAGAGGCTAGGCCAGTAAAAACCCACGCAAAGCACTTTATGGGCGGTGCGAGCAGCTTGATAGTGACCACCAGTCGGTACTTCATGCAAATATTTTAAAATATCTAACTCTTCTTCAAAAAAACACATCTCATTATCACTTGGTCCGCACAGACTCGGAAAAGATGCAGGTCCTCCAAAAAAAATATTTCTTCAACTCAGAAAAGAATTTCTTCTTTTGTTAGAGGAGAAATCTTTCGGAAGGGCATGAGCCACTAAATAGTTGGCTATGTGTGCAAACCAAGGAGAAGGGGTATGGTAATTAACAGCAGCATCTCATCGGGGAAGAAATCATTAAAAGATTTTTCATCTAATTTTTCAATATAAGGATTATCTAATCGTTAGAGATGGTCGGCAGCCAAATTATCGGCTCCTCGCTTATCACGAATTTCTAAGTCAAACTCCTGGAGGAGTAAGACCCAGCGAATCCGGCACGGCTTTGCATCCGTCTTAGCAAGAAGATATTTGAGGGCCGAGTGGTCTGTAAAAACAATAATTTTGGAAAGCGTAATATATGAACGGAATTTATCAAAAGCAAACACAACAGCTAGGAGCTCCTTATCGATTGTGGTATAATTCTCTTGAGCCGATGTAAGTGTTTTACTTGCATAATAGATGGGGTGGAAGTTTTTAGAAATTCTTTGTCCTAGCACGGCTCCCAGCGCGAAACTACTCGCATCACACATAATTTCAAAAGGATTGTCCAACGCCGGAGCTATCATAATGGGGGCGTTAATTAATTTATCTTTTATTAATTCAAAGGTAGACAAATAAAGGTCATCAAAAATAAATGAGGTGTCTTTTTCTAGGAGTTGAGTAAGAGGTTTGGTGATTTTGGAGAAGTCTTATATGAAGCGGCGGTAGAAACCAGCGTGTCCTAAGAAACATCTTATAACTTTTATGTTTGTAGGCAGCGGAAGCTTCTTGATAACTTTTATCTTAGCAATATCTACCTACATTCCTCTCGCAGAAATCTTATGACCCAAAACTAACCCTTCCCTCACCATACAATGGCATTTTTCCCAATTTAGGGCAAGGTTTGTTTCTTCGCATCTTTCTAAGACTCTTTCGAGGTTTTCTAAACAAATATAAAAGGCATCGTCGAACACGGAGAAATCATCCATAAATACCTCCATAATGCTTTCTACGTACTTATCGAAGATAATGAGCATACATCGCTGGAATGTAGCAAGCGCATTGCACAATCCAAATGACATTCTTCGGTAGGCGAAGGTGTCGAAGGGATAAGTAAACGTAGTTTTCTCCTTGTCCTCGGGAGAGATGGGGAATTGAAAATACCCCGAGAGGCCATCGAGAAAACAATAAAATCTATGGCCGGATAATCGCTCTAAGATTTGATCGATGAATGGCAAGGGGAAGTGGTCCTTGTGGGTGGCATCATTTAACTTACGATAGTTAACACACATTCACAACCCTGTCACCATCCGTGTCGGGATTAAGTCATTATTTTCTTTTGCAACTACAGTTATACCTCCCTTTTTGGCACTACGTAAACAGGGCTAACCCACTTACTATTAGATATATGATAGATAATTTCTGCGTCTAACAGTTTCATAACCTCGCCCTTTACGACTTCTTTCATGTTTGGATTTATTCGGCGCTGAGGTTGGATTGAATTGCGCAAATTATTTTCCATTAAGATTTTGTGGATGCAGAAGGATGGGCTTATGCCCTTGATATCGGAAATCTACCAAGCAATAGCTCGGCGATGCTTACGTAATACTAGATGGAGTTTATCAATTTGTACTTCAGTTAGGTGGGCCAAAACTATTACCGGTAGCTTGGAGTCCTTTTCTAAGAAGGCATACCTAAGTTGTTCGGGTAGTTCCTTTAATTCTAGGGTAGGGGTTCTTCATATGAGGTTTTAGAAATTCTTTGTTTTTCAAAAACTATGTCTTCGTAGACTTTTTTATATGGAAAATTAAAAGGGGTGGGGCTAGTGGCCATGGCAGCTTCTTGCAGAGATTCCATTGGAAGAGTAGAGGGAGGACTAAAATCAGAAAATTTATTTTCACCATCAGAAAGGCAGTAGGAAGATTCATCACTTAAGGTGTCTAATAAAAATAGGAGTTGTCATTCTCAAGGGTGTTCTTCATCGAAGGGGTGATAGAAAAAGTCACTTCATCGTAGCCTACTCGAAGGAAGAGTTTACCATTTCTTACGTTAATGATAGCTCGGGAGGTAGAAAGGAAGGGTCGGCAAAATATCAAGGGAACCTCGACGTCTTCTTCGATGTCCAATATGATGAAATCCACCGGGAAGATGAATTTGTCCACTTTGACTAAGACATCCTCCACTATTCCTAACAGGTACTTAACTTATCTATCGGCGAGCTGGATACTCATGCGTGTGGGGTTGAGGATACTAATTCCTAACTTCTCTAACAATGAGAAGGGAATCAGGTTGATACTCGCACCTAAGTCGGCCAATGCGTGCTTTACAAAAAGATCACCAAAGACACACGGTATAAAAATACTACACGGATCACTAATCTTCTTTGGTAAACCATTTTTCAAGACCGAAGAGCACTCAGCATTTAGCGTGACGTACGACAAGTTCTCTAACTTCTTTTTGTTAGTCAGGAGGTCCTTAAGGTACTTAGCGTACTTCGACATCTGGGAGATCGCTTCATCGAAGGGCTGATTTATGTGGATTTGCTTAAATATTTCTAAGAAGCAATATTATTGATCATCCTGACATTGTTTGTTAAGTTCGGAAGGGTATGGTGGAGTTGGATCATTTTTAAAGATGAGTGGCGGAGAGAGAACTTTTTCTAAAGTAGAGAGCGGAGTGATAACTTCTTTTTCAGCGGGTGGTGAAATTTTCAAAACGGGAGCGGTGGTTGCCTCGGGCTCTTCGCTAACCATACAGGAAACTTGCTTCCCACCCCGAAGATTTATAGCTTTCGCTTTCTCTCTCAGGTTGGGCTCGGGATTGGAAGGAAAATACCCTGCGGGTCACTCAGAAATAATTTTTGCGAGTTGTCCTACTTGATTTTCTAGGTTTTTAACACTTCCGGTTAAGGTTCTTATAGTAGCATCATTTATGGTTATATATTTAGAAAGTAACTCCTCCAAGATTGGAGGTTTTGGAAAGTTTTGAAGAGGTGGAGGTGGTGCAGAAAAATCATTTTGTGGTGGAGGGCGCATTGCATTCGAGGGATTACTCCACAAAAAATTTGGATGGTTCCGTAAAGCAGGATTATAACTATTCGGAAAAGCGAAACTCGGAGCATGAATATTCACAGCAAAAAAAATATTAAAAGAATTTCTAGGCATATTATTTACATAATCTAATTGTTCGGGAGCAGGAGTTACAGATTCTCATACTTGAGGGGCAGAGGCAGCTGTCATCTCCATAATTTTTTTACTTAAAATTTCCACTTGTAGAGCTAGCTGAGAGACGTTGTCCACTTCAAATATACCTGCAGGATTGTTTGGGCGGGACCTAGGCACATTCCACTTATATGTTTTTAGAAAGAGGATGAAAAAGAGAAATGATAAAAGTAATAGGTTTGTGCTTTTAAATTATCAACAAAGTTGCTCCCCAGGAACGGCGCCAAAAACTTGGTGATCGCTTTTCGTGCTAGAGAAAAGAGAGCCGAACTAGCAATCCAACTAGGCAAGTATACCTATCGAACTATAGCTAGGGGACACAAGTGTCGTATTGAAATCCGGGAACTATCGAGCAATCTTACTCACACGAAAACTATTATCTTATCGAAGGATGGTTTGAGGGTTTAAGAGAAAGCTAATGGCAATTACAAAAAGAAATATTGCGCTAAAAAGAGAACTACTTGCAGTTAAATAAAGAGCTATTAAAAGCGATCACAACGAAGGGTTGAAATAATGAAATGGAAAAGCTCTCGATCGAGAATCACCTCGGCAAGAGATGACTTAAAATTCAATAAAAAACCCTAACTTAATAGGGTAAAGTCCTTGAACGTGGAGGTTCCCAAAGCTTGAACACGCTTCTCTCGAAGTCGTGCCCAACTGAGTTTAGGAAGGCCTGATTGAACTCTCGTCCAAATCAGAGACCTAAAGCTTGCTTTACGTTGTGAACCCCACTATTGGATTTCACTCTAATATGGGAGATTTAGACGTCTGCCTCTCTCGAGGGGTGCGTGCAACTCTTTTTACTCTTGAGTGTTCACTTCAATCTACGAGCCTCTCGGCTAGCTAAGAGTGAAAACAAAGATGGAAATTATATATCGATGATATAACTCCAAACATGTAAAATAAAGAGTATATCGAATACATAAACCCTAAAAAGAAAAAGTAAATTTAAAGCAGCATAACTTAATCAACTCGAACCTCGGATCATCAAGATCGAGTACAAGCAGGATTAGTTAATCATGAAGAAGTGGAGGAGGAGAGATGAGTAGAAGAACATTAAGAACACAAAGTAAACAAAGGGCACTTTATATTAATGATAAGAGAGAACTACACTTGAAACAAAAGGAGTGCACTTGTATGGAAATGAAACCTAAACTAGCATTACATTTAGAAACTAAAGCAATTACAAAAACTATAACAAAAGATTACACTAAGCTAGGGATAAGAAAGACATAAAATGAGAAAGAGAGAGAGAGAGAGGGAACATGAAAAACACTAAGAAATAAAAGGGCAGCACATCCCTTCTCAACCAAAAATTCTCTGGACACAAGGGGGAACCACTGAATTTATAAGCTTTCTCACGGGTTGGTCACACCCTCTGTCATGCCCAGGGTGAAAGTGAGGAGATAGATATGATTTACTCTAGAGGGGGGGGGTGAATAGAGTATTAAAAACTTTAAATAAATTTTTATAGCGGAATTAAGATAAGTGTTACTTATAAGTAAGAGAAGAAATAAATCACAGCATAGCAGAAAAAAAAAGATGTACAACCAGACGACACAAGAAAATTATAGTGGTTCCCAACATCTGGGTACATCCACTCTTCTACCACCCTGGTAGGAATCCACTGAGGTTTTTGATCAGGTGCCCTGCCACCATTCAAGTTTTTGCTTAGGTTCCATGTCAACAAAAGATCTGCTTCAGGTAGATCTAGAGGCCCTTCAGACTTCTGATCAGGTGCCTAAAAACTAATAGGTTTTTGATCAGGTGCCCTATCACTAATTAGTTCACTTTGTAAGGGAGTAATAACCCTGTACAGGAAAGGTAAAATAAAAGTTCATCGGAATCTTCTCTTTCTCAAAGCAAATGAGAAGACTAAGTGGATTTTGATGATGCAAAAGCTCCCCCTGAGATATTGAGTAGGTTTAGGAAGATGGAAGCTTTGTCCAGGGTGTAGGTCTTCAGAGGACTGAAGTTCTTGCTCTTCAGAATCTATAGATTGATGTTTATTATCTGTCTCTTTAGATTCCTGAAGATGAAAACTGAAGAAGACTCAAGATAGAGGTTTGTTGTTCTTCTTCTGTTTCCTGAGAGCAATGAAAATTCTGAGAGCTGAGAGGAATCTGCACGAGAAATTTTTGGGATGTTTTAGGAATGTTCTCCCTGTATATTTCTCAGTATGTTTTTCTCTGTGTCTTGATCAGTCTGAATGTCTGTCTCTTTTATTCTTGAGGAATAGAATAAAAACTGTCTTTTTTTTAAAATTCAAAGACATTCCTTAAATTACTGCAGAAATCGAGGAGAGAAATGACTACAATTTCTGGCAATTAATTGTCTCCCCAACTGTCTTGGCAAATAAGTCAAAATAATAACTCGGTGAATACCATAATTAATGCTTCAGAGAAACGACTATATGCCTTGAGAATATCAACATTAAATATCAGAGATTATTTGAAAAAAATAGAATCAATAAAATAGGAATTAAATCTTCAAGACAGCTGCTAAATATAAGTAGTCGGACAAAGAAAATAATCATCGATCTGAGCTGGGAGATCGTCGAGCTGAGATCAGCTATCTTCGATGTAACACCCCTATCCGTCGCATAGCATATAACAGTAGGTCCGGCCGGGGCCCGACGCCATATACTACGGACAGACCGGTTGGTTACGCGTTGAAACCACACAACCAATCAGAGCGTCCTACACAACACCTAGCGGAAGCAATTTTATTAAGTTGCAAAAAGATAAGAACCCTGCCACAGAGCATGAATGTCCACTACAACCCAGGAATGAGTACATACACAAAAGAGTTCACGGCCTTAAGGCCTTACAAAAGTGTTCGCTTAACAAGATAGCGTCTTTCATACATCGGCACGCAGGCCGGCCATACATGAATATGAAAAATCTAATAAATAAGCCTTCGAGGGCTGGCGCTGCAACTTGGGCTTTAGCCCGCTATTTGCCGCTTGGCTCCGCAACAGCACCTGCAGGAACAACCCACCCAAGAGGTGGCAATACAAAAGGGCAACGGTCAGCAAAGCTGACCAAATTATAACGACCCCGTCCCGTTTCTCGGGACGGCAGTGCTCCTTCCCTGCATATAAAACTATCATAGCAATTATATAAAGCATTCTATTCGCCACAAGTGTCGGCACGCACGGCCGCACACTCCGTGCTCTCAGGGCACTAATCGGTGAACCCGGCCCGGACCCAGCCCGACACCGCGATCCACCACCATCCCTCGGATGGCAACACTCGTGAGCATTTAGCCCTTTCGGCCGAAGCCTAGGCTCGTTTCCAGCCCCCCGGGAAGTCCCATGTACTTTAGGTCGCTTCTACCGAGACCACTTGGAATGGGTAGAGTTCCACCCGCCCGTTGCTCACTTCACCACGGCCATTTAGCCATCGGTGCGGGCCAAGTTTCTCCTCATTCCCACAGTCGATCAAAACACGCACATAACCCCGTTATGTACCGATTTGCCCTCCAAGGCAACATCGTGGCGGCAATGCGATTCCGCCCAAGCTTTCCGGGTGCGCCTCGAGGTTAACCCCCAAGGATCCCTGTATGCAATCTACCGCGTAGAATTTTCGGAAAACTAAATTCACCGGCGCGGAGTCTTCTCCGGCCATGCAATGCAAACATCACCGATCCGGGTTAAACCCGAATAGGCTTCACACACAATGCCTACGCCCGTACTCCGATTCCGGGCTCTAACAACGGGGACTTTACATATCTACCCGAAGGGATTCCGCACCTCAACGCTCACTCGCGAGAGGGGGATTTCCCCATGCATAGAAAGAAGGGCGACTACACATGCCCTATGAAGAGGATCGTTACCCTCGAAGATTTCCGCGGCGCCATGAAGATGTAGTCGGATGGAAAGCTTCGCCTCGCCCTTGCCTTCGAGGATCCGAACTCGGATCGCGAATCGGTGCTTCAAAACTCCTCCGGCGGCCGGATCTTGGGCTCACACCACCAAGGAAGTTCTCCCCTCTCTCTAAGATGAAGAAAGAGAAACTCAAGATGAAAATGAGGGTTTCTCCCCCCATTTCCCGGCTATTAACCCCCCAGGAGCAGCCCCTACCGTCGGATTCAGATCCAAGGGAACGGACGGCCGAGATTAGATCCAAAATCCCAAAAACTGGGCCGAACACGGCTTGACACACGGCCGTGTGTCTGGCCGTGTAACTCATTCGCCGATCGACACGGCTCCTGACACGGCCGTGTTCGAGGCCGTGTGCCCCACACACGGCTTGAGACACGGCCGTGTGTCTCAGGCCGTGTCCTTCTCTGACTCGAGACTGCACAAAAACGCATTCGACCACTGAACACGGGTATGCACACGGCCGTGTGCCTGGCCGTGTGCCCCTGAGATGACCTCAAATCGAAAAGTGGTCAACATAAAAGTTGTAGATCTCGCCGAGACGAACAAAATTCATGTTGACCATTTTTCCACCCGACACCGTTTTGACCCTCAAAACGGTGCCCGAACGCGATCATCTCCGAGGTTGGGGTCTTACAACTCCCTCCCCCTTAAGAGAATTTCGTCCCGAAATTAAGAACAGAGACTACACAAAATAAACATAACGAGTACCTGAGGGGAACAACTCGGGGTACTCCTCGCGCATCGTCTGCTCTCGCTCCCAAGAGAGCTCCTCGCGCCCGCAGTTATCCCAACGGACCTTCACCATTCTGATTTCTTTGTTCCGAAGCCGCTTGACTTCGAAATCCTCAATAGTTATGGGCTTGACTTTCGTTGTCAACCCTTCCTCAACCGGTACTTGATCAGCCGCGATCACCTGCGAAGGCTCTTGCACCGCCTTCCGCAATACAGAAATGTGGAACACATCATGTAATCCACTCAACTCCACCGATAGCTTCAAACGGTATGCCGCTTCGCCGACTCGCTCCAGGACCTCAAACGGCCCAAGGTATCTCGGACTCAACTTTTTCAAGCGTCGAATCCGTGAGACACCCTTGAACGGCTTGATCTTCAAGTACACCCAGTCGCCCACCGCGAACTCCACGTTCTGGTGCTTGGCATTGTAGTACTTCGCCTGCCGGTCCTGAGCGATCAACAAGCGCTCCCGAATGATCCGCACTAACGAGGTAGCACTCTCCACCTCCTGCTTCTTGTACAACCTTGCCTCACCCGTTTCAAGCCATGATAACGGCGTGCGACACTTCCTACCATACAGGGCCTCGAAGGGCGCCATTTGTATGCTCGCTTGGTAGCTGTTGTTGTACGCGAACTCCACCAAATAAAGGTGGTCTTCCCAATGCTTCCCGAAGTCTAGAACACACATGCGGAGCATGTCCTCCATCGTTCTATTGACCCTCTCGGTCTGCCCATCCGTCTGCGGATGGAAAGCTGTGCTGAACTTTAACTTTGTTCCCAACATCTGCTGCACCAACCTCCAATCATTTGACGTGAACCGCCCATCGCGATCACTCACAATGCTACGGGGCACTCCATGCAGCCTAACAATATTGTCAACGTACAACTTTGCCAATTTCTCGACTGGATCATCCTTCCTATGCGGAATGAAATGCGACACCTTAGTTAGCCGATCTACGATCACCCAGATGGCGTCATTCCCCTTCTGTGACCTTGGCAACCCGTGCACAAAGTCCATGGATATGTCGTCGAATTTCCACTCCGGTATAGGCAAGGATTTCAGAAATCCTCCTGGCTTTTGGCACTCCGCCTTCACCAAGGCGCACGTTTGGCATTTAGCCACGTACAACGCCACATCTTTCTTAAGCCCCGGCCACCAAAACAACTTCTTGAGATCGCGATACATCTTCGTGCTCCCTGGGTGGATTGAGTACTTGGTATGATGAGCCTCGTACATCAACTCCGCCCGGAGGTTACCCCCACTTGGGACGCACAAACGATGATCCTTCCTTAATAACCCGTATTCTACCGAGAACTGGGAATTTGACCCATCCAAAGCGGCCTCCAAAAGCTCCTTCATGGAATCATCCAACTCCAATGCCTGCCGAACCCGGTCAGCCAGGTCGTACTGCACCTCTGTCCAGTTTAACATTGCTTTGGCGCTCGTCTGCTTGTCCACGCAACAGATCTCAAGCTCCTCCAACTCCCGCACTAGCCGCTCATCATGCACCGACAACCAGTTGGCTCGGGCGGGAGCCCTGCGGCTCAGCGCTTCCGCAACTGCGTTGCCCTTCCCGGGTACATAATGTATCTTGAAGGTGTAGTCCCCCAGGAACTCCATCCACCTCCTCTGCCTCATATTAAGGTCCTTTTGATCCAACAAGTATTTTAGGCTCTTGTGATCGGTGTATATATCGACTCTTACGCCGTATAGGTAGTGCCTCCACAACTTGAGTGCAAAAATCACGGCCGCCAACTCCAAGTCGTGCACCGGATAATTCCTTTCATGCACTTTCAGCTGACGCGATCCATACGCGATCACACTTCCATGCTGCAACAACACGCAGCCCAAGCCACTACCCGAAGCGTCGCTATACACCTCAAAGCCCTCGGTCCCACTCGGCGAACTAAGCACTGGCGCCGTGGTCAACCGCCTCTTCAGCTCCTCAAAAGCTTGCACGCACTCTTGCGTCCACAAGAATTTCTGATCCTTCCTTGTCAACTTCGTGAGAGGTAACGCTACCCGCGAGAAGTTCTCTACGAAGCGCCTGTAATATCCGGCAAGCCCGAGAAAACTACGGACTTCCGCGACAGAAGATAACGCAGGCCACTCCCGTATCGCAACAATCTTCGCCGGATCCACCGCTATACCTTCCCCACTCACTATATGACCAAGGAACTCTACCGAGGGTAGCCAGAACTCGCACTTGGAGAACTTCGCGTAAAGCTCATTCCTCCTCAGAGTCTCCAACACCAAATGCAAATGCTTGAAGTGGTCTTCCTCGCACTGCGAGTATACCAAAATATCGTCAATAAAGACGATCACAAAGCGATCCAGGAAATCTCTGAACGTCCTGTTCATCAGATCCATAAACACCGATGGCGCATTCGTCAGTCCAAACGGCATGACCGTGAACTCGAAATGCCCATACCTCGTACTGAACGCCGTCTTTGGGATATCACATTCCCTGATCCTCAGCTGATAGTACCCCGACTTCAAGTCCAACTTGGAGTATACAGATGATCCGACTAACTGATCAAAGAGATCATCAATCCTCGGGATCGGGTACTTGTTCTTTTCCGTCAACTTGTTCAATTCTCTGTAGTCGATGCACAGCCGCATACTACCGTCCTTCTTTTTAACGAAGAGGACCGGTGCGCTCCAAGGCGACGAACTTGGACGCACATAACCTTGCTCCATCAGTTCCTCCAACTGAACCTTCAACTCCGCCATCTCCTTTGGCGCCAATCTATAAGGAGCACGTGACACGGGTTTGGCACCCGGCACGAGCTCGATCGTGAAATCAATCTCTCGCTGCGGTGGGGCTCCGGGAAGGCTATCCGGGAACACATCGGGGTATTCGCAAACCACGGGGATGCTATCCAACGGGGACTTTGGCTCCACAGCCCCCACTATCGCAAAGAACAGCTCTGCACCAGCACGAACCGCCTTCACCACCTGAAGAGCAGACATTAGTGTCTTGCTCGACCCCTTAAGCCCCTCGAAAGTAGTCTCCCGCCCTACACCCAGCCTGACCTCCTTACGGTCGCAATCGATCCAAGCCTTCTGCTCTGACAGCCAATCCATTCCAAAGATAACATCGAACTCTACCAACGGCAATAATGACGCTAGCAAGTCGAACTCTTGGCTCCCTATGTGAACCTTCACGGCGCACACCCTGTCCGCACGCATCGAGCACCCATTTGGTAGCAACACATCTAGCTTGTCCTTTGCCATCGAAGAAGGGACTCCGATGCGCGATATAAACTGTTCGGACAAGAAAGAATGCGAAGCACCAGTGTCGAATAGTGCTCGTGCCGGACTATCGCTAATCAACACAAAGCCTAAGCAAAAGACATTAGCTTAACAAGCAATAGGTAATAGTATTCTCAAGTCAACTTGCATAAATTAACTCATACCTGTCACCACATCCGCTTGCTTGATGGCCTCCTGCTGGCCCAAGTTGTAGACTCTAGGCTGAGTCGGAGCATAGTGGGACGCGGTCGACTCCACCGCTTTGCCCTTTTCCTCGTAGGTGGCTCCTTGTTTCCTTTCGGACTTTGAGCGTCCACTCCAGCAGTCACGGGCGAAGTGCCCCGGCTTTCCACATGTGAAGCAAGCGCCCGGGGTTCGATTGGTAGTTGCCCCCGAGGCACCTGCAGAAGGAGCTGGACCCGACGTCCTAGACTTCTTGGAGAATCTGCGGTAGCCCGACTTCGACGTAGTCGGCGCCTTGAACTCTGATCTCTTGCCACCAGATTCCCTCTCCTTCTTCGCTTGCACGTTTCTCATATCCTTCTCCAAGGACCGGGCCGAACTGACCAGGGTCATGAAACCCTGAGTCTTGGGCCCCGACAGCAGCAATCTCAAATCATCCCTTAGCCCTTCATAAAAGCGGCTCGTCTTGCGCTCCTCGTCTGCAAAGGTAGCGCCGGCATATCTCCCCAACCGAGTAAACTCGTGGAGGTATTCATCAACGGTGCTATCACCCTGCGCCAACTTCTGGAATTCGCTCTCTAGCGCGATCCTCTGCGCCGAGGGGAGGTATCGAGCCATAAATAGTCTCGCAAACTCCTCCATCGGGACTTCGGCCAATGGCCTTCCCCTCAACTGATGCAGCTCTAGGCCCTCCCACCACAGTCTTGCGTCCTCATCCAAAAGGAACGTCGCTATAGTGGTCTTCTGCCACTCTTCAGTTTGCGTCGCAGTCATCACCCTGTTGACCCTTGAGAGCCAATCCTCTGCTTGGGTCGGGGTTTCTGCCCCCGTGAACACTGGTGGGTGAAAGCCCATGACATGCTTCAGTTGTCTTTCAGTTGCTCTCCTAGGCAACTCTGGCTCCAAAACTACTTGCTCAACCCTCCTTCGCTCTGCCGTCTGAACCGGTACTTGCTCCACAGCAGGAGCAGGCTGCTGCACCTGCCTTGCAGGCTGCGCATTGATCATTGCCATGACCGCTTCTGCCACCAACCTAATGGTCTCAGCAGACAAAGGTGTTGCAGGCGCATCGCTTGGCGCACTGCTCGCCTCAGAACCTGGCCGTTCAGACGGCCCAGCACCACTTCTGGTCACCTAAAATCGTGCAAAACACCGATAAGCGACCCAAAAATTACTGCAAACAGCAATTATAGGAACACGCAGGTTCCTCAATCATGTGTATTTTCATTCCTAAGTGGACATTCATGGGTTCTTTTCATGTTATAACGATGACGCACACCATGTGCTCACCACCCCTTAAAGTGAATTCGTCCACGAATTCATTTAAGCTTGACCGAAACCAGAAGTCTGATACCAATTTGTAACACCCCTATCCGTCGCATAGCATATAACAGTAGGTCCGGCCGGGGCCCGACGCCATATACTACGGACAGACCGGTTGGTTACGCGTTGAAACCACACAACCAATCAGAGCGTCCTACACAACACCTAGCGGAAGCAATTTTATTAAGTTGCAAAAAGATAAGAACCCTGCCACAGAGCATGAATGTCCACTACAACCCAGGAATGAGTACATACACAAAAGAGTTCACGGCCTTAAGGCCTTACAAAAGTGTTCGCTTAACAAGATAGCGTCTTTCATACATCGGCACGCAGGCCGGCCATACATGAATATGAAAAATCTAATAAATAAGCCTTCGAGGGCTGGCGCTGCAACTTGGGCTTTAGCCCGCTATTTGCCGCTTGGCTCCGCAACAGCACCTGCAGGAACAACCCACCCAAGAGGTGGCAATACAAAAGGGCAACGGTCAGCAAAGCTGACCAAATTATAACGACCCCGTCCCGTTTCTCGGGACGGCGGTGCTCCTTCCCTGCATATAAAACTATCATAGCAATTATATAAAGCATTCTATTCGCCACAAGTGTCGGCACGCACGGCCGCACACTCCGTGCTCTCAGGGCACTAATCGGTGAACCCGGCCCGGACCCAGCCCGACACCGCGATCCACCACCATCCCTCGGATGGCAACACTCGTGAGCATTTAGCCCTTTCGGCCGAAGCCTAGGCTCGTTTCCAGCCCCCCGGGAAGTCCCATGTACTTTAGGTCGCTTCTACCGAGACCACTTGGAATGGGTAGAGTTCCACCCGCCCGTTGCTCACTTCACCACGGCCATTTAGCCATCGGTGCGGGCCAAGTTTCTCCTCATTCCCACAGTCGATCAAAACACGCACATAACCCCGTTATGTACCGATTTGCCCTCCAAGGCAACATCGTGGCGGCAATGCGATTCCGCCCAAGCTTTCCGGGTGCGCCTCGAGGTTAACCCCCAAGGATCCCTGTATGCAATCTACCGCGTAGAATTTTCGGAAAACTAAATTCACCGGCGCGGAGTCTTCTCCGGCCATGCAATGCAAACATCACCGATCCGGGTTAAACCCGAATAGGCTTCACACACAATGCCTACGCCCGTACTCCGATTCCGGGCTCTAACAACGGGGACTTTACATATCTACCCGAAGGGATTCCGCACCTCAACGCTCACTCGCGAGACGGGGATTTCCCCATGCATAGAAAGAAGGGCGACTACACATGCCCTATGAAGAGGATCGTTACCCTCGAAGATTTCCGCGGCGCCATGAAGATGTAGTCGGATGGAAAGCTTCGCCTCGCCCTTGCCTTCGAGGATCCGAACTCGGATCGCGAATCGGTGCTTCAAAACTCCTCCGGCGGCCGGATCTTGGGCTCACACCACCAAGGAAGTTCTCCCCTCTCTCTAAGATGAAGAAAGAGAAACTCAAGATGAAAATGAGGGTTTCTCCCCCCCATTTCCCGGCTATTAACCCCCCAGGAGCAGCCCCTACCGTCGGATTCAGATCCAAGGGAACGGACGGCCGAGATTAGATCCAAAATCCCAAAAACTGGGCCGAACACGGCTTGACACACGGCCGTGTGTCTGGCCGTGTAACTCATTCGCCGATCGACACGGCTCCTGACACGGCCATGTTCGAGGCCGTGTGCCCCACACACGGCTTGAGACACGGCCGTGTGTCTCAGGCCGTGTCCTTCTCTGACTCGAGACTGCACAAAAACGCATTCGACCACTGAACACGGGTATGCACACGGCCGTGTGCCTGGCCGTGTGCCCCTGAGATGACCTCAAATCGAAAAGTGGTCAACATGAAAGTTGTAGATCTCGCCGAGACGAACAAAATTCATGTTGACCATTTTTCCACCCGACACCGTTTTGACCCTCAAAACGGTGCCCGAACGCGATCATCTCCGAGGTTGGGGTCTTACATTCGATCTGAGAATACTTTGAACAAATATGAAATCGTCGACCTAAGATCGTAGATCGTCGAGCTCAGTTCAGAGACTAAACTTTGAGATCATCGATCGAAGATCAACGATCGTCGAGCTGAGTTTGACGAAAGTTGAACTGATATGTACTTCACAGATTTCTTCTAAGTCTGAGTTCTTGAGTGAAATCCAATGTTGGTCTTGAGAAGTCTGACCTATAGAGATTAACTTAGACCTAAACCTTGACCCTGTTATACATGTGGGTCAACAACCTAAGAGTGGACCTAGCTCAAATCAAAACAAGGGTTCCAACAATCTCCCCTTATTTTGGTGAGGTCACTCAATATAAAATAAAACTTAAAATACAAGGCCATAGATATCTGATAGAATTTAAATTATCAACAGATATAATATAGCAAATGTAAAGCACATACGGTTCAGGTAAAATAATAAAACAGTAAGACAATAATGTTCAGAAAATGACGTAAGGATTAGCAGGAGGAGGGGCAGAAGAGGATTTAGCAAAAGCAATCTTCCTAGAAGGGTCTTTTGCTTCCCTTTTTGACATATTCAAGTCTTTCTCACCAAGTGTTTTCTGAGTAGCGGCTCTAGGTACAACTGCTTTAGGATGAAGTGTCATATATTCTGTTGGATTGAACACTTTCTTGATGACCTGCAGTCTTTCAAGTTCCTTTTCTCTGTAAGATGACATAATAGTAAACTAAGAGAAATCTTAGCCTATTGCTGTGTCTTTCTTCATCTGACATAATCCAATTAGTTCATTTAGCCTAGCCATTCTGAAATTTGGATCTAGCTCTGAATCAGTAGGAGGAGAGGGAGGTCTATCTGGATTAGCATCCTGAGATATCTTCTGAGAGAGAGTCCTGAACTGAGTGGACTGAACTTGGAAATTAGTTGAAACACGAATTCTGCTAGTTTTTTACTGGAGTAAAGTGACTTTGGAGGAGGAGCCTCACTAAACTTGCCTTTAGGTTTGTAAGAAGAAACATGCCTAAGAGACTGAGAGGAGGCTGGCATCTGAGTTTGTGAAGGCTTTTCTGAGGTTCCAACTACTGGAGGAGGATTGGATGGATTGTGCCTCTGGTATGTCTTAGTAATGGGAGTAGATCTCTGAGCAACCATCCAGAGGCTCCTACTGCTGGAGGAGGAGGAGGAGGACCTCTCCTAAACCTTTGAGGAGGAGGAGAGTACTTTTTACTCTTTTTCCTTACCTTTTGCTCAATCTTGGATTGTTGAATCCAATGAGGCATACCGGGATAAGGCTGGATATTATTTAAAATATAATATGGTGTGTCATTTTTTGGATTGGGTGCGGGAGCAGCCTTGGGAGTATCTTTCATTTTCCTTGAAACTTTCTTCTTTGAACTGGAATCATCAAACTCATCTTCATCCTCATCATCATCATCAGAAGAACCTTGAGGATTGTCATATAAAGCATCAAGCTGTTTGATAAGATTTGATTGATCTTTATCTTGATCATTCTCTTGAGCAATGTCCATAGAAAGCAAGTCATTTAGGCTTGGCATGGGACTGACATCTGTAATATAGGATGGCCCAGATGATCTTAAAAAAGGAGAATCATTCTTTTCTGCTAAAGGGAGTTCTGAAGGTTCTGGAACTTTCACTATCAATTCTTTATTTACAGGAGCTTCAAGACATGCCTTTAGTTGTTTGACAACTTCAGGATTTATTGAGGGAGTACAACATACTATAGCCAAGGATGGCTTTATTTCTGGAAGAAAATTTAGAAAAAAATGTATTGATGGAATTCAATAAACCAAAGATATCTACTGTGGGATTGATGCAATAATCACCAACAGTCAAAGTTTCTGGAAGAACTATTTCTTCTGAGCTCATTATATCATCATCAATATCTGTAACCATCTGATCATCTGAATAATCATCTGCCTGCATATCTACTGATTCTTCTGCTGCTACTGCTGGAGAAAGAACAGGAGCTTCTTCATTGAATAACTCCCCTTGCCTGGCTGTAGAGGAATCTGTAGCCAGTCCCCCAGAAGAAGGGACAGAGGAGAGGGCAACAACTCTAGAGGAGAGAGTGTTCATGAAGGAAGAGAGAGGAGCTATAGCTTTTGCTATTAGTTTCTCTAAGGAGGGAGAAATAAATTTCAGAAGGTCTTGAGCAATTTTTGAGAAATTTAGATATAGGGGTTCATGCTCAGAAGAGGAGAAAGGGGTTTGATGTCCATAATTGGAACATACATAGAAGGCATGAGAGAGTTCTGTATGGTGGAACTCAGGAAAAGAGGAGGGAGCATCCTGTTGGATGGGCTCAGATGGAATCTGAGTGGATATGGATGGAGGGATTATGGGAGATAAAATGTGCTGAGGAGATTCATGATGTTGAGGAGAGGTATGGTGAGATGGAAAATCAACATTTGAGGTTAATAAAAGGTTGGAGGAGGGAGAAGTCCTCAGATGAGGAGAAATATGAGAGGAAGGAGGAGTTTGATGAGTCAAAATTGGGGAGGAGTGAATCTTGATTGGAGAGGCAGGAGGTGAGGGGACTGAGGTTGAATTAGAGGGAGTAACTAGGGTGGATGGAGGAGTTAAGGAAGGAACATCTTCTGGGGATGGAGGAGCAGCTGTATCAGCTCTTGTATCCTCAGAAGTCAGGGAGGTGGATGAGGTACTGAAGGGCCTAGGGATAGACCTTTCCCACTTACCAAACAAAGAGGAGTCCAACCTCTTACTGGCATTAATAAATGTGGTCTGAGAGACCAATAGTTCTGAAGCCTTAGACTGAAGGAAGATTCCCAGAATCCTCCCAAAACAAACCTCCTTCTTGGAGTTCTTCCTCTTGATCAAATCAAAAATTACCTCAGCCTAGTTGACTGATTTCTTATTAACCAAAGCAGACATTATTGAAAACTGCTGCCTGTTAATATTATCATTGGAGGATTGCTTGCCCAGTAGAACCTTGCCTATAACATCTGCTAAGAACTTGTATCCTATAGACAAGTTCTTCTTAAACAGCTTGGATGGTATTCCCTAAGGATGACCCATCCTAACTAGCATACTGCTATATTCATAACTATCCTGTTCTAGACTATTCTCTCCATTTACTAACTCAAACAGTTCAGAAATAATTGCTGGGGTAAGAAGAACCTCTTGTCCTGAGATGGTCCCAACCATGGACGAGTCATCAGGCGTTGTCGATGTATAGAGCCTTTCTTTGATTTCTATTACTGGTAACTTGATCCTTTGAGTCATGATCTTCCTCAGACTCTGATCTTCACAAAGCTGAAGAATATCTTGTAAAATCTGATCGTAATGCCTGAATGATTCGAAGTCGAATAAAAACCTGCATTGAACTTCATTGCTGAAAGAATAGCCATTGGAATCGCCATAAGTTTCTGTAGACTAAAGAGATAGACAATCAATTGCAAGAGAAATTGGAGAGAGCGGGATAGAGCTCGAAGAGAAACCTCAATATAGGTTTTTGGAATGCGAAAAGACGAGCACTATCCTACGATATAATAAAGAAAACTTCGATCTTAGGTTGACGACAGATTTATAGACAAATACTATCGTCGGCCTCTGAATGAAGAGGGGAAAATAGATCATCGATCTTAGGTCGACGATTTATTTTCTGAAGTAAAGTCGTTTGTCTTCAGTCGACGATTTTTAACTTCACACAGAGCTGTCGTCGATCTCAGGTCGACAATAGAGCTCAAGAGGAGTTCGCAGATCGTCGATCTCCGTTCGAGGATTTGTGAATAGATCTTCAAACTCAGACAAAATTTAAATTAATCCATTCCATTTATCATTCCAAGCTGATTTAGGAAGAATAGATGTTATTTTCATCCAAAGGCTTGGTGAAGATATCTGCTCTTTGAAAATCAGTGGAGATATAGTTAAGATTAATTTCCTTTTTATCTACACTATCTCTAATGAAGTGATGCCTTATTTCTATATTCTTTGTTCTAGAATGATGAACTGGATTCTGAGCAGTAGAAATTGCACTAGTACTATCACAAAATATAATTGAATTATTTAGAATGTATCCATAATCCAGCAATTGGTTTTGAATTCACATTATCTGTGAACAGCAACTGCAAGCTGCAATGTATTCATCCTCTATAGTTGAAGTCGACACTGATGTTTTCTTCTTACAAAACATAGACACAAGCCTATAACCAAGGAACTGGCATGTTCTTGATGTGCTTTTCCTGTCTACTCTGCATCTAGTATAGCCAGCATCTGAGTATCCAGTTAACTCAATCTCTGACTCTATTGGATACCAAAGTCCTAGATCAAGGCAACCCTTTATATATCTTAAAATTCTTTTTAGCAAAATTATAAGAGATTTTTTAGGGTTCAGTTGGAACCTAGCACAAAGACATGTAGAGAACATGATGTCTGGTCTACTTGTTGTGAGGTATAATAGGGATCCAACAATAGCCCTATAAGTTTTATGATCAACAGGTTTCCCTTTTTCATCAAAATCAATCACAACATTGGAAGTCATGGTTGTTTTAATTGCTGAGGCATCAGCCATCCCAAATATCTTCACTAATTCTTTAGCATACTAGGACTGAGATATGAAGATGCCATCAGGTGATTGCTTCACTTGGAGACTAAGGAAGTAAGAGAGTTCACCAATGCTACTCATTTCAAACTTAGAATGCATCAGGTCAGAGAACCTTTTGCATAGTTTGGAATCAGTAGAACCAAAAATAATATCATCTACATAAATTTGTACTAACAAGATTCTATCATGATGATGTCAAATAAATAAAGTTCTATCTACTATGCCCTTAGAAAATTTATGCTCTAAGAAAAAGCTAGCTAAGGTTTCATACAAAGCTCTTGGAGATTGCTTTAGATCAAAGAGAGCTTTATGCAATCTAAAAACATTAGAGTGATGAGTTGAAGAGATAAAACCTGGAGGTTGTTCAACATAAACCTCTTCCTTTATCTCTCCATTGAGAAAGGCACTTTTGACATCCATTTGAAATACTTTGAACTTTTTATAGGCAGCATAAGCAAGAAATATCCTTATTGCTTCTAGCCTTACAACAGGAGCAAATGTCTAATCATAGTCAATTCTTTCCTCTTGCCTATAGACTTGAGCTACTAGCCTTGCTTTGTTCCTTATGATAGATCCTTGGGCATCAAGTTTATTTCTGAATACCCACTTAGTTCCAATGACTGGGTAGTCTTTGAGTCTTGGAACTAAGTCCCAAACTCTGCATCTCTCAAATTGATTAAGCTCCTCTTGCATTGCAATAATCCAGTGTGGATCTTGCTCAACATTTTTAATGGATTGGGGCACAATTTGAGATAAGAAGTCGGCATGCATCAAGTCTTGGTTGAGTTGATGCTTTGTCTACACACCAGATGATATGTCTCCAATCACTTGAGATGTAGGATGATCTCTAAGTGTGACTAGTTCAGTTGGTGGAGTTGGTTTAGCAAAAGCTTGGGGAAATAATTCCTCTTGTGGAATTGTATTAGCTGTTGGAGGAAGTTCACCCACTCCCAAATTTTCTTCTTCACTTTCTTCATCAACTTGTGAGGAGGAATGAGATGTAACCTTTTGAGTAAGGTTGAGATCATCCAATTTTTCACAAAGTTGGGGTACCTGCAAAGAGTTACTGGTTGAAGCTTCCTTCTCCTTGTAAAACATATTAGCTTCATCAAAAGAAATATGAACTGACCTTCCATTTTCAAAGTTGATTTATTAAATACCCTATATGCCTTGCTGAATTGTGAATATCCTAGAAAAATAGCCATTGCAGCTTTGGCTTCAAAATTTCTAAGAAGTTTCTTGTTATTGTTGTGAATATAACAAATGCAACCAAATACTCTAAAATAATATAATTTAGGTTTCTTCCCTTTGAGCAATTCATAGGGAGTCTTGCCCTTAAGTTTGTGTATCAAACTTCTGTTCAGGACATAGTTTGTTGTGCTCACAGCCTCTGCCCATTAGGAGAGTGGCATGAAAGCATCAGCAAGTAAAGTACCTGCAACTTCAATGAGTGTTTTGTTCTTCCTTTTAACTACCCCATTTTGTTGAGGAGTTCTAGGAGTAGATAAACAACGTTTGATACCTTCCATCTCACAAAATTTTTGCATGGGAAGAGATTCAAACTCAGTACCATGATCACTTCTGATCAAAACAACTGGAGTAGAATACTCAATCCTTATGCCTTTAAGAAAGTCTGTAAGAACCATGAAGTTATCAGACTTGTGTCTCAAGAAGAAAACCCAAGTGAACCTTGAGAAGTCATCTATAATAACTAAAGTATAGAACTTCCCTCCTAAGCTATATACAGTAATATATCCAAAAAGATCCATATGAAGCAAATACATAATCCTTGGTGAATCACTCTAATTAACAGATTTAAAACTATTTTTTATTTGCTTGCCTACTTGATAAGCCCTGCATAGGCTTTCCTTCTTGTAGAGGCAAGAAGATAATCCTCTAACAAGGTTGTCTTTGGATAACTTAGCAATATTTCTAAGGTTTACATGACCAAGTCTTTTATGCCAAAGTGTATTATTATTACTGATTTGATTGAATAAGCAAATTTCCGAGCTAGCAGAATTAAAATTTACTAAATAAATGTTACCTTGTCTAAATCCTGTTAGAACAGTTTGGCTATTTAAAGAAATAATACATTGGGATTTAGAAAAGCAAACCTGATAGCCTGCATCACATAGCTGGCATATTGATATGAGGTTATGTCTCAAACCACTCACAATAAGCTACCTTGCTGAATGTAACAGCTCCAATGCAGAAATCCATATGACCTTATGTCTGACCAAAGCTGGAATCACCAAAGATTACCTTTGGACCTAGCTTGGATTTATAATTGGTTAGCTTGTCCTTTCTCCCTGTCATGTGCTTTGAGCACCCACTATCAAGATACCACTTATCCTGTGTGGTAGGATAGTTCTTCACTTGCAAGAAAATAGATTATTTGTTCTGGACCCCGGTAACCTTAGGTCTTTATCTCTTTTCATAACTAAAACTTGAAATGAAAGAGAATTCAGGGTGACATTTATAACCTAAGGGGTGAAATTATATAGGTGGGATTACCCAATGTGAAAATGGATTAGCATGTTTTGGTTTCAAGTTATTATTATTAAGATTTTTATTGCAGTTATGGTTTTGGTAAAATTGATCTGGGTTCGATGATTTATATTGAGATCGTCGATCTGCGTTCAACGACCAGTACTGATCTCATCGATCTCTGTTCAAAGAATAATAATTGCTATTATCTGTATTCCACGATCGTCGATCTCTTCTCGACAATGTTTGATAATATCGTCGATCTCCCTTTGCTGAGTAATTAAACCCAAACTCTGGGTTCAGAGATCGTCGATCGGCGTTCGAAGAATAGTACTGCGATCGTCGATCTTAGTTCGATGATTTTTGTTTAGACTTATTTTTCTGAGCTTATTTCTTTTCTTGTTCAATTTGTTCTAATACCTTATTAACTTTCTCTACCTGCTCTGTATTCTTTTTACCTTTATCTGAAATAAAATGTACAGGTTGAGATAATGTATTTTTCTTGATGATTGGTGGTTCACTAGATGATGCACCTAAACCTTGTTTACTCTTGTTTAACCTAGCATTTATGGTACTAGTGATTTCGACCATTTGTAGGCTTCTTCCATTCAATGTTTCTTTAAGTTGTTTAGCTTTGCTTAGTTTCGTTTTTAGAAAAATGATGTGATTGTTATACTCGATTAATTAATCTTTCATTTTTAAATGTTCAGAGATTAAATTTTCATATTCAGGTTGTCTATCTCTGAGATGTTTGATTTCCTTCTTAGATTTTATAAGATCATTGCACAGTGATTTAAATTCTATTTTAAAATCTTCAGAATTAAAATCAAAGGATGATATTACCTGATCGCACTCTGAGTCTTCTCCTGAATCTTCTGCTTCTGATTCAGGGCTTGAAGCATTGATGTCCATTAGACATAATTCTCTGGCCTTGGTTTCTTCTTCATCCTCACAAGAGCTAGAGGAAGAAGATTTTTCTTCTGTCTAACTCTAGGTGTCAGCTACAAAGCCCTTTTCTTTCCTCTTGTACTTGCTAGAGGATGGCTTGCTGAAGTGTTTACTGGATTCCTTTTCTTTTCTCCTTTCTTTGTGTTATTTTTCTGGACACTCCTGTAGAATGTGTCCAGGCTTCCTGCAACCAAAGCATATGATTTCTTTAGTTGGAGTTTTATAATACCTTGGCTTGTCTTCATTCCTGGATGACTTCCTCTTGAAGTCTTTTCTACCCATTTTGAAGAATCTTTTGGCAAACAAACTCATCAGTTCTTCATTTGAGTGTATTGCTTTTGATTCTTTAGAGGCTTTGAAGGTTATGCTTTGTTACTTCCTAGCTGGTGTAGGAGTCTTCTGTTCATCTGACTCTCTTATCTTTAGGAGCTGCTCATAGGACTTGAGCATTCCCAATAGAGATTCAGTGGAAATCTCATTTAGACTTCTGCCTTCTTTGATTGGCCAGATTTTGGAATCCCATGAGTTGGGGAAGCACATGAGAATCTTGTCATTAATCTCAGTTACTGAGATATCCTTGTATAAGGTTTTCAGCTCATTTACAATTATGTTGAGCCTATTATACATCTCAGCTACTGGCTCAGTTTCAGCTTTCTTGAAGTTTTCATACTGAGAGATAAGATGAGCTCTCCTATCTTTTCATTCATCTGCAGAACCAGCAACCATCTGGTTTAAGGAATCCCAGATGGCCTTGGCTGAAGTGCATTCAGCAACCTTCTGGAAGATTTCATCTGACATGGTTTGGGCCAGAATGTTCTTGGCCCTTGCATCAACAATATTTGCCTTTTTCTTTGCATCAATATAATTTGGAGGAGGAACAACATTCAAGCTTGTTGATGTTGTTGAAGTAGTTGCCACTAGTGCTGGTGGACCTATCAAAATGGAGTTGAAAATATCCTAATCAATAAAATTCATATATAGTTTGATTCTTGCCTTCAAGATAGCAAACTTATTCAAGTTGTAGACTGGAGGTTTAGTGCTTGCATAATCTTTATTCTGTGCCATGGAAAAAGAAAGTGAGGAAGAGATCTATCAAGGATCTTTAGTTTCAGGTGTTAGCCTGTACAACCAAGAGAAACGAACCTCTGATACCAATTGAATGTGAGGAGATAGATCTAATTTACTCTAGAGGGGGTGAATAGAGTATTAAAACTTTTAATAAATTTTTATAGCAGAATTCAGATAAGTGTTACTTATAAGTAAGAGAAGAAATAAATCACAGCACAGCAGAAAATAAAGAAAGATGAGCAACCAGACGACACAAGAAAATTATAGTGGTTCCCCAAATCTGGGTACATCCACTCTTCTACCACCCTGGTAGGAATCCACTCAGGTTTTTGATTAGGTTCCCTGCCACCAATCAGGTTTTTGCTCAGGTGCCCTGTCACCACAAGATCTTCTTCAGGTAGATCTAGAGACCCTTCAGGCTTTTGATCAGGTGCCTAAAAACTAATAGGTTTTTGATCAGGTGCCCTATCACCAATGAGTTCACTTTTAAAGGGAGTAATAACCCTGTACAGGAAAGGTAAAATAAAAGTTAATGGGAGTCTTCTCTTTCTCAAAGCAAATGAGAAGACTAAGTGGATTTTGATGATGCCAAAGCTCCCCTTGAGATATTATGTAGGTTCAGGAAGATGGAAGCTTTGTCCATGGTGTAGGTCTTCAGAGGACAAAAGTTCTTGCTTTTCAGAATCTATAGATTGATGTTAATTATTTGTCTCTGTAGATTCCTGAAGATGAAAACTGAAGAAGACTCAAGATAGAGGTTTGTTATTGTTCTTATGTTTACTGACAGCAATGAAAATTCTGAGAGCTTAGAGGAATCTACAAGAGAAATTTTTGGGCTGTTTTAGGAATGTTCTCTCTATATATTTCTCTGTATGTTTTTCTCTGTACCTTGATCAGTCTGAATGTCTGTCTCTTTTGTCCTTGAAGAATAGAATAAAAACTGTCTTTTTTTTTAAATTCAAAGACAATCCTTAAATTATTGCAAAAATCGAGGAGAGAAACGGCTACAATTTCTGTCATTTAATTGTCTCCCCAACTGTCTTGGCAAATAAGTCAAATAATAACTCTGTGAATACCATAGTTAATGCTGCAGAGAAACGACTATATGCCTTGAGAATATCAGCATTAACTACCAGAGATTATTTGACAAAAATAGAATCAATAAAATAGGAATTAAATCTTCAAGACAGCTACTCAATATAAGTAGTCAGACATAAAAAATAATCGTCGATCTTAGCTGGGAGATCGTCGAGCTGAGATCAGCTATCTTTGATCTGAGAATACTGTGAACAAATATGGAATCGTCGACTTGAGCTCGAAGATTATCGAGCTCAGTTCGGAGACTAAACTCTGAGATCGTCGATCGGAGATCAACGATCGTCGAGCTGAGTTCGACGAAAGTTGAACTGATATGTATTTCACATATTTCTTCTAGGTCTGAGTTCTTGATTGAAATCCAATGCTGGTCTTGAGAAGTCTGACCTATAGAGATTAACTTAGACCTAGACCTTGACCCTGGCTATACTTGTGGGTCAACAACCGAAGAGTGGACCTAGCCCAAATCCAAACAAGGGTTCCAACACAGGGAGGGTGTGTCAGGGCGGCATGTCATGTACGAAGTTGACCTCGGGCTCTAGATTCTTGAGGCAATGATGATTGCTTCTGTACGTCGGTGGATATGCTCTGGGCCATGCCCGTGTAGGAGGGGCGTGTAAGGCACGTCAAGTCTTAATCATTGGTCGAAAATCCATCAGTCGTCGAAAAAGGTGGATCACGCCTTAGGGCCACGCCCGTGTAAGGGGGCGTGTCAGTACTATTGGCGTGCATCAATGAAAAATCTTTAAATGCGGTAGCAGGCTTCGGGATGAGCGTGACATGCCCTATGACAGGCCTAGGGAGGGCGTGTCAGGGGAGCGTGTTAGCAGTTTTTCTCGGTATTTTGGTTCTGGCAGCAAACTTCCTCAGGATCAGGTTACACACCCGGTGACATTCCCAGGGAGGGCGTATCAGGGGGGCGTGTCAGGTCATTTTTGGCCGAAAGCTCTGAAAACCTGCAGAAGGAAGAGAAATCAATAGTTGCAATAATATATATAAAAAGAGGCCAATAAATAAGCTTACAAGACATGATTCGCGTATTAAAAACCAGAAAATACTCTAATAATTTAGATTACAAAACGTACTTTCAGTAGGGCGTTACGTCGACGTGTAGCTGGCGGGTACAATTATCGGGGCATGGATTTTGCTCATGTATATCCGAGGTTTTGTTTTGGGGTTTCTAGTGGCTATTTTCTGAGTGTTTTTGGAATTTCCCTTGGGAGCCGAGTTTGTTTTGGAACTTGGTGGATCATTTTTGGGATATTTTGGAGTTTTGACTTTGGCAGTTTTTACCCGAGCCTGGTTTGTCGTATTTTGATTTCGACTTAACCGTTGGATTCGTAGCATCGTTATTTAGCTACGGTGCAATTTTCATAGAATTCTAAGTTTGGTTGAGTTCGGGTCGTTTGGACGTTAATTAATAAATAATTATAATATTATATATGAATTTATATAAATGAATTTGCGTCGCGTCAAACCCTATTAATCGTCTTCCTGAGCCATCGGCTGTTTCGCTAAAGAGGAAGAATGAAGTTGTTGTGTGTTTTCGGCTGTCGATCGTGTGAGTTCCGGCGGTCGGTTTCGTCAGAGGAGTACGGATTCAGAAAGCTCTCATCGAGATCTTCGCGTGTGTGGTAAGTTTTTCCTGTTTCTCCGATTTTTGGGTGTTAGGGTTTGCGATTTTGACTTTCGTTTGCCCCGTAAATTTTCAGGAATTGTTGTCTAGGGATTCTTGTGGCCGATCCTTGTTGTGGAGCGCTTGGAGGAGTCAGATTTCGGTAGTTTCAAGGCAAGTGGTGATTTTTTTCCTTGTTGTGATATTTCTTTACTTGCTTTCACCTCCTTTCCCTCCTTAGAATGTAGGAGTAATGTAGGGAGTAGCCTCAAGAAAATCTCAAGGGTAGTGAGGAATTTTGGTCAGGCAAATTCGTCGAGTATGGTAATTTAGCTAAAAAAAAATTCACCGAGTACAGGTATATTAGGCTATCAGAAATTCGTCAAATATAGGGAGTAAATCTGAGTGTATTCGTCGAGTAATAGTGTTTTCGTCGAGTATTGATGGATGCAATGTTGAGTTAAGGTAAATTCGTCGAGTATCGACAGTCATGGCATCCAGTGAAGGCAAATTCGTCGAGTATTTTCGACGAATTTGTCTAGTATGGCTTAGGTTTAGGAGGCGTTGAGTGACCATGCAGTTAAGTCCATTTCATCGAGTTTACCTACCGAATCGAGTGCAATTCGTTGAGTATCGCTAAGTGTAGTTTTGTCTCCAAGTCTAATTCATCGAGTATACCTTGGTTTCATCATGTATATTCGTCGAATTTAGCTGGATTTAGGATTTTTTGCCGTTTTGTCAATTCACCGAGTATGGTCCTTAGGGTGAATTTTGGGTTTTCTCTCTCCTTTGTCGTGGTAGTTTTTTGGTGTATGGTTTGCGGTTTTATAAGAGTTTTGGAGGTGTTTTACGGCTAGGTTGGTAGTGGATAAAGGACCACCAACTTGACGTTGTTTCGTGAATCATTACACTTGGTGAGTTTTTGTCTCTTCTTATGGACTGTTGGGTTGTGTTGGACCAGGTGGTCACCACTACAGTGCCTTTTTGAGATGTTTGGGTCTGTTAGTTTGTGTTGGACATTGTGGCCACTAACTCAGATTCATTTGTTTTTGCCGGTGTTAATGATTCACGTATTTAGAGTTGTTTTGTCTCTTTTCTTCCTATTGTATAGTCATATGTTGGATGCTTACTTTTGTAGATCTTAATGAAGCATGGCTTCGCTTCGCACTTTGTGCAACTTTCTTACTTTTGAACTTTATGAGCTAAATCTTTTATCATTGTCTTATAGATATTTTGATGTGATCTGACAGTTATTCCTTGTTGGAGTTGGTAACCCTTTTGTCTTCTTTTCATATTACTACTGTTGATCTTTGATTTCCACTTGTATTATCTTGATGATGTGTTTTTTCTTTGAATGCCTCAAGTTCAGGGCAGTAGTCGGTTGAGCGGCTAGGTTTGGTTCTTGCTGGTGTTCTCCAGTGGTTGTAGTAGTTTTTCCCTCACCATCGTGAGGTAGTTTCTTATTTTACACTCTAGTTCAGACATACATACTGTTAGTGGGTTCGTGTCAGGTTGTTGACGCCCACTGGTAGTTTTCTTGTTGAATGTTAAGTACTTGCTAGCTGTTAAGTTTATTTCTATATGGATGGTTGGTTATACTTGCTCTCTTGGAAGGTTTTTATGTAAGGATTGCATGTTAGTTATTTTTAAGTATTAAAAGCATCATTTTACTATTCTTTTCATAGCATTGTTTCAAAACTAAAGTCATTATATTATTAACGACGTAAAAGCTATTTCTATACTTATACTAAATCTAGAGTCATGCATACCATGAGTTGTCCTATAAGGATGTTTATGGTCATATAGGATGTCAATCATTATTAACAAAGTGATTTCTGCCCTGTATAATTATATTTTTACTTGTGGACTAGTTAATCCACCAAGACGAGGAATACAACTACCCAAACTTAACTTAAATTGTCTTTTCTTCATAATAAACTTATGGATTTCATATAAAAATGTTGAGTTAGAGTCTTGCCTAAGCGTCTAAAGTTATCTCATGCACATCGTGGCATCATGACGCGTGTTTTCTCTTACTCTGATATATCATTTAAATGCAGAGAAAATGCAGGTTGTGACAGTTGGTATCAGAGGGAAAGGTTGTTTGATAATTGGTCGAATAACTATCTTGGGTTGGTTTTAGTTATCTTAGTTCATTTCATACACACACTGATGTGCTATTAGTACGTCTTGGCTGATGTATGAACACTACACTCATAAGTATGATAAAAAGTATGTGGGCATATTATGTAGTATGAGATGCATAATATGTGTTTGTATATGGATCCTCATAGGAGACAACATGTGACTGTTATATAGTATGAGATGCATAACAATCATCAAATGAATGCACATTAGATTTTACTTTTCGTTGAATGCGATATTATGTATTATGGGATGCAAAATATTTCATCTGCACACCGCTCATTACAAGCATTAAGGCATTTATTAGAATGCATAACACAACATGCATGACATAACATAGCATTAGCACACGTACCAAGCCAAGATCTACATGATGACATACGTATACACATGGGTTTTAAAGCAAAAGGAACAAGAATTCATGTATTCATAGTTTACGCACATGAGTTAATTGGATGACGGTATATCATCCTAAGTTAAGCATGACATCATTAATGAAAATCCCAGAGCAAGTTAGCAGCATGAGCAAGTGTCTAAGCATGTATTGTCTGAACTGAGTTGTTTAGTTCTTACGGTTAAGCAAGGTTTTGATTAGTTGGTTGTTCGTTGTCTTATTAGGATGCCTCCTAAGCATGTGACGTGGTCGAGTCCCCAGTCTTAGGGCGAGTCATCTAGTGCGTAGAGTGAGGCAGTGATCGAAGGACAGCGGCAAAGCAATGAGGCTTTGTCAAGGCAGATGGTGGAGACGCAATCGCAGATCCAAGCGCTATTGTCTATCATCTCAGGACAGGCAATTAGAGTGCAAGACCCTATTGTGGGTCAAGCCATTTCTATTCCCCCTACTCCTTTGGTGCCTCCAATTTTGCTGCCACCAGAGATGAACTTTATCTCGCATTTCCAGCAACTAGGATCTCCTACCTACGATAGTAGAACGGGTTTCATGGCCTTGGGCGATTGGATTATCGAAATCGAGGAGATTTTCTCGTACTCAGGTGTTTCTGCAGACAAGAGAGTGAGGGTCGCTGCATATCAGCTCAAGGGCCTTGCTAAGAGCTGGTGGTTGAGAGAAAAGGAGAACCTTAAGTATGGATGTTCATGGGAATCCTTCAAGGAATTGCTACTAAAAAAATTTCTGCCGTCGGTCGAGCGAGACCGTTTGATCAACGATTTTCTATATCTGAAGCAAAGAAAACTCACGGCCAGTAGTATGAGGTTGAGTTCAGCAAACTAAGCCGATTTGCCCCTTATTTGGTGACCTCTGAGGCCAATAAAGTAAATGATTTTCTGAGTGGTCTTAGGAGTGACATCCAGCAACTAGCCAGTGCTTATGGATCTGAAAACTATGCTGAAGAAGTAGAAGCTTCTCTAAAGGTCAGATAAATCGACAATGCTAAGAATCGAGGCCAGCAGATGAGGAAAGATAAGAGAAAGTTTGATGAGGGTAGGAATTCTCAGGAATTTGGTTCTACTTTAAGGAAAATAAGCAAAGAGGTGTGCAGTTTCTATGGTCGGCCAGGACATCCGTTCAAGAAATTTTTTAATAGATTGGGAGATCAAAATCTGGAGCAAGTGCATGCGATTCAAAGCACTACCAATGGTGATTGGGTTTGTGCATGGTGCAAACGGAAGGGGCACGATGCTGCCCAATGTTGGGGTAAGGAAAGGGTCTGCTTTCAGTGTGGTCAGAAAGGACACTTCAGGTCAAAGTGCCTACAGTCTCTGCCCCTACTGCTGCCAGTTCCACTTCAAGCCATGCCGCCGTCGCAACATTGGGAAAAAGGGAAGGTCAAGCCGAACGTAGTGTTTATAGAGGAACCGTATATATCTTCCCAAGTAATCTCAGGTTTGATTCTAATCTAGCTCTAGCTCTTAGATGTAGCTGTAGTTTTGTTATTTGTTCGCTTAGTTACGTATGTGATTTTATAGGGAATTTTAAGGTAAAGGACAGTTGAGCGCATGTTATTTTCTATTCCAGTGCTACCCACTCGTTCGTGGCTAGGACCTTTGTAGAGTGTCATCGTTTGGCCCTCAATCTAGTTGGCAGCGCATTTTGGGTTAAATTTCCCTCTAGTGATTCGGTTGTGTCAGACCAGGGTATCTAGAGTTGTCTGATTTTATTAGGCAATTTTTTAGCTTTTGCGGATCTGAAGGTGATAGACCTAGAGGAATTCGATGTGATTATGGGCATGAACTGGTTGTCCAGATATGATGCAGTTATCCAATGCAAGGTCAAGCATTTGGACTTCAAGAAGGACAATGACCACCCTATGAGTGTTTATGGTTTTCCGCACCAAGATTCCCCGATTATTTCTACGGTATGTGCTCAGAAGATTTTAGATTCCGATTTTTTTTTGCTTGTTTGGTTTCTGTTTTGGAGACCGTTAGTATTTTCCACATGTCGAGGAGGTCCCTATGGTGCGAGAGTTTCCTGATTCCTTTCTAGATAGTATTCTTGGTCTTTTGTGTAACACCCCAAATTTGAGGAACTCAGAGCAGTTCAACGAAATTCTAGGATCGTCGAAGGCCATTCGATGAAAGACGAGTTCTGGCCGTTCGAAGAACGTCGAGCTCTGGGCCGTTCGTTGAGCTCTGGCCATTCGACAAACGTCAAGCTCTGGGCTGATCGTCGAGCTCTGGGCCGATTGTCGAGCTCTAGGTCGTTAGTCGAGCTCAGGCTATTCGATGAATGCAAAGCCGTTCGACGAAAGTCGAAGGCTGATGTGCGTAGCCATTCGACGAAAGTCGAAGGCTGAGGGTGGAGACGTTCGACGAAAGTCGAAGGATGATGTGTGGGCCGTTCGACGAAAGTCAAAGGATGAAATGTGGAGTTTCATAGTTTGAATTCCTAACCGTCTGATTTCACATCAAAGTCGATCCAAGGGCCCAGGATCATCTTCCCAAAGGGATTAAGAAGGGATGAGCGGGATTTCTCACTCATTTTTTTTTCATCTCTTTTTCGGTGATGGTTAGGGTTTGAGTGTTGGAGACCAGAGTAGGAAAGAGAGCTTTCTCAGTCATTGACGGAGATTCAGAGCTCCAATCATCATTCCGAGGCCAGATTCGTAGAGAGGACGTTGAGGCGCCTTTTTTTATACGTATAAGGCGAATAATACATGGCTAGGAAGAGGGGTAATCAGGTAATGACATTTCTCCTCTCGATTTTAGGATGTGTGCATGGAATTTACTCTTTTCTTGCTTTCTTTCAAGCATTTAAGGCATCGGATCTCTCAAGTTAGAGGGATTCTTGTTTCCATGGCATAAGAGGATCCAGTGGGTCGATTGAGACCATCCCGGCAAGATATTGTATTATAAATCCGCTTCGCTAGTGGATTAGGCATTGTGGGTGAAGCCATAGTCGCGACCGTTTGTCCGATTCAGTGATGTTGCATGGCGAGCCTTAAGGATTTTGCTAGAAATACGTTGCGGCAAGTTGCCATTTGTGACGTATGTCTCCCTTATTTCACGCGAGTTCATGTAGTTGGTACCGGACAAGGTTAGTTTCGTGGTGACGGTAGATGGTTTCCTTGGAGCACGGGAATGTTACTGTACGAAAGGTGGATTAGGGTGGTAAGGCTATGTTTTGTGATGTGAGAAGGCTTGACTTTGTATCCGTGGTCGGCTGGCTAGCCCGTGATGTGCAAGTCATGTGTGGAGAGTGTTCCGGAGAGACAAGTTCTCTTCTGTGAAACTGACGAGAATGCCAAGCAATGGGCACCCCCGAGCAATGAAGAAGACGAGCGGGTAGGGTCCTGCGAGGGTTCTTAGCATCGGTTTGTTTGTTTTTATGGAAGAATCCTGACGTGAGAAGTCAAAGTTTGCAGGCAAGCCCGAGTTTTGAGACCCACGAGCGGGTGGGGCCTTGGTAAGAATTCTGTGTTGCGGCTTGAATGTCGTTTGGTGAAATTGGAAGTACCCAACTGTTTGCAACTTGAATGTCGAAGGGGAAAATGGAAGTGCCAGATTGATGATGTGTGATGATGTGTTAGATTCATAGGCTTTAGGGTTCCTTGGGTGAAACCCAGGTTTGCATACATGTTGTATTGTAGACCCCTTTTACTATATGCTCAATGTAGAAACATGTTTGTTGTATGAGACATCCAAACTTGTTTTATTGCTTTATATGTTTATGTATATTGCATACGAAGTGCTTACCTGCAGGGTGATGAAGTGCCCTAGGATCCGTTAGGGACAGTCGGGAGGAGATGTGTTGGTTACACAGTTGAGGTCAGCCATTGCTGACCCACGTTACAACAAATTTTTACACGGCAAGGATCGCAAGCAGGAGCAAGCTCACCGGCCAAAAAGGCCTAAACCTCATGAAACGAACTTTCTTATATTTACTTACGTTTTGATTGAATTCTATGCTCATGAAATGTAATCCATCTTGCATGTCGAGGTAGCCTAGGAGTGCTCATGCACGTTCTTATATTGTCTTTCAGTTTTGGACTTATGATGTGTAAGGCCTTAAGGCTATTTTGATACTCATGGATTTGTGGATAACTTCCTGTTTAGTTGTATGTTTCTGCTGTTATAATATGAGTTTTGAGTTAGGGTAGTTTATATCATCTTTTAATGCTTAAGGTGTGGTGTCTGTATGTTGTGGGGCCCCAACCAGACCCATATTATACAGTCATTAAAGGGGAGTTGTTACAATTTGGTATCATAGCCAAGTTGTTGTCCAAGGTAAAGATTCGTGGTCGAATGTCGTAATCGGATCGCATAGTTAATTTATCCACTTAGGAGTGTCTCAGGACCACGAGTGTCCTTGTGTATAGTTTTGTGACTAAAAGCTGATTCTTTATTTACTTTGCTTTTGTGAAGGGTGCAGGCGATGAGGCGGGGACGTCGAGGCCACGAGAAGAGCTTTCGGCGAGCAGTGCTACTGCTCCAGGTCAACTGGGCATGGGGTTAACCACGGCTGATTTCTGTCACATGCTTGTAGAAGCAATGGTAGCGGCCCAAGCTGTAGTAGCAGCATAAGTTGTGACCCCCTGTTTCACAGGTAGCAACTCCTACCACCCCGGATGCGGCAACAGTCATGCTGGGTGGAGGAGCCAGTCCAGCAGTGCCTTTGGCTGAAAGAGTGGTTGTCGAGCATGGAGATGGACAAATGAAATATTTTCTAAGTTTCCACCCTCCAACATTCAAGGGGGTCGGCATGTCGATTGATGCGGAGGATTGGTGGGCAAGGATTCAAGAACTTCTGAGGGCGGTAGAGATACCATAGGAAAAGAAATCTGAGTTTGCGACCTTTATGTTGGAAGGAGACACAAAGTTATGATGGGTGAGCCAAAGCGGTCGCTAGTTTCCTGGACGCACCCCGTCCATTGAAGAGTTCGGGAATGCCTTCTTGAAGAAGTACATTCCTACGTCGACAAGGCTGACCCTTCAGAGACAATTTATACACTTGGTGCAGCGGGACAAGACGGTTGATGAGTATGTTCAGGAGTTCACTTGTTTGGGTCATTATGCTAGGACAACTATGGTTGACGATGAGGAGAGGGACAACCTCTTCTACCATGGGTTGAGGGAGAATCTGAGACAACCCCTCATATATATGAAGAATGCTGGTTTCAATGAACTGGTTGAGGTTGACAGAATGTTGGAAAGCGATATGGAGCGAACCCAACATCGTAAGGGTTTTACAACCAAGCAGTGAGAAGGGAAACCTTCTCAAATGCAAGGGAAGTATAAAGGGAACAAGTAGAATAAAAAACCTTATCCTTTCAAGTCAAGTGAGAAAAGTAACATGACGTCTGGAGGGTCTCGTTTCAAGGGACCACCATCGTGCTACAAGTGTGGCAAGCTGGGCTACATAGCTTTTACAATGAAGGTGGCGCTGAGAAGGAGCCAACGCCTTAGAAGTCGATGCGTTCTGGGTCCATCGTTGTTCAGAAGGGAAAGATGGCAGAGTCACTCTTCACGGTTTCAACCCGTGCAGCCACGGGCCAATAACCTCTGGCAGCAGCAGGAAGCAATCTGCCAGCCCGATGTGTTGACAGGTTTGGGAAAGTTTAAGTTCATTTCCTTTCTTTATACTTTCACGATCGTTTATGTATGTCTCTTATGTTTTAGGCTTTGTGTTAGTTTCCGGATACCCCGCTAGGGTATTATTTGATACGGGAGCATCGCACTCCTTTCTTGTGGAAAGCTTTATCCGAAAAATTGGAGTTGAGTCATTATCGGCGGACGCTGAGCTGAAGGTGTGCATGCCCAATGGGTCTTCCATGATTACCGGGTCAAAGGGGTGCATTTGGTGGAGTTTAGGCGGAGTTGACTTCATGTTGGTAGAGCGGTTCTACCGCTGGTTTAGTTCGATGTGACTTTGGTAATGGACTGGCTTGCAGAGCAGCGTGCCAGTATTGACTACCTATCTAAGGTGGTGACCTTGAGAAGTGAAGGGCAGGCAGAAGTTAAGTTTGAGGGACTTAATGGAGTGGCCTGTTCCCTGATTTCGGTCATGCAGTTAGTGCGGGCAGTTAACCAGGGAGGAGTAGCTCTTATAACATTGTTGGAGGTTTGCCCTTCTAGGTTATCACTTGGAGAAGTGTCGGTAGTGGCAGAGTACGAGGATGTGTTTCCTGAGGAACTTCCTAGAGCACCTCCTCGATGGGAGATTGATTTCTCGATTGAGTTAGTGCTAGAGGCTAGGAGGGTGTAAGGTCCTCCTTTTAGGATGCCACCAAATTAGTTGGCTGAACTCAAAGTAAAGTTGCAGGAACTATTGGAGCAGGGGTATATTATATCCAGTTCTTCACCATGGAATGCGCCAGTGTTGTTTGTGAAGAAGAAATATGGTAGTATGCGGTTTTGCATAGACTACTGAGAGTTGAATAAACGGACTGTTAAGAATAAGTATTCGATTCCTCGGATAGATGACCTGTTCGACCAGTTGGTGGGGTCAGTGGTGTATTCTAAGTTGGACTTGAAGTCAGGATACTATCAGTAACGAATTCAAGATGAGGACATACCCAAGACAGCTTTTAGAATGGGTATGGTCATTTCGAGTTCTCGGTGATGTCGTTTGGGTTGATGAACGCACCATCAGTATTCATGGATTTGATGAATCGAGTATTTTGGGAATACTTGGACTCTTTTGATGTCATCTTTATCGATGATATTTTGGTATACTCCAAATCAGAGGCGGAGCATGAGACTCATTTGAGAATAGTCTTGCAAGTGTTGAGAGAGAACAAGCTATATGCAAAGTTCTCGTAGTGCGAGTTCTGGTTAAGGAAGTTTGAGTTTTTGGGCCATGTGATTAGTGATGATCGGGTGGTGGTGGATCTGGCAAAAGTTGAAGCCAGCAGGGATTGGCCGATTTTAAGAACCGTGGCGGAAGTTCAGAGTTTCCATGGACTAGCCAGGTACTATAGAAGGTTTGTGGAAAACTTTTTGTGGATAGCTCTACCTCTCACTTCTCTAACTCGTAAGGACTAGAAATTTATGTGGACTCAGGAGTGCAATCAGGCATTTGACACCCTGAAGGGAAGGCTGATGACAGCTCCAATCCTAAGTCTACCTAAAGGGACTGAAGGATTTCATATTTTTCAGTGACGCATCAGGATTAGGTTTGAGTTGTTTGTTGGTGCAATATGGCAGTGCGATAGCCTTTGGTTCTAGACAGTTGAATCCTCATGAGAGGAATTACCCCATCCATGACTTGGAATTGGCGGCGGTAATTTTTGCATTGAAGTTGTGGCGGCACTACGTGTATGGTGCGATGGTGGAGATCTTTACGGACCACAAAAGCCTGAAGTATCTTCTATATCAGGACTTGAATATTCGGCATCGCAAATGTGTCGAGTTCCTTAGAGACTACGATGTGATGATTCAGTGTACGCTAGGCAAAGCCAACATGGTGGCAAATTCCTTGAGTAGAAAATACTCTAGGCAAGGGAATTGAATCGAAGCTTATGATGAGCGGTTGGTGCGGGACTAGGAGTCCCTTGGCATTGAGTGTGTAGCAAGAGGCGAGTCTAGCATGGCTCGTTTGAACTGGATTGAGTTGCAAAATGACTTTTCTTATCGTGTTCGGGAAGAAACTTGTTTGGATGAGCAGTTTTGTCCGCTTGTGGTGGTAGCTCAAAAGGGCGAAGGTAGCGCCTGGGAGATGATTGATGGGATCCTGAGGAAGGACAAAAGGATATGTGTACCGTAGTTCGGCAAGCTCTGTGAGGAGTTGATGTTTTAGGCTCATTTTACGAAGTACTCTATTCACCCGGGCAGAACAAAGATGTACTTGGATATGAAGAAATCCTTTTGGTGGACTGGTCCTAAGCAGGACATAGCTTTGTACGTGAGTCGGTGCCAAACTTGCGCCTTAGTGAAGGCCGAGTGTCAGAAGCCAGGCAGGTTCCTAAAGCCTCTTCCAATCCCTGAATGGAAATTTGATGACATCTTCATGGACTTTGTGCATGGCTTACCTCGATCGCTGCAGGGTAACGAAGAGATTTGGGTGATCATGGATCGTTTGACCAAAGTCGCCCATTTCATCTCAAATAAGAAAGAGGATAACGCTGAGAAGCTTGTAGAGTTGTATATTCACAACATTGTGCGACTACATGGGATTCCTAAGAGTGTAGTTAGTGATCGTAATGGACGTTTCACGTCTAAAGACTGGAGGTTGGTTCAGAAGAGTCTGGGCACGAAGCTTAAGTTCAGTACGACGTTCCACCCACAAACTGATAGATAAACAGAAAGAGCGAATCGTACAATGGAGGATATGCTGAGAATGTATACCCTCGATTTTTGGAAGAAGTGGAAATATCACCTCTTCATGGTAGAGTTCGCCTATAAAAATAGCTACCAGGCAAGTATATAGATGGCGCCTTACGAAGCCTTGTATGGAAGGCAGTGTCGAACACCGATGTCTTGGATAGAGGCAGGGGACACCAAACTTTTGGGAAAAGAAGTGGTGGACGATTCTTGCAAATTAGTGCGGACCATCCATGAATGCATGAAGGTTGCCCAGGACCGGCAAGAAAAGTATTTTAATGCTCTCCATAGGAATATGGAATTCGCGGTAGGAGACTTAGTTTATCTAAAGATCAAGTTGTTCAAAGGCGTTTCGCGGATTCGCCAGCTCAAGAAGTTGAGTCCAAGATTTTCGGGACCGTTTAAGATTATAGAGCGTATTGGAGAAGCAGCTTACTGGTTGGCATTGTCCACAGAGCTGAGTGGATTACATGATGTCTTCCATGTCTCCATTTTGAGAAAATCCTTGGTGTAGGCTAGTGTTGTGGTCGAGTCGGCAACGGTGCCGGTAGGAGAAAACCTCAGGACGAAGGTCCGTTGAGTTAGCTTAGAGGATTCAGAAGTTCGACAGCTGAGGAACAAAGAGGTTAAGCTCATAAAGGTGCGTTGGGACAACTGCGAGCGAGATGAGTTCTCTTGGGAGGGTGAGCAAACAATGTGGGAGGACTTCCCAGAACTCTTTTCGACAGGTATGTTGTTTGTATAATGTTGTTGTAATAATGTTTGATTTTGTTGCAACATATTTCTTGCTGTCTTCCTGAATGAAAATAATATCGAAGAAAAAATTCATATAAGGGGGGAGGAGTTGTAACACCCCAAATTTGAGGAACTCAGAGCTGTTTGACAAAATTCTAGGATTGTCAAAGGCCGTTTTTTGAACGACGAGTTCTGGCCGTTTGACGAACATCGAGCTCTTGGCTGTTCGTCGAGCTCTGGTCGTTCGACGAACATGAAGATCTGGGTCGATCGTCGGGCTCTGGGTCGTTTGTTGAGCTCAGGTCGTTTGACGAACGCAGAGCTGTTCGACGAAAATCGAAGGCTGATGTGCGGAGCCGTTCGACAAAAGTCGAAGGCTGAGGGTGGAGCCGTTCGACAAAAGTCGAAGGATGATGTGTGGGCCCTTCGATGAAAGTCGAAGGCTGAAATGTGGAGTTCATAGTTTGAATTCCTAACCGTCCGATTTCACATCATAGTCGATCCAAGGGCCTAGGATCCTCTGCCCAAAGGGCTTAAGAAGGGTTAAGCGGGATTTCTCCCTAATTTTTTTTCTTTTCTTTTCAAGGTGAAGGTTAGGATTTCAGTGTTGGAGATCGGAGTTGGAAAGAGAGATTTATCCATCATTGACGGAAATTAAGAGCTCTGATCATCATTTCGGGGCCAGATCTGTGGAGAGGACGTTGAGGCGCTCGTTTACATACATGCAAGGCAAATATTACATGGCTAGAAATTGGGGTCGCAAGGTAACGACATTTCTCCTCTCGATTTTAGGATTTGTGCATGACATCTACTCTTTTCTTGCATTCATTCAAGCATTTTAGGCATCGGATCTCTCAAGTGAGAGGGATTTGGGTTGTCATGGCTCAAGAGGAGCCACCGGATCGATTGAGTCCGTCCCCGGCATGATATTGCATTAGAAATCCGATTCGCTAGTGGATTAGGCATTGTGGGTGAAGCCGTAGTCGCGACCGTTAGTCCGACTCAGTGATGTTGCATAGCGAGCCTTACAGATTTTACTAGAAATACATTGCGGCAAGATGCCATTTGTGATGTATGTCTCCCTGATTTCACACGAGTTCATGTAGTCGGTATCGAACAAGGTTAGCTCGATGGTGACGGTAGATGGTTTCCTTGGAGCACCGGAATGTTACAGTACGAAAGGTGGATTAGGGTGGTAAGGCTATGTTTTGTGATGTGCGAAGGATTGACTTTGTCTCCGTGGTCGACTGGCTAGCCCGTGATATGCAAGTCATATGTGGAGAGTGTCCCGATGAGACAAGTTCCCTTATATGAAACTGACGAGAATGCCAAGCATTGGGCAAGCCCGGGCAATGAAGCCCACGAGCGGGTGGGGTCCCGTGAGGGTTCTTAGCATCGGTTTGTTTGTTTGAATGGCGGAATCCTGACGTGAGAAGTCAGAGTTTGCAGGCAAGCCGGGGTTTTGAGACCCACGAGCAGGTGGGGCTTTGGCAAGAGTTCTGTGTAGCGGCTTGAATGCCGTTTTGGGAAATTTGAAGTACCCATGTGTTTGCGGCTTGAACGCCGAATGGGAAAATGGAAGTACCTGATTGATGATGCGTGATGATGTGTTAGATTCATATGCTTTAGGGTGCCTTGGGTGAAACCTAGGTTTGCATACATGTTGCATTGTAGGCCCCTTTTACTATATGTTCAATGTAGAAACTTGTTTGTTCTGTGAGACATCCAAACTTGTTTTATTGCTTTATATATTTATGTATATTGCATAAAAATTGCTGACCTGCAGTGTGATGGAGTGCCCTATGGTCCGCTAGGGATGGTCGGGAGGAGATGTGTTGGTTACACAGTTGAGGTCAGCCTTTGCTGACCCACGTTACAACAAATTTTTACAGGGCAAGGATCGCAAGCAGGAGCAAGCTCGCTGGCCAAAAAGGCCTAAGCCTCATAAAGCGAACTTTCTTATATTTACTTACGTTTTGATTGAATGTTATGCTCATGAAATGTAATCCGTCTTGCATGCCGAGGTAGCCTAAGAGTGCTCATGCACGTTGTTATATTGTCTTTCAGTTTTGGACTTATGATGTGTAAGTCCTTAAGGCAATTTTGATACTCATGGATTTGTGGATAACTTCCTGTTTAGTTGTATGTTTCCGCTGTTATAATATGAGTTTTGAGTTTGGGTAGTTTATATCATCTTTTAATGCTTAAGCTCTCGTGTCTATATGTTGTGGGGCCCCAGCCGGACCCATATTATATGGTCATTAAAGGGGAGGTATTACATTCTGCCTGAGAGAGATGTGGAGTTTGTTATAGATATTGAGTCGGGTAATCGGCCTATCACTAAGGCACCGTACTATAAGACCCCGCATGAGCTTGATGAGTTGCATACCAAACTAGATGAGTTGTTGAAATGTGTATTCATTAGGTCATGTTCTTCTCCTTGGGGTTCTCAGGTGTTTTTTTTAAAGAAGAAGGATGGATCTATGTGGTTGTGCATCGATTATAGAGAATTGAATAAGGTAACTATCAAGAATAGGTATCCATTGCCGCGAATCGATGAATTGTTTGATAAGTTGCGTGGTAGTGCGGTGTTCTCAAAGATTGACCTTCGTTCAGGCTACCATCAGTTGAGGATTCGTGGGATGGATGTTCCACGTACCGCTTTTCATTCTTGGCATAGACATTTTGAGTTCTTGGTGATGTCCTTTGGATTGACAAATGCACCATCTGCCTTCATGGATATGATGAACAGAGTGTTCAAGGATTTTCTGGATCATTTTGTGGTTGTTTTTATAGCTGATGTTTTGATTTATTACCGGAGTGCTGAGGATCACACCCAACACTTACAGTTAGTTTAGTCGGCTTTGAGAGAACATAAGTTGTATGCCAAGTTAAGTAAATGAGAGTTTTGGCTACCTCAGGTTTCCTTTATGTGTCATGTTCTTAATAAGGACAAAATTTCCGTTGACCAAGAGAAGATAGCTGTTGTTATGGATTGGAATAGACCTACCACACCTAAAGAGATAAGAAGATTTTTAGGGTTGGCAGGCTATTATAGGAGGTTTGTAGAAGGGTTCTCTACATTATCTGCGTCGCTGACTAAGCTTACACAGAAGAACGTAGCATTTATTTGGAGCGATAGGTACAAAGAAACTTTTCAGGTATTGAAAAAGAGATTATGCACTGCTTCGGTTTTGTATTTGCTAACTGAGGGAGTAGAGTATGATGTGTATGTGGATGCATCACATGTCGGGCTGGGTTGTGTGTTGATGCAAGAGGGAAGGTAATTGTGAATGGGTCAAGGTAGTTAAATATTCATGAAATAAACTTCCCTACGTTGATTTGGAATTTGTGACAGTAATTTACGCCATGATGTTGCAGAGACACCTATTGTACGGCCTGTTATGCAAGATTTGCATAGGCCATAAGAGCTTAAAGTATGTCTTCACCCAAAAGGAGTTAAACTTATGCCAGCATAGATGGTTAGAATATGTTGCGGATTTTGATGTCGAGATCCAATATCATCCCGGCAAAGCTAATGTTGTAGTCGATGCCTTAAGTAGAAGGACTGCACAGATCTTTAATCTATTAGTGTAATCCTTAGTGGAAGAATTTTTGTTAATGAACATTTTTTTGGGAGTGGAAACTCGCCAAGCAGCTTGGAAGTAGTAGAGCCTTCATCGATTATGCTTGCAAGTCTATATGAAAAGGACAACCCTGATTTGTAGCACCTTCATAATAGAACTAAGAAAGGAGAATTACCAGAATTTTCAATCGATGACGCAGGTACTTTGAAGTACTGCGGTAGATATTGTAGCCCTGTTGTTGAGGATATTCGAGCTAAGTTGTGCAGTGAGGCGCATGGTTTTAGTGTTGGCTACCACCCTGGTTCTACAAATATGTATAGAGTCCTAAAGCAGATTGCTTGGTGGTATGGAATGAAGAATGATATAGCAAAGTTTGTTTCTGAGTATTTAACTTGAAAATGTGTTAAGGCTGATCACAAAAGTCATGGTGGAAAGTTGACACCATTAAAGATTCCAAGTTGGAAGTGTGAGAGTATTTCTATGGACTTCATTACTGGGTTACCGAGATCTCCTCGAGGACATGATTCTTCTTTGGTTATAGTGGATAGACTGACGAAGTGTGCCCACTTCGGCATTTTAATATTGATTACTCCATGTAGAAAATAGCGGAGTTATATTTGCATTAGGTTATCAAACTTTATGGAGTACCTATTAGTATTGTGTCAGATCAAGATTCCATGTTTACTTCTGATAAGTCAATTTATATAGTAATTTTAGTATAGTTTTTATTAAATAAATAGTATAGTTTATTTAATTTTATATTAATATATAAAATAATTTGTTTCTTTTCTTATTTTAGGTCTATTTGGGTTGCAGATAACAAATTTGAGCATACAGGGCTAATTAGGAGAACAAATACAGAATTTTTGGAAAAATCATGTTTAAATACCCTGGTCACGGGCGTGAACATCAAGTCACGGGCGTGATCAACAGGCGTGACCCCTCCAAGACCTCAGGATTACAATTCCACGTCTTCTTAAATTTATACGCCCTGGTAACAGGTGTGACCTTTGGGTTACGGGCGTGACTGTCAGGCATGTCATCCAGGCGTGTCGTGTAATATGAAGATAGTTTTGGGTCCAGAAAATTTTCTGACCTAGGGGCGTGATTTCCCGCAATAGCCAGATTTTAATTCCTGCCGTTTAGAGTTTCCACCATTTCCAGTAACAGTATAGACACGCCCTAGGTCACGGGCGTGACCTACGGGCGTGACCCTCAAAACAGTAATTTTGGCGGGTTTTTTCTCCCAATGTTCTCGGGCCTTCATGATGACGGTTCCGTACCTGACATGCCCCGAAGACACTGACGTGACCAAGGGGCGTGACCTACCAGAGAAAAATCTATAAATTCCAGAAATCTCCAGGTGCTCAGGAGGAAGATTTGGGGAATAATTTAGGAAGTTTCAGTAGCTTAGTTTTCTGCTTTTTATGCTTTTCTTTTGTGTAATTTCAATTTCATAGTTTAGTTTTACTTTTTGCTAATTCGAATTCAAGTAGTTTTCCTTTTATTCATGTCCTTCTTCAACTTTTTATTTAACTTTTATTGCATATCAAGTAGCTAATTTCCTTAGCACTTGATCATGATGATCTTTGAATAAAATAACACTTTTTGTCAAACTCTATTTTCTTTACTTCGAACTAGCTTTGATTTAATTGTTTCCGACATAGGTCTGTATCCTAGATTTACCGAGAGATTGTGGATACGAGTAGATCAATCAAAGGTAGAAGTAGTTGCATGCACTCCTCGAGAGAGGATGACATGAATCTTCCGGATTGGAGTCAAATCCAATAGTGGGGTTCACCGCATAAAGCAAGATTGGGGGTTTCAACTGGCCGAGAGGTCTTAATCAATCAACCTAAGTTTAGTCGAGAGCGTATTATTAAGAGAGGCACTTTATAATTTGGGAACCTCCACGGTCGAAGTAGGTAATTTAGAAGTTTGCATTTTAAAGAAGTTTATTTTAATTCAAAGTGAGTTTAGATCAAGTGCTATCTTTTAGTTGATTTTCTAGCTATAGTTTAATTTCACTCTTTTTATATTAGATAAATTAATATTAATTTGCGTGAGTAGAAGTACTCAACATGCCCCGAGTACTTCTACGGATGATAAGAGGTGATAAGCGGTGGAATACTGATCTAATATAAAAAGAGTGAAATTAAACTTTTCCAAAAATGAGAGTAAACTTTATAGGAAGGATTGGGTACCGATCTAAGGTATTCCACCGCTTATCATCCGCAGACCAATAGTCAAACGGAGAGAGTAAACCAGATTTTGGAAGATATGATAAGATGTTACATCTTGGACCATGGAGGAGCGTGGGACGAGTGTTTGAGTCTGATGGATTTTTATTACAAAAACAATTATCAGGAAAGTTTGCAGATGGCCCCGTTTGAAGCTTTGTATGGGAGACATTGCAGAACTACCATGTTTTGGGTCGAGGTTGGTGAAGGACCGTTGTTGGGACCAGAAGCATTAGAAGAGATGAATACTTCTGTAACGCATATTAGAGTGAAGCGTCGTATATCTCAGGAGCGTTATGAGGAGTATGCCAATAATCGAAGGACTGATTTGGAATTTGCGGTTGGGGAAATGGTGCTTCTTACAGTTTTCTCGATGTCTGGTGTCAAGAGGTTTGGGAAGAACCACAAGTTGGATCCTAGGTATGTGGTACCTTTCGAGATCGTTAATTTTCTTAGTGTTCACGATGTGTTTCATGTGAGCCAGTTGCGGAAGTGTGTGCTTAGCGACCGGCAGGTTCTTGATTTGGTTCCCTAGTTGCATCCTAACCTTTCCTATGTTGAGGGGCCTATTTTCATTTTTGATACTCAAGATCGTGTGTTTCGAAGGAAGATAATACCCATGATTAAAGTTTTGTGGTGAAACCAAGATGTGGAGAGTGTGACTTGTGAGTTGGAGTCAGCTCTGAGGGAGGCTTATCCTCGTCTGTTCTCCTAGTTTATTTTTGTAAGTTTTTCTATTCAATAACCCTTGGTTATTTTCCTTCTGTATTAGGATCTTTTGTGCAAAAAGTTTCGGGATGAAACTTTCGTTTAGGGGGAGTGGCTGTAACGCCCTCGATTTTTCGATGTTTTTTGAATTCTTTTAATGGCATATTTATGATGTCATGGCATTACGTCGACGCTTAGTTGGTGGGTACAGTTGTCGGAGCGTGGTTTTTGCTCATGAGTATCCGAGGTTTTGTTTTGGGGTTTCTGGTGGCTATTTTATGAGTGTTTCTAGAATTTCCATTGTGAGCCGGGTTTATTTTGGTACTCGGTGGATCCTTTTTGGGATATTTTGGAGTTTCGACTTCGGAGGGTATTTACCCGAGTATGGTTTGTCAGATTTTGATTTCGACTTCGCCGTTGGATTTGCAGCGTCATTATTTAGCTATGGTGTTATTTTCATAGAATTCTGACTTAGGTTTAGTTCGGGTTATTTGGACGTTAGTTATTAATTAATTATAATATTATATATGAATTTATATAAATGCCTTTGCGTCGCGTCAAACCCTATTCATCGTCTTCTTGAGTCGTCGGCTGTTTCACAAAAGAGGAAGAATGGAGCTGTCGTGTGCTTTCGATCGTCGATCATGTGAGTTCTGGTGTTCGGTTTCGTCGGAGGAGTAGGGATTCGGAAAGCTCTCGCTGAGATCTTCGCGTGTGTGGTAAGTTTTTCCTGTTTCTCCGATTTTTGGGTGTTAGGGTTTGCGATTAAGACTTCCGTTATCCCTGTAAAGTTTCAGAAATCATTGCCTTGGACTTCTTACCTCCGATCCTTGTTGTGGAGCGCTTGGAGGAGTCGGATTTCGGGAGTTTCAAGGCAAGTGGTGTTTTTTTTCCTTGTTGTGATATTTCTTTCCTTGTTTTTCCCCTCCTTTCCCTTTTTAGAATATAGGAGTAGTGTAGGGAGTAGCCTCAAGAAAATCCCTAGGGTACTGTGGAATTTCGGTCAAGCAAATTCGTTGAGTAAGGTAATTTAGCTTAAGGAAAATTCGTCGAGTATAGGTATATTAGGTAACAGAAATTTGTCGAATATGGGGAGTAAATCAGAGCGTATTTGTCGAGTAATAGTGTTTTCATCGAGTATTAGTGTTTTCATCGAGTATCGATGGATGCGGCGTTGAGTAAAGGTAAATTCGTCGAGTATCGAGAGTCATGGCATCGAGTGAAGGCAAATTATCGAGTATTCTCGACTAATTCATCGAGTATGGCTTATGTTTAGGAGGCGTTGAATGACCAGGCAGCTATGTCCTTTTTGTATAGTTTACTCGCTGAATTGTGTGCGATTCATCGAGTTTCGCAGAGTGTTGTTTTGTCGCCAAGTTTAATTCGTCTAATATCCCTTGGTTTCGTCGGGTATATTTGACGAATTTTGCTGGACTTAGGATTTTTTGCCATTTTGTCAATTCGCCGAGTATGGTCCTTATGGTGAATTTTAGGTTTTCTCTCTCCTTTGTCGTGGGAGTATTTTGGTGTATGGTTTGGGGTTTTATCGCAGTTTTGGAGGTGTTTTTATGGCTAGGTTGGCAGTGGATAAAGGACCACCAACATGACGTCTTTTTGTGAATCATTACACTTGGTGCGATTTTGTCTCTTCTTATGGACTGTTGGGTTGTGTTGGACCAAGTGGCCACCACCGCAGTGCCTTTACAAGATGTTTGGGTCTATTATTTCGTGTTGGACATTGTGGCCACCGAATTAGATTCGTTGGTTTTTGCTGGTGTTAATGATTCACGTGTTTAGAGCTGTTTAGTCTCTTTTCTTCCTATTGTTTAGTCATATGTAGTATGCTTACTTTTGCAGATCTTAATGAAGCATGGATTCGTTTCGCACTTGGTGCAACTTCCTTACTTTTTAACTTTATGAGCTAAATCTTTTATCACTGTCTTATAGCTATTTTGCTGTGATATGACAGTTATTCCTGGTTGGGGTTGGTAGCCCTTTTGTCTTCTTTTCATATTATTATTATTGATCTTTGATTGCCACTTGTATTATCTTGCTGAGGTGTTCTTTCTTTGAAAGGTTCATGGCAGAAGAAGATTGAGCGGCTAGGTTTAGTTCTTGGTGGTATTCTACAATGGTTGTAGTAGTTTTTCCCTAAGCATCATGAGGTAGTTTTTCTTTTACTTTCTAGTTCAGACATACATACTCTTAGTGGTTCGTGTCAGGTTGTTGTTGCCCACTGGTGGCTTTTTTGTTGAAAGTTAAGCACTTGTTAGCTGTTAAGTTTATCTCTATATGGATGGTTGGTTGTACTTGCTCTCTGGGAAGGTTTTTATGTTAGGATTGCATGTTTGTTATTTTTTAGTATTAAAAGCATCATTTGACTATTCTTTTCATAACATTTTTTCAAAACTAAAGTCACTATATTCTTTACGAACGTAAAAACTATTTCTATACTTTTACTAAATCTAGAGTCATGCATACCATGAGTTGTCCTATTGGAATGTTTATGCTCATTTAGGATGTCAATCGTTATAAACGAAGTGCTTTCCACATCGTGTAATAATATTTTTACTTGTGGACTAGTTGATCCACCAAGCCGATGGATACGGCTATAAAAACTTAACTCAAATGGTCTTTTCTTCATAATAAACTTTTGGATTTCATATAAAAAATATAGAGTTGGAGTCTTGCCTGAGCATCTGCAGTTATCCCCCGCATGACATGGCATCATGATGTGCGTTTTCTCTTACTCTAATATATCGTTTAAATGCGGAGAAAATGCGAGTTGTGATACCGCATGCACATTTGTTCACCAGGGCGCACATTTTAATTTCTCGGGCATGAATTTTTGGCCCTAGAGGCATTTTTCGCCCGTGCGCGCATTGGATGATCGGGTGCGCATTTTTCGCACGTGCAAGCAATTTTCGCCCGAGCATGCATTTACCGCCCGACCGTGCATTTCCTTCCTGGTAGCACAATTTCAGCACAAGCACGCATTTCCCGCCCGGGCTCACATTTTAATGGCCCGCTCGCACATTTTCAGCCCAGGAGAGCATTTTCTGCCCAAGCAAGCATTTTTCGGCCGCACGCGCATTGTCTCACCATGACACACATTTTAATGGCCCGGGCGTGCATTTTCTTCCTAGGCGATCATTTTCCACATACACGCACATTTTTGGCCCGGGCACTGATGAAGATTTTATAGTTTTAAAATAATTCCAACTATTTCCAAATTAGGCAAGCGTACCTATCGAAATATAATATATAAAATGTCATATTTGCCCGGGGCTTGTCGAGTAATCTTACTCACAAGAGAGAGTGATTATCTTATGACACTAAAAGTGGGTTTTGTGAATTATGTGAAAGAAAACGTTTAAGCTACATAGGAGAAATTCGATGATGGGGAAAACTAGCACTTTATCTTAGAATCCCCTTGGATTAAAATAAACCTTCATAAAAATAAAGTATTCAAGTCTCTTGAATTTCTCAATCGACCGTGGAGGTTCCCTAAGTACAAAAGTGTCTCTCTCGAGCTCATGATTTTGACTAACCTTAGGTTGATCGATTAAGACCTCTCGACCAGTCGAAACCCCTAAGCTTGCTTTAGGAGGTGAACCCCACTATTGGATTTGACTCCAATCTGGAGGATTTATGTTGTCCTCTCTCGAGGAGTGCATGCAACTCGTTTTATCTTTGAGTGATCTCCTCGTATCCTCAACCTCTCGGCCATTTAAGTTACGGATCTTAGATCGAAGAACATATCCGTTAAATATGAGTTCGACACAATAAAATTTCAAAGATAAATTGCTAGTGAGCAAAATAAGGAACTTGACATTTTTTAATAAAATCAAAAAGTTTATTTCTTTCCAAGGTTCTTCATGATCAAGTGCTAAATGGAGTTTATCTACTCATCATGATTAGGGAATCACAAAATAGAGAAGAGTGAGAGATGATTGAAAAAAAAAACTTAAATTAACGCTTACAAAGTATAAGATCTAGACTAGGAAATGGAAATTGCAAGAAATAAAGCAAAAATACAGAACTTCAACTCCCCAAAATCTCCTCCTAAGCTTCTAAAATTGTTTGGAATTTATAGGAAAAATTGCTGGAGTGTCACACCCTAGGTCACGCCCGTGACCTAGGGCGTGTAAGCCTCGGAACCGTCGTCTTCAAGTCCCGGGAGCGTTGGATAATAACCGCCAAAAGATGCTAAGTGGTGGGTCATACCCCTAAGTCACGCCCATGACCAAAGGCGTGTCTTGTCGATTGTTGGAAACGGCGGGAAGCAAAAATGGCAGGAATAACTCTAACAGTTGATGGAAGGGTCAAGCCCCCTGGTCATGCCCATGACCAGGGCGTGTAAGCTAGAACGGATGTCTAGCAGGAATGGCAGTCTTGATGCTGGAAAACGCTTGTAGTCTCCCCCTGGTCATGCCCGTGACCCAGGCGTGTAGTTTTAATCTGATGTGGTAATCGTTCCTGAAGCTCCTTTGGCGGGCACACTCTTGTATGGTTTCACGCCCCTAGGACACACCCGTGACCTAGGGCGTGTAATAGAAACTTGACGCGGGGTGGTTTTGGATAGCAGCTGGGCGGCACGGACCGTGACTATGGCCACGCAAAGGTGACACACCCGTGTCATGAGGGCCACGCCCGTGACCGGTCCGTGTGTTTGGAGAATTTCCCTTTTTCTTTAGAAGTGCTCCTGATCAGCCCTACAAGATTAAAAAAATATTATTATTAGCCCAAATAAGAACAAAATATCAAAAGAGGTTAATTAATTACTTAATAATATAATATTTATAAATATAATAATTAAATATCAAATTAAATACTTATCTAAAATAGAGAAATAATTAGAATTATCAAATAACCTCATACTTATTTGTTTGTTAGTCCCGAGCAAACAACTTTTTATAGGGAGTAGAAAAATTTTAATACTAGAAAAGAAAATTGAACGAAAGGAGTAAAATGTGAAGTCTTATGCCTATGCTTATAGCTATTTTATCAGAAAAAACTACATAGCATACAAATTAGTTTTTAATTTTCTTAGAATGTGTTTTCATTATTATTTCTACTTTTTAAATTAAAAATCCGGTAAATCTCAAAATCATATTTAGGGAGAAAGTAGCATGCGTACTAAGATAATATTGCACAAATCGAAGATTGAGATACCCTCCAAAGAAATCAATCAATGTTGATGGCCATAGGCCTGCCCTTTCACACTCTCGCCACGACACTATTTTAACTTATAAGCACAAATCAATAGGACTAAACTAGGTTGAAACATATGCTTAGGTTTTCGGTGAAGAAAATCAAAGATAAAAACGATGACTAGACACACCAAAACCTAAAGATAGCTTGCACAAAATATATTGTCATGGCTTTAAGAACGAAGCCAATTCCTAAATCCCTTTATTTCTTTAAATTTCTCATCATGTTGAAGATTTTTCTACATCCTCTTTAATTTTCATGTTCTTTTATTTAGTATTTTTTGAAGAGGAGGAAAAATAAATCAATTTTTTTTCAATTAGCCACCAAAATAAAATGGCTCCTAATCACTCACAAACCGTTTCTATATATATTTATTTCAAGCTTGGTCTTAGGTGTGTAATTAGGATGCTTTTTAGGCTTTGGTAAAGTGTTTGGTGGAGCTAAAACAAAAAATAGGGTAATAGGCTCAAATTGGCTTAACAAAGATAAAACGTTAGGTATGGATGCAAAGACTCAAACTTGCCAAAAGAAGTGCCTAAATTATATCTATGCTAATGAGTTTAACTTATGCAAAGTCTTGAGAATAGCTAGAGGGCAAGTTCTAGACATCGAGGAAGAATATCTCTTTCTTGATCCATGAAATATCGCTCTAGTAAACTTGTACACACTCTCCTAAATTATTTTTTAGATTGTACCGGTTTCAAAATGAAAGTAAAATAAAACATTTCCACGCATTTCAAAAAATAAAAATCTAACTATATGCTAAATATTTAGATCTACATTAAATTCTACTAACACGTGCACTTGACTAGGAACATATCATGGCTAATAGTTTTAATCCAAAATTCAAATTTCAATTAAAACACGAAAATCCTCTAAACACTATGTAAAAGTTAAATTACTAGGAATTTTGCGTGTGAATAAATATATAAATAATGACTTCTCTAATTTAATCCTAAATATAATTTTTTACTTCTTAGACTTCTCGAGGTATTCCCTGTGAAGGGTTCTCACCAGTACTTGGAGGTAAGATGGGGTGATATCCTAAACGTCCCTTTCTAGAAAATTTAATTTGCGATTTTCTAATATTTTGAAATATTTGAAAAAAAAATTTGAACAAAAGAAATAATATTTTTTTGTGATTTTTTTGAAATTGTTGATATTTTCTAGATTTTTTGTATTTTGATTTTAAAAAAACAAATAATAATAGATAATAATTTTTTGTATGTTTTACTTGAAAAATACCCTCCCCCCCCCCCATACTTAAGTAATACATTGTCCCCAATGCAAAAACTAATAAGTAATGGAAAGAAAAAGAGACTTCCCTGAAGAGGTCAAACAAGCACCAACCTGTACCTGTAAGACATGAATGAAGCAAAACATAATTTTAATATATAGTTTTAATAAAGATAAAAGATACATAGAATGTGCACAGAAAAGATACATGAATATTTGACCCACTACAACTCCAAAGAAAATAACTATTCCTCATCGCTAGCACCCCCTGCTCCTGATAAAAAGTTTGTAGATCCGCAAACTCACGTGTAATATGCTCCACGGAAGAAGCGTGACTCTGCTCCAGCGCGACAAAGCGTCCATAAAAATGAGTGAAATGGCCGTCAAAATGAGTCTGCATCTGGTCTAGGTGAGTGTGAAGCAACCCAAATTGATGATCCCAATAGTTTTGAGGACCGGGCGCTGGGGCAGGGTGTAGTGGTAGTGGCGGAATCTTGGGAGAGTGAGGAGCATTGCTGGGACTGGCATCAAAATCAAGATATAGATCCCTGGTACCGATTGCTGGGTGGATAGCCTCAAACTCGCCATCATGTCACCGTTCTAGGACGAGGTGTAACGCCCCCGATTTTCCTGCGGTTATTTGTATTCTCGTTGGCGTTACGATGACGTGTTTCTGTGGCTTGTGCCATGTGTGGAGTATGGTTTAGCTCCTTTGAACTGAGTGCCCTGTTTTGTAGCCTGTTGGCAAGATCTCCCTAGCAAGCCGAGTCGTTTTGGGTGACCCGGTGTGGCCTCTAGGGGGGGATGTTTGTGTTTGGCTTTGTTTGGGTATAACTCGAGTTCTGTTTGTCGAAAGTTAATTTCGACTTCGCCGTTGTGTTCGTAGCGTGGGTATTTAGCTACGGTGCGAAGTTCGTCGAATTCCGAGGTGATTCGGTTTTCGTGTCGTTTGGCGTGTTATTAGTATTTGTAATCAATTAATTAAATTGATTTGGCTTGTTTTGTAGCCCTTCGGTTTTGACCGATTAATAAATTTTACGGGAGAATTTATTTGGGCAGTTATTGCCTTGCCTTGGTGGCAGCCATATTTTGGCTATTCCTTTATGGAATTTTCTTAATTTTAATTAAGTAATTAGGCGTGTCAGGGTTCGGTTATGGGTGAACCGGTGTTTAGCTTTTCGTATAAAAGCTCTGTTTAAGAAGTGACGGCTCACTTCTTCTTCTTCTTTTCCTGAGAGAGAAGCCGTCGCAGCCTTTTCGCGGAAATCAGAGGAGAAACCGCCCGTCCTATACCTCCTTTAGTCGGCGATTCCGGGCTTGTTCGTGGACGGAATTCGATTCCGAAAACGGCGTTGTCTTGCTCTCTCCGAGATCTTCGTTTCGACGGTAAGATATTAGATTTTTGTGGAGTTTTGATGAGATTTTGGGTTTCGATTTTGGAGTTTTCAGCCATTAATGGCCGTGAGATTTATTCTAGGTACTGCGGCTGGTTGTTCCGTGTGAAGAGGAGGAGAGCCATCCAGGCTTCGCTGAAAGTTGAGGCAAGTGGTATTCTTGCCCTTGCCAAGTTTCTTTTTGATTATTTTTGCTGAAATTGAAATCCCTGTTAGCCCAGGTTAGAGGCCTTGTTGTTCTCATTTTTCTTGCTATTTATAGGAATTAGTTCCTCCTATTGACCCCCCCCCCCCCTACTTGTGCTGTTGGAACCCAACTTTGCCAACGTAATGCCGTTTATCTTTGTTCAGATTTGCTCTGGTTTGGGTGTAGCCGAGAGGGAGTGTTAGGAGGGGAGGGGGGTGTTTTTCCCAAATTTGTTGAGTGTATTACTCGAGTGGTAGCTTTGAGATACTCGAGTAGGTAGTAGATTACTCGGGTATTAATTCTGGAGTACTTGAGTAGTGGTTTCGAGTACTCGAGTGGTAGCTTTGAGATACTCGAGTAGGTAGTAGATTACTCGAGTATTAGCCGTGGAGTTACTCGAGTAGTAAGTAACTACTCGAGTAGGGGTCTTGGGTTACTCGAGTAGTGGGCTCGAGTACTCGAGTAGTAGCTTTTAGAAACTCGAGTAGAAGACATTAACTCGAGTATTTGCCTTGGAGTTACTCGAGTAGTAGGTAACTACTCGAGTGGGGGTTCTGAGTTACTCGAGTAGTAGATAACTACTCGAGTAGGTGGGTTGGTTTACTCGAGTAGTAGGCATCTACTCGAGTGTAGTTGTTTGTAGATACTCGAGTAGTTGCTTGTAGATACTCGAGTAGTTGCTTGTAGATACTCGAGTAGCTGCTTGTAGATACTCGAGTAGCTGTTTGTAGATACTCGAGTAGTTGTTTGCAGATACTCGAGTAGCTGGTTGGAGTACTCGAGTAGTTGGTAACTACTCGAGTGCTGGCTATGTTTGTATACTCGAGTAGTAGGCGACTACTCGAGTAGAGGGTTGAGGTACTCGAGTAGTAGGCGACTACTCGAGTAGAGGGTTGAGGTACTCGAGTAGTTGGCGACTACTCGAGTAGAGGGTTGAGGTACTCGAGTAGTAGGCGACTACTCGAGTAGAGGGATGAGGTACACGAGTAGTTGGTAACTACTCGAGTACTGGAAATTCCCTGCCCTTTTCTTCTGTCTCAGAATCGTTCGACTATCGTCGATCTCGGTTTCTGCTTTAGGCCGTTCGACTATCGTCGACCTCCGGTCGACAATCGTCGAGCTCCGTTTTTTTTACCTTAGTAGGATTGTGGTTAGAGTTTGGTTTTGGCTTAAAGTGAGTGGGTCTCACTCAGCGCCTTGTCGTGTTGATTCTTTTCAACACTCTTCCTTTACCTTGTTTTCCGTTCCCGAGTGGTTTTCTTGTTATTTTTCTGATATTTCCTTGTCGGCCGTTTTCGTTACCTTCTTAAAGGTCGAATCGTGGGTCGTGGTTAGTAGTGGTGGTTCATAGCTCTTCAAGAGGGTGGAGTTGTGTGATATAGCCAAGGCCACTCTTGTTTTTCTTGCTCCAGGTACGGGCTGGGCATGTGTGGGTGGAAGGTCCCTTGTGCTTTCACGTGTAGACCCTTGAGCTTCCTGACTTGGGCATGGTGGATTGGGGGACTGCGTTTGCCTTCAATCCGGCTCCTCGTTGTTTGTTTTTTCTACTACCACCTCCTACAGTTTAGGGTGTTAGAAGTTTCTTCCTTGGTAGTTTGCAGCACTTTTGGCTCTCGGTAGCCTAGTAGGCCCGGCAGGATGTTGTTCCTGAGTGGGGTTGTTGCTGTTTCCTTTGCTCGTTGTGTTTTTCTGTTGTCCTGGTTTGGACAGATGTGGCTCTTTCTACTGCATGTTTTCAGTTACTTCTTCCTTTTGGTTGACTCTTACATGCAGTTTTTTTACCTTGTTGCTTGCTGAGGTATTCTGTTTTCTTTTGGAATACCCCAGGTTCTGAGCCGTAGCCAGTCGGGTGGCTAGTTTGTAGTGGTGGTGTTGGTGGTCTCTCGGACTTTGGAGTTCCGTTTACCTTGTTAGTGAGGTAGTTTTTCAGTACTTTCTTACAGACAGACATATGTGCCAGTGGGTTCGTGTCAGGTTGTTGGTTCCCACTGGTATTTTCTCTTACCCTTGTACTAGATATATTACTTATGCTGCTACCATTTTCTGGAGATAGTCTACTGGCTCTGAGAAGGTTTTATGCTAGGTTGCTAGTTACCTTTAAACTATAAATATTATTATAAACAAAGCTCATGATCGGCATGTTTTATAAGACTTAATCACTATTTTTCAAATCACGTATGAAAATCGTTTTCTTATACATCATATAAATTAAATGTAGTGTCTTGTATAGCATGAGTGGTTCTCTTGGGACCCTTATGCGCTCTTTAGGGTGTAAAACCTAATTAAAGTATTTTTTTTTCTTTCCGCAGCGTATAAATATAGTTTTTCTTTTGTGGACTAGGTGATCCACTGAGCCGAGGGATACGGTCTCTAAAATATAACTGATTTTCTATTCATAAAACACAGGATTTTCTTGCATAAAGTTTGTAGTTGGTTTTGCCTGAGCGTCAGCGGTTATCCCCTGCTTGACGTGGCATCATGACGCGTGTTTGCTCATACTCTGATAATTCCTATAATTGGAGAAAATGCGGGTTGTTACAGTTTATATCAGAGGGAGGTTGCTTGACAAGCTAGTTGAGCCAGCTTCCTTTGTTTGCTTTAGTAGTTCAGCATCATGTCATTCACACATCGATATGCCATCAGCACGTCTTGGCAAAAGCACGAACACTACACTCATGGCATAACATGAAGTATACGAGGCATGTTATGTAGTATGGGATGCATAATATGTGTTCGTATATGGATCCACCATAGGGGCTACATGTGAGGGTTATGTAGTATGGGATGCATAACCTCACCACATGACTGCGACTAGCACGTTTCTTTTTCGTTGCATGGGAATGTTATGTAGTATGGGATGCATAACATTTTCATGTGTACGCCGCTCATAACATGCATTAGGTCCTTTTTAGAATGCATAGCACAAACATGCATAGCATATCATTACATAAGCACAACGTGCCAAGCTAAAGATTTGCAGGATGACATATGTACACACATAAGTTTTCAAAACAAAATAAAGTCATTCATTCCCGATCTAGGCACGAGAGTTAGCAAGGTGATGGTTAACCATCCTAGGTTAGGGCATGTCATCAAATTTTTTTGTTAAAAAGATAAACTCTCAGAGCAAGTTTAGCAGCTTTAAGCCTATATCTATATATGTATGGTCTGTACTCGTGGTTGTGTTCTAGTCATTGATTGGGGATCTGATTTGGGGTGGTTATGATTATAGGATGGCTAGGCGACCTGTGACGCGTTCGACTCCCCTGTCTGAAGGTGAGTTGTCTGGGGCTCAGCGTGATGCGGTAATCGAGAGTCTGCGTCAGAGTAGCGAAGCTATGGGCAGACAGTTAGAGGAGGTGCAAGCCCAGATTCAATCTTTGGTGGCAGTTGTGGCAGGGCAGGCTCAGGGTGCGCAAGTTCCTACTGGGGGGTTAGCTGTTCCTCCTCCCCCTGCACTCGTGAGACCTCCGGTAGTGGTGCCAGCGGAGATGGCCTTCATCTCGCAGTTTCAGAGGCTGAGCCCTCCCACTTATGACGGGAAGGCAGATTTCATGGTTATTGATGATTGGCTGATCTCCATGGAGGAGATGTTTTCGTATTCAGGGATTGCTGGTGACCAGAGGGTGATGCTAGCCACCTATCAGCTTAAAGGATTGGCTAAGAGTTGGTGGCTGAGAGAGAAGGAGAGCTTAGTAGCTGGATGCTCTTGGGAAATGTTTAAGGAGATGTTGTTAAGGAAGTTCTTGCCTTCGGTCGAGCGTGAGCGCCTTATGAATGACTTTCTCTATCTGAAGCAAAGGCAACTCACGGTGGGTGAGTATGAAATAGAATTTAGTAAGTTGAGCCGTTTTGCCCCTGCTCTGGTCAGCGTTGAGGCTGATCGAGTTAAGAGATTTCTTGGTGGTTTGAGGAGCGAAGTGCAGCAGTTGACCAGTGCTTATGGGTCAGTGACTTATGCTGGAGTTATAGAGGCTGCTCTTAAGTTTGAGGCTATTGAAACGGCAAAGAGCAGAGGCCAGCAGATGAGAAAGGACAAGAGAAAGTCTGTGGAGGGGAAGAAGCCCCTGGTACCCGATGCTGTTCTGGGAAAGAGGAGCCGAGTGGTGTGCAGTTTCTGTGGCCGGTCAGGCCATCCTGTCGAGAAATGTTTTAAGAGGTCAGCAGCTCAGAAGAAGGAGCAGGTTCATGCGATCTAGGGTGCTCCTAGGAGAGATGTCTCCTGTTCAGTTTGCAAGCGATCCGGGCATGATGCGGCCCAGTGTTGGACCAAGGACAGAGTCTGCTTTCAGTGTGGGCAGAAGGGTCACATCAAGTCGCGGTGTCCTCAGGTTCAGTCAGTTCTTCCTGCAGTTCCATTACAGGCTTTACCTCCACCTCCACGTGTGGACAAGGGAAAGGGGAAGCTGAATGTGATTTCTTCCGAGGAGGCTCAGACTTCGACCCAGGTTATTTCAGGTTAGTTGATTGTTGTTTTTCTAGCCTGGTAGTTTTTTTTTGCTAGAGTGTTGCGGTATTGCTATGGTAGTTCCTTAGTTTGTGTGTTCCTATAGGGAAGTTTAAGGTGAAGAACCGCTGGGCGCGTGTTCTGTTTGACTCCGGCGCTACCCACTCATTCGTGGCTAGAGCCTTTGTAGAGCATCATCGATTGACTCTAGATCGTGTTCGGGATTCCTTCTATGTCAAGTTTCCTTCTGGTGAATCTGTGTTGTCAGATTTGGGCATTTTGGATTGCCCGGTTTTGTTGGGGGACTTTCTTGCGAAGGCGGACCTGAAAATGATTGATCTGGAGGACTTCGATGTCATTTTGGGCATGGGCTGGCTCTCTCGGTATGATGCGGTCATTCAGTGCAAAGGAAAGCGCTTGGACTTCGTCAGGGACGACGGTCAGCCCGGCAGCGTGTATGCTGCTCTGTGTCAGGATTTTCCTGTCATCTCTGTGGTATGTGCTCAGAGATTGTTTCTTTCTGATTGTTGTGTTTGTTTAGTCTCGGCGATTGGAGCCGCTGTTAGCGTGCCATGCTTGGAAGAGATTCATATTGTTCGTGGTTTCGCCGATGTTTTTCCTGATGATCTTCCTGGTCTTCCTCCTGATCGGGATGTTGAGTTTGTGATCGATTTAGAGCCGGGTACACGTCCTATTGCTAAGGCGCTGTACCGGATGGCCCCTCGTGAGTTAGAGGAGTTGCGAGTTCAGTTGGATGAGCTGTTAGCTAAGGGGTTAATTAGGCAGAGTTCATCGTCTTGGGGTGCTCCTATTTTGTTCGTAAAGAAGAAAGATGGGTCGATGCGGCTCTGCATCGACTATAGAGAGTTGAACAAGGTCACTATCAAGAACAGGTACCCCCTGCCGAGGATCAATGATTTGTTTGACCAGTTGCGTGGTAGCACGGTGTTCTCCAAGATCGATCTTCGTTCTGGTTATCACCAGCTTAGGATCCGTGAGGCGGATATTCCACGGACTGCATTTAGGTCGAGACATGGACACTTTGAGTTTCTGGTAATGTCGTTTGGTCTGACCAACGCACCTTCAGCCTTCATGGATATGATGAACCGGGTGTTCAAGGATTTTCTCGATAAGTTCGTTGTGGTCTTCATTGATGACGTGTTAGTTTACTCTCGCAGTGCTGAGGAGCATGAGCAGCATTTGCTTTTGGTCCTATCGGAGTTGAGGAGCCACAAGTTATTCGCCAAATTGAGCAAGTGCGAGTTTTGGTTGCCTCAAGTTTCTTTTCTAGGCCACGTGGTGAACAAGGAGGGGATCTCGGTCGATCCAGAAAAGATTGCAGCAGTGATGGATTGGAGTAGACCGAGTTCGCCTAAGGAAATCAGGAGTTTCTTAGGGTTGGCTGGCTATTACAGAAGATTTGTGGAGGGTTTCTCTTCCCTAGCCGCACCTTTGACCAAGCTGACTCAGAAGAATGTGGCTTTTGTTTGGAGTGAGAAGTGCGAAGACGCTTTTCTAGAGCTGAAGGAGAGATTGTGCACTGCTCCCGTCCTGACCCTGCCTACCGAGGGAGTAGATTATGATGTTTATGTGGATGCTTCGCTTGTAGGTTTGGGATGCGTATTAATGCAAGAGGGAAAGGTAATTGCCTATGGGTCAAGGCAACTGAAGACTCATGAGAAGAATTATCCCACGCATGACCTCGAGTTTGCAGCGGTTATTTATGCTTTGAAGTTGTGGAGGCACCTGCTTTATGGGGCTCAATGCAAGATCTTCACTGATCATAAGAGCCTGAAGTACGTGTTCACGCAGAAGGAGTTGAATCTGCGTCAGCGGCGGTGGTTGGAATATGTGGCTGATTATGATGTGGAGATCCAGTATCATCCGGGCAAGGCCAACGTGGTGGCCGACGCCCTGAGCCGAAAGGCGGGAAAGATCTTTAACCTCTCCACCGATCGTTTAGTGGAGGAGTTCCTCCTTATGGATATATCAGTGGGATGCTGTAGTTTGCAGAGTAGTTTGTCAGTGGCAGAGCCGTCCTGGATTTTTTTGACTAGGCTGCACCAGAAGGACGATCCTGATCTTATGCACCTTTTCACCAGGACTGAGAAGGGAGAGTTGCCCGATTTTGCTATCGATGGTGCGGGTACTTTGAAGTACCGCGGCAGGTTTTGCGTTCCCGCTGTCGGGGATATTAGGAGGATGATTTGCAGTGAGGCTCATGGTTCCAGCGTTTCCTACTATCCAGGATCTACGAAGATGTACCGTGACTTAAGACAAATTGCCTGGTGGTATGGCATGAAAGGAGATATAGCCCGATTTGTTGATGAGTGTCACACTTGCAAGCGTGTGAAGGCCGATCATGGAAGGCCTGGTGGTAAGTTGACTCCGCTAGAGATCCCGACTTGGAAGTGGGAAAGTATATCTATGGATTTCATTACGGGTTTACCAAAATCCCCGAGAGGATTTGATTCTGTTTGGGTTGTAGTAGATAGATTGACGAAGTGCGCTCACTTCGTGCCTTATAAGATTGATTACCCGATGAAGAAGATAGCAGAGTTATACATGAATGAAGTCATCCGACTCCACGGTGTGCCGGTTAGCATCATTTCCGATCGAGATTCCCGGTTTACTTCTCGTTTTTGGCAGAGGCTACAGGAGGGTCTGGGTACGGATCTGAGATATTCGACTGCCTACCACCCGCAGACCAATGGGAAGACGGAGAGGGTGAACAAAATTGTTGAGGATATGATCCGGTGCTATATTTTAGACCATGGTGGGGCGTGGGATGAGCGGCTGCGACTTATGGAATTTGCCTACAACAACAGTTATCAGGAAAGTTTGCAGATGGCTCCGTTCGAAGCCTTGTATGGGAGGCGCTGTAGGACTCCGTTGTTTTGGGCTGAGGCTGGTGAGAGGCCTTTGTTGGGTCCCGAGGCGCTTGAGGAAATGGAAGTTTATGTGAAGCTTATTCGGGAGAAGCTTCGCATAGCCCAGGAGAGATATGAAAAGAACGCCAACCGGCGTAGATCTGCTTTGGAGTTTTCCGTCGGGGACCTTGTATTCCTCAAAGTTTCCCCGATGGTAGGTGTTAAGAGATTTGGTAAGAATCGGAAGTTGGACCCAAGGTATGTGGGCCCGTTTGAGATTTTGGAACGGGTTGGCGTGTCAGCATATAGATTAGATTTACCAGCAAACTTCCCGGGTGTGCATAATGTTTTTCATGTTAGCCAATTGCGGAAGTGTGTTCGCAGTAGTGGAAAGCTCTTGGATGTTGTGCCCCAGTTGGAGCCCAACCTCTCTTTTGTTGAGGTGCCGGTTCGTATTTTAGATACTCAGGAGCGTGTGCTGCGAAAGAAGTCCATACCGATGGTTAAGGTTCTATGGAAAAATCAGGATTTGGAGAGCGCGACTTGGGAGTTAGAGTCGGCTATGAGGAGGGCTTATCCTCACCTGTTTTGTTGATTTAATTGGTATGTTTTCCTTCTTGTAACTCCTATTAGTTGTTTCTCCTTCTTTAGTAGGAGTGTTGTGCGTAAAGTTTCGGGACGAAACTTTCTTTTAGGGGGAGTGACTGTAACGCCCCCGATTTTCCTGCGGTTATTTGTATTCTCGTTGGCGTTACGATGACGCGTTTCCGTAGCTTGTGCCATATGTGGAGTATGGTTTAGCTCCTTTGAACTGAGTGCCCTGTTTTGTAGCCTGTTGGCAAGATCTCCCTAGCAAGCCGAGTCGTTTTGGGTGACCCGGTGTGGCCTCTCGGGGCGGATGTTTGTGTTTGGCTTTGTTTGGGTATAACTCGAGTTCTGTTTGTTGAAAGTTAATTTCGACTTCGCCGTTGTGTTCATAGAGTGGGTATTTAGCTACGGTGCGAAGTTTGTCGAATTCCGAGGTGATTCGGTTTTCGTGTCGTTTGGCGTGTTATTAGTATTTGTAATCAATTAATTAAATTGATTTGGCTTGTTTTGTAGCCCTTCGGTTTTGACCGATTAATAAATTCTGCGGGAGAATTTATTTGGGCAGTTATTGCCTTGCCTTGGTGGCAGCCATATTTTGGCTATTCTTTTATGGAATTTTCTTAATTTTAATTAAGTAATTAGGCGTGTCAGGGTTCGGTTATGGGTGAACCGGTGTTTAGCTTTTCGTATAAAGCTCTATTTAAGAAGTGACGGCTCACTTCTTCTTCTTCTTTTCCTGAGAGAGAAGCCGTCGCTGCCTTTTCGCGGAAATCAGAGGAGAAACCGCCCGTCCTATACCTCATTTAGTCGGCGATTCCGGGCTTGTTCGTGGACGGAATTCGATTCCGAAAACGGCGTTGTCTTGCTCTCTCCGAGATCTTCGTTTCGACGGTAAGATATTCGATTTTCATGGAGTTTTGATGAGATTTGGGTTTCGGTTTTGGAGTTTTCAGCCATTAATGGCCGTGAGATTTATTCTAGGTGCTGCGGCTGGTTGTTCCGTGTGAAGAGGAGGAGAGCCATCCAGGCTTCGCTGAAAGTTGAGGCAAGTGGTATTCTTGCCCTTGCCAAGTTTCTTTTTGATTATTTTTGCTGAAATAGAAATCCCTGTTAGCCCAGGTTAGAGGCATTGTTGTTCTCATTTTTCTTGCTATCTATAGGAATTAGTTCCTCCTATTGACCCCCCTACTTGTGCTGTTGGAACCCAACTTTGCCGGCGTAATGCCGTTTATCTTTGTTCAGATTTGCTCTGGTTTGGGTGTAGCCGAGAGGGAGTGTTAGGAGGGGAGGGGGGTGTTTTTCCCAAATTTGTTGAGTGTATTACTCGAGTGGTAGCTTTGAGATACTCGAGTAGGTAGTAGATTACTCGGGTATTAATTCTAGAGTACTCGAGTAGTGGTTTCGAGTACTCGAGTGGTAGCTTTGAGATACTCGAGTAGGTAGTAGATTACTCGAGTATTAGCCGTGGAGTTACTCGAGTAGTAAGTAACAACTCGAGTAGGGGTCTTGGGTTACTCGAGTAGTGGGCTCGAGTACTCGAGTAGTAGCTTTTAGATACTCGAGTAGAAGGCATTAACTCGAGTATTTGCCTTGGAGTTACTCGAGTAGTAGGTAACTACTCGAGTGGGGGTTCTGAGTTACTCGAGTAGTAGATAACTACTCGAGTATGTGGGTTGGTTTACTCGAGTAGTAGGCATCTACTCGAGTGTAGTTGTTTGTAGATACTCGAGTAGTTGCTTGTAGATACTCGAGTAGTTGCTTGTAGATACTCGAGTAGCTGCTTGTAGATACTCGAGTAGCTGTTTGTAGATACTCGAGTAGTTGTTTGCAGATACTCAAGTAGCTGGTTGGAGTACTCGAGTAGTTGGTAACTACTCGAGTGCTGGCTATGTTTGTATACTCGAGTAGTAGGCGACTACTCGAGTAGAGGGTTGAGGTACTCGAGTAGTAGGCGATTACTCGAGTAGAGGGTTGAGGTACTCGAGTAGTAGGCGACTACTCGAGTAGAGGGTTGAGGTACTCGAGTAGTAGGCGACTACTCGAGTAGAGGGATGAGGTACACGAGTAGTTGGTAACTACTCGAGTACTGGAAATTCCCTGCCCTTTTCTTCTGTCTCAGAATCGTTCGACTATCGTCGATCTCGGTTTCTGCTTTAGGCCGTTCGACTATCGTCGACCTCCGGTCGACAATCGTCGAGCTCCGTTTTTTTTACCTTAGTGGGATTGTGGTTAGAGTTTGGTTTTGGCTTAAAGTGAGTGGGTCTCACTCAGCGCCTTGTCGTGTTGATTCTTTTCAACACTCTTCCTTTACCTTATTTTCCGTTCCCGAGTGGTTTTCTTGTTATTTTTCTGATATTTCCTTGTCAGCCGTTTTCGTTACCTTCTTAAAGGCCGAATCGTGGGTCGTGGTTAGTAGTGGTGGTTCATAGCTCTTCAAGAGGGTGGAGTTGTGTGATATAGCCAAGGCCACTCTTGTTTTTCTTGCTCCAGGTACGGGCTGGGCATGTGTGGGTGGAAGGTCCCTTGTGCTTTCACGTGTAGACCCTTGAGCTTGTTGACTTGGGCATGGTGGATTGGGGGACTGCATTTGCCTTCGATCCGACTCCTCGTTGTTTGTTTTTGCTACTACCACCTCCCACAGTTTAGGGTGTTATAAGTTTTTTCCTTGGTAGTTTGCAGCACTTTTGGCTCTCGGTAGCCTAGTAGGCCCGGCAGGATGTTGTTCCTGAGTGGGGTTGTTGCTGTTTCCTTTGCTCGTTGTGTTTTTCTGTTGTCCTGGTTTGGACAGATGTGGCTCTTTCTACTGCATGTTTTCAGTTACTTCTTCCTTTTGGTTGACTCTTACATGCAGTTGTTTTTACCTTGTTGCTTGCTGAGGTATTCTGTTTTCTTTTGGAATACCCTAGGTTCTGAGCCGTAGCCAGTCGGGTGGCTAGTTTGCAGTGGTGGTGTTGGTGGTCTCTCGGACTTTGGAGTTCCGTTTACCTTGCTAGTGAGGTAGTTTTTCAGTACATTCTTACAGACAGACATATGTGCCAGTGGGTTCGTGTCAGGTTGTTGGCGCCCACTGGTAGTTTCTCTTACCCTTGTACTAGATATATTACTTATGCTGCTACCATTTTCTGGAGATAGTCTACTGGCTCTGAGAAGGTTTTATGCAAGCTTGCTAGTTACCTTTAAACTATAAATATTATTATAAACAAAGCTCATGATCGGCATGTTTTATAAGACTTAATCACTATTTTTCAAATCACGTATGAAAATCGTTTTCTTATATATCATATAAATTAAATGTAGTGTCTTGCATAGCATGAGTGGTTCTCTTGGGACCCTTATGCGCTCTTTAGGGTGTAAAACCTAATTAAAGTATTTTTTTTTCTTTCCGAAGCGTATAAATATAGTTTTTCTTTTGTGGACTAGGTGATCCACTGAGCTGAAGGATACGGTCTCTAAAATATAATTGATTTTCTATTCATAAAACACAGGATTTTCTTGCATAAAGTTTGTAGTTGGTTTTGCCTGAGCGTCAGCGGTTATCCCCTGCTTGACGTGACATCATGACACGTGTTTTCTCATACTCTGATAATTCCTATAATTGGAGAAAATGCGGGTTGTGATACGTGGGCCTAAAGGGTCTTGAATTGAATGACCTACGGTGTCTGAACGCAGTTCAGTCACCGAAGAGAATCCCAAAGAACGATCTTCTTGGCGGGAGGAGTCATGAAGTTCCCGTCGTGCACCGCTCCCAACCTCACATTTTCCGTCTGGTATTGAAAGAAAATTGCGAGCACATGACCATGGTTGAGTGGGTCCCGGTAAAACATACTATATGAATATAGTAAATCTGCCCGAGATACCACGCCATGGCTATCGCCGCGACCGGTAAGAGCAAAGGTGAGGAGGTTGTGGAGAATGCGCAAAGCAGGGGAAATATGGTGGGTGCCTTTGGATTTCTTTATGGTGTAGGGAGCGGTGTCATTACTGATTTCCGACCAAAAGGTGAGGAGGTTAAAATCGGAAGGGAAATCAATATAAATATCGAGATAAGCGGGAGAATTGGAAAATGCCTATGAGCAAAAGCCCATGGCGACATTGAGTTGGCGGATGGTGAGTTGATGAATCACCCCACTCATGCGAAAGATGATGAAATTTTCATTCGCCGTCGAATGGAACACAAAGTAAGCCAAGAATTCGACGGTGAGCTCAAGGAAAGTGGGCTCTGAAATAGAGAAGAGGGCACTCCATACAGGGGTGGATAGAAATTCCCTCACTAACTCTGCCGCTCCAAAGGTCGCAAGGATCGCGCAATCCAAGATCAGGAATACACCAAAAGGTTTGGCGCGTAATCGTTCACTCCGGTCCTGCTAGGTGGAGTTGTCAAAGAGGAGCATGCCTTCTTCCGTAGTGGGGTTCGCGGGGTGCTCGAAGGAAGAGGCCGTGGAACGAGGGTGGTGGCAAGGCATGCTGAGAAAAAGGTTCGAATTTCGGCCTAAGATGGGAAGGAAGAGTAGAATGGAGGCTGGATGGTGTGGGGAAAAGAGAAGGGGAGAAATTCTATTTGTAGCGTTTTTTGGATCAGACACGCCCCCCTGTCACGCCCGTGACAGGGGGCGTGTATAAAAAAAACAAGAAGGAATCCGAGGCTCCGTGCCTCGGATTCGCGGGTCACGCCCCAGAGTCACGGCCGTGACTCTGGGGCGTGATGGACTAAAATTTAAAATAAAAGAGAATCTGAGGCGTGACTGCCTCAGATTTGCGGGTCACGCCCGTGACTATGGGGCATGGCGTGCAAAAATTAAAGAAAAAGGGAATCTGAGGCGTGACCGGGGCAGCGCCTCGGATTCGGCGACACGGGCCTGGGTCACGTTCGTGACCAAGGTCCGTAAATGAAATGATTTTTCCTTTTTTTCCTTTTTATTATTATTTTTTACATAGCCAGGCTAAAACTTTTTCGCGTATGTCACGCCCGTGACCATGTTGGTCATGCCCGTGGCATGCTCGAAAGATGTATAGAAAAAAAAACACGCTCACTGAAACTAGTCTCGGGTTTTGCAGGACGAACCAAACACGCCTCTATCACGCCCGTGACCCACAGATCACGGCTGTGACATGGGCGTTTACAAACAAAATTGCATTAAAAAAATTTTGTCCCATTTTTTTAAAAACCTCGTATTTTTTTTATATTTTTGTGACAGAAATAAAATAAACTATATAAAATTTACCGACGTGAAGAAATCACATGAACTTGACGTTCGAACCCGACTGATCTTCATGCAGCAATGAACCTTCAAACCTGCAAAAACTTAAATATAAATTTAAATAACAAGAGAGGATAATCATGGGGTGCCTCCCACGAGCGCATTTTATGGTCGTTGAGCTCGACCTTTGCGGCGTACGCTTACTATGGGCTAGACAAGTATATATTGCCAAAGCATTCATTAATATTATCACCGGAGAAAAATAATTTCAACCGGTGTCCATTTACGTTTAATTCGCCTATTTTCGGATGCGAAAGTAGTATCGTGCCGTAAGGCCAAACCTCCTTAACGAAAAAAGGGTCGGACCAACGGGACTTAAGCTTCCCCGGAAATAAGCGTAAGCGCGAGTTATAGAAAAGCACTTGGTCTCCCGGTTGGAATACCTTTGGGTGCTTAATTTTTCTATCGTGATAAAATTGTGTGCGCTCCTTATATAGTTTATTACTCTCGAAAGCGAAGGAGCGTCACTCATCGAGCTCGTTAATTTGGAATTTATGGAGCTCCGAGGACAAATTTTCATCAATATTTAAAAATTTAAGTGCCCAAAAGGCACGATGTTCAAGCTCAATCGGTAAGTGGCATGCTTTCCCATAGACCAATCGATACAGCGTACAACTGATAGCGAAATTGTATGTGGTACGGTAAGCCCATAGAGCATCATCAAGCTTGACAGACCAATCCATTTGATTAGTAGAAAACATTTTTTCTAATATTCGCTTTAATTCACGGTTTACTACTTCTACTGTGCCACTACATTGAGGAGCAGATTTTCCGCTTGTGCGATCATTTTCACATACAAGCACATTTTTGTGCCAGGCGCACATTTTTCGCTCGCGCGAGCATTTTCCGCCCGCGTGCGAATTTTTTCGCCTAGGCGCGTATTTTCTGTTTGGAAAAGCATTTTCCGTCAGGGTGAGTATTTATTACCTGAGCGCATTTTTCGCACCTGCGAGCGCATTTTTTATAACAGTAGAGAATTTTCCGCCTGCGTGCCCGCTTTCAGAACGGGCGCTCATTTTCCCCCGGCAGGCCCATTTTCTGACCAGGCGCGCCCGGTGGAGAATTTTTTTGCCCGGGCGCACATTTTTTTCCCGGGCGCGCATTTTCTGATCGGGTTCGCATTTTACTCCCGAGCGCGCATAATTTCACCCTGACAGGCATATTTCGCCCAAGTGCGCATTTTTAGAATAGGGCGCATTTTCGACCCGTGCGGGCATTTTAGTTGCTCAGGAGTGCATTTTTTATGTCTGGGGCATATTTCTTTGCCCGCGGGTGTATTTTGAGCCCGTTCACGCATTTCTGACCGGGCGTGCATTTTTCGCATAGGAGGAAATTTTTTCGCTCGGGCGCGCATTTTGCACCCCGAAGCGAAATTTTCCTCCTAGACACCCATTTTTTGCAAGGGTGCATATTTTCCGCCGGGGAGCGCATTTTCTACCCGTGTGAGAATTTTTTTGTGGGTGCGCATTTTGCTTCTGTGCGCTTATTTTGCACCCGGAGCGCATTATGTGCCATTGCGTGCATTTTGCGCCCCAGCACACAATTTTCCTCCCGGGCACCCATTTTCCTCAAAGCGTGCATTTTTCGCCCCGGTGTGCATTTCCCCCCTGGGCGCGCATTTACCTCTTGACCCCTCATTTCTTTCTCGGGCGCACATTTTCCACCCGGGTCGCATTTCCCGTCTAGTGACGCATGTTTTGCTTGGGCGCACATTTTCTGCCCAAGCGCACATTTTCCACCCTAACGAGAATTTCCTGCCCGAGCACACCTTTTCGACCGGGCAAGCATTTCCCGCCTTCACGCACATTTTTTTTCTGGGCAAGCATTTCCTGCCACACATATATTATTTGCTGGAGCGAGCATTTTTTGCCCAGTCCAGCCTTTTTTCGCCCAGGAGAGCAATTTTTGCCCTGGCGCAAATTTTTTGCTCGCGCGTAAATATTTGTTGGGTACACTAAAAAATATGTACCAGATTTGGAGAAGCCTCATCTTACCCAATGATATACATCAATTTGTATTTGATGTATGTTTGAGTTTTATTGTGCAGGTATAAGGTTTGTAAAGAAATTTTTCTAAGTACAAGTATCGACACCAGAAGCAAAGGTGTGTCGACACCCAGAAGTTGTGTCGACACTAGAAGCAAAGCTGTGTCGACACCCAGGCATTGTGTCGACACCTGAAGAAGAGGTTGTGTCGATACCCAGAATTGTGTCGACACCTAAGGCAGGAATTGTGTCGACACCTATAGCAGAAGTTGTGTCGATACCCAGGAGTAATGTCGACACCAGAAGAAAGGCTTGTGTCGACACTCAGGAATTGTGTCGACACCTGAAGAAGGTTTGTGTCGACAGCTAGACACATACTCAATGCCATCTTACAATAACAGCTATTCTGAGTCAGAAGGCTTGTGTCGACACACAGGACTTGTGTCGACAAACAGTCAATGATAGCTATACACACACTCAACGCCACTTTTCTGTAGCAGCTAAGTCAAGACCAGAAGTAGTTGTGCCGACACACAGGACTTGTGTCGACACACACACTCAATGACGACTGGACATACACTCAATGCCATTTGTTTGCAGAAGTTATGTCGAGACCAAGAGCAGTTGTGTTGACACACAGGACTTGTGTCGACACATACAAAGAGAAGAAGTGTCAAGCAGCTGAAGAATGACTATGTCAACACCTGGAGTGTTATGTCGACTTCATCAAGACTTGTATCGACACTTAGTCTATTTTTGTCGACACATATGAAGCAGATTGTTGAGTGGATCGTGCTGAGTTGTTAAGTCTCTAAGGAATAAACTATCAGGACTGGTGGGTTGACAGCTGTCATTACCAACAGGTCTGACACCTTTGTCAGAACCGTCAGAAGGTTATTACAAACTGGATAAGCCGGTAACCAGGAGAAATCTCTTTATATAGGACTGATTCGTGACAACTTAAGGACAACAGAACAGATACAGAGAAAAAAGTGAATCATCCAAAGGAAGAATTTCATAACAAGTAAAGGCGTGACCCTTAAGAAGGAAGATTCTTAACAGTCTGTAGAGAAGATTCAGATCTTATTCAGAAGTCAAGGAAGGAGCTGACAGGAGATCAACTTCTACATTAAGAAGAGTTCAACCTTATTTTGTTCTATCAAGAAGCTTTGAAATAGCTAAGTCAGGTTGGATCTGAAGTTTCAGTTCATTCAAGAACTGATCAAGAAGCACTCACCTATAGAGTGATCTATCTTGTGATATTCCTTAATCTCTCAAATGCTCAATTACTTGTAGGATCTTTTGTTAAATCTGAGTTGTAAGCCTGTAATTATAAAGGTTGAGGTAGGGCTGAGTGCCTGAGGTGTAGGACTATTGATAGTCTGAGTTGTAATCCTAGTTATAATGGCTGAGGTAGTGCTGTGGCCTTAGGTAGGATTCTTGGGAAGAATCTGAGTTAGGATTCTTGGGAAGAATCTGAGGTAGGACTTGTATAAGTCTGAGGTATAGGAACTATCTGGTTCTGAGTTGTAAGATCTGTGGATCTGAGCTAGTGGAAGGAAGTTGTGCTGAATCCAGTTCTCTACTGGATAGGCAAAGGGGGAAGTGGATGTACCCATACCTTGGGGAACCACTATATATTTTGTGTATGCTAAACTGTGTTTTCTGTGTTAATATTGTATGTTCTGTATTGTGATAAGAACTGTTAAATTGTCTAAAATTCTTAAAGATAATTAGAACCTATTCACCCCCCTCAAGGTGTTTAGGCTCTTGAAATAAGTCTTTCAAGTGGTATCAGAGGGAGGTTTCTTAAAGATTGACTTAACAGTCTTAGTGAATCTCCTTGGCAATTAACAAATTTCAAGAATGGGTTCAAGTGAGAATCAGAAAGAACTTGGATCTATGAAACTGCCTATCCGCAAGAAGGAATGTTTTGGCATATGGAACGAAAGGGTCAGATTGTTTATGGAAGCTTCTGATCCAAGAATTTACATCACTGTACAGGAAGGACCCTCATTCCAATGAAGGTATCAGCACTGGATGAAAATGTGAAAACCCCAAAGAACTATTCTGAGATGACAAAGGATGAAATCATCCTGGCAACTCTAGACAAAAGGGCACATAATATCATTGTAAGCGTCATTGATGATGCCACCTTTCAAAATCTGGTGCACTGTAAAACCTCCAAGTAAATGTGGGACACCCTTATTATTTATATGGAGGGAACAGAAGAAGTTAGAGAAGACAGAAAATCCATGCTGAATCAGGAGTATGAGAGCTTTAGACAAGCCAAGAATGACACCATAACTGAATGCTACAAGAAATTCTTCATGATTGTAAATGAGCTGATGACTTATGGAAGAGTCTTCAACACTTATGAACTGAATGACAAGTTTCTGATATCTCTAACAAATTTATACCATCACAGAGGTGGCAAGGCTTGCAGATACACCTCCTCCCATACTGTTTGGAAAGCTTCTTTCATATGAAATGCAGCTTACAACTAGGAAGGAGGAAGAGAAGAGCAGTAGATCTGAACACAAGGAAAAGTCAGTTGCCTTTAAGGCTGAAGGCACAAGAAAGGGCAGGAGAAAATCTCCTTCTCCTCCCAGAAGGAGTGCTGAGGCAGAAGAAGGAATTCCTGATAATACCTCATCAGACAGCCACACCTCTGATTGAGGATTTTGTAGCTTTCACAAGGCAGTTCCAAAGATTCATGAAGAAGAATGAGTGGAGAACCAGACCTTCTACATCCTTTTCCAAGGATTAGTACTACAAGAAAAAGAAGACTCCCAAGGAGGGCAGGTATACTTCTAAACTTAGTAAACAATCTAATTCTAAGATTGTGTGCTATTTTTGTAACAGGCAAGGATATGTCATAGCAGACTGTCCAGACAAGAGGGCTTAATCAAAAGACAAGAAGAAACAACAAATGAAGGGCAAGAAGGAGAAATCTTTTGTTGCCCAGAAGCAGAATAGCTGGACAGATTCTTCATCATCTGAATCAGGAAAAGAAGAAGGTGCTGAAGCATATGTTGGGCTATTCTCAACTAAAGAGGATTCTAAGGAGTTAGAATTCCTAAAAATGCTGGACTCCATAAATGGAGTGGAAGAATATTGCTGTAGAGGGCTAATGGCCCTATCAAAAAATGATAAATGTCAAGATCAGGCTGGTCCTAGAAAGATATACAATTCTCCCTCAGCTTCTGACTATTTCACTGGATAAGAATCAAAAGCATCTGCATCAAGATATGAGGATGGTTCTGAGTCTGAATGGTATGCACACCAACACATTGATGAGTATGGTGGGTTGTTGCAAGCTCTAAAGAGAAGCAAGCTTCTTATCAAAGAGCAGGCCAAGGAGATTGAATCTCTTAAGAAGACAATATGAGAATCAGCCAAGCTGATTGATTTGAAACTAAAAGAGGTTGCCAAACTGAAGAACATAACTGTTATTCAGATGGGCACAATCACTTTCAAGGAAAATCATATCAAGAACCTGGAGGTAGGACTCCAGAAAGAAAGAGAGCTAGTGGCTAAATTCTCTAAGCCAAAATCTGTCTTGCTCTTAATAGACAATTTCATTCCTCAGAAAGGAAAGACTGGTTTAGGTTTTAAGGGAAGAACTAGGGCCACCAATTCTCATGGAAAAGGTAAGGCCCCAGTTCAACCACTAGCCTCTAAGCCCCATATTTTCTTTAGGAAGGAGTTGTAACCTACTAATAGGCATGATCATGAAATTACTCATGGTCACTGTGAGTATGGAGATCACATTGGCAAGTGTGCAAATGCCAGTAGGCCACTCTATAGGCAAGCCCATTAGGTTCAAAAGGAATTCTTAGGGTTTGCTGCTCCTGCACCTATACTTAACAGGACTTCTAGCAACAAGGTTGTGAAGTCTGTACCTAAGAGAAGGTACAACAGGTTTGAGTGTCGGTGTTGTGGCAAGGTTGGCCACTTTGCCATGGATTGCTGGTTTAACACAAGTGTTAGAACCAAGAGTAGTTTACCTATCAGAAAATCTATAGCTAAACATGTTATTTCCCAAACTAACAAGAACCTAGGACCCAATAATAATTTGGGTTCTAAGGATAAGTAATTCTTTATTTGATGCAGGTGGATCCAAGTGACCATACCCCTATATGGTACTTGGATAGTGGATGTTCTAGACACATGACTGGAATAAGAAGAATGTTGGATGACTTTGTACCCCATAGAGAATGGTCCCAAAGTCATCTTTGGTTGATCAGAAAAAGGAGTCATCAAAGGATTTGGTAACATTTCTTGTGACTCAATTACTATCACTAAAGTGGCTTATGTGAAGGGTCTGAAACATAACCTGATTAGCATAAGTCAGCTTAGTGATCTAGGTTATGACATCTCCTTTCACAAAAGGGAGTGCCAAATTAAGAGGTCAAGTGATCAAGGGATCATTTTGACTGGCTCCAGGAAAGGAGATGTTTATTGTCTTAACCTAGATTGTGAGTTGAACAACTCACCTATTTGCCTAGTTGTAGATGAGAAAGCTTCACTATGTGTCAAGTGGCATAAAAGGCTAGCTCATCTGAACTATAAGTCCATAGGACTGCTGTTTAGCATGGGTCTGGTAAGGAATGGTCCTCCAGTCAAGTGCATTAAAGAGGGAGTGTGTTCAGTTTGCCAAAAGGGTAAATAGAACGAGTCCTCTTTTCCTGTACTAGATGTTTATACCTCTTGCATATGGATTTGTTTGGTCCTATGCCAGTTCATAGTCTTGGTAGGAAAGTATATGCACTAGTTGTTGTGGATGACTATTCTAGATACACTTGGGTGTTCTTCTTGGGGCAAAAATATGAAACCCCTAGTGTTTTCAAGACTTTTGTTAGACAAGTTCAGAATGAATTTAACAATTCAGTGGTCAAAATCAGATGTGACCACTGAACTAAATTTCAGTCTGAATGTATGACAAAATTCTGTGAAGAACTTGAGATATATCAGGAGTTCTCCTCACCTAGAACACCTCAGCAAAATGGAATTACTGAAAGAAAGAATAGAACTCTTATTGAGGCTGGTAGAACTCTACTCAGTGATACTACTCTCCCTGAATATTTCTGGGCTGAGGCAGTAAATACTGCTTGTCATGTTCTCAATAGAGCATCCATAAATAAGAAACTTAAGTTGACTCCCTATTAGATTTTGAAAGGAAGAAAACTAAACATTTCTTATTCCAGAATCTTTGGTAGCAAGTGTTATGTCCTAGTTAATGGTAAACACTACCAAACAATGTTTGCTATCAAATACCTAAAACGGATATTTGTTGGGTACATCAATAACAGTAAGGCATACAAGGTCTACAACTTGACTACCTAAGTTGTAGAAGAGTCAGTCCATGTTGTTTTTGATGAGTCAAGATTGATTAATAATGAATTGTCTAGTTCTTCAGTTAGTTCTACAGGTATAACAGACAGGCTGGACAAAATGACCATCAATGTAGAAGACCATTCTAGGATTGATGATGGAAAAGATGCATATTGTCTAGGGGGAGAACAAAACTCACTAGATGATGAAGACAATGAGGAGCATCAGGTGGAGGAAAATGAAGAAGGCCATGAGATAGACAGGTTTCCTCCAGCTAGAAGACACCTGAAGGATCATCTAGCTCACCAAATCATTGGTGATGCAAGTCAAGGTGTTCTAACAAGGAGCAAGAACATGAACATAGTTTTATGTTCAAAGTTTATTGTCACAGATAGAACCCAGGAAGTTTGAAGAAGTCATGCTAGATACTAACTAGGTTGATGCTATGTAAGAAGAACTGAATCAATTCAGAAGATGCAAAGTCTAGGAACTGGTTCCTAAACCTAAGGATCACAACATCATAGGAACAAGTGGATCTACAGAAACAAACTTGATGAAAATGGCACAATTATCAAGAACAAGGCAAGGCTGGTAGCAAAAGGCTACATGCAAGAGGAAGGGATTGACTTTGATCAAACCTTTGCCCCAGTAGCAAGGCTAGAGGCTATAAGGATGTTCTTGGCCTATGCTGCATATCAAGGGTTCAAGGTATATCAAATGGATGTAAAGTCAGCATTTCTGAATGGTGACTTAAAAGAGGGAGTCTATGTTGAACAACCCTCAGGTTTTGTAGATTCTCATTATCCTGATTATGTATATAGGCTTAGGAAAGCTCTATATGGTTTGAAACAAGCCCCTAGGGCTTGGTATGAAACCTTGTCTACTTTTCTTATTGAGAATAAATTCTCTATAAGAAAGATAGACAAAACTCAATTCTTTAGGGAATCTAAAGGCAAGATTATCCTTGTCCAGATATATGTTGATGGCATTACCTTTGGATCTACTGAAAACAACCTTTGTAGAAAGTTTGCCAAACTTATGCAAGGGAAGTTTGAGATGAGCAGTATGGGTGAGCTGAAGTTCTTCTTGGGACTTCAAATCAGACAGACTGATAATAGATAATCCATATCTCAGTCTAAGTTCACCAAGGAGTTGATTAATAAATATGGTATGGACTCAGCCTCCGCCATGAAAACTCCAATGGGAACAAGTATGCCTATAGGAAAAGATGAGACAGGGAATCCTGTTGATGAATCTTTGTATAGAGGGATAATTGTCTCCCTACTCTACTTGACTGCTAGTAGACCTGACATCATGTATGTTACATGTGTCTGTGCTAGGTACCAAGCATGCCAAAAGGAATCTCATTATACTGCAGTTAAGAAAATTTTTAGATATCGTAACGGCACACCTAATATAGGTCGTTGGTACCCTAAGAATAGAGATTTCACACTAACTGGTTTCTCAGATGCAGATTTTGAAGGATGCAAAGAAGACAGGAAAAGTACTACAAGAACCTGTCAATTCCTAGGTGGAAGGCTGGTGTCATGGTGCAGCAAGAAGCAGACCGGTGTAGCCATATCAACAGCTGAGTCTTAATATGTAGCCGTAGGCAGTTGTTGTGCACAATTATTGTGGATAAAGCACCAACTTGAAGATTATGGTATCAAGGTAAGTAGAATTCCACTGTTCTGTGACTCTACAAGTGCTAGTTCTATTGCAAAGAATCCTGTATCACACAGTAGAACCAAGCATATAGAAATTAAGTTTCATTTCATAAGAGAACATGTGGAAAAAGAAGATATTAATCAAGAATTTGTAAACACCAATAAACAAATTGCTGATATTTTTACAAAACCTCTGGATGAAACAAAATTCAATTATTTTAAAATTGAATTAGGTATGTTGAACCTAGAATAGGTCAGCTCAAGCTTTCCTAAGTAGGATATGTCAGTAGAAAATTTCTCTGGAAATTTGTCTAAGTATAATGTTTGTGTCGACATAAGCAGACTTTGTGTCGACACACTCAGTTTGTTGTGTCAACAAAGAAAAAGGATGTGTCGACACAAGCATAGTATCTGTGACAACAGGAATATAGGTGTCGATACACCTCTGTCGAGACTTTAAGTTAGCTGATTTTTGTGTTTATACACAAAAATCAAAGTTGACACTCTATGTCGAGACTTAACCAGTCAATGTCGACACTGACATAAGTATGTCGACACATAGACGTGTCGACTAAACCTAAGTACTGTCGAGACCTAGTATTATTACTAAGGAGCGTCTTTTGAACTTCCCTTTACACCGAGACTATAAATAGGTGAAGCCAAAATCTTGTCAACTACGCTTTCAAATTTCTCGACTCTAGACCCCATGTCGACTTCAATCTTCTCTTCTCTTCCATCTCTTCTCTCTCTTTCTCCCTTCCATCAATGCGCCCATCAAAGAAGACAAGGTGAACGAAGGATATGAACTGGTTCGTAATGGATTCACGACAGCGTCTAAAAAAATTCAGGGTGTAATTACCCTAATTTCAGAAAATGGGCTGGAATTCTTGGTTTTAGAACCAACGAAGATTTGGAAGAAGGGGGTCGTGGAATTTTATACTTCTGTAACTGTGGACACTGACAAGAAGAAGTTCAAAGCCACTGTACAGGATTCTAGAGTAAAACTTATACTGAAGTCAATCAGGAAATCTCTTCAGCTTCCTTTGGTTAAGGATACTGATGAAATAACTCCATCCCTTACTAAAGAAGCACTAAGTTGGGCCGGGCTGAGACCTGATATCAAAGTTGGATCATCCATTACTCGGAACGGGATGAATTCACAAGGAAAGTTTCTGTCAGAAATAATAGGCAAGGTAATTTTGTGTAAAATTGGTGGACATGACAGAATTTCAGTCCACATGTTTAATCTAATGACAAGGGTCATATTCAAAGTGAAAACTGACTAGGCAGCAATAGTGTTTGACAAGAATCAAGAATGAGTAAAGAAACCAAACTTGGGTAGGATCCTAAGTCTATGTTTATCTTCATTAATACCAGATGTAATGAACCAACTGCAAGGATCCAAAATCAACCACATGAGGAGAATGGATGTGAGAATACTTTCTAGATGGGATAGAGTGTTGACAAAGGAAGTATCTACACCAAAAAAACAAATAAAGAAAGATAAAAAGAAGAAGAAAATTACTCAACAAGCAGAATCCTCCAGTGATTCTGAAGAGGAGGTAGTCTTCAGCTCAGATGAAGACCAGCAACAAAAGGAAGCCCAAGATCAAGTGGAGGGCAGTGAGCCCCTGGAACAACATATAATATCAACTCCAGGAGAAGAAAACCCAAAACAAACTGAGTTGCCTTCCCAAGGGGGAGGCATTGCTGAGGCTGCCCTAGAGAGTGAATTAGCTGCTGATACTGTTATGAATATAGTATCAGAAATCAACAATGCAGCTCAAGACAATGTTGAGAAAGAAACTCAAAATGAGCAAGTAAGTATCTCCTTTAAAGAGAGGGCCCTGGGCAAAAATCTGGATGTCCAGGGAAAACCTTTTGCTGTTCAAACTAATCTTGTTCCTACTATATAGGTGCAGCAAGAGTTCACTATGGAAGAGCTCTTTTCTGATTTACCTGATACAAGAACTGAGGGGGAGCAATCCTAGATTGAAAATGATTTGCCAAGGACTGAGGGGGTAGAGATGTTACATGTCCCATCTACTAAGGAAACTATTGATATAGAAAGCTCCTCACAACCCTCTAATGATGAGGAAGTCTCTTTGGCTAAGAAGAGAAAAATTGTTGCCATTAACGAAAGGAGCTCAGGCTACAAGACAGCCTTGCAATCAGTCACTCCACAACCTGCTCCAAGCATGGATTTCAGTTCACTACTGGTCCAATTGCAAGTTAAGATGGATGAGCAAAGGAAGTCTCTAGAAAAATATGTGGATGAATCAAATAAAGAACTACAGTTTCAGCTGGCTCAGGACATAAAGTCCATTAGACTTGATGTCAATCTGCACAAGAAAGAAATGACAGATTGCTTCCATAAGAGAGGCAATGTTGTGGTGTATTTGGCTGAGCAACAAAAGCTTATCAAGACTGAGATTGAGGACATTGCTACAAAGCAAGGATATGTTTTGGAAAATCAATTTAGATCTAATGAAAACCTTAAAGACTCCCATGCAGAAATCATCCAAAAACTGGGCATTATTTCAACAGATTTGAAAACTGAAATATCAAAGCAGATGCAAGTAGATATAGCTGCTATTCAGATAGCTATTGAAGCCTCCTAAAAGACAATTTCTGATACCTTACTGAAGTTCAAAGACTATTACAAAGAAGGTACAGAATATCTGGCTGATCAGATAAGGTTTCAGAAGACTGATCTAAGAGATCATATTACTAGAGAAGTCATAAAGGGGGAGAGATTGTTAGTGAAAGCTAGCTCTGACCATGCTAAATGGATCTCTAATTCCATCAGAGCTACACTTGGCTTTGCTCCTTTATGTGATGATGACAATGTTGCTGAATCTGGAATACAACCTGCTCATAATGAAGGAGATCAGCCTGAAGTTACACAAGTTATTTACCCTCCTGCTGATTTTGACATGGTTCAACAAGAAGTGCAGACAATGTACAGTCCTTCACAGGAGGCATCAAAGGTGATCATTGAAAAAGTAGAAATATCAGAGGTTGCCAAGAAAGCTCAAAAGGAGGCACAATTGTCCAAGAAAAGGTTCAGGGAACAGGCTGAATTGAAGCCAGATTTTGAGCAATGGAGCCCTACTTCATGGAATATCATTTTGACCGCCTAGAAGGCTGTAAAGGATAAGACCCATGATAGGGGTAAGTGGTATTCTGAGCAGGAATGGAACAAATATCAAGCTAGGCAGGAAGCCATTCTTCAGCATAGAAGAAGTGCAAAAGCTGGGAAGTTAGCTACTAATGCTCTGGAGCCTAGCAGGTACTTCCCCAAGCCTTTTCACTATTTTGAAAGGCAAAGGATAAAGGCTGAAGAATTAAAGAAGAAAGATCTCAAAGGGAAGAAACCTGCTGAGGATACAGAACCTTCTGTGCAGGAAAAGATTAAGTTTGGGAAAGGCATAGTGATTAAGGAGCAGAGCCAATCATAAGATAGATAGGCTTAAGTATAGAACAATGTAACTTTATGTTTTTGTTCTAAGGAAAACATGTAAACTGGTGTATTTTCTTATTAAATAATAAAATCACCTTCTCTATTAATCTGAGTTGTTTACATTATTTATATGTTATCCTGCACTGAAATGTATGTACATCTATTATAATATGTTTTATTATAACTGATGTATATCTTTGACTAAGGGTTATGACTTCTCCAAATAGGGGGAGATTGTTGGGTACACTGGAAAATATGTACCAGATTTGGAGAAGCCTCGTCTTACTCAATGATATACATCAATTTGTATTTGATGTATGTTTGAGTTTCATTGTGCAAGTATAAGTTTTGTAAAGAAATTATTCTAAGTACAAGTGTCGACACCAGAAGCAAAGTTGTGTCGACACCCAGAAGTTGTGTCGACACTAGAAGCAATGTTGTGTCAATACCCAGGCATTGTGTCGACACCTGAAGAAGAGGTTGTGTCGACACCCAGAATTATGTCGACACCTAAGGCAGGAATTGTGTCGACACCTATAGCAGAAGCTGTGTCGACACCCAGGAGTAATGTCGACACCAGAAGAATGGCTTTTGTCGACACTCAGGAATTGTGTCGACACCTGAAGAAGGTTTATGTCGACAGCTAGACACACACTCAATGCCATCTTATAATAACAGCTATTCTGAGTCAGAAGGCTTGTGTCGACACACAGGACTTGTGTCGACACACACTCAACGACAGATATACACACACGCAATGCCACTTGTCTGCAGTAGCTAAGTCAAGACCAGAAGCATTTGTGTTGACACACAGGACTTGTGTCGATACACACACTCAACGACAGCTGGACATACACTCAATGCCATCTGTTTGCAGCTGTTATGTCGAGACCAAGAGCTGTTGTGTCGACACACAGGACTTGTGTCAACACATAAAAAGAGAAGAAGTGTCAAGTAGCTGAAGAATGACTATGTCAACACCTGGAGTGTTATGTCGACTTCATCGAGACTTGTGTCGACACTTAGTCTATTTGTGTCGACACATATGAAGCAGATTGCTGAGTGGATCGTGCTGAGTTGTTAAGTCTCTAAGGAATCAACTGTCATGACTGGTGGGTTGACAGCTATCATTAACAACAGGTCTTACACCTTTGTCAGAACCGTCAGAAGTTTGCTACAAACTAGATCAGCCGGTAACTAAGAGAAATCTCTTTATATAGAACTGATTCGTGACAACTTAAGGACAACAAAACAGATACAGAGAAAAAAGTGAATCATCCAAAGGAAGAATTTCACAACAAGAAAAGGGGTGACCCTTAAGAAGGCAGATTCTCAACAGTCTGGAGAGAAGATTCAGATCTTATTCAGAAGTCAAGGAAGGAGCTGACAGGAGATCAACTTCTACATCAAGAAGAGTTCAACCTTATTTTGTTCTATCAAGAAGCTTTGAAATAGCTAAGTCAGGTTGGATCTGAAGTTTCAGTTCATTCAAGAACTGATCAAGAAGTACTCACCTAAAGAGTGATCTATCTAGTGATATTCCTTAATCTCTCAAATACTCAATTACTTGTAGGATCTTTTGTTAGATCTGAGTTGTAAGCCTGTAATTATAAAGACTGAGGTAGGGCTGAGTGCCTGAGGTGTAGGACTATTGATAGTCTGAGTTGTAACCCTAGTTATAAAGGCTGAGGTAGGGCTGTGGCCTGAGGTAAGATTCTTGGGAAGAATCGGAGGTAGGACTTGTATAAGTCTGAGGTGTAGGAACCATCTGGTTCTGAGTTGTAAGATCTGTGGATCTGAGCTAGTGGAAGGAAGTTGTGCTGAATCCAGTTCTCTACTGGATAGGCGAAGGGGGAAAGTGGATGTACCCATACCTTGGGGAACCACTATAAATCTGGTGTATATTGTACTGTGTTTGTTGTGCTGTGATTGTATGTTCTGTGCTGTGATAAGAACCTGTTAAATTGTCTAAAATTCTTAAAGAAAATTATAACCTATTCACCCCCCTAGGTGTTTAGGCTCTTGAAATAAGTCTTTCAATTTTAATGTCCCTGGCATATATTATTCGTCGGGGGTGCATTTCACGCTCGGGCGAGCATATTCCTCTGCAGAGCGCATTTCTGCCCGGGCGTACTTTTTCAGCACGGGCACACATAATACGCCCGGGCGAGCATTTTTTGCCCAGGCGCGCATTTTCGGCCCTGGAGAGCATTTTCCGCCTAGGTGAGCTTTTTCCTCCTGCACACACAGTTTTTAACTAGGCCGCTCATTTTAATGGCCCGGGCACGTATTTTTTGCTTGTGCGATAATTTTCCGCCAGCACAACCATTTTTTGTCTACGTGTGCATTTTTATCCCAAGCATTTTCTGCCCGGGGGTGTATTTTACACCCGAGTCTGCTTTTTCTTCTTGTATGCAAATTTTTACGCCTAGGCGCATACTTCCGACCTAGCAATGCATTTTTCGTCCGGGAAAGTATTTTTTGGTTGTGCACTTTTATCTCCCTACGAGTGGATTTTCAGCCAAGTGGGGAATTTTTAGCCCATGAGCCCATTTTCTGCTTGTGCTCACAATTTCCGCACGGGCGCCAATTTTCAGCTAGCGCGACCATTTTTTGCATGGGCTCCAATTTTTTGCCCGCACGCCTATTTTCCACCTGCACGCCCTCTTACAACACGGCAAGAATTTTCTGTCGGGGAGAGAAATTTATCGCCCAGGCACACATTTTTCGCCCGGGCTCATAATTTTACCCTAGGGCCGCCATTTCCGCCCAAACGCGCATTTATCGCCCCGGCAAGCATTTTCTGCAGGCGCGGATTTTCAGCTCGGGTGATCATTTTCCACCTACCCATGCATTTTCCGCCCGTACAATTTTATCTCGATCATTTTCTTCCAGTGCAATTTTTTGCTCGCGCGCCCATTTTCTTCCTGGACTCCCATTTTTAGCCTGCACGCCAATTTTCAGCGTCGGTGCACATTTTCTGCAAGGGCGAGAATTTTTTCTCCCTGAAACGCATTTTTTGGCCGGGCGCACAATATTAGTCTGGGGGCGCATTTTTCGCCCTGCCCCATATTTATCGCCTAGGCAACCATTTTCCGCATAAACGCGCATTTTCCGCCCCGGCGAGCATTTTTCGCCCCGACGAGCATTTCCCCCCGCGCTCCCATTTTTCTCCTAGGCAGGTATTTTTTCGCCCGGGCGTGCATTTTCCGCTTGGGATCGCATTTTCCACCCGGGCAAGCAATTTGCGCCCGGTTGTGTAATTTTGCGTGAGGGCGCGCAGTTTTCCTCCCAGGCGCGAATTTTCCCCAAGTGCGCTTTTTCTTCTCGGGCACACATTTTCCTCCTGGGCGCTCCTTTCCAGCCTTTGGTCGCATTTCCCGCCTAGGGATACAGTTTTTTACTGGGAGCGCATTTTCTGCCATGGCGAGCCTTTTTTCGCCCCGACGCGCATTTTTTGCTCGGGCGCTCTTTTTTCGCTCAGGTGCGCATTTTTCTCCCGAGCGCACATTTTTTTCTCCTGAGCGCATTTTTCGCCCAAGCGTTCATTTTTTGCCTTGTCTCGCATTTTAATGGCCCGGGCACGTATTATTTTCCTCGGGGCGCATTTCCCGCACATGTGAGCATATTCCTCTTGGGAACCCATTTTTTTCTCGGGCGCGCATATTTTTTCCTGAACAGGCATATTCGCCAGTACATGCATTTATGGCCAGGGCGCACGAATTTTCCGCCAAGGAAAATATACACATTTTCCTGCAGAAAATTGGCTCCCGGGCCATTAAAATGTGTGTCTGGACGAAAATGCACGAATGGGCATAAAATGCATGACTGAGAGAAAAAAGCATGACTAGGCGGGAATTGCACGTTTGGGGAAAAATGCGCGATTGTCCGAAAAATGCGCGAACAGACGTAAAATGCTCGATTGGGCGAAAAATCAGCAAACGAGCGTAAAATGCGCAGTCAGGCCAAAATGTGTGCCTGTGCGGAAAATGCATCCTTGGGCGGGAAATGCGATCCCAGGAAGGAAATGCTTGCACATGCAAAAAATGCAAGCCCGTGAAGGGAAATACGGGCCCTAGAGGAAAATGCACCCAGTGGGAGAAAATGCGCGCACGTGCAGAAAATGCCCTCCCGGGGCCAAATGCGCACCCGAGAGGAAAATGCGTGCCTGGTTGCAAAATGCGAGCCCGGGCAGGAAATACAAGCTCGGGCGGTAAATGCACGCTCTTGCAGAAAATGCACCCCAAGCAGGATATGTGTGTCCGAGAAGTAAATGCATGCCCGGGAAGAAAATGCACGTCGGGGCGATAAAATGCATGACTGGCGATAAAATGCTTGCCCAGGAAAAAACATGTGTGTGAGGGCTGAAAGTCTTTGATTTCAAGAGTAGCAAAACACATAGAAGGGGTTAATTGGTTTTTATATCTTTTTAAGATTATCTTTTTGCTTTGGTGTGTTGTGACTTAGTATTTAGTTAGCTTTGAAGAATACACAACACCACACAAGTTTTTATAGTGGTTCCCCAAGATATGTGTACATCATGTCTCCCTCCCACCTTTCTAACAATGTGTTAGACAAGGCCAATTACTCCAAACTCGGCTCAATGATCTTACAACATAGATTTGTCAGGATCTCTCAGACTTCTACAAATTCTACCCCAGGCCCAAGGCCCTACACTCAAAGAAATGATCCCTTACAGCTCAGGCACACTGGCCCTACCTCAGACTTTACCCATAGTCTACACTCAGGCTAGGAGGTTAGCCATACACTTAGATCCACCACTGGATCCTAGCATAGAGAATGAATCTCCTACAGCTCAGGAACACAAGGCCTACCTCAAACATTGACCAAAGTCCAACAACTCGTCCTTTATAAATTAGGCCTTAGATTTGTTAAAATCCTACAGAAGAAATGTTGGTTTGTTAATGATGAATAACTCTAAGAAATTATCTCTGAGTCTGCCTCTTCTTGAACTTAGTAGACTCAGTCATATCTCCTTCACAACTTCCAAGAATGGATCTTCAAGGTTGTTCTGCTTGAGCTATGAAGTAACTGCAGCTAGGGCTTGCTCTGTTCCATCTTCTTTCTCAAAGAGACAACTCTCTGAACTTACTGTTGATAATGTATATGTCAACAACAAACTTTCTTGAACTTTCAGACGAACAGAAAGAGCAAACTTATTGAATTCTACAAGTAGGTCGAGTGGAAGAAGATGATGCTCAAAATATCTTATTTTCAAAAGTTCATTTCTTCTTCCTCGGAACACTGCTTTTGTATCCCGTCGTCCAATAGCTCTTTGAGTAGTGAGACCACATAGAGTTGGTAGCTACGACATCAATTTTGCATTTATTACTGTACAACGGGCAAGCAATGCCATTTGTCGTCTATTGTTCCGTTCTCGCAATATTTGAATTTTTTCTGATGTCAGCATGACTCATCACTTGTGGACTTACCAAAATTTAGACAACCTGCATAGGAGTTGAGTGAAGCCTGATCACTCAACGCAAAAGTACTTTGTAGAATTCTTTACCTTGAAGCGTCGAGTGTATCTTCATCACTCAACACATTTAGTTTTTGTTGTCTTACTGTTGTGGCGTTGAGTAAGCCTTCATTACTCAACACTTTTGGACTTAGTGAAATTCCTCTACATGAAGATGTTGAGTGAAGCTTACACACTCAACACTTTCTGACTTTGTTAGTTTTATTTAAGAGGCGTTGAGTGACCAATCTTCACCCAATGCTTCTGTCCTTAGACTGATTTTTTGATGATTAGACGTTTAGTGAGTTATCGTCACGCAACGCTTCTGTCCTTAGATAGATTTTCATGTCATCAACACTACGGCTCTGACTGAACTATATTCTGTTAATACTTTCTCTTCTAGACATTGAGTGAACTGCCTTCACTCAATGCTTCTAGAATTAATCAGATTTATTTTTAGCTTATCTGAGGCTCTAAGTTCTTGAGCTTTACTCAACGCTTCTGGCTCTAGGCATTGAGTGAACGGTTTTCACTCAATGCTTCTAAAATTAACTAGATTTCTGCCTTGCTAGCATCCTGTCTTATGTCCATCTATCATTGTTACTTAGACAACATGTCTAATCAGAGTGACAAAGAACAACCTGTATATATTGAACTTAGAGTATGCATCAAATACAGTCATGTGTATACCATTGACTTGTGAGCCTTCTTCAAATCTAGGACATTGTGATCAATAGACCCAACAATATCCCCCTATTTGAAAAGTCAAAAAACCCTTAGTCAATGATATACACCACCATATGTACCAAATAAATCAACATACTAGAAAAGAGTAATAATGTATACACACATAGAAATATGATTTTCATTATAAGAATGAGTCAAGATTGGACAGTGTGCATAAAACAAAATTAACACTTTTCCTGCAACCCTCTAAGCAAAACAAGAAACATTGTTAAGTTTCAGATTCCCTTATAAATATGCCCCTGCTAGGTTTCTTGGTAGACTTCTTCTTGTCATTATTCTCCTTTTCCTTTTCCGTTTACCTCTCAAAGTAACTGTAGGGATTGGGGAAGTTCTTGCTGGGCTCCACAACATATGTTGGTTGTGGTCCTGACTTCTTGTCTCTTCTTATTTTCCTTTTAGCCTCTTCATTACTTTCTAGATTTGCCCACTCAAAGGAGCAGTATAGTTTTCCTCTATCAGTTTTCTTGGATTTGATTTGATCCCAGGCAAACAATATGATAGTCCTTGATTGAGGACTTCATTGCTCAAAATCTATCCTGTTTTCCATCTCTTCTCTGTATCTTTTCTTGCTGAGCCTTATTTATTCTTCTCCTTCTACAAGAGACTTGCCTTTGGTCCTGGTAATCTGGTCAATAGTGGGGCTAAAAGAGGGAATCTCAGTTGTAGTAGTAGGTTAAGCCAACTGAGCATTATCTTGAATATCATATTGCCCTGCATAATGATCATCATATTTAGCACCATTCTGATCTCTATACAGATCTTCAGGGATTGGAGCAGGGTTAATGTTTTTATATATGAGTTGCTCAAGTCCCAGTGAGTCTTTGATCACAAATATAGTCCAACCTGCATTTTCAGTATTAGCCTTTATCATTGCTTTCTCCCCCTTTTTGTACTTCTTTAGAAACATATTTAGTCAGGGAGGTGCTAGCCATTATTAACTGTACATCCAGATAGTTTACACCCTTGGTGACATGGTCCTTGAGCTAGAGCATGTGATCATCTAGAACTTGGGTGTAAGACCCCCTTTTTTTTCTTTTCAACCACCGGGGTCTTAGCCCAGAATTCCCGCTTTGCGGTGGCACCGACTCACGGGAAGGCAACCACTACAAAATGCCAATTCTGCCGGCCCTTTTCGATCACAAGAAAGAGAAGTATTTATACAAAAAATGTAAACAAGTCCACAGAATCATGTAAATAAAAGTGAAATCATAACCAGTCCATCAGTAGATAATGACAGGAAAATAGATAGATGGGCTCGAGCCCAGTACATCAGAGTCCTCACTACAAGTCACTCATCGCGGAAGCTAAGAAAATACTAATCACTCACGGAGCTGGTCGCAGGTGCACCGGTGCTAGACTGTCCCACCTCCATGCGCACCGTACTCCGCTGGTGCTGGTCCCTGTCTCCCATCCGGAGCTCCTGTAATGTTTGGTTCGAAAACCATTAGTCATAAAGACTAAGCCCTATCATCCCCTACCCCTCCCACCACGGTTCCTAAGCACCGGGCGGAGAGGAGGAAAGGGAAGCTACAAAAGTGGAGAATAATCAAGCAGGTGACGGTGGTCCTAACTAGCAAGTTATAATAGGTGAACAGTGTAAATGTTGTAATAGGTAGAGCAATTAATAAATAGCAAATTGTATAAAAAGGCAGCTAGAGAACAGTAGGTAAACAAACAAGTAAGTATGTAACCTTAACTTATATGAATGCCCATACAAACTTATAAGTTAAGGGATCTTCTACAAGGCTCCTATCGTATAAAAAGTCCCATACCGATTTATACGTTGGGGTGTCGGTTGTATGCAAATATGAGTGTAGTGATATGCTATGCCATGATTCATGCAAGTGCAACTCACGCACACGACTCTATGCGCACAGACCTTTAGTTCCCCCTGTTCGGGCAGCTAGCTTCACTCCCAGGAACCTCCGTAGTGGCAAACAGAGACAGTGGGTCGGGCCCCCCACTCCTAGGCGGGCATCCACACTACCAGGCCTAGCCCTTCCGTACGCCCCTAGAAGAACACAACTTAGAGTATCCGCGTACTACTGCTGGCTGTACCCACCATACTTTCTTTGGCTAAGTGTCCCACACCGCCGAGTCAGCGTACCGATGTCGGTGTGAACGACAATCAGATACCGAAGACCCGCCACCTTTATTCTGTACTCCAACCCTCGACCCCTCGGCCCCCCGGACAGTCCGTCCGTGCATCTACCTTCAGAGCTACTGTCTGAAAGCAACCAAACCAATTATTCTACTTTCCTAGCTACCGAGGTGTGTGTATGTGCAACCCTAGTTATACTAGTTGCTCTTTCAATTTATTATTCTTATGGTTTACGTTAGCCCAGGACTGCCCCCGATATACCCCGTGAAGGGCTCTCAAGGGGCACTAGGAACCAAGACGGCGGCATTACGGCCCGAAGTTCCCTTTCGCAAGGCACTTATTATTATTGGTTGATCTCCCTTAACCCGATCCTCTTTTAGTTACTTTAGTTCTATCCCTAGAGTATTAAGACTCTTCCTCTTCTTCCCGGGATTGACGATCTTTCGTCGTTCCCGTACTCCCTTATCCTATCCAGTCTCACACTCTACTTATCCTGACTTCCCATGATGAACTCAATCTCAGCTTGCCCTACCAACCATCAATTATCAGAATTTCCGTGGTTCTACTACATGCAGACCATCCTAAGCTATAAGAGGTGCACAAAGGGAGGTACACCAAATTATCTTCCGAATCTCCTATAATATTTAAAGGAGGTCTACCATAACATAATTTGTCTAAATCCATAAACTTATAATTTCCCTAATTAATCTGACATTTATTTAATTTTTCCAAAGGACGGGCCATGGGTCATTTTAAACATGAAGTACATGATCCTCTCAAGTAATGGCTACCCAAAAATCATGATCATTAAATAACAGCAAGATAACCTCAAATACAAATTCTCAGAATTTTATAGAAAGTACTTGGCCTCTAAATAATTTATCCAATATAATCACGTTAATACTACGTAAAGAAGGAAGTACTGAAATTATTCATCGAAAAATTATAGAAAAATTACTAATCAGTAGTATGATATATAAAAGATCTTGGTGCAGAGAACCATAATTTTACTAGCTTGCTAAACACCACAAAAGATTTAATCAAATAATCAAGGTAAAACATACTTAATGAAGCAAGCCTTGGAATTAATCTTCCAAAAATCCCATAAAAATTCACAGAGATTTAAAATTATAATAAACGTTCCCTGCCTAAATTTCATCAATTTTCAGAAAGTGTGTATTCCATAATAAATTTTCTAAGCAAATCATACAACTACTAAATCATTAAAGAAGTATCCAAAATAATGATCATAAAATTCATAGAAAAATATCCAGAGCTTGTACCGCCCCTATAATGCATTCTACCCAATTCTTATCACTTTTCAGTGTGGTTTAGTGTCATTCCCTATCTCTATAAGTTTTGCTCCCTAAACTAGGGCTAGGTTTTTAGGTATCCCAACGGTCTCCAAATCTACTAAGATTTCATCCAGAGAAATATATTGGCCCTATGGTTCTCTTCTCCCAATTTTCGGGTCAATCCAAGGTCATCTGACCCCATGACCTTCACACACCACCAAGATCCATCCTTAGGGTTTGGCCTTGGTTCTTAGGGCAAACTTACCCCGATCCACCTCAAACTCTTTGAGGGGGTGCTAGAGAATATTACTAGCCAGTGGTAAAAGTCTCTGCCTCTGTTGAGGTGATCTGACCACTCAAATCTCAAAAGTGCACTTTTAACCTAAGACCCCTTATTAGGGCAAAACTTAGGGTTAATCATTTCTAATCCAAACCATCTCCAAATGAGATGAAAAATTATACATAACCTTATGGTGAACCCAGGGACCTCTCACCAAAATTTGGGAGGGTTTGGAAATTATTTAACCATCTAATTAAAATAGACTAGGATTATTGAATTTTTCTCAAAACTATAGAAAATTATTTCCCAAAAATTCTCATTTTTGGATAGCACCTAGATATAGGTAATATTAGGCCACACCCCAAATTTCAAGTCATTTTGATGACTGGTTTAGAGTGGGGAATGTTTCTAAGGTCCAGACGGCCCTCTGGATAGACCTCACCAAAAAGGGTGCTATGGTCTAACCAGGATTCTAAATCGAGTGAAATCAATTTTAAATTAAACTAGACTTCAAGTGCTACATTTTCTCTGTTGATTACTTTTCCTGTAGGAGCCTCTAGGTATTTTTCCCAAATTATTTAATGTGACAGATATTTTCATTCAGAAATTGCTTCACAAATAAAATCTAATTAAACGGCACTGTTCATCTTCTTCTTCAGCCCGAATCCAGAGCCCTGAAAACCTAATTTCCTGTAGATTTTCCAAGCTATTTACCGGCCATCCAGCCATCTCCCTGGCCGACCACCACCACCACCACCTCTGTTGAGGTGAGGGCTATCGTCAGGCGGCGGCACGGCCGCCGGAGAGGCGGTTTCCGGCGAACCCGCCACCATGAAATTTTCGGAAAAACCACGAATACACTCACCCGATCTGGCTCTTTTGAGCCCGATTTCTCTCCTAACGAATTCTAAGATCTATCCGCAGAAGAAGGGGGAGGGGAGGACCTTGTTCGCGGGTTGAAGGCGTGTAGAGCGTCGGGAAGCCATTGGCGCGGTGGTGGCGTCGCCGGAAGTTCTTCAACAGCAAGGGGAAAATCTGAAACAGTTTGAGGGAGAGTGTAACCTTTTCCTCTTGCCCTTAGGAGTCTTTTATAGATCAGCAAGTGGGGAGGGAAAAGGATGAAACGTCCGCGGCCATTAATAATTCCCTTAATGACGTTTCGGTTATGACGAATGGCAGTTGAAACGCTGGAGATGAAGAGGTGCTCGCCAGGTGGCGATTTCCTATTGGACCAACATTTCCTTAATTATTTAAATAATTAAAGTAGGAAACGGCCCATTAATACCCTTGGTTTTCATTCCCATAATCAGAATTTATTATGGCGTCAGTTACCGAAATTTTCAGTCTGGCTGACGTTTCGGCCTTAGTCACGGGCGTGACACATAGGTCACGGGCGTGACAGGCCTGGTTAGCCAATTCTGGGTTCGACAATCGTCGAACTGAGATCGACGATCATCGAAGGGTGGTCACGGGCGTGACACCCGGGTCACGGGCGTGACTGGCCCGTGTGACCAATTCTGGTTCGACGATCGTCGAATTGGGATCGACGATCGTCGAGCGTGGTCACGCCCTATGTCACGGGCGTGACATTGTGGGTCACGGGCGTGACATGCCCGTGTGGCCAATTCCTGGCCGACGACCGTCGAACTGAAATCGACGATCATCGAAGGTGGTCACGCCCTATGTCACGGGCGTGACATTGCGGGTCGCGGGCGTGACAGGCCATGAGGCAAATTCCGCGCCCGACGATCGTCTAACTGAGATAGACGATCGTCAAAGGAGTCACGCCCCCAGGTCACGGGCGTGACACCTGGGTCACAGGCGTGACAGGGCCGGGTTGAAAATTCGGCGTCCGACGATCGTCTCCCTGAGGTCGACGATCGTCGAGTGAGTCACGCCCTCGGTCACGGGCATGACGGGTCGGTCACGGGCGTGACCAACCCGTGACCTGAATTCTTGGTCGTTTTATTTCGATTCCTGGGCTCCCCAGGGTTCTACCACAACCAACCGACTCCTAGGGGTCTAGCCGGAAATGGGATGTAACAAATCCCAATAAACAAAACAAAGATTTCGTCCCCGAAATCAAGGTTAAGCCTACGTGACTCAAATCGGGAAAAGAAGCTTGTAACATCCCATGAGAATTAAAGAAATTACATCCCTATGTTATGTTCGCTTTATGCGGTTTCAAGTCTAAGATTAATTCGCCCACCTAACTAGGTATATTCACCCCAATAAACAAAAGGTTAGCCCCTATTCTTGAAATTTCAGTCCTATTGGTTTAAAACAGGGAGGCAAATTGATTGTCCAAAGGGGTTGTGAGGTATACCTGACGAAAAAGTTCCGGGTATTTTTGCCGCATCAAGTCCTGTGGCTCCCATGTATGCTCCTCCTGCCCATGATTGTTCCACAGAACCTTGACCAACGGAACCTTCTTCTGTCGCAAGACACGCACTGCCGTGTCGTCAATCCTGATAGGCTCCAAGTTGACTGACCGATCCGAGGCCACCGGGCCATCTGCCGAGGAAATCAGCTGCTCAGGGCGTAGCAGAGCCCTCCGAAGTGAGGAGACATGGAAGACGTCATGCAATCCCGCTAACTCCGGCGGTAGCTCCAGTCTATAGGCTAAGGAGCCGATCCGCTCCAGGATCCTATAGGGCCCCATATATCTCGGACTGAGCTTCTTCCGCCCGCGAACCCGCGAGACTCCGTGCATCGGCCGTATCTTCAAGAAAACCCGGTCTCCTACCTGGTAATCTACTTGGCGATGCCTTGCATCGTAGTATTTCGCCTGTCTGCTCTGGGCTTCCAACATCCTGTCTCGGATCAATCTAATCTGAGCATCTGTATCTCCCACAAACTCCGAGCCTAGTGCATGCGGATCCTCATCCTGAACCCATGATAGTGGGGTTCTGCACCTCCTTCCGTACAACGTTTCGTATGGAGCCATGCCTATGCTGGACTGATGAGCATTGTTGTACGAAAACTCGACCAGTGGCAGCAATCTCTCCCAAGGCTCACCACGGTCCAAAATACATAGTCGCAACAGATCCTCCAGTGTACGGTTAGTGCGCTCTGTCTGTCCGTCGGTCTGAGGGTGAAAAGCTGTGCTGAATGTCAACCGAGAACCCAGATGGGCCTGGACTGACCTCCATTCCCTGGATGTAAACCGCCCATCCCGATCCGAAACGATAGTCTTGGGCACCCCATGATAACGCACAAACTGCTCAATGAACCTCCGTACTAATACACTGACTGGTGCGCCCTTTGCCACTGGAATGAATCTGGCCACCTTTGTTAGCTTGTCCACTATCACCCAGATCGAGTCATTCCCCGCACGGGATCGAGGTAGCCCATGTATGAAGTCCATGGCTATATCCTCAAACTTCCACTCCGGCACCGGAAGCGGCTGCAGCAAGCCTGCCGGGTTCCTACACTCCGTCTTCACGAGCTGGCAGGCCTCGCAATGCGTCACAAAATACGTAATATCTTTATTCATACCCGGCCAGTACATCGTCCTCTTTAAATCCTTTACAATCTTGGTGATCCCCGGGTGTACCGAATACCGGCTGCAGTGAGCTTTCGTCAAAATATCCTCCCGGATCCGTCCTCCTGCTGGTATGTAGACTCTGCCTCGGAAACACAGGAGCCCATCCCTCAAAGAGTAATCTCCTGTCGTGCCTTCCTCTAAGGCTCGGAATATCGGCTCAGCTCTCTCATCCAGCATCTGCCCATCTCTGATGCGGTCCCGAATGTTATCAGTGGTAGCCATCGACCCCAGGTACTCCATGTACAGCTCCGGGTCATCCTCAGACACTAGCGAAATCTGCATCTCCTCGAATGATCTAATTAACTCCAAGGCCATCAGCTGCGGGCCTACTCCTGTCGTACTCGCTCTCCGGCTCAGAGCATCTGCGACCACGTTCGCCTTCCCCGGATGGTAGTGCATGGTATACTGGTAGTCCGACAAAAACTCCACCCAACGTCTCTGTCTGATGTTTAACTCCTTCTGGGTGTCGACGTACTTCAGATTCTTGTGTTCGGAGAAGATATCACAATATACTCTGTAGAGGTAGTGTCGCCAGATCTTAAGAGCAAAAATGACTGCCCCCATCTCCAAATCGTGCACGGGGTAGTTCTGCTCGTGCTGCTTCAACTGACGGGAGGCATAGGCTATTACGTGCCCATTCTGCATAAGGACGGCACCCATCCCCTGATAGGAAGCATCTGTATATACCTGGAATCCCTCCTTCCCTAATGGAAGAGCAAGGATGGGGGCCGAGGTGAGACGATCCTTCAGCTCCTGGAAGGCAGATTCGCATCGAGGCATCCATATAAAAGGGGACTCCTTCTTCGTCAGAGACGTAAGAGGGAGGGCAATCTGAGAGAACCCCTCGACGAACTTCCGGTAGTAACCGGCAAGTCCCAAGAAACTTCGAACATCCGTGGCCGACTTTAGCGATGGCCAATCCCGTACTACCTGGATCTTTGCAGGATCCACTGCCAGACCTGCTCCACTGATGACATGGCCCAGAAAGGCCACCTCCTTTAGCCAGAACTGGCACTTGCTGTACTTGGCATACATCTCATGCTCACGCAGCTTCCCCAAGGTCAAGGCCAGATGTCTCGCGTGCTCCTCCTCCATACTTGAATAGATGAGAATGTCGTCGATGAATACAATGACAAAGACGTCCAGATACTCCTCGAACACCCGATTCATCAAAGTCATGAATGCGGAGGGTGCATTCGTGAGCCCGAACGGCATCACGGTAAACTCGTACAAGCCATATCTGCTGCTGAAGGCCGTCTTCGGGATGTCCTCCTCCCGAATACGAAGCTGGTAGTACCCTGACCTTAGATCCAGCTTTGAGAACCAATGGGCTCCCTCCAGCTGGTCAAAAAGCTCGTCTATCCGTGGTAAGGGATAAGTATTCCGGACTGTCAACCTGTTCAGAGCCCGGTAATCGATGCACAGTCGAAGGGTCCCGTCCTTCTTCTTAACGAACAGCACCGGAGCTCCCCACGGTGAAGAGCTAGGCCGAACGAACCCGGACTCCACTAACTCCTGAAGCTGGCTTCGGAATTCCACCAACTCCTTTGGGGCCATTCGATAGGGAGCTCTGGATACCGGCTTAGCCCCCGGTACGAGCTGAATCTGAAAGTCCTTCTCTCGGTGTGGGGGTAACCCTGGTAGCTTCTCTGGAAACACGTCGGCGAAGTCCCGCACTACCGGAATATCTGCAATGGAATCCTTGGCTACGACCGCCTCAAAGAGGACCTGATAAACCTCTTCCCCCTGCAGGTGGGCCTTAACGGCCTGCAAAGACGATAATAAAGTACGGGGTGCTGATATAATACCTTCGATAACAATGAAGGAGTCGTCGTGCCTCACGGTGATCCTCTTCGCCACGCAATCGATCTGGGCATGGTTCCAATGAAGCCAAGTCATGCCCAGGATCAGATCGTAATCTGGCATCCTCAGAACCGTCGCTGGTGCCTCAAACGCCTTTCCGCCGATCCTTGCTTCCATATTACAATGAGCAGAGGTCAATATCTCTGACCCGTCGGGTAGGCGCACCCTCATCATCTTCCCGGTGAATGGCTCCACTCCTGCCAGTCCTTTCACGAAATCCTCCGACACGAATGATTGCGACTCACCAGTGTCGAAGAGGGTGTGAGCGGGCTTGCCGCTCACGAATACTATGCCTGGGGTAATTAAATGTCTTAGTATTCTTATTGCAGTTTATCTTCTCTTAATTTCTAACCAGGTTATGTTTAAAATAGTAGTTTATATGAAGAAAATTTACAAGTAGTGTCATACCTGTGATAACCTGCTCCGGGTTCCGGGGCTGTGTCAGGTCTAGAGCATACACCTGCTCTCTCTCTTGCCTGCGGCCTCGATCCTGAAATCCCCGTCCTCGGTCCTGTCCTCGTCCGCCAAACTGTCGGGGAGGTGGAGCGCCCTGATGTGCTGGTGGGGGTGCTCGCCTCACAGGGCAGTTCCTCTTGATATGCCCCGGCTGGTTGCACTGATAGCATACCGGTGGCTGCTCTGCTGTCCTGGGCATTTCCAGCATCTGTATAGGCTGGGGAGCCAATACCCCCTGACTCCTCTGCTCCTGCCCAAACTCTTGACGAGGCTGATCCCCGTTCCTTCTCTCTCCAATAACCTGGCCTCGAGGACGGTCTCTACGTCCTCCAATCACTGTATCATCAGCCGGTCTCTTCCGGCTCCTCACTGTAAGCTGATCCGCCTCTCTCTTCTTAGCCATCTCCAGAATCCTGGCTAGACTCCCCTCTGAGACGAAAAGGAGGGCCTGCCTCATGTCATCTTGTAGCCCCTTATAAAACCTCCGGGCATAGCCAGCATCGTCTAACTGGTAAGCGTCCGCATAGCGGGCCAGGTGAGTGAACTCCTGATAGTACTCCACCACAGTCCTGTTCCCCTGCCTCAACCGCAGGAACCTATCCTCCAGGTCATCTCTCGCTGACTGAGGTACAAAATGTCCCAAGAGCACTGCTCTGAACTCCTCCCAAGTAATATCAGCACAGTCCATCCCTGCAAAGGTGGTGTCCAGCTGAGATTTCCACCATCTCTTTCCGTGTGACTCTAAGCAGGAGACTGCCAAAGCGACTGCCTCCTCTGTGGGGCATTGAATCCCTGCCAACATCTCGTAAATAGTGTCCAACCACTCCTCCGTACGTACTGCAGACTCCGTACCCTGGTAGGATGGAGGGGAAAGTCCCCGGAAGACAGTCATCCAATTGGCCCCGGGGTTTGGCTGTGGGGCCGGAGCTGGCTGGGCTCTGAAGGCCTCCAGGATGGCCGTCAGTGTTTTCCCCATCTCCGTCTGCTGGAATGGAACTGGTGCTGGCGGAGTCGGGACCACATTCGGAGCCTGAGGTGTCCCCTGCTGCGATGTAGGGTTTGTCGCAGGCTACAAGTAAAAATTCCATTTGTTAGAGAGCGAATGAATGGGATTTAAGAAGAGTTAGGATGGACTTTCACATGTGATTTCCCTCATGGGCACACCACTGCTTCCGCTGCTAGTTTGTCCGCAAACTAAGCTCGCACGGGGGTGGCCCAAGGTTTTTGTGGACTACTTCTCTTTCGATCGAGGTTTCCTCTGATACCACTTGTAAGACCCCCTTTTTTTTCTTTTCAACCACCGGGGTCTTAGCCCAGAATTGCCGCTTTGCGGTGGCACCGACTCACGGGAAGGCAACCACTACAAAACGCCAATTCTGCCGGCCCTTTTCGATCACAAGAAAGAGAAGTATTTATACAAAAAATGTAAACAAGTCAACAGAATCATGTAAATAAAAGTGAAATCATAACCAGTCCATCAGTAGATAATGACAGGAAAATAGATAGATGGGCTCGAGCCCAGTACATCAGAGTCCTCACTACAAGTCACTCATCACGGAAGCTAAGAAAATACTAATCACTCACGGAGCTGGTCGCAGGTGCACCGGTGCTAGACTGTCCCACCTCCATGCGCACCGTACTCCGCTGGTGCTGGTCCCTGTCTCCCATCCGGAGCTCCTGTAATGTTTGGTTCGAAAACCATTAGTCATAAAGACTAAGCCCTATCATCCCCTACCCCTCCCACCACGGTTCCTAAGCACCGGGCGGAGAGGAGGAAAGGGAAGCTACAAAAGTGGAGAATAATCAAGCAGGTGACGGTGGTCCTAACTAGCAAGTTATAATAGGTGAACAGTGTAAATGTTGTAATAGGTAGAGCAATTAATAAAAAGCAAATTGTATAAAAAGGCAGCTAGAGAACAGTAGGTAAACAAACAAGTAAGAAAGTATGTAACCTTAACTTATATGAATGCCCATACAAACTTATAAGTTAAGGGATCTTCTACAAGGCTCCCATCATATAAAAAGTCTCATACCGATTTATACGTTGGGGTGTCGGTTGTATGCAAATATGAGTGTAGTGATATGCTATGCCATGATTCATGCAAGTGCAACTCACGCACACGACTCTATGCGCACAGACCTTTAGTTCCCCCTGTTCGGGCAGCTAGCTTCACTCCCAGGAACCTCCGTAGTGGCAAATAGAGACAGTGGGTCGGGCCCCCCACTCCTAGGCGGACATCCACACTACCAGGCCTAGCCCTTCCGTACGCCCCTAGAAGAACACAACCTAGAGTATCCGCATACTACTACTTGCTGTACCCACCAGACTTTCTTTGGCTAAGTGTCCCACACCGCCGAGTCAGCGTACCGATGTCGGTGTGAACGACAATCAGATACCGAAGACCCACCACCTTTATTATGTACTCCAACCCTCGACCCCTCGGCCCCCCGGACAGTCCGTCCGTGCATCTACCTTCAGAGCTACTGTCTGAAAGCAACCAAACCAATTATTCTACTTTCCTAGCTACCGAGGTGTGTGTATGTGCAACCCTAGTTATACTAGTTGCTCTTTCAATTTATTATTCCTATGGTTTACGTTAACCTAGGACTGCCCCCGGTATACCCCGTGAAGGGCTCTCAAGGGGCACTAGGAACCAAGACGGTGGCATTACGGCCCGAAGTTCCCTTTCGCAAGGCACTTATTATTATTGGTTGATCTCCCTTAACCCGATCCTCTTTTAGTTACTTTAGTTCTAACCCTAGAGTATTAAGACTCTTCCTCTTCTTCCCGGGATGGACGATCTTTCGTCGTTCCCGTACTCCCTTATCCTAACCAGTCTCACACTCTACTTATCCTGACTTCCCATGATGAACTCAATCTCAGCTTGCCCTACCAACCATCAATTATCAGAATTTCCGTGGTTCTACTACATGCAGACCATCCTAAGCTATAAGAGGTGCACAAAGGGAGGTACACCAAATTATCTTCCGAATCTCCTATAATATTTAAAGGAGGTCTACCATAACATAATTTGTCTAAATCCATAAACTTATAATTTCCCTAATTAATCTGACATTTATTTAATTTTTCCAAAGGACGGGCCATGGGTCATTTTAAACCTGAAGTACATGATCCTCTCAAGTAATGGCTACCCAAAAATCATGATCATTAAATAACAGCAAGATAACCTCAAATACAAATTCTCAGAATTTTATAGAAAGTACTTGGCCTCTAAATAATTTATCCAATATAATCACGTTAATACTACGTAAAGAAGGAAGTACTGAAATTATTCATCGAAAAATTATAGAAAAATTACTAGTCAGTAGTATGATATATAAATGATCTTGGTGCAGAGAACCATAATTTTACTAGCTTGCTAAACACCACAAAAGATTTAATCAAATAATCAAGGTAAAACATACTTAATGAAGCAAGCCTTGGAATTAATCTTCCAAAAATCCCATAAAAATTCACAGAGATTTAAAATCATAATAAACGTTCCCTGCCTAAATTTCATCAATTTCCAGAAAGTGTGTATTCCATAATAAATTTTCTAAGCAAATCATACAACTACTAAATCATTAAAGAAGTATCCAAAATAATGATCATAAAATTCATAGAAAAATATCCAGAGCTTGTACCGTCCCTATAATGCATTCTACCCAATTCTTATCACTTTTCAGTGTGGTTTAGTGTCATTCCCTATCTCTATAAGTTTTGCTCCCTAAACTAGGGCTAGGTTTTTAGGTATCCCAACGGTCTCCAAATCTACTAAGATTTCATCCAGAGAAATATATTGGCCCTATGGTTCTCTTCTCCCAATTTTCGGGTCAATCCAAGGTCATCTGACCCCATGACCTTCACACACCACCAAGATCCATCCTTAGGGTTTGGCCTTGGTTCTTAGGGCAAACTTACCCTGATCCACCTCAAACTCTATGAGGGGGTGCTAGAGAATATTACTAGCCAGTGGTAAAAGTCTCAGCCTCTGTTGAGGTGATCTGACCACTCAAATCTCAAAAGTGCACTTTTAACCTAAGACCCCTTATTAGGGCAAAACTTAGGGTTAATCATTTCTAATCCAAACCATCTCCAAATGAGATGAAAAATTATACAGAACCTTATGGTGAACCCAGGGACCACTCACCAAAATTTGGGAGGGTTTGGAAATTATTTAACCATCTAATTAAATTAGACTAGGATTATTGAATTTTTCTCAAAACTATAGAAAATTATTTCCCAAAAATTCTCATTTTTGGATAGCACCTAGATATAGGTAAGATTAGGCCACACCCTAAATTTCAAGTCATTTTGATGACTGGTTTAGAGTGGGGAATGTTTCTAAGGTCCAGACGGCCCTCTGGATAGACCTCACCAAAAAGGGTACTATGGTCTAACCAGGATTCTAAATCGAGTGAAATCAATTTTAAATTAAACTAGACTTCAAGTGCTACATTTTCTCTGTTGACCACTTTTCCTGTAGGAGCATCTAGGTATTTTTCCCAAATTATTTAATGTGACAGATATTTTCATTCAGAAATTGCTTCACAAATAAAATCTAATTAAACGGCACTGTTCATCTTCTTCTTCAGCCCGAATCCAGAGCCCTGAAAACCTAATTTCCTGTAGCTTTTCCAAGCTATTTACCGGCCATCCAGCCATCTCCCTGGCCGACAACCACCACCACCTCTGTTGAGGTGAGGGCTATCGTCAGGCGGCGGCACGGCCGCCGGAGAGGCGGTTTCCGGTGAACCCGCCACCATGAAATTTTCGGAAAAACCACGAATACGCTCACCCGATCTGGCTCTTTTGAGCCCGATTTCTCTCCTAACGAATTCTAAGATCTATCCGCAGATGAAGGGGGAGGGGAGGACCTTGTTCGCGGGTTGAAGGCGTGCAGAGCGTCGGGAAGCCATTGGCGCGGTGGTGGCGTCGCCGGAAGTTCTTCAACAGTAAGGGGAAAATCTGAAACAGTTTGAGGGAGAGTGTAACCTTTTCCTCTTGCCCTTAGGAGTCTTTTATAGATCAGCAAGTGGGGAGGGAAAAGGATGAAACGTCCGCGGCCATTAATAATTCCCTTAATGACATTTCGGTTATGATGAATGGCAGTTGAAATGCTGGAGATGAAGAGGTGCTCGCCAGGTGGCGATTTCCTATTGGACCAACATTTCCTTAATTATTTAAATAATTAAAGTAGGAAACGGCCCATAAATACCCTTGGTTTTCATTCCCATAATCAGAATTTATTATGGCGTCGGTTACCGAAATTTTCAGTCTGGCTGACGTTTCGGCCTTGGTCACGGGCGTGACACATAGGTCACGGGCGTGACAGGCCTGGTTAGCCAATTCTGGGTTCGACGATCGTCGAACTGAGATTGACGATCGTCGAAGGGTGGTCACGGGCGTGACACCCGGGTCACGGGCGTGACTGGCCCGTGTGACCAATTCTGGTTCGACGATCGTCGAATTGGGATCAACGATCGTCGAGCGTGGTCACGCCCTATGTCACGGGCGTGTCATTGTGGGTCACGGGCGTGACATGCCCGTGTGGCCAATTCCTGTCCGACGACCGTCGAACTGAAATCGACGATCATCGAAGGTGGTCACGCCCTATGTCACGGGCGTGACATTGCGGGTCACGGGCGTGACAGGCCATGAGGCAAATTCCGCACCCGACGATCGTCTAACTGAGATCGACGATCGTCAAAGGAGTCACGCCCCCAGGTCACGGGCGTGACATCTGGGTCACGGGCATGACAGGGCCGGGTTGAAAATTCGGCGTTCGACGATCGTCTCCCTGAGGTCGACGATCGTCGAGTGAGTCACCCCCTCGGTCACGGGCGTGACGGGTCGATCACGGGAGTGACCAACCCGTGACCCGAATTCTTGGTCGTTTTATTTCGATTCCTGGGCTCCCCAGGGTTCTACCACAACCAACCGACTCCTAGGGGTCTAGCCGGAAATGGGATGTTACATTGGGTGCATACATCCCTTATTCTTTGAAGAATATTCTTGTGTGATTCCATCAAGGCTGTCTGTGCATGGTTGATTACTTGCATATTGCTAGAAGTAAAATTCTGATTCTCCAAGATTCCATTCTGAATCGGACTAATTTCTGTCAGTTTGCTTTCTATAAAAGTTACTGCAGGAGCAACCCTCATAAAAAATGCCACAGTATTGGCCTTAAAAAAATCTGATTGATTTGATCTCAGTTGTTAAGTCATTTCTCAAATTCTTGATGGAGTTATATAAACCGTTTTAAATTTATCTCCTCTGGGCTTCCAGTAGACCTTTTAGTTGGGCTAGAAATACAGAATACAACTGATCAGTTTGATGAGATGTCCCTTCATCACAAATATTTTGTTGCACTGGTTTTTCTTCTACTCTTGCTTTTGAATCATCCCTTACATACTCTGAGGAATGTTGATTGGAATTGTCAACAGGAAAATTCCCTATCTCAAACTCAGAGGAGTCTATGTCATAAACAATCTCTTGAGCCAGGAGATTAGAGTGAATCTCCCCCTCTATCTTTGCATTGTCCATAGGGATATTTAGATCAGTAGTGTTGATCTGTGTATCTTCTTCCATTGATGCTTTTGCTGGCTCATTCTCAACAGAAGCTGAATCTTCTCCTATAAGTGCTGGACTTGCCCCCCCTCAAAAGGAGCATCTTCTATTATCCTCTCTAGGACTTGTTCCCCCTCAAATTGAGGACTGAAACCACCAAGTTGGTTTTTATCTGAAGATGTTGTATTCTCTTCAGAAAGTGTTGGTGTCTTGGAAGTCTCCCCATGCATTTTAGTACATATCTTATTTACAATCTCTTCAGCCACTTTTTTAGCAACCTCAGCTGGAGGTATCTCTTATTGGGATCCACTGACTTGGCCAGTCATTTCTGCATGTTCAGATGAAATGGAAACCTGAGCACTCATATCTCTTCTTATTCCTTCTGAAGATTCAGATAATTTTGGATTATGAGGCTCTTCCTCAAATTTCTCAAAAGAACTACTCCATGTGCTTTCCTAAGGAACTAAGACTGCTTTCTTTTTCTTTTTCTGAATAGTTTTTTGATGTGGCAATAGAACTCTGTCCCACCTTTCAAAGATCTTGGAATCCATTTTCCTCATGTGTTAAATCTTTGTTCCTAGCCTCAGGTTGAGTATTATTTGAACAGACCTGTGTAGAAACAGAGACAGAATCTTTCCCATGTTTGGCTCAGGGATACACTTAACTATTCTTTGAAATAGTACCTTCCCCCATTCTGTCTTCTTGGATAGGTTTATCCTTGCTAGCAATTCAAACATCTTCCTGCAAATCTTATCATGTGAGCCAGTCTTGCACAAGAGAGCTTTCTGAACTACATCTGCTAGGAATTTTCCCTTTAGGTTTAACTCTTTCCTTAAAATCAATATGGTGGTGTGCTTTGAAAGTCCACACCACTTTAGGGCTGATATCACATCAGCTTGATATAATTCCTCTTCCTCATTAGAAGGCTTGAACCTAGGTAGTTGAAGTTCCTTTCTCAATCTCTTAGGGGTAATCTTGATCTTGTTCGCACTTATTGACGATCTGATTTTAGAGGAAGATGAGTCGACAGAGGCAGTCGAGTATAACTCAAGTACTTCTCTCTTCCACAACAGAGTCACCTCAGAAAGAATATTTTCTAGGTCAGCGACCTGCAGATAATGAATAACCAGTAGAATTTATTCAGGATCATCCTTGAATCCGTTCCTCACTAGTTCTGAACCTTCGAATAGGAAATCCATTCCTTTCGATGCCATTGCTTCTCTAAAACTTTGATGATATTTTAAGCTTTCGTCATACAGTGCAGAGAGGGCTAGTAATATTGTATTTTGTTCTAAGTACACAGCCTATATTTATAATAATCCTTATTTAGAGAATGCGGAGAGGTGTGTACCTGTTGCGATGATTATAAAGTGATAAACGATTGAGATTCATCTCGCTAGTTCGCCGCAAAATAGATGGTCCTGGAAGCATGTATTGAGTGAACTCGACTCATTCGACACACTCAACGCTCTCGATGCCTGAAGTTATCTCAACACACTTGAATCCTAATCACTTAAACTCAGCGACCTTGAAGCCTAATGATGTCTTGACGCACTTGGTGCCATAGTACTTAGACTCAGCGCACTTGACGCCTGAACCCTTAGTCTATAACATTCAGGATAGCCTGCAAGATATAGTAATTTATGCAACAACAACTCATGAGGAGCAACCGAAGCTATACTAAGTTCATCATACTCAATTCAAATTTGAAGGCTTTGAACTTTGCTTCATCTAGTGGTTTGGTGAAGATGTCAGCCACCTGCTTGTCTGTGAGGAAAAACTCATGGCTGATGTCCTCACATTCAACATGCTCTCTAATAAAATGATACCTAATTTCTATATATTATTCATTCTATGAGATGCAGGATTCCTATCAATAGAAATTGCACTAGTAGAATCACAATACATGAGAGTTCTACTTATTTTGAGGTTGTAGTCCTGTAGCAGGTGCTGGATCCAGAAGTACTCTTCCTATATTCTATGTAACCTGCAAAATCTATATCTGAATATCCAGTTATTTCAAAATAACTATTCCTGGGGTACCATAGGACAAGATCAGGTGTCCTCTAGAGATATCTCAAAATTTGTTTAGCAGCAAAATAATGAGACTCTTTAGGAAAAGCCTGGTATCTAGCACTTACACATGTAGCATACATATTTTCTGGCCTACTAACAGTAAGGTATAGGAGGGAGCCAATTATGCCTCTATATAGGGTTTCATCAACAGGTTTCCCTATCTCATCCTTAACTAGTGACCCATTTGACCCCATGGGAGTTTTCATTATAATGGCACTCTCCACTCTAAACTTTTTAATTAACTCCCTGGTGAACTTATACTCTGAGATGGATAATCCATTCTCAGACTGTCTTACTTGGAGGTCAAAGATGTATTTGAGTTCACCCATACTAATCATCTCAAATTTCCATTGCATAAGTTTAGTAAACTTTTTGCAAACGTCATCATTAGTAGACCAAAAGATTATCTACATTTTTAACCCAGAAATCGGTGATCCCTCCTAAGGTAGCCAGCTCGCAAGTCGCGGCCTACTCTAGGAGGTCGCGGCCTTTCAGCCTATCTCTAAGGGTGGGTGGACTGACCTCTCAGTCCGCTCAGTCCGCGCGGCTAGGGCGGTATCCCCGGTCTGACCGCCCAGGTCGCGCAGTAGCTGTCCGTTTTGTAGGGGCTACAGACTGCTTCCTCAGTCCGCCCCTGTAGGCCGCGCGGCTAGTTCGGTTAACTGTCTAGTGGTTCCTTTTTCCCCTCATGTGTGAACTGCTCAACTGAGTGGTGGACTCGAAATCCCTATCCTCCCAGACTGCACGCTAAATGCTCAACCAGAGGCGGCGAATAGCCCTCCTATCCGCCAGCTGCAGGCGGACTCAAAATCAGCTTACCGCGCGGTCTGCCGACCTTACTGGTCAGTCCACCAGGTTTCCAACCCTCGTCCCCAAGCAACGGATGCTACCGGTCGACAGCGGATCTCGCCAATAGGCGTGACCTGGACTCTTCAATCCGCCAGGTCGGCAGTCCTTGTCACTGAGTAATGGCAACAAGCCACCAACAGGCAGCCTGCTCAACCTGTCCGCCGCGAGGTAGGCGGACTCGTTGCACAATCCGCCAGATCAGCCCCAGCTCAGCAGATTGCGATCTTCCTCCTCTCCGCCGCGGGCTTGGCGGACTCGTTCTGTAGTCCGTTGGCTAGCCCTCCAGCTTCTCGGTGTCCGCTTCTACCCAGCAGCGGGAGAACTTCTCCTCAACTCGCACAGCCCAGCACAAGCTCGCTAAACAGTAGGGGAGGTCACGTCCCAGTCCGCCTACAATTGCAGCAATCTCCAGCCCCAAGTCCCTAACTGCGCAGCCTGGCGCGGACTCTACTGACTATGTATTTATACTCGCCCGACCGAGCGCGAGCTCACCCAGCAGTAGCCTTCTACAGCTCCATGCAGTCCCAGACCGCGTAACCCGATGCAGACTCTACGGACTCAATGTTTGTACTCGCTCAGCTCATCGCATCACCGGTGGTGACGTTACCAAGATCGTTACCTCCTCGGGCCTATAAATAGGCCCCCAGACCTCTCATTCGGGGGGACAGGCAATGCGGTAGAGGCATCCAGATCTTGCCATCGCTTCTTGCGGACTCAAGTTTCCAGTCTACAAGACTGCTCCCGGCTTCTTCTCGCAGCTTGATCAAGCAGGTTGCCCGGTAAAGTTCTGTGAGCTCCTTGATCAACTAACCGTGCGGTCTGTCGACATCCCTGGTCATTCCGCGCGGCCTATGACATTCTCCTCTCCTTAGCCGCTGCCAGCTTCCCCCCTTGTACCCTTTATTCTGCTTTCCATGTAAATGTGCAACCTTGAGCTGTAACTTGGATTGTAATCAAAAGAAAGCCCGTCTCAAGAGAGGCATTCAGGCCGCGACGGGCGAAGTCTGTTGTTGATGTTGCTAGCGGTCCTCTCTTCTCTTTTCTTCTCTTGGTCTAACCATTAGAGCCCAACTGCTAAAGTAGCGTCTGATCGACAGTTCCCGATCAAGCTTCTTCCCTGCTCGAGCAAGCTTCTCCCTTGCTCCGCCAAACCTCTCCTCTATCCCCGCAACCCTCTTATTCTTCCAGCTTGTGAGATCGAACAACCCGTTAACTGAGCGATGTTGCATTTCGCGCATCAACAGTTAACACGCGACCTTCAGATCTCGATCAGATTGTGAAGTCAGTGGTTACTAATGTCAGACCGTCAACCAGCTGAGAGCCTTGCTCCAAGTTCAAATAAGTATTCTCTTTGGGAGGCCTTGGAGCATTCTCGCAGAGAAACTGCAATACAGTTTCAAGCGATCAACCATACTCTAGCTGCTATCGCTCAACGATTGGAAGCACAACCTTCAGCAGCACCAGCTCCTCCAATCAATCCAACACCAGCATTCGAGATTCCTCAAGTTTACCCACCGGCCTATCCGCTGGTCTATCCTCCTTACACTCCAACCTTTCCGCAAGGGCCTGCAACCCCTTTGCGGTCTCAGAATAACGAATTCACAGCTCGTCAGAACTTCTTCCGAGAAGCTTCTCAAGGAAGTCCGGCAAGATTCCTGAATTTTCAGGGAAGTTATCCCTACTCTTCAGCTCCTGCCTTTGCTCCTCCCGCAATAACTTTTCCTTTCTATCCTCCAGCTCCTTGTGCAGCTGCAGCTTATGCTCCCTTTTTTCCTTATATTGTAGGACAACAAGAAGAGCAGTCGCCATTTATAGAGAATGTTCGGTATGAACCAACTCCAGCTAACTTCAGAGAGCCATGGTTTCCCATTTACACTGGGGAGACTGATCCAATCAAGCATCTTCAAGCCTTTGAATCTGCCATTGCTCTCAAGACTCTTTCAGATGCAACCAAATGCAAACTCCTTGTGATGAACTTTGATGGTCAAGTGAGGGATTGGTTCTATGGACTTCATGCTCAGTCCATCTCTTCCTTCGCTTATTTGCGAAGAGAATTTCTGCTCAGATTTTCTACTTCTACAAAGAGGAAGGGCGGTCCAAAAGCCCTCTTTGAGATCAAGCAGCAAGAGACCGAGACTTGGTCTCATTTTGTGGATCGTTTCTAGAGAGAGATCTTAGACATTGAGATCGTCGATCAGGAAATGTATCGAGTGGCTCTCATTCACGGTCTGCATGAAGGAATAATCAAGTTCGAGGCTAACGTTCGAGCACCGAGGACTTACCAAGAGTTGATTGGATTAGCCAACTCGTACATCCGCGGTGAGAAGAGCAACCCCAGCTTTGTCTCTAGGCTTGTAACCGAGAAAAATCAACCTTACAAGTAGCCTCCGAGTTCTCCTCAGAAAGATTTTCCAGCCCACTCTAGGAAAATAAAGAATTTCCAGCATCATCATCAACATTCCTTCCCAGTCCAGGATTGTGCCCACGAGCAATTGCTACTGCTACCAGCCCCACCTCAGCAAATAGCTTCTGTGCATCACTCACAAGATGATGACTTATCATGCTCTGGACTCAATGAGGCCGTGCTATAAGCCTGCCAGATCATGAGGGATAAGGCAAATTCAAAGAGGCCTTATCAGTTGGCGAATCAAAGATCAAGAGATTCAGATCCGTTCTGTGAATTCCATAGAGAGAAAGGTCATTTGACTAAAGAATGCAAGGCCCTTCGGCAGTTGGTTGAAAATTTGCTTGTCGAGGGAAAGATCAACGACCTGGTCAAGAAATTTTATTCTTCAAAGCCTTCCACCTCCAAGGGCAAGAGGTGGCTGAAGTTCAGATGAAGTGTGTGGAGATAACGGATGTAGGCCATTTGGGGCCTATCGATGACCAATCTGAGTGCATCGATGTCATTGACGAAGGTCCCCTTGGAAAACTATTTTAAAGCAAAGAGGGCACATTTCTTGCGTCAACATTTATGAACAATCGCAGTGCCTCAAAGCCCTTCACAATCGTGACCGGTTGCTTTTACTTTACTCTTCAAACATTTTTTCTCTAAAACACTTCTAAGTGTGCTTTCATTTTCATTTCAATAAAGCTTACGTCAGAGATCTCATACTGACACAGTTCCCTTTTTGTAATGTTTCTCCTCCATATTTTTCTCTTTGCCAAAGATATCACTGAACCATTGAGATATCGCCAAGTCTTGTTGTTCCCCTCGAGATTGTTCTCTGGCGTAAGACCACAATGACCACATATCACGAGGAGTTTTCGCATATGTGCAGTGGGGGCCGTTCAACTCTCATGGGGAGGATAACAAGACTTCGAATCCCGGCCGGTGTCTAACGCAGTGTGTGTGCCTAGGGGAGGCAGCCTGTGATAGTTCTATCGTGCTTCGTTGAGGGATACGTTACAGTTACGGTGATCTTTGCGTAACAAGCAATGGAGATCAAGTGTAACCTTGTCTCTTCGATCATCTCACAACTGTGATGGCCGAACACTCATTGGTACTCTCAATCTGTGCATTCGCGGATCCCACAATTCCGCTGATAAATCCGCAGACAAGCAATAAGCCACTTGGCGCATCTAGTCTAATTGATCAGCGACGCTTGTAACCCGAGTCATGAGAGCAGTGCATCAGTCGATTCCTCAGCAGGAATTTCCTTGTTTGTGCTTGTTTATCTACTGTGCCCTTCAAAGGATGTGTGGCCAGCCCGCTTTAGCCCTCCTATGTCTTTTCTACCTTCTTGTAGGTTGGAAGGTTAGATTCAATCTATTTTAAGGATCGGCAATATCTTTTTAGCTTATGATCATCTTATATACGCTACCTGCATAAAGTTCTATTAGATGGTTATCCATAAGCTCTCTTATCAGATGCTAGCGACGTGAATCATTTAATCAGAGTATCAGGTTCTCCTTGATTGGTAAGCCATGATGTTATAAGTCTAAATTAAAATCGTTTCATCTTGCTGATCTAGATTTCATGTATAAAATATCATACTTGATCACGCGATACAATCATTATCGCGGCTTGATCTTTATTCAGTTAATAGCAGAGTTTGCTAGGAATCTCTTATTCTATCCAATTATATCTTATCATATCAACAGTCAACATTCGCAGGTTTCTACAAGGTACTTGCGACTTAGTTTACTGTTCTATCATATATGTGGCTTACTCTTCTTTTGCAGAGATTAGCAGATATTAGCACATTCCCTTCAAGTACTTGCAGCTTACTTTCCTATCATATCTGCAGCTTACTCTTCTTTTGCGGAGATTTGTAGATATTAGCAAGTTCCCTTTAGGTACTTACAGCTTACTGTTCTATCATATCTGCTACTTACTCTTCTTTTATAGAGATTTGCAGATATTAGCAAGTTCCCGTCAGGTACTTGCACCTTACTTTTCAATCATATATGCTACTTACTCTTCTTTTGTAGAGATTTGCAGATATTAGCAAGTTCCCTTCAGGTACTTGCACCTTACTTTTCTATCATATATGCTACTTACTCTTCTTTTGCAGAGACTAGCAGATATTAGAAAGTTCCTTTCAGGTACTTGCAGCTTACTTTTCTATCATGTCTGTCACTCACATTTCTTTTGCAGAAATTAGCAGATATTAGCAAGTTCCATCCAGGTACTTGCATTTTCATTTCATATCTACTGCTCACGCTTCTCTTTGCAGTGACTAGCCGATATTTGCAAGTTCTATCCAGGTACTTGCAACTTAGTTTTATATCATACTTGTGATTTACGCTTTTTGCAGAAGTTAGCAGGTCCTTGCAAGCCTCCTTCAAGTACTTGCAAGTTATCATTCTTCTATGCTTTCCTCTCATCACTTCTTTGCAGAGCCCGCTAGGAGACATTCATGTTTTCTTCGTTTTGCAAAAACAGCTCAGGTACGTGTAAGATGTACCTCTTTCCGCCTATGTTAATTTGTCCTTTTACAGGAAAGAGACAGGCATTAGCAAACCTTGTTTCTGAGGAGAGACATCAGGTTCCATCTCTCCTTCTTCTTTCCTTTTTTCGAGGGAAGGATCACGATTTTCGTGGGTCTCCTACTTTTTCGAAGTTATCCTCTGAACTTAAAAAGTGCGGGTATTATGTTAACCCAGAAATCGGCGATCACTCCCAAGGTAGCCAGCTCACAAGTCGCGGCCTGCTCTAGGAGATCGCGGCCTGTCAGCCTCTCTCTAAGGGTGGGCGGACTGACCTCTCAATCCGCTCAGTCTGCGCGGCTAGGGCGGTCTCCCCATTATGACCACCCAGGTCACGCAGTAGCCGCCCGTTTTGTAGGGGTTGCGGAGTGCTTCCTCAGTCCGCCCCTGTAGGCCGCGTGGCTAGTTCGGTTAACTGTATAGTGGTTCCTTTTTCCCCTCAGGTGCGAACTACTCAACTGAGTGGTGGACTCGAAATCCCTTTCCGCCCAGACCGCACACGAAATGCTCAACTAGAGGAGGCGACAAGCCCTCCTGTCCGCCAGCAGTAGGCGGACTCAATATCAGCTGACCGCGCGGTCTGTCGACCTCACTGGTCAGTCCGCCAGGTCACCAACCCTCGTCCCCAAGCAATGGATGCCACCAGTCGATAGTGGCTCTCGCCAATAGGTGCGACCTGGACTCTTCAGTCCGCCAGGTCGATAGTCCTTATCGTCGAGCAATGGCGACAAGCCACCAGCAAACAGCCTGCTCAACCTGTCTGCCGCAAGGTAGGAAGACTCGTTGTGCAGTTCTCAAGATTAGCCCCAGCTCGGCAGCTTGCGATCTACCTCCTCTCCGCCGCGGGCTGGGCAGACTCATTTTGTAGTCTGCCGGCTAGCCCTCCAGCTTCTCGGTGTCCACTTCTACCCAGCAGCGGGCGAACTTCTCCACAGCTCGCACAACCCAGCGCGAGCTCGCTCAGTAGTAGGGGCAGACACGTCTCAGTCTGCCTGCAACAGTAGCCATCTCCAGCCCCAAGTCCCTAACCGCGCAGCCTGGCGCGGACTCTACGGACTCAGTATTTGTACTCGCCTGACCCAGCGTGAGCTCACCCAGCAACAGCCATCTCCAGCTCCAGGCAGTCCCAACCGCGCAACCCGGTGCAGACTCTGCGGACTCAATGTTTGTACGCGCTCAGCTCACCGCCTCACCGGTGGTAACGTTACCAAGACCATTACCTCCTCGGGCCTATAAATAGGCCCCCAGACCTCTCATTATTGGGGGACATACGACACTACAAATTCATCCAGATCTCTCCCTCGCTTCTTGCGGACTCAAGTTTCCAGTCTGCGCGACCTATTCCCAGCTCTTTCTCACAGCTTGATCAAGCAGGCCGCCTGGTTTAGTCCTGCGAGCTCCTTGATTAGCTAACCGCGCGGTTTGCCAACCTCCCTGGTCAGTCCGCGCGGCCTCTGTCATTCTCCTCTCCTTAGCTGCCAGCTTCCCCCCTTGTACCCTTTATTCTGCTTTCCATTTAAAGTTGCAACCTCGAGCTGTAACTTGGATTGTAATCAAAAGAAAGCCCATCGCAAGAAAGGCATTCAGGCTGCGACGGGCAAAGTATGCTGTTGCCGCTTCTAGTGGTCCTCTCTTCTCTTTTCTTCTCTCGGTCTAACCTTCAGAGCCCAACGGCTAAAGTAGCATCTGATCGATAGTTCCCGATCAAGCTTCTTCCCTGCTCGAGCAAACTTCTCCCTTACTTCGCCAAACCTCTCCTTTATCCCCGCAACCCTCTTATTCTTCCAGCTTGTGAGATCGAACAACCCGTTAACTGAGCGGTGTCGCATTTTGCGCATCAATATACATAAATTTTGACTAGGATGATCTTACCCTTGACTTCCCTTAGGAATAGTGTCTTGTCTTGTAAGACCCCATTTTTTTTCTTTTTCAAACCCGTGGGTCATATGCCCAGAATCGCCGTTTTGCGATGGCACCGACACTCGGGAAGGCCGCCACTACAAAATGCTGATTCAGCCGGCCTTTTAGATCATCAAAGAGAGATTAGAAATCTAAAACTGAAGTATAATTGAGTCCACTAACATCATATAAACATGAGAAATCACAACAAGTCCATAAATATTGAAAAGAGAGAGTACTGTAATAGAATAGTACAAATGAAATATAAATGGACTTAAGCCCGGTACATCAGATTCTCACTATAATATCTCGCGGAAGCAATAAGAAAGAGTAATCACTCACAGAGCTGGTCACTAGTTCTCCGGTACTAGACATGCCCACCTCCATGCGCACCGTTCTTCGCTGGAGCTTGTCCCTATGCTGCTGGTCCCTGTGTCCCATCCGGAGCTCCTGTAATGTTGTGGTCTGAAAATCATTAGTCATAAAGACTAAGGCATATCATCCCCTACCCCTCCCCCCATGGCTCCTAAGCACCGAGCGTGGAGAAGGAAAGGGAAGCTATGAAAGTGGAGAGTACAAAATGGCAGGTGATGGTGGAGCTAATCTAGCAGTTCTATATATCAGATAGAATAAGCAGTAAGTGATTCAACATACCAAAAATGAAATAAGGAACCTTAACTTATATGATCGCCTAAACGAACACATAAGCCAAGGGATCTTCTACAAAGCTCCCATTGCATAAATAGTCTCATTCCAATTTATACGATAGGGTGTCGGTTGTAAGCAGTTTAAAAGATATTATAAAGTATAACCTTAACTTATAGACTTGCCCACACAAGCCTATATGCTAAGGGGGTCGTTTAGCAAGGCCTAATGTATAAACTGTCCCATTCCGATTTATACTTTAGGGGTAAGAGTTGAATGATGATGCCATGGTGTGAGATACTATGTTATGTGGGTTAATGTTTATTTCCATGCAGTGCAACTCACACACACGACTCTATGCGCATAGACCTTTTGTTCCCCCTATTTAGGCAGCTAGCTTCACTCCCAAGAACCTCCGTAGTGGAAAACGGAGACAGTGGGTCGGGCCCCCCACTCCTAGGCGGGTATCCACACTACCAGGCCTAGCCCTTACGTATGCCTCTTGAAGAACACATCCTAGAGTCTCCACGTACTATGCTGGCCATATCCACCAGACTTTCCCTGGCCAAGTGTCCCACACTTCCGAGTCAGCGTATCGACGTCGGTGTGAACGACCGTCCAATACCGAATACCCACCACCTTATTTTTTGTGCAAATGCAATATTGATGTATCAACCAATGAGCATAAGCTCCCCAGCTTAACCCGTCCGTCATATATACCTACCGAGCCAAGCTCGTCGGGCTAATCTACCCATTTGCACCACCACCGAGCCTACCGCCCGGACATCCTAGTCAAACTAACTTCTCGAGACATCGGGTTGTGAGAAAGTGAAACCCTAGTTATATTAGTTGCTCTTGAAGTTTATTATTTTTACTGTTTAGGTTAGCCTAGGACTGCCCCCGGTATACCCCGTGAAGGGCTCTCAAAGGGCACTAGGAACAATGATGGTAGTTAAAGCCCATAGTTCCCTTTCGCAAGGCACTTACTATTATTAGTTGTTACCAAACTCCCAATGTAACACCCCAGAAATCTCAAAAGCCAAAATCGGGATTCAGGTTGGCTGATACGGCCTGAGACACGGGCGTGTCTCAGGGCGTGTCAGGTGTACACGGCCTGGGACACGGGCGTGTCCCAGGGCGTGTCCCTCTTCTTGACGAGTACTCGAGAACTGATCGTCGAGAGGCGACACGGCCTGTGACACGGGCGTGTCACAGGGGCGTGTTGGGCACACGGCCATGGACACGGCCGTATGCCTTAGCTGTGTCCTGCTCAGGTGATTTTGGGGATCGTGTTACAGGGGTGACACGGCCAGATACACGACCGTGTACTGGGTGACACGGGCATGTCTGGCTTGACACGGGCTTGTCGATGCCCGTATTCTGGTTTATTTTAAGTCGGTTGTGCACCGCTTCAGGAACATGGCCTGTGACACGGGTATGTCACAACCCGTGTTTGGCTCGGGAAATTCAATTTTAGGGCTAATCTGAGCCTTCCATTTTCTTTGACCAAGATCCAATGGCCTAGGCTATTCCCTGGATTTATAAGGCCGGATTTGAGATGGAGAAAACTCATTTGAGTTGTGCCATTCTCTTTCTTAAGTGAAGAGAGAGAGGAGAGCAAGGGGAGGAAGAATGAGGGAAAGCCGGTTGCCGGTGGTGCTTCGGTGGTCCAAATTGCGAGCCGAGTTCAGCTCTGCGGAGGCTTGATCGCTGCGAAGCTTTCAAACCGTGTACTTTTCGCCATGGCGCCAAAACGTCCTTCAAGGGTAACGATTTCCATCTTGGACAAGTGAAGTCCTTCTTTCATGCATTTGCATAGGAATCCTCCACAAAAAGGTGGATGGCGAAGTGATTCCCTTGGGTCGGCGGTACGTCCCTTATTGTATTGCATTGCACTAGAACCGGAAGTGTGAGTACGGTTAGGCATGCTGTGTTGGTACCCCAGTTTTGATTTGAGTTCAGTCTTCTCTTTTTGTCTCTTGACCCAAGATTTATCTATGGTCAAAGGTTAGTTGTTTAGTTAGTTTGCTCTAGTTAAGACTTGTCACTTTTCCAGATGAAACTTTGGTTAAGTTGTTTTTTGTTCGACTATGGTCGAACGTCGCTCGACTATCGTCAATCAGCCATTTGACGATCGTCTTCCTAATAGCTCGACTATCTGCTTGATAGGTCGACTATCTGTTGTCTTTGATAGTTTGACTATCTGTTGATATGTCGACTATTTGCTCTTCTTGATAGTTCAACTATCTGCTTGGATAGTTCAACTATCTGATAGTTCGACTATCTGTTTGATAGGTCGACTATCTGTTCTCTTTGATAGTTCGACTATCTGTTGATAGGTCGACTATATGTTTTCTTTGATAGTTCGACTATCTGCTTGGATAGTTCAACTATCTGATAGTTCGACTATCTGTTTGATAGGTCGACTATCTGTTTGCTTTGATAGTTCGACTATCTATTTGATAGGTCGACTATCTGTTTTCTTTGATAGTTCGACTATCTGTGTGATAGGTCGACTATCTGTGTTGCTTGATAGTTCGACTATCTATTTGGATAGTTCAACTATCTGATAGTTCGACTATCTATTTGGTAGGTCGACTATCTGTTTTCTTTGATAGTTCGACTATCTGTTTGATAGGTCGACTATCTGCTCTCTTTGGTAGCTCGACTATCTGCCTTGATAGATCGACTATCTGATAGCTCGACTATCTGTTCTGATAGGTCGACGATCTTCTGAGGTAGTTCAACTATCTTCTTTGATAGTTCGACTATCTGTATTGTTCGACTATCTGTCTGATAGGTCGATGATCTCTGTGCCTCGGTCGACGATCTCCGAGGGTTGTTCGACGTTTTGCTGTATGTCTTGAGTAATTCTGTCATCTTCTATGATGTGATTTATTTCATATTTATTTTGGCATATTTTATAAAAGATTATTTGAATAAATTTACGACATTATTTCCATGCAATATCTGCTCCATTCCTTATGCATGAGCCAATCTTTATCTGACAAAGTGTTTTGTCTTATTAGTTGAAATGTAATTTCTGCTTTATCTGCTAGGCTGTCCTTTATAGCCGTTAGACTCAGAAAGTTTTTTCTGGCTGTAAAGAGTTCTTTCTGATGTGATCTTTTTCTAGCCCCTTCTTATCTGATTGGTTATGCAACTTCTTAGAAAGCTTTATCCTCTTATAGTATGTCTGTCTGCAGGATTTGTTTTTGCTTTATGCTTTTTGCAGCCAAGTTTGCTAATGCCAGAAGAAGACAAAGATTCAAACTCAAATTAAAGTCGTTGCAAAGGCTCATATAAAAAGAGCTTCTTTTTGAAAGAAGATAACAGTACCCAGATCATATACTCTCAGCAGCATAGAGAAATAGAAAAAGCAAGAAAGTTCTACTGCTCTCAGCTCGTTCACATCCAACTGAGAAGAAGTTTTAGCTCTTCACTCTTCTTCAACCTGAGTTCTCCTGCCTCCAGGAAGATCTTCACTCAGAGCTTTTTGAAGAAGAAGAAGAAGAAGATAGCTGCCTGAAGAAGAATTTTCATTTCATATTTATTACCTTCTTATAGCTTTTTCCTTCAGATTTTCTGAAGTGTTTTCTGCACTGAAGCAAGACTTCACCTAGACATTCTTTTAGCCAGGGGGAGCCTTGACTCTTTAGAGCATTCTAGCTCAGTGCAAGCTCTTGAGCTTCTCTAATTCTATTTAAAATAGAGAAGACATTTTAACCTTCATTCCGCAATTAACTCCAAGGGAGTTGAGTAGACAGTCAACTTTGCTAGTACAATTTTTGATTACTCTATTCACCCCCCCCCCCCTCTAGAGTAGTATCTATCCCTTTTCTTTCATGTTATGTGAAGCCCATCTGGACATGTTGGTCTGGATTGGTGATTCTTGTTTGCACATCAGAGAAGACTCCATGAGTATTGCTTGTATGCATGAAATCCGTGGTGGATGCCTGTGGCTTAATGTCGTAGGAAGTACTGTAGGAAGTCCAGGAAATGGTGAGAGTTGGGTTCAACTCTTGCGGTCGTGAGTGCCATATGTTATGAAGTTGAGCCGTTAGGCTGCAACTGGAGGAATGCCTTGGTAGCGGACGGGCAAAGTGAAGCTGTACCCGCATCAGTCCAGTCTTGAGTCTGACGATTTTGAGCAACGGGAAAGGTGGATCTGTACCTGCGTTATGGTTGTCTAACCTTGGGTGCTTAAGGCCCTGTTAGGATCACATAGCGAGAGTCGATGGCTTGCGTGCCGATCAGACTAAAAATGCTCAAATTGGACCGTCATGTCTGGGACCTCTGAACGGTGGTGGGACCTAGTGTTTCCAGTACACTAGAATGTGCCCTTATTACACGGAATGTCGGGTCATTGTGCCGGCATTTGTGATATGTATTGCCTTGGTGGATGGTTATATATGTATGAGATGTAAAATGCTGTGCAGGGAAGGAATTCCGCTACCCCGTGCCAGAGGCAGGGTCGTTATAATTGGTCAGCTGAATGCTGACCGTTGCCCTGTTTGCCACCGCTTTGTGGATTGGATGATGCAGGTGCAGGTGGTGCTGGTCTGAGCGGGACTTAGCGGGCTGAAGCCAAAGCTGTGTTGCTACCCTCGAAGGCTTTGTTTTGTTTCTCCTTGTTCGTGTGTGGCCGGCCTGCGCGCCGATGTTTGGACACCACACTTTTGTTAAGAGAAACCTGTAAGGCCATAAGGCCATTTACTTTGGGTGTAAACATTCCTATTTTGTTATAGTGGATAGTTCTTGTAACTCTTGAGTTCAAGTTTTCAACTGTGAACCTTCCGCTAGAATGCTCTGTGTTAGGATGAGTTGGTATTGATATTATTTAGTAGCGTCTCCGCCTATTTGTGGAATATGGTGTGGGGCCCCGGCCGGACCCTCTATTATATTCTTCTTGACGGGTAGAGGTGTTACAATTTGGTATCAACTTGTTGGTTGATCTCTTCTGAATTTGCGGATGAATTCTTTTGAGAGGTTGGGAGCACATGTCATTGTTGTCGTTATAACACATAAATTGAACTCAAGAATGTCCACTTAGGAATGTAAATACACTTGTTTGGTGTGTTCACTTTTGTAAGTTTGTCGTTTGTTTAGTCGCTAAATTATGTTTTTACACATATAGGTGACTAGAAGTGTTGCGGGTAAATCGGAACCTCAACATTCTGTTGAAAGTGCGGCACCGGCTGAGCTGCCCACACATCCTCCATCTACTGAAACTATGCGTTTCATTATGGAGACGGTACTTGTTGTGATGACTACTCAGTAGGTGGGGCAATCACGTCCTATTGTGGTGCCAACGCATGCTGGGGTAAGGCAAGAACCGGCATAAGCTGTAGTTGATCCGCGGGCAGCAGATAAACAATTGAAGCAATTCATGAGCTTCAATCCTCCTCAATTTACTAGGGCGGGATCCCCGGCCCAAGCGGAGGATTGGCTTGCAAGGATCAAGAGAATCATGAGAGCGATCAGAGTTGAGGAGGAGCAGAAGGTAATGTTGGCCACTTTCCTTCTTGAGGGAGAGGATCGGTTGTGATGGGACTAGATTTAACTACATCACTTGGCCGACAGATAGTTGGTAGAGGTCTCGATGGAAGAGTTCTCTCGGTTATTCTTGGCAAAGCATCTGCCAATGCAGCAGAGAATATCAATGGAAATGGAATTTCAGTGGTTGACTCAAGGAGATTGTAGTGTGGATGATTATCTTCATGAGTTCACGCGGTTAGGAAGATATGCAGGTTCTATCTTTGCCTAAGAGGAGCGTGTAACGACCCCATCCGTTACATGACGTATAGTAGAAGGTCAGGCCGGGGCCCCACACTATATGCCACAAACAGACGGTGAGGTCACAGGATAATACCAAACCATACACGCATCCTAACTCAGAGCATGCTAGCGGAAGCTTTAAGTTGTAAATTGAACTCTAACCAGGAATGTCCAATATATAAACCACAGTTATATATACAACCACGGAATGTACAACAAAGGTAAAGGGGCTGGCCTTAAGGCCTTACAGTTCCTCTTTCCATACATCATGGATTACAAACATCGGCGCGCAGGCCGGCCATACATGAGTAAAAGAAAAACAAACAAAACCATTTGCGCAGCCTTCAAGGGCTAGCCGCAGCAGCAGCAGCAACAGCAGTAGGGCTCTGATGAGTCCTCTTTATATACCTATTTTCGGACTCATCTGGGCTTATTTCCTTGTCTTTGCACACCGTTTAGCGTCATTTGCACTCCTTTTGTTTCGCTACGGTTTTCCACGCCCTGTGCACCTTTGTTGCCCAATTTTCTGTGCTTGTGTGCATTTACTTTCTTGCTATGTTTATCACTGTTTGCTGTGGCTGCCGCGATCGATGCCCCGTGCAGTTTTCCTGCAGGCTTGGGGATCGTGAGGGCATTCGGGATAGGCGTTTCACTATTTTTGGCAAAGGAGTCAGTGGTCGTGCGTTTTTACCCACGCACGACCATCGACCTCCTGGCGCACGATCACTGATCGTGCGCAGCCCGGTCTCATTTGTGAAACTCTGTCTTGAACCTTCCGCACGATCACTTGCCATACCGCGCACGACCACTGCTCGTGCGCTGCCGATCGTGCGCAGTCATACCCATTTTGCAAAAGTCTGTCTGGCTATTTCCGCACGATCATCAGCCTTGCCTCGCACGATCACTGATCGTGCGCTGCTGATCGTGCGCGACTACTGATTTTCTGATGCAGGTTTGCAGGTTGCTCACGCACGGGCGCTGACCTTGGTCGCGCACGATCACTGGTCGTGCGCCAGTGGTCGTGCGCGCTATTTATTCTTCAAGCTATAAATACGCTGTTCCGCGAATTAGGGCGAGAGCATCATTACGGAACCTTCGCCAGTCCGCCGTTTCGCCCTCCAGCAAGTCCCATTCACCTCCACCTTCATCCATACCAACGGGAGGACCTTCTCCGGTGATTCCGAAGCATTTCGCATCCTCCGGCGATCCTCCCGGCCATTGAAGCATTCTTCTCCGAGCTTTCCACCAAGGAAGAAGACGAAGCACCCCTAGAGAACGGAGTTACAGGCCCTCGAGGTGACAGCTCGGTGGTACCGGAAGCCCTCCTCGGACTGCGCTTGGAAGCGGATTGACAACCCGCACCTCCGGCCAACAACCGCGGTGGATCTTCAATCTCATGGTTGTGCATTTTCTCTCTTTTTCTTGTTGTATGAAATGCTTGTGCTTGTAATGGACATCAACTTCTAGCATTATTGTTATTTGTTGTATTTCATCTTGCTCTTGAGATTTATTCTTTGATGCGCCTCGCTCCATCTCGCTCCACTCCACATGTTCGTTTCACTCAAGCTTGCTCCGCACTAATCACCTCACTCGCTAGATTTCCGTCCACTCGCCAATCGAAGTACGGCATCGCGGCCGCTACATCCATCTCGCCTTGAGAAGCGGTGATTGCGACCCGCATAGTTTACATTAGTGTAATCGGTCGTAAGACCACCAACAAAAGCCCCTTTCTTTGCTGTTTATTTAAATTAACTCTCATAACGATAGTTTTAGAGTCTAGATCGTTCGATGCCAATTGCATTCCTCAAGAGACCGACATCCGGGGATTCATTCCCAACTTTATTACTTGAGCGACCGGTACGCTTGCCGTATTTTACGCGCATCAAGTTTTTGGCGCCGTTGCCGGGGAATGCAACTGTTGAACTATCATGATTTCTGAAAGTATTGGTATAAGAGTTAGTGTTTTTTTATTTTCGTTTCTTTGTTTTGTTGCTTCAGTGGATGTAGGGACGTGCTGCAAGAGATCTCGTTGCTTATGATCCCAAAATCGAGCGAACTCTTTGTGCGCAAAGGCGTGCCGCTGCAATAGATCCAATCACAATGGGAGACCAGTTGAACCATGACAACGGAGTTCGTGTTGGAGGGAACCTCCCTGATAACCGTAACGGGGATGAGAATGAGGTGCAACCGCCGCATGTCCGAACCATGAGAGATTACACTACCCCCACTGTTGGGAGCATTTACCCTGGGTTTGGACCGGCGATCGCAAACCAACAGTTCGAGATCAAACCGGCAATTCTTAACATCATCCGGAACAACGCACAGTTCTCTGGACTGGCTACAGAGGATGCCCATCTACACTTGGCAGACTTCTCAGAAATCTGTGCCACTTTCCGTTATGCTGGGATTCCTGATGATACGGTCAAGCTCCGTCTCTTCCCCTTCTCTCTACGTGACAAGGCCAAGTCATGGCTTCATTCCCTTCCTCCTGGAACAGCCACAACCTGGGAGGCTCTTACCACAAAGTTTCTAGCCAAATTCCATCCGGTTGACCGTATTGTGAGTTTGAGACGCGCCATCGCTAATTTCCGGCAAAACGACCAAGAAAGTTTGGCGGAAGTCTGGGAGCGCTTCAATGAGTAGCTGCGGAAGTGCCCCAATCACGGATTCCAAACGTGGAATCTTGTGGAATGCTTCTACTTCTCCATCGAACCTCAACACCGCGCCATGATTGACGCCACCTCTGGTGGAACAATTATGAACCTTGCTCCTGAGGATGCTTTGAGAGTTCTGCAGGACACCGCCACGCACAGCGCCTTTTGGACCGCGGGAAGGAATACCCCCCGTGGGACAAGTGGAATCTTTGCTGTGGAAGCATCAAGGCCCGCTGCTGCTGCTCCGGTGTTGGCCATCTCGTGTCAAGGATGCGGAAGTACCGATCATCATAGCTTTGAGTGCCCTGGAGCGGAGGTAATGTATGACCCCGCCTTCTCCAATGAAACCGTGAATTTTATCGCAAATCAAAACAGGGGCGCGCCATATGGAAATGCTTATAATCCGGGTGCGAGAAATCACCCGAATTTCTCGTGGAATCAAAACGCACCGGGCCAACGATGGCAACCAGGGCAGCATCAATATGATGCCTCCGCCTCCGGGAGCCAGCCGCGGCCACCCCACCCGAATTATCCTCAAGGCCCCCCCCCCCCCCCCCCCGCCGAAAAAACCAATTCTTTGGCTCAAATGTTTGAAAAATTTGTTGAAGTTTCCCAAACAAACATGACAAATCAAGCCGCTTCAATGCGTAAGCTCGAGGCACAGTTGGGCCAATTGGCTCAAATGGTCTCCGAGCGCACGCTTGGTACTCTCCCAAGCAACACTGAAAAAAATCCCCATGAACAAGGGAAAAGCCTTGGGGAAGGAAGGCTAGGGAATACCAACGAACTCGTGATTAGCTGCTTGATTAACAACGTTGAAACTACTGCTTTATGTGATTCCGGGGCATCCAGCAACATCCTCACTCTGCAGGATGTCGCGAAGATGCAACTGCAAATAGACACCGCAGACCGGAAATCACTTATTCTAGCTAATGGTAATGTGGTAGATACAGATGGTGGTGTGAGGGAAGTCGATATCGAGGTTAATGGCAAACATTTTACCACTGCTTTTCAGGTCATGGGACCGGAAGAAAATGACTCCATTCCTATACTTGGTGTCCCATTTCTGACGGCCAGTGGCGCATCCCTGGATTTCTCCCAAGGACGTGTCACCTGGCCGGCTGATGCTTGCACCCTCGATGATACTTCCGTACACTCCTCTCTTGTTCGAAATGACGTTTCACTACGTAGTGCAGATCTCCAGGAAGATTTCGGAGTCCCAGCTTTGAAGGCACCCCTTGTGGATGAGAAAACCAAGGGAGGATTGACCGAGATGACCGATGAGAAGAATAATTTAGCGACCGCGAAGATGTTTGAGCGCCCCAAAGACACGGTGAACGTGCCACTTCCTACCGATGTTGTTGTGGAGCATGACACTTCTAGTTACATGCGGGAGAAATCCCTAGACTGTTATTCGTGTAATAATATTCATGACTCTATTAAGCGTTCTGTCGCTTGGGCTGATCCGATCGCCATCACGGTGCCGGAAATGATGCCATCGATTGTAAAATTTGGGAAAACTGTGAAATCCACTCCTTGGAGGTCTCCATCGGTGGAGAAGCTGAAGGAGGCGAAACGCTTGCGTGATAAGCGCTATTCTTCCTTCCAAGCGTTTGCGCACCATCTGAGCAAGGGGAAATCCCCTCCTCATGATCCTATGCAAGGTTCTGCCTCTCCTTCGCTCTCCACCGAGAAGACTTACCACAAATCGGCATATAGCTGATTGCCGCTCTGCCTCGTGTTTCCTGCTTACTTTCCTTGCTACTTTGGAACATTTTGAGATTTATTTTATTTTATTTTGTTGCATAAACATTATATACAATTGCTAATACAGGTATTTGGTCCACCTTAAGGACGGTAAACAAAAGGGCTATTCGGGAGACAACCCAAGCTTGGACCTTTTGGTCCCCTTGTTTTTGTTTGATTTTATTTTATGCTTTCTATCTTTTTGTATTTTCTGTTGTTCGGCCTAATTTGCAGGTTCAGCTTATCTTTTGTGCGATGCAGCACTGCCCGCGAATCATCACGCAATCTTCTGGCATGCTCCCCTCTTTGGAGCATTGGTACTCTCTCGCTTCAGATTTCATTTTCTGGTTGAATGTTTATTTTTCTTGCTTATGTTTTCATTCAAGTCTGGGGGGAAGAGCCGCTTGTGCACTCCACGAGCACATTTAATTTCGCATGCCAGTAGTTTTCCTTTTTCGCTTCATTATGTTAGATTCCTGTTGCACACCACTGCACCCACATGAGCGCGAGCTTAGCTGTTAGCGTGCCACGAGTTGAGCTTGTATCTTTGTTAGATTTGGAAAATTTCTGTGCTAGTTAGGGATTGCGCGACAGAGTAAAATGTTGGCCTTGCTGTGTTTCTAGTCAACTGCTCTCGTTTTGTATAGAAATTTGTGTAGACTTAATTTTTCTGTATGCTTATAATTTTATATTTTTCTATTTGCGTACATATTTCTTATTCTACTCAAAAGTTTGTGAATCCGGTGTGAATCAAACGGTAGCGTAGGAATGTGTGTAGCCGCCACTAGACTCGTATTGCTTGAGTCGGGAGGAAGGATTATCCTTCTCGGTTGCTAAGAACTTGCCCCAAGCTATTCTTGAAGCATTGGTACACGGTTAGTCTAGCGTGAGAGCGATGTAGGCCACCTTTTGGCCCGGTTGAGCTTTGTACCCATTCCTAACATCGCCCTTGCTAGCCCCTTTGTGCCTACCCTTCCTTTTGATTCAGCTCCACCATTATTTCACCAAAGCCCCATAGCCGATCCTAGTCGCACACCCAAGTAGAGCTTAGTGTTTTATATTTTCATGTTGGGTTGTGATGTGGTATTTTTATTCGTGAAAATGTGGAAGTGCCCCCAAGCTTTATTTGCTGAAAATTGTGTTTTGTGAAAAGAAAAATATTTGAAAAAGAGAAAAAGTGAAAATGAAAAGTGAAAAGAAAAAGTTTGATTGAAAAATCTTTATTTGAGATGATTTGGATTTGGAGTAGGCGGTGCACACACCCATTTAGTAAAAGTTAAGTCTGGGGGTGTGGTGCACCCGTGTTTATTTTGTGGGCAGCGGGTACTAGTTTTGTACGTTGCTCATTTGGGTTAGGTGCATACCCATCATGTTTATCGTTGTTTTCCTCACCGTAACCCAAGCCCCATTATTACCCGAAGTCCTACGGACTTGCGCTTGAGTTGACCAGTGCCGTGGAGAGAGTGCGATCGGGCAAGCTTATGGTTTCCGACATTGGTGGATTCCTTTGGGGGTAATCTTGAGCTCCGGTCTTCGGCAATGCTCACCTTAGTGGCCTGTCTACTTTCTCCCTGCGTAGGACCGGCTGATTCACCGTGATTCCACTTTTGAGTAATAATAAATTTTTGTTACGCATTGTGAAAAATATAAAATATTTTGTATACTTAAGAATTCCCTCTACTTTATTTTTATGCACGCGAGCATGCGACTTCGCATGGTACTCCGTTTGGCAATTTCTCTTTTTAGCTAGTTCATTTTTCCCCGTCTGCTTAGGTTCTGTTTGCTCGGGACGCGCAAACGGTTAAGTCTGGGGGTGTGATGAGTCCTCTTTATATACCTATTTTCGGACTCATCTGGGCTAATTTCCTTGTCTTTGCACACCGTTTAGCGTCATTTGCACTCCTTTTGTTTCGCTACGGTTTTCCACGCCCTGTGCACCTTTGTTGCCCAATTTTCTGTGCTTGTGTGCATTTACTTTCTTGCTATGTTTTTCACTGTTTGCTGTGGCTGCCGCGATCGATGCCCCGTGCAGTTTTCCTGCAGGCTTGGGGATCGTGAGGGCATTCGGGATAGGCGTTTCACTATTTTTGGCAAAGGAGTCAGTGGTCGTGCGTTTTTACCCACGCACGACCATCGACCTCCTGGCGCACGATCACTGATCGTGCGCAGCCCGGTCTCATTTGTGAAACTCTGTCTTGAACCTTCCGCACGATCACTTGCCATACCGCGCACGACCACTGCTCGTGCGCTGCCGATCGTGCGCAGTCATACCCATTTTGCAAAAGTCTGTCTGGCTATTTCCGCACGATCATCAGCCTTGCCTCGCACGATCACTGATCGTGCGCTGCTGATCGTGCGCGACTACTGATTTTCTGATGCAGGTTTGCAGGTTGCTCACGCACGGGCGCTGACCTTGGTCGCGCACGATCACTGGTCGTGCGCCAGTGGTCGTGCGCGCTATTTATTCTGCAAGCTATAAATACGCTGTTCCGTGAATTAGGGCGAGAGCATCATTACGGAACCTTCGCCAGTCCGCCGTTTCGCCCTCCAGCAAGTCCCATTCACCTCCACCTTCATCCATACCAACGGGAGGACCTTATCCGGTGATTCCGAAGCATTTCGCATCCTCCGGCGATCCTCCCGGCCATTGAAGCATTCTTCTCCGAGCTTTCCACCAAGGAAGAAGACGAAGCACCCCTAGAGAACGGAGTTACAGGCCCTCGAGGTGACAGCTCGGTGGTACCGGAAGCCCTCCTCGGACTGCGCTTGGAAGCGGATTGACAACCCGCACCTCCGGCCAACAACCGCGGTGGATCTTCAATCTCATGGTTGTGCATTTTCTCTCTTTTTCTTGTTGTATGAAATGCTTGTGCTTGTAATGGACATCAACTTCTAGCATTATTGTTATTTGTTGTATTTCATCTTGCTCTTGAGATTTATTCTTTGATGCGCCTCGCTCCATCTCGCTCCACTCCACATGTTCGTTTCACTCAAGCTTGCTCCGCACTAATCACCTCACTCGCTAGATTTCCGTCCACTCGCCAATCGAAGTACGGCATCGCGGCCGCTACATCCATCTCGCCTTGAGAAGCGGTGATTGCGACCCGCATAGTTTACATTAGTGTAATCGGTCGTAAGACCACCAACAAAAGCCCCTTTCTTTGTTGTTTATTTAAATTAACTCTCATAACGATAGTTTTAGAGTCTAGATCGTTCGACGCCAATTGCATTCCTCAAGAGACCGACATCCGGGGATTCATTCCCAACTTTATTACTTGAGCGACCGGTACGCTTGCCGTATTTTACGCGCATCAGGCTCCAGCCCTTCATTTACCACTTGGCTCTCCAGCACCTGCACAGGGACAATCCACCCAAATGGTGGCAAACACGGCAACGGTCAGCATTCAGCTGACCCAATTAAAACAATCCTACCCCTTTCTCGGGGAGTAGCATTCTTTCACTGCACAGCATGGTATCAACAATAGCAACTATGTGCGCGCAGGCACATTCAAGCCATCACAACCGTCGGCCACACGGCCCGACAGTCCGTGCACTCAGGGCACATTCTTGGTGCACCGGAAAACCAGGGTCAACACCACCGTTTACACGGTATTGAGCATTCTAGTCTTTTCGGCGCGCGGGCCTAAGACTCTTATTATGCTCTCCAACGAAACCTATAACCAGGCTTACCAGTCGGACGGACATAACGCAGGTACGGATCAGCCACCCCCCGTTGCTCAAGTCGCCGTGCCACCTCGAATACGGAAGTATCCATGGCAATTTATAGGCGTGGGTCGGTTTCACCTTTCCTGTTCGGCAATCTGCCTTTTCATCGAGTTGCAGCCCAACGGCTCAACCGCACACAAAGTGGCAACTCACGGCCACAAGAGTTGCATCCAACCCTCTTCATTTCCTGGACTTCATCCAGTACTTCCTGCTGCACCAAGCAACAGGTAGGCACAAGGCAAACAAGCCATAACCACGGAGTCTTCTCCGATATGCAAACAAGCATCACCAATCCAGACCAACATGTCCAGATGGGCTTCACACAGCATGCCTAGATCCGTACTCCAATTTCAGATTCTAACAAGGGGGACTTCACATATCTACCCCAAGGGATGCCACAACCCACCGCACACTCGCGGGGAAGGGTTTTCCCTATGCAATGCAGAAAAGAAGGACTTCACATGTCCAAGAAGGGAGATCGTTACCCTTGACGATCTTTTGGGAGCCATCGAAATCTAGCCGGTGAGAAAGTACCGCAGCAGCTTTGCCTTCACAACGCTGGCCTCGGATCACGAATCGGACCACGGGAGCTCCGCCGGTGGCTTGATCTCCTTCTCCTTCTTCTTCCTCCTCTCTCTTTCTCTCTTCCTTAACCAAATGAAGAATGATTTCTTCATCAAGCCTCTGCTGACTTAATCCAGCCAGGAATCACCTGAGCCCTTGGATCAAAATAGAGAAAAGGAACGGCCACGATTTTCCCAAAATCCCATATTTTTGGCTGACACGGCATGTGACACGCCCGTGTCACATGCTGTGTACCCTTAAGCGGGACACGCGGTACTCGTACCGACTGAACTTTACCAAAACACGGGCATCGACACGCCCGTGTCAAACCTGGCACGCCCGTGTCAATCATGAGACACGCCCGTGTCACCCCTGCCTCACCGAGCTACAAGCAGTACACGGGTAGGCACACGGCATCGGACACGCCCGTGTCCAATCTGACACGGCCGTGTTCAAGGCTTGGTTCCGGGCCGTGTAATATTCTGACTCAATCCGCCTATTATTTGAGTGACACGCCCTGGGACACGCCTGTGTCCCAGGCCGTGTACCCCCGACACGCCCTGGGACACGCCCGTGTCCCAGGCCGTGTCAACCAGCCTGCATCTCAAAAACCAGATTTGAGATTTTTGGGGTGTTACAATCCTCCCCTCCTTAATAAAATTTCGTCCCGAAATTTGCACGGTAAGGAAACAAGGAAAAACAATGCTATAACTTGATAACTCTGTTATAACAAAAGGTACACGGTCTACAGTTTATACAAACAGCTCGGGAAATTCAGCTCGCATGGTCTGCTCTCGCTCCCATGTTAGCTCTTCACGGCCACAATTGTCCCATCGAACTTTGACCATCCCGATCACTTTGTTCCGCAACTGTTTCTCGGCTCGATCCTCGATCCGAATGGGTCGAACCCTCGTCGTTAGCCCATACTCGACCGGTACCCGATCATTCTCCACTACTTGAGCTGGATCCTTGACAGCCTTACGAAGTACTGAGATGTGAAATACATCATGTAATCCACCCAAGTCTGCTGAAAGTGCTAGTCGATAAGAAGCTTCCCCAACTCGCTCCACCACCTCAAATGGACCAAGATACCTCGGACTTAGTTTTTTCAAACGCCGAATCCTGGACACGCCTTTGAAGGGTTTGATCTTCAAATATACCCAATCACCCACCGCGAACTACACGTTCCGGTGTTTGCCATTGTAGTACTTTGCTTGACGATCTTGGGCTATCAATAGCCTGTCCCGAATAGAGCGTATAAGCGAAGTAGCTTTTTCGACTTCCTTTTTCCCACTCAGCTTCGATTCGCCTGCTTCTGCCCAAGCTAACGGTGTATGGCATTTACGACCAAACAACGCCTCAAATGGTGCCATACCGATGCTCGCTTGGTAGCTATTATTATAGGCAAATTCTACAAGAAAAATATAATCTTCCCATCTCTTACCAAAGTCTAGGGCGCACATGCGGAGCATGTCCTCCATCGTCCTGTTGGTTCGTTCAGTCTGGCCATCCGTTTGGGGATGAAAGGCCGTACTAAACGCTAATTTTGTACCCAACATTTGATGAACTAGCCGCCAATCATTCGATGTGAATCGCCCATCACGGTCACTGACGATGCTCCGAGAAACACCGTGCAGTCGAACAATCTGCTCCACATAAAGCTTGGCCAAGGTTTCCACTGAATCGTCTCTTCTATTCGGAAGGAAGTGCGCCACTTTTGTCAACCGGTCCACAATCACCCAGATTGAGTCATGGCCGCATTACGATCTCGGCAACCCGTGCACGAAATCCATCGAAATGTCATCGAACTTCCACTCCGGAATGGGTAACGACTTCAGGAAACCGCCAGGCTTCTGGCATTCTGCTTTCACCAACGCACAGGTATGGCATTCCGCCACATAACGTGCTACATCATTCTTGAGTCCGGGCCACCAGAATAGCTTTTTCAGATCTCTGTACATCTTTGTGCTCCCTGGGTGAACTGAGTACTTTGCAAAGTGAGCTTCGTACATCAACTCTTCCCTCAATTTACCCACACTCGGGACGCACACTCGACCATTTCTTCGTAACAAACCGTTATCCCAAGAGAATTGGTCATCTGGCCCATCTTTTGCATAGCACTGGAGACTTTCATCAAGCTCTGTTGCTCGCCGAACTCTGTCTGTAAGGTCATATTGCACCTCCGTCCAGTTCAAGCAAGCATCGGTCGACAAACCCTTGTCAACACAAGATATCTCCAATGCTTCCAATTCCTGGATTAAACGCTGATCTGCAACCAGCTTGCCCGTACCGGAGTCTTCCGACTCAAAGCATCAGCGACCACATTTCCCTTCCCGGGAGTATAGTGAATCTCGAAGGTGTAGTCCCCAAGGAACTCCATCCATCTTCGTTGTCGCATATCCAGATCCTTCTGATCCAACAAATACTTTAGGCTTTTGTGATCTGTATAGATGTCCACTTTAACGCCATAAAGATAGTGCCGCCACAACTTGAGCGCAAAGATTACCGCCGCCAATTCCAAATCATGGACGGGGTAATTCCGCTCATGAACTTTCAACTGGCGCGAGCCATAAGCAATCACTTTACCAAACTGCAGAAGGACGCAACCTAAGCCGCTCCCGGAAGCATCACTATAGATCTCATAGCCATCTGTACCACATGGCGATGTCAACACAGGCGCCGTGGTCAAACGACTCTTCAGGTCTTCAAAAGCACGCGCGTACTCCGGCGTCCAAATGAACTTTTGATCTTTTCTCGTCAGCGTGGTCAGAGGTAAAGCAATCCGTGAGAAGTTTTCCACAAACCGTCTATAGTAGCCCGCAAGCCCAAGGAAGCTCCTGACCTCGGCCACTGAAGACATCACTGGCCAATCTCGAATGGCACTTATCTTCAACGGATCCACCGCGATACCTTCTCCACTTACCACATGGCCTAAAAAGGCTACTGAAGAGAGCCAGAACTCACACTTTGAGAACTTGGCATAAAGCTTATTCCTCCGCAGGGTATGCAAGACCAACCACAAATGGTTTGCATGATCCTCTTCCGACTGAGAGTATACTAAGATATCATCGATAAACACAATCACGAACAAATCCAAGTACTCTCGGAACGTTCGATGCATTAGGTCCATAAATACCGAAGGCGCATTACATAGGCCAAACGGCATTACCGTGAACTCATAATGACCGTAGCGTGTTCCAAACGCCGTCTTGGGAATGTCACCTTCCCGAATCCTCAACTGATAATATCCCGATTTCAAATCCAACTTGGAATAGACCGTTGATCCTGCCAGCTGATCAAATAGGTCATCAATCCGCGGAATTGGATATTTGTTTTTCTCCGTCAGCTTATTCAATTCGCGGTAGTCAATACATAACCGCAAACTACCGTCTTTCTTTTTCACAAATAGAACAGGCGCGCTCCAAGGTGACATACTTGGGCGTATGTATCCCTGCTCCAATAACTCTTGCAATTGGACTTTCAATTCAGCCATCTCTTTTGGCGCGACGCGATATGGTGAGCGGGCCACAGGTTTAGCACCTGGCACCAACTCAATAGAGAAGTCAATCTCCCGCTGGGGTGGTAACCCAGGAAGATCTTTAGGAAACACATCGGCAAACTCTGACACAACCAGAACTTCACCGACACTGGCCTTTGGCTCAACAGCCTGAATTAGCGTGAAGAATAACTCCGCGCCATTCCGAACAGCATTGACGACTTGGAGCGCAGACAACAAAGTCCCGCCAACTCCTCGCATACCAGCGAACTTCGTCACAAGTCCGATATTCTGGCCCAGTGTGATCTCCTTGGAGTTGCAATCAATAAAGGCACGCTGCTCCGAGAGCCAGTCCATACCAAAGATCACATCAAACTCCGATAACGGTAGCAAAACTGCACTCAAACCGAAATCCTGACTTCCTATTTGAACATCCACATCGCAAGCCCTAACCGCAAGCATCACACAGCCATTCGGCAATAGCACCCTTATACTATCAACCGTCACATGACTCGGCACCCCAATTCGAGAAATGAAGTCCTCAGACAGAAAAGAATGCGAAGCACCCGTATCAAACAGGGCTCTCGCCAGATTATTCCGAATCAGGACAAAGCCTGCAGCACACACACATCATGCACAAGCTACACATAACCAAATGCAATAGCACTTAAGCAAATAAGCTATATTAACTCGTACCTGTGACGACGTCACTTTGCTTAATCGCCTCCTGCTGACCAAGGTGATATATTCGGGGCTGTGCCTAGGACGCAGAGGAATCAACCACCGCTTTGCCCTTCTCAGCATAAGACGCACCCGTCTTCTTTTCCCCTTTGGGCTGAACAACCCTACAGTCACGGGCTATATGCCCCACCCGGCCACAGTTATAGCATGTACGAGACTCCGGCCTTGACGTCGCCCCCGACACAATAATCGAAGACACTTGCCCAGATGGCTTGGACCTCTTGCCCCCTCTCTTCTGGTAGAACGATTTGCTAGGGCGAGGTGCTTGCTCTGGCTTCGACACAACTAAGCCCTTGTTCCCTTGCACCCGCCTCATGTCCTTCTCCAACGCACACGCAGTATCAACCAACGCCTGAAACCCTTTGTTCACTGAACTCGAAAGCAGGAACCTCAACTCATCCCGCAATCCTTCATAGAACCTATTCGTTTTCCTTTGGTCATCCGCGAAGATTTTTCCCGCATACCGTCCCAACCTTGTAAACTCATGCAGGTAGGTATCCACACTATCTTTACCTAGCTTTAACCGTTGGAACTCATTTTCCATGGCAATGCGTTGCGCCGCTGGGACATGCTTTGCCAGAAAGATTCGAGAGAACTCCTCAATCGATACTTGCGTTAATTGCCTGCCCGCCAAATGGTGTACCTCAACCTCGTCCCACCACAACCGCGCCTATCCTTCGAGCATGAAGGTGGCTAAGGTGACCTTTAGAGTTTCCTCCGCCCTGATCGTTGTCATTATCCGCTTGACACGCGATAACCAATCCTCTGCCTGCGTTGGGGATCCCAGTCCCGTAAACATAGGCGGACTGAAGCTCATAAATTGCTTCAACTGTCGGTCAGCTGCTCGTGGATCGACTGCCTCAACCGGCTCGGGTCTTACATCAACACGAACTGGCACTACTGCCGGTTGCGCTTGCCCGGTCGGCTGAATCATGGCAAAGAGAGCCTCAGCAACTAAACGAACAGTTTCCGCAGATGGAGGAGGTGTTGGCACCTCAGCTGGTGCCGCACTCTCATCAGAGCGTTGGGGCTCAGACTGCCCAGCACCACTACGCGTCACCTATAGGTGGACAAGACACATATTAGCGATCGTATGCAAGCATATAGCCCGTGACTGTAGGGTTGTTCAGCCCAAAGGGGAAAAGAAGACGGGTGCGTCTTATGCTGAGAAGGGCAAAGCGGTGGTTGATTCCTCTGCGTCCCAGGCACAGCCCCGAATATATCACCTTGGTCAGCAGGAGGCGATTAAGCAAAGTGACGTCGTCATAGGTACGAGTTAATATAGCTTATTTGCTTAAGTGTTATTGCATTTGGTTATGTGTAGCTTGTGCATGATGTGTGTATGCTGCAGGCTTTGTCCTGATTCAGAATAATTTGGCGAGAGCCCTGTTTGATATGGGTGCTTCGCATTCTTTTCTATCTGAGGACTTCGTATCTCGAATTGGGGTGCCGAGTCATGTGACGGTTGATAGTACAAGGGTGCTATTGCCGAATGGCTGTGTGATGCTTGCGGTTAGGGCTTGCGATGTGGATGTTCACATAGGAAGTCAGGATTTCGGTTTGAGTGCAGTTGTGCTACCGTTATCGGAGTTTGATGTGATCTTTGGCATGGACTGGCTCTCGGAGCAGCGTGCCTTTATTGATTGCAACTCCAAGGAGATCACACTGGGCCAGAATACCGGACTTGTGACGAAGTTCGCTGGTATGCGAGGAGTTGGCGGGACTTTGTTGTCTGTGCTCCAAGTCGTCAATGCTGTTCGGATGGGCGCGGAGTTATTCTTCACGCTAATTCAGGCTGTTGAGCCAAAGGCCAGTGTCGGTGAAGTTCTGGTTGTGTCAGAGTTTGCCGATGTGTTTCCTAAAGATCTTCCTGGGTTACCACCCCAGCAAGAGATTGACTTCTCTATTGAGTTGGTGCCAGGTGCTAAACCTGTGGCCCGCTCACCATATCGCGTCGCGCCAAAAGAGATGGTTGAATTGAAAGTCCAATTGCAAGAGTTGTTGGAGCAGGGATACATACGCCCAAGTATGTCACCTTGGAGCGCGCCTGTTCTATTTGTGAAAAAGAAAGACGGTAGTTTGCGGTTATGTATTGACTACCGCGAATTGAATAAGCTGACGGAGAAAAACAAATATCTGATTCCGCGGATTGTTGACCTATTTGATCAGCTGGCAGGATCAATGGTCTATTCCAAGTTGGATTTGAAATCGGGATATTATCAGTTGAGGATACGGGAAGGTGACATTCCCAAGACGGAGTTTGGAACACGCTACGGTCATTATGAGTTCACGGTAATGTCGTTTGGCCTATGTAATGCGCCTTCGGTATTTATGGACCTAATGCATCGAACGTTCCGAGAGTACTTGGATTTGTTCGTGATTGTGTTTATCGATGATATCTTAGTATACTCTCAGTCGGAAGAGGATCATGCAAACCATTTGCGGTTGGTCTTGCATACCCTGCGGAGGAATAAGCTTTATGCCAAGTTCTCAAAGTGTGAGTTCTGGCTCTCTTCAGTAGCCTTTTTAGGCCATGTGGTAAGTGGAGAAGGTATCGCGGTGGATCCGTTGAAGATAAGTGCCATTCGAGATTGGCCAATGATGTCTTCAGTGGCCGAGGTCAGGAGCTTCCTTGGGCTTGCGGGCTACTATAGACGGTTTGTGGAAAACTTCTCACGGAATGCTTTACCTCTTGCCCCCTCTCTTCTGGTAGAACGATTTGCTAGGGCGAGGTGCTTGCTCTGGCTTCGACACAACCAAGCCCTTGTTCCCTTGCACCCGCCTCATGTCCTTCTCCAACGCACACGCAGTATCAACCAACGCCTGAAACCCTTGGTTCACTGAACTCGAAAGCAAGAACCTCAACTCATCCCGCAATCCTTCATAGAACCTATTCGTTTTCCTTTGGTCATCCGCGAAGATTGTTCCCGCATACCGTCCCAACCTTGTAAACTCATGCAGGTAGGTATCCACACTATCTTCGCCTTGCTTTAACCGTTGGAACTCATTTTCCATGGCAATGAGTTGCGCCGCTGGGACATGCTTCGCCAGAAAGATTCGAGAGAACTCCTCAATCGAAACTTGCGTTAATTGCCTGCCCGCCAAATGGTGTACCTCAACCTCGTCCCACCACAACCGCTCCTCTCCTTCGAGCATGAAGGTGGCTAAGGTGACCTTTAGAGTTTCCTCCGCCCTGATCGCTGTCATTATCCTCTTGACACGCGATAACCAATCCTCTGCCTGCGTTGGGGATCCCAGTCCCGTAAACATAGGCGGACTGAAGCTCATAAATTACTTCAACTGTCGGTCAGCTGCTCGTGGATCGACTACCTCAACCGGCTCGGGTCTTACATCAACACGAACTGGCACTACTGCCGGCTGCGCTTGCCCGGTCGGCTGAATCATGGCAAAGAGAGCCTCAGCAACTAAACGAACAGTTTCCGCAGATGGAGGAGGTGTTGGCACCTCAGCTGGTGCCGCACTCTCATCAGAGCGCTGGGGCTCAGACTGCCCAACACCACTACGCGTCACTTATAGGTGGACAAGACACACATTAGCGATCGTATGCAAGCAAAACAACACAAAAAGGAACGCGTAGATTCCTCAAACAAGATTTTGTACATTCCATAGTGGACATTCCAGAGTTCATTAGCGTTACAGCAGGGCGCATAAACACACGCTCGACACCCCAAAAAAGAATTCGACCACGAATTCGAAAGAGGAAGACCGAACAAAGCTGATACCAAAATGTAACGACCCCATCCGTTACATGACGTATAGTAGAAGGTCCGGCCGGGGCCCCACACTATATGCCACAAACAGACGGTGAGGTCACAGGATAATAACAAACCATACACGCATCCTAACTCAGAGCATGCTAGCGGAAGCTTTAAATTGTAAATTGAACTCTAACCAGGAATGTCCAATATATAAACCACAGTTATATATACAACCACGGAATGTACAACAAAGGTAAAGGGGTTGGCCTTAAGGCCTTATAGTTCCTCTTTCCATACATCATGGATTACAAACATCGGCGCGCAGGCCGGCCATACATGAGTAAAAGAAAAACAAACAAAACCATTTGCGCAGCCTTTAAGGGCTAGCCGCAGCAGCAACAGCAACAGCAGTAGGGCTCCAGCCCTTCATTTACCACTTGGCTCTCCAGCACCTGCACAGGGACAATCCACCCAAATGGTGGCAAACACGGCAACGGTCAGCATTCAGCTGACCCAATTATAACAATCCTACCCCTTTCTCGGGGTAGTAGCATTCTTTCCCTGCACAGCATGGTATCAACAATAGCAACTATGTGCGCGCAGGCACATTCAAGCCATCACAACCGTCGGCAAAATGGCCCGACAGTCCGTGCACTCAGGGCACATTCTTGGTGCACCGAAAAACCAGGGTCAACACCACCGTTTACACGGTATTGAGCATTCTAGTCTTTTCGGCGCGCGGGCCTAAGACTCTCATTATGCGGTCCAACGAAACCTATAACCAGGATTACCAGTCAGACGGACATAACGCAGGTACGGATCAGCCACCCCCCGTTGCTCAAGTCGCCATGCCACCTCGAATACGGAAGTATCCATGGCAATTTATAGGCGCGGGTCGGTTTCACCTTTCCTGTTCGGCAATCTGCCTTTTCATCGAGTTGCAGCCCAACGGCTCAACCGCACACAAAGTGGCAACGCACGGCCACAAGAGTTGCATCCAACCCTCTTCATTTCCTGGACTTCATCCAGTACTTCCTGCTGCACCAAGCAATAGGTAGGCACAAGGCAAACAAGTCATAACCACGGAGTCTTCTCCGATATGCAAACAAGCATCACCAATCCAGACCAACATGTCCAGATGGGCTTCACACAACATGCCTAGATCCGTACTCCAATTCCGGATTCTAACAAGGGGGACTTCACATATCTACCCCAAGGGATGCCACAACCCACCGCACACTCGCGGGGAAGGGTTTTCCCTGTGCAATGCAGAAAAGAAGGACTTCACATGTCCAAGAAGGGAGATCGTTACCCTTGATGATCTCTTGGGAGCCATCGAAATCTAGCCAGTGAGAAAGCACCGCAGCAGCTTTGCCTTCACAACGCTGGCCTCGGATCACGAATCGGACCACGGGAGCTCCGTCGGTGGCTTGATCTCCTTCTCCTTCTTCTTCCTCCTCTCTCTTTCTCTCTTCCTTAACCAAATGAAGAATGATTTCTTCATCAAGCCTCTGCTGACTTAATCCAGCCAGGAATCACCTGAGCCCTTGGATCAAAATAGAGAAAAGGAACGACCACAATTTTCCCAAAAACCCATATTTTTGGCTGACACGGCCTGTGACACGCCCGTGTCACAGGCCGTGTACCCTTAAGCGGCACACGCGGTACTCGTACCGACTGAACTTTACCAGAACACGGGCATCGACATGCCCGTGTCGAACCTGACACGCCCGTGTCAGTCATGAGACACGCCCGTGTCACCCCTGCCTCACCGAGCTACAAGCAGTACACGGGTAGGCACACAGCATCGGACAAGCCCGTGTCCAATCTGACACGGCCGTGTTCAAGGCTTGGTTTCGAGCCGTGTAATCTTCTGACTCAATCCGCCTATTATTTGAGTGACACGCCCTGGGATACGCACGTGTCCCAGGCCGTGTACCCCCGACACGCCCTGGGACACGCCCGTGTCCCAGGCCGTGTACCCCCGACATGCCCTGGGACACGCCCGTGTCCCAGGCCGTGTCAACCAGCCTGCATCTCAAAAACCAGATTTGAGATTTTTGGGGTGTTACAGAGCGTAAGACTAGTCGGTTTTATGCGGGACTGCGAGACGAGTTACGATATCTGCTCTCGAGTTCAGTAAGTCAGGGTTTTCAAGCCTTAGTCTATACGGCTCGGTCGTTGGATACAGACTTGAAAAGGGGGCAAGGAAAGAGGACCTTGGCTGTTGCAAAACCTGAGTTCAATTCGTCGCGTCCGGAGAAATCTGGCTACCGAAGGAGATGGTATAAGAATTACAAATCTACTGGACAAGCTCCTTCAGCGATTGAGATGGAGGCATCGTCAGGGTATGGATCTCGCGCCTGTTTTACGTGTGGGAATGTGGGACACTTCGCACGTTATTGCCGAGTTGGCCCTCCAAAGGGTGAAAAGAAGACGGGAGCGTCCTATGCGGAGAAAGGGAAGACTGTTGTGGAGTCTTCCGCATCGCACGCCCAGCCCTGAGTCTTCAACCTTGGATAATAGGAGGCCATTAAGCAGGCCGATGTCGTCACAGGTGCGTGCAGTTTTTAATGTTATTTTATACTGTGTGATGTGCTTGTTTAATTTTGGTGTTATAGGTTTTGTCCTTATACGAGAGTATCCGGCGCGAGCACTGTTTGATACAGGTGCTTCCCATTCATTTCTGTCTGAAGATTTCGTTTTACGAATCGGGGTTCCTATACAGACCACGACAGACAGTATACAGGTGTTTCTACCTAATGGATGTTTGTTATGCGCGGATAAATCTTGCGGTCTTGAGGTTAAGATAGGGAGTCGGGAATTCAAGGTGGAAATATACGTATTGCCGATTACAGAGTTTGATATAATCTTTGGTATGGACTTGCTTTCAGAGCAGCGTGCCTGTATAGATTATACTTCAAAAGAGGTCACACTGGGGCAAAATACCGAACAAGAGACCAAGTTCACTGGTATGCGAGGGATGAGTGGGATGTTGTTATCTGCTCTCCAAGTCGCTAAGGTAGTTAGGAAGGGTGCGGAGTTATTCTTCACACTCATTAAGGTGGTGGAGCTGAAGGCCAGTGTGAATGAGGTGCGGATTGTATCGGAATATGCTGATGTGTTTCCAAAAGACCTTCCGGGGTTACCTCCTCAAAGGGAAATCGACTTCTCTATCGAGCTGGTGTCAGGTGCAAAACCAGTGGCCCGCTCGCCTTATCATGTAGCGCCAAAAGAAATGGCCGAACTGAAAGTTCAATTGCAATAATTGCTGGAGCAGGGATACATACGCCCAAGTATGTCACCTTGGAGCGCGTCTGTTCTTTTTGTGAAAAAGAAAGACGGTAGTTTGCGGATATGTATCGATTACCGCAAATTGAATAAGCTGACGGAGAAAACAAGTATTCGATTCCACGGATCGATGACTTGTTCGATCAACTAGCAGGCTCAACCGTCTACTCGAAGTAAGATTTGAAATCCAGGTATTACCAATTGCGGATTAGGGAAGGTGACATTCCCAAGATAGCATTTGGAACACGCTACGGTCATTATGAATTCACGGTGATGCCGTTTGGGCTTTGTAATGCTCCTTCGGTATTCATGGAATTAATGCACCGAACGTTCTGAGAGTACATGGATTTGTTTGTAATCGTATTCATTGACGACATCCTAGTGTACTCGCAGTCGGAAGAAGATCATGCAAACCATTTGCGGTTGGTACTACACACCTTGCGGAGGAATAAGCTGTATGCCAAGTTCTCGAAGTGTGAGTTCTGGCTCTCGTCGGTGGCTTTTCTAGGCCATGTAGTTAGTGGAGAGGGCATAGCAGTAGATCCGGTAAAGATAAGTATCATACAAGATTGGTCGGTGTTGTCTTCAGTGGCCAAAGTCAGGAGTTTCTTTGGACTGGCGGGCTACTATAGACGGTTTGTGGTGAACTTCTCCCGGATTGCTTTGCCTCTGACAACGTTGACGAGAAAAGATCAGAAGTTCTTCTGGACGCCGTAGTGCGCAAGAGCTTTTGATGAGCTGAAGATTCATTTGACCACGGCACCTGTGTTTACGTCGCCATGTGGTACAGACGGTTACGAGATATACAGCGATGCGTTAGGGAGCGGCTTAGGCTGTGTTCTCCTACAGTTTGGCAAGGTGATTGCTTATGGATCAAGCCAATTGAAAGTGCATGAGCGTAACTATCCCTCCCATGACTTGGAGTTGGCGGCGGTGATCTTTGCGCTAAAGTTGTGGCGGCACTATCTGTGTGGCATTAAAGTCGATATCTATACAGATCATAAGAGTCTAAAGTATTTGCTCGATCAGAAGGATTTGAATATGCGACAACGGAGGTGGATGGATTTCCTTGGGGACTACACCTTCGATATTCACTATACTCCCGGGAAGGGAAATTTGGTTGCGGATGCCTTTAGTCATCGGACTCCAGCAAGGGCAAATTGGCTTCTCAAACATGATGAAGGCCTAATTCGAGATCTGGAGGCCTTAAATATTTCTTGTGTTGAAAGGAATACCACTGCAAAGGCGTGCTTAAACTGGACGGAGGTACAGTGTGACATGGCGGACAGAGTTCGGCAAGCAACAGAACTGGATGAAATCCTGCAACGCTATGCAGCGGAAAGTGCCAACTCTAGGTTTTGGTTTATTGACGGTCTGTTTCGGAAAGATGGTCGTTTGTGTGTCCCATATAGGGGTGAACTTCGTGAAGAGGTAATGTATGAAGGCCACTTCACCAAGTATTCGGTTCACCCCGGGAGCACGAAAATGTATAAGGATATGAAGAAGCTATTCTGGTGGCCTGGAATGAAGAAGGACATAGCACACTATGTTGCTAAATGTCAAACTTGTGCCTTAGTAAAGGCGGAATGCCAAAAACTGGGTGGTTTGATGAAGTCGTTGCCTATCCCTGTGTGGAAGTTTGATGATATTTCCATGGACTTTGTGCATGGATTGCCAAGGTCTCAGCGGGAAAATAATGCGGTATGGGTGATTGTGGACCGGTTAACCAAGGTGTCCCACTTCATCCCGAACCGAAGGGACGATCCAGTGGAGAAATTGGCAAAGATGTACGTGGATACTATTGTACGGTTGTACGGTGTGCCCCGTAGCATCATTAGTGATCGAGATGGGCGTTTCACTTCGGGCGGTTGGAGGTTAGTCCATGAACTGTTGGGTACGAAATTGCATTTCAGCACGGCCTTCCATCCTCAAATAGATGGTCAGACCGAGAGAACCAACAGGATATTGGAAGATATGCTCCGAATGTGTGCGCTGGATTTCGGAAAGAATTGGGAAGATCATCTCGGTGTGATTGAATTCGCCTACAACAACAACTATCAAGCTAGCATCCAGATGACAACCTTTGAAGCTTTATACGATAGGAAATGTCGTACACCGTTGGCTTGGGCGGAGACTGGTGAAACAAAGTTGTACCGGTGAAAAGAGTTAGATGATGCCAACTCAATCATACGGTTGATACGTGAAAGGCTGATAGTGGCTCAAGACAGGCAAGCTAAGTATTACAATGCCAAGCACCGAAACGTGGAGTTTGCGGTGGGCGATTGGGTGTACTTGAAAATCAAACCATTCAAAGGTGTGTCCAGGATACCGCGTCTGAAAAAGTTGAGCCTGAGGTATCTGGGACCGTTTGAAGTGGTCGAACGTATTGGTGAAGCCGCCTATCGGTTAGCACTTTCGCAAGAGGTGAGTGGTTTACATGATGTATTTCATGTCTCAGTGTTGCAGAAAGTTGTCAAGGATTCAGCTCAAGTAATTTAGAGTGCACGAGTACCAGTTGAGTATGGGCTAACGTTGAAGGTTATACCCATTCGGATTGAGGATCGAGTCGAGAAACAGCTACAGAACAAAGCGATCGGGATGGTCAAAGTCCGGTGGGACAATTGTAGCCGAGAAGAGCTAACGTTGGAGCGGGAGTAGACCATGAGAGCTAAGTTTCCCGAGTTACTTATGTAAAGTTGTTAGCTCGTCTGTGTATTGTTAAACCTTGTATGTAAAGTGTCACATATGGTGTAATGCTTGCACTTCCTTACTATGTCCAAATTTCGGGACGAAATTTTATTAAGGAGGGGAGGATTGTAACACCCCATAAATCTCAAAAGCCAAAATTGGGATTCAGGTTGGCTGACACGGCCTGAGACACAGGCATGTCTCAGGGCGTGTCAGGTGTACACAGCCTGGGATACGGGCGTGTCCAAGGGCGTGTCCCTATTCTCGATGAGTACTCGAGAACTGATCATCGAGAGGCGACACGGCCTGTGACACGGGCGTGTCATAGGGGCGTGTTGGGCACACGGCCATGGACACGGGCATGTGCCTTAGCCATGTCTTGCTCGAGTGATTTTGGAGATCGTGTTACAGGGGTGACACGGCCAGATACACGGCCGTGTACTTGGTGGCACAGGCATTTCAAGCTTGACACGGGCGTGTCGATGCCCGTGTTCTTGTTTATTTTAAGTCAGTTGTGCACCGCTTTCGGAACACGGCCTGTGACACAGGCGTGTCACAACTCGTGTTCGGCCCAGGAAATTCAATTTCAGGGCTAATCTGAGCCTTCCATTTTCTTTGACCAAGATCCAATGGCCTACGTTGTTCCCTGGATTTATAAGGCCGGATTTGAGAAGGAGAAAACTCATTTGAGTTGTGTCATTCTATTTCATAAGTGAAGAGAGAGAGGAGAGCAAGGGGAGGAAGAAGAAGGGAAAGCCGGCTGCGGTGGTCCAATTCGCAAACCTAGTTCAGCTCTGCGGAGACTTGATCGCTGCGAAGCTTTCCAACCGTGTACTTTTTGCCATGGCGCCAAAACGTCCTTCAAGGTTAACGATTTCCATCTTGGACAAGTGAAGTCCTTCTTTCCTGCATTTGCATAGGAATCCTCCACCAAAAGGTGGATGGCGAAGTGATTCCCTTGGGTCAGCGGTACGTCCCTTGTTATATTGCATTAGAACCGGAAGTGTGAGTTCCGTTAGGCATGCTGTGTGAAGCCCATCTGGACATGTTGGTCTGGATTGGTGATGCTTGTTTGCACATCGGAGAAGACTCCGTGAGTATTGCTTGTATGCATGAAATCCGTGGTGGATGCCTGTGTCTTGGTGTCATAGGAAGTACTGGAGGAAGTCCAGGAAATGGTAAGAGTTGGGTTCAACTCTTGTGGCTGTGAGTGCCATATGTTATGAAGTTGAGCCATTAGGCTGCAACTTGAGGAATGCCTTGGTGGCGGACGGGCAAAGTAAAGTTGCACCCGCGTCAGTATAATCTTGAGTCTGATGATTTTGAGCAATGGGAAAGGTGGATCTGTACCCGCGTTATGGTTGTCTAACCTTGGGTGCTTAAGGCCCTATTAGGATCACATAGAGAGAGTCGATGGCTTGCATGCCGATCAGACTAAAAATGCTCAAATTGGACCGTCATGTCTGGGACCTCTGAACGGTGGTGGGACCCGGTGTTTCCGATACACCAGAATGTGCCCTGAGTGCACGGAATGTCGGGTCGTCGTACCGGCATTTGTGATATGTATTGCCTTGGTGGCTGGTTAAATATGTATGAGATGTAAAATGTTGTGCAGGGAAGGAATTCCGCTACCCCGTGCCAGGGGAAGGGTCGTTATAATTGGTCAGCTGAATGCTGACCGTTGCCCTATTTTCCACCGCTTGGTGGATTGGTTGATGCAGGTGTAGGTGGTGCTGGTCCGAGCGGGACTTAGCGGGCTGAATCCCAAGCTGTGTTACTGCCCTCGAAGGCTTTGTTTTGTTTCTCCCTGTTCATGTGTGGCCGGCCTGCGCGCCGATGTTTGGAAACCACACTTTTGTTAAGATAAACCTGTAAGGCCATAAGGCCATTTACTTTGGGTGTAAACATTCCTATTTTGTTATAGTGGACAGTTCTTGTAACTCTTGAGTTCAAGTTTTGAACCGTGAAGCTTCCGCTAGAATGCTCTGTGTTAGGATGCGTTGGTATTGATATTATTTAGTAGTGTCTCCGCCTGTTTGTGGAATATGGTGTGGGGTCCCGGCCGGACCCTCTATTATATTCTTCTTGACGGGTAGAGGTGTTATAACCAATCCCTTTAATGTTATAATGGATCTAATCCTAGTGTATTTTGACTCTTTCTCTCTCCAGGGGAAGACGATGTTTCGTCGACCCCGAGCACCTCTTAACACTAGTCAAACCTTCCAGTCCTCATTACGACTCCCGATGATGAACTCATTTCACTTACCAGATCAATACACTAATATCCCAACTCTCTAGGTTCATTTTGCACCATATTATGATTTCTGCAGTTTTTACTAAACGCAGACCATCCTAAGTTATATGATGTATACAATGAGAGGTACTCCAAATTATCATCAAAAATCCCTATTATATTTATTGGAGGTCTATCATGAAAGGATTAGCCTAAATTCAGAAGTTTATAATTTTCCTAATTTACTTGATAATTTATTTAATTTCCTATGAGATCCAAATGTCTTAGTTCGAACATGAAGTACTATTTTCATGCATGTAAATTGTTCCACAAAATTTTGATAAATACAAGACAATTACTTATATGTAAATTCAAGGTCTCCAAATTTTCAGTAAGAATTACACCCCTAAACATAATTTTTGAACATAACCTACATTAACCAATTTAAAGAGACAAGTACTGTCAATATACTTCCAATAATTCTTAAAAAATTCAAGGATGAACATAAAGATATATAAACACTCCAGGTCAAGTTTCATAATTCATCAGTGAATAATGAACTCTAAACATAATTTTTCATAATAATCCAAGTTAATAGGTAAATGAACTAAGTAAAATAATTATTTATCAAAAAATTATAATAAAATTCCCATATGAGCATATTGACCTAGAAACACTACTGATCAAATTTCATAATTTTCCAATAAAAAGGGAGCTCTAAATCTATTATTGATCATATTCCCGTATTTATATACTTGTGAAGTAAGTACAGGAAATATACATCTAAAAATTATAATAAATCCATGTATGATTATAATGGTCTAAAACTCACTTTGCCCCAATTTCATAATCATCTAATGGATAGTAAGGTCATAATAAAAACATAATTAATTAGGGCTAACACTGGTATTGCAAAGGTGATACTAAAATTATTGATCTTAAATTCCCAATAAAATTATCCAAGGCTTATAATGACATTATGACTACACTACCCAAGTTTCACAGCTTTTCACAGAGTTCTAATTACATATCCTTCAATTTTAAGGATTGTGACCTAAACTAGGAGTAGGGTTTTGAGGGGTTTATCCATCTATAAATCTACTAAGTTTTTCACCAGAGGACTTCAGCTACCCTAGAGTACTCTCTACCAATTTTCAAATCCATACAAGGGCATTTTACCACATGCCCTTCACAAACCCCCAAAGACTAACCTTAGGGTTTGGTCTTGGGTCCTAGGGAAAATCTACCCAAATCCACCCCATCTCCAATGGGAGGGTGTCCAAGGTCATAACAAACCAGTGTACAAAGTCTCAGCCTCTGTTGAGGTGATTTGACCACTTAAACTCACAAAAAGTACTATGACCTAATTACCCCTTATTGAGCCAACTTAGGGTTTGCTTGCTTCAAACTTTAACCATAACCAAAAGTGATGAAAATAAATATGGATCCTTATACTATCCCCCAAGATCACCCACCAAAATTTTGGAGGTTTTTGAGGGGTTTAAGGCACCTAATTAAATTCCATATGATTTATTAAATTATTAACAAAACTATAGAAAAATATTGTCCACAAAATTTGATTTTTTTAACAGTACGAGGGGAAGGTTATGAAAATCCTATGCCATAAATTTCAAAGTATTTGGGTGAGTGGTTTTGTGCGGGCAATAATTTTTGTGACTGGTCACACCTAGGTATAGGTTGCACCAAAATGAGTGATGTGGTAAGACCACTTATCCAAAGTGGTTGAAACCAATTTTAAATTAAAGTTCACTCCAAGAGCTAATATTTTCCTGTTGATCATTTCCTAACATAGAGCCTCTAAGTATTTTTCATTAATTTTCTAAAGTGTCTGTTATTATAATACAGAAAATACATTAAAATTAAAAGCATTGAAATTTATCAGCACAGATCTTGATGCAAGATCCGACGGCTGTTGGATCGTCTTTCTCCTCTAGCCAAGGGCCTGGAATGCCCAAACTTGGGCTGACTTCTAGCCCCCTCTACCAGCCACCCGGCCTCCTCCCTGGCCGGCCACCACCACCACCACCACCTCCGACGAGGTAGTGGCCATCGATTGGCGGCAACACGGACGCCGGAGGGGCCGACTCCGATGATCCCGAGAGGTGAGTTTTGGCGGAAAAATTCAGAAATTTGCCACCATCGATCGGGCTCAATTGAGCCCGATCCTTAGCCCTAACAGATCCTATGATCTACCCATAGTGAGAGAGGAAGGGGAGGACCTTGCTTGCGGCCTGGAGACGCGTCGATCTCCGATATGCCATTCGTGGTGGAGGAGTCGCTAGAGTTCTGTAAATGCATAGTTAAGTAGACCAGGATCGTCAGGGCATGGGTGGAAACGAATGCTTGGAGTCATGTGATGCTTTTAAAATGACAAAATGAGGGAGGGGAGGGGTCTAGCTGGTGGTGGCCATTAATGCCCCCTTAAGGTGAATTTCGGCCATGGTGGTGGGGGATGAATGTGGGCTCAATCCAGCAAGGAAATGGCTGGAAACTCCTCCTCTTCCCCAGAGGAGTTGAATCCAGCCATAAAGGGAGGAAGAGAGAGGCTAAGGCTTCAATGGACATTAATGGCCAATGAAGGTACAATTCGGCCATGGTGTGGTAGCACCATTCCAACCATGAGCAGCCACCAAAATGTCCCCCTTGTCTTCCTGGATTTAATGGGGAGTTGGATCAGCCATTGAAGAATGGCCCTTGGCCTCCTTGGCCATGAATGGCTCTCTTTCACCATTTCTCTCTCCTCCATTAAAGAGGAGTTGGAGTTTTCTCTCTCCTAGTCATCAAGGTTGACCTTACTAACCACTCTAGACTATTGGCAGCCCACTAACCCATATTTTTCATGTAAATAAGGTTATCCCAAATGGAAAGAGGGCTTGAACTTAGGTTAGCCCATTTGAGCTATGTTTTACCTAACCTAGACTAGGGTTGACCTAGGTCAATTTGACCTTTTTAGTTGCCATCAATGGGTCCTTGGTGACCCATTGGACTCCCCTATGGTCTAGGTAGGGTTGGGTAGGGATGACTTGACACCTTGGAGGTCACTTGACCCTTAGTAAGGGCACTTTGACCACTTTGGGGCTAGAGTTTACTTGGGTCAACATAGCCACTAGGGTTAACCCCAATGGGTCCTTGGTGACTCTTTGACCTCACTTTAGGGTTAGGAGGGCATGGGTGGGGTCCACTTGGCTAAGGGAAGGTCAATTTACCATAAGTAGGCTAATTTGACCCATTTAGAGTTAGGGTTGACTTAGGTCAACTTAACCACTTTGACTTCCCACAGTGGGTCCTTAGTGACCCAATGGACTACCCAAGGTGTTAGGGGTGTTGTGGTAGGGTCATAGGATCAATTTGTAGCCCTAAGGTCGAACCTTAAGTCTAAATGTTGAGGATGAGCTATAGACAAACCAAGGTGATTTCTCACCTTGGGAATTGCCCATCTGATTTAGAGCTTCTGATGGTTTTGTCATGACCTAGTCATGACAAAACAAAATCCTAGGGGTCTAGTTGTTTGAGGGATGTTACGAATCCTAATATATAAAAATAAAAATTTCGTCCCCGAAATTAAGGTTAAGCCTACGGGGGGTTTCAACTGAAATAAAAGAAACTTGTAACATCCCTAAGGTTTAAGGTATACCTGACTCGAAGCGTTCCGGGAACTTTTGCTATATCAAGTCCTGTGGCTCCCATGTATGCTCATCCTGCCCATTGTTTCTCCACAGAACCTTGATTAGCGGAACCTTCTTGCATCGCAAGACCCGCACTATCGTGTCATCGATCCTGATCGGCTCCAAGTTAATTGATCAATTTGAGGCCACTAGACCGTCGGCTGTGTAAATCAGCTGCTCAGGGCGTAGTAGAGCCCTCCGTAGTGAGGAGACGTGGAAGACGTCATGCAATCCCGCTAACTCCAGCGGTAGCTCCAGTCTATAAGCCAAGGGGCTGATCCACTCAAGGATCCTATAATGCCCCATATATCTCGGATTGAGCTTCTTCTGCCCGCGAACCTGCGAGACTCCATGCATCGGCCGTATCTTCAAGAAAACCCGGTCTCCCACCAAGAACTCCACCTAACAATGCCTCGCATCATAATATTTGGCCAACCTGTTATGGGCTTCCAACATCCTATCTTGAATTAGTCGCACCCAGGTATCTGGGTTCTTCATAAATTCCGACACGAGTGCCTTTGAATCCTCATCCTAGATCCATAATAGTGGAATCCTGTGCTTCCATACGAGGGTGGAGAGTTGTGTTGAATGTCGGCCGATAGTCCAAATAAGCTTGGACTGATCCTCTCTCCTTGGACGTACACCATCCAACCTGATTCGACACGATCACCTTAAGTATACCATGATAACGGACTTCTACTCCCAAAATTCATGAAACACCCAAGGGAGTTTTCTTCCGTGTCGGGGTGACCCTAGCTACCTCGGCCAGTCTATCCTCGATGTCCCATTTATAATTGTGCCCGGAGTAGGGATGAGGAATCCTGTGTATAAAAATCCCTAATTATACCCTCGAACTTCCACTCTAACACGGGCAGTGTATGATAATTGTGCCTCTTTCTTCACTCTGGGGAGATACATGTTTTGAGATACACCATACTTCCGGTGATACATCATAGTGATTTAATTTTTTCCTTCTCAGATATCCTGAATCTTGTTACTCATCATCTAATTTTTCGTGATCATAGTTAATCCTCGTCTTATCACCAAGTCATTGTCTTGGTAATGCTACAGGTCATCATTCCAAACATGTTTTTACAAATTCTTATCTTCGCCCGAATAACGTCGAATTATATCGACTTCAATCTCACTATGTTTGTTATGCCTCATTCTCTAAATTAGGTCTAATAAAACCCAAGTCAATACTAATTCACCCAATAAACAAAGGGCAACTCCCCAATAAACAAAAGGTAAGCCCCCAATAAACAAAAGATAAGCCCCTACTTACCTTGGGCTAAGTATCTTTGATATTACCATGCTATATCCGTCCCATCTGGGTACAGAATCCCTAGGGCATCAATCTTCGATTTGGGGTTCCAAACTGAAACCTGTTTATATACTCCATACTCTAAACCCTCTGAGTCACATTTACGACAACCTTATCCGGGTCAACATGTTCCCAATCCCAACTTGGTCTCTTCTGAACTTGAATTCCTATCCGACCCTCAGTGTTTGTCGTGGTGGTTTTCTCAAGGTAATCTTGTTACTGGTATGAGGGTTGAGACTATGTCTCTTCTACAATTCTACTAATGGTTATTGGTCTCAATTCTATTTAAAGCATTCCTACCAGTTTGATTAATGGACCATAGGGTCACCTGAGTTTATATCTTAGGTTGCCATTCTCGTGTTAAACTCCTCCTTTATTCTCTTTGGGTATCTCCTTACCTTAACCAAGTTCATACCGAAGGTCTATTTTTGACTAGGACATACTATAAGTTGTCATGGTTAGTCATAAGTCCTAGTGGGTTGAGTCTAACTCGTTGGCTAGAGAACTATAAAATGATATCTTCGAGCCGAAGGTGCTCCCTGCTGGGGCAGGATTTGCCGTAGGCTACAAAGAAGAATTCCAATTAATGAAGAAGTTGACTTTTACATGTGATTTCCCTTATTGGCACACCACTGCTTCCGCTTCTAGTTTGTCCGCAAACTAAGCTCATGCGGGGGTGGCCTAAGGTTTTTTGTGGACTACTTCTCTTTCGATCGAGGTTTCCTTTGATACCACTTGTAAGACCCCTTTTTTTTTTCAAACCCGGGGGTCTTATGCCCAGAATCGCTGTTTTAAGGTGGCACCGACACTCGGGAAGGCCGCCACTACAAAATGTCGATTCTGTCAGCCTTTTTGATCATCAAAAAGAGAGTAGTAATCATAAACTGAAGTATAATTGAGTCCACAAACATCATATAAACATGAGAAATCACAACAGGTCCATAAATATAGAAAAGAGAGAGTACTGCAATAGAATAGTACAAATAAAATATAAACGGGCTTAAGCCCGGTACATCATATCCTCACTACAATCTCTCATGGAAGCTATAAGAAAGACTAATCACTCACGGAGCTGGTCACTGGTGCTCCGGTATTAGATTGGCCCACCTCCATTCGCACTGTACTCCGCTGGTGCTGGTCCCTGTGCTGCTGGTCCCTGTGTCGCTAGTCCCTATCTCCCATCCGGAGCCCCTATAATGTTGTGGTTCGAAAACCATTAGTCATAAAGACTAAGCCCTATCACCCCCTACCCCTACCCCCATGGCTCCTAAGCACCAAGCGAGTAGAAGGAAATGGAAGCTACGAAAGTGGAGAGTACAAAATGGCAGGTGACGGTGGAGCTAATCTAGCAGTTCTATATATCAGATAGAATAAGCAGTAAGTGATTCAACATACAAAAATAAAATATGGAACCTTAACTTATATGATCGCCTAAACGAACACATAAGTCAAGGGATCTTCTAGAAGGCTCTCATCGCATAAATAGTCCCATTCTTATTTATACGATAGGGTGTCGGTTGTAAGCAGTTTAAAAGTTATTATAAAGCATAACCTTAACTTATAGACTTGCCCACACAAGCCTATATGCTAAGGGGTGTTTAGCAAGGCCTAATGTATAAACCGCCCCATATCGATTTATACTTTAGGGGTAAGAGTTGAATGATGATGCCATGGTGTGCAATACTATGTTATGTGGGTTAATGTTAATGTCCATGCAGTGCAACTCACACACACGACTCTATGCGCACAGACCTTTTGTTCCCCCAGTTTGGGCAGCTAGTTTCACTCCAAGGAACCTCCGTAGTGGCAAACAGAGACAGTGGGTTGGGCCCCACACTCCTAGGCGGGTATCCACACTACTAGGCCTAGCCCTTTTGTACGCCTCTAGAAGGACACAACCTAGAGTCTCCACATACTATGCTGGCCATATCCACTTGACTTTCCCTGGCCAAGTGTCCCACACTGCCAAGTCAGCGTATCGACGTCGGTGTGAACGATCGTCCAATACCGAAGACCCACCACCTTATTTTTTGTGCACATGCAACCTTGATGTATCAACCACCGAGCCTAAGCTACTCGGACTAACTCGTCCGTCACATTTACCTACCGAGCCAAGCTCGTTGGGCTAAACTGCCCATTTCCACAACCACCGAGCCTACCGCCCGGACATCCTAGTCAAACTAACTTCCCGAGACACTGGGGTGTGAGAAAGTGAAACCCTAGTTATACTAGTTGCTCTTGAAGTTTATTATTCCTACTATTTAGGTTAGCCCAGGACTGCCCCCGGTATACCCCATGAAGGACTCTCAAAGGGCACTAAGAACTATGATGGTAGCTGAAGCTCATCATTCCCTTTTGCAAGGCACTTACTATTATTGGTTGTTACCCAAATCCTAATCCATTTAATGTTGTGCTGGATCTAACCCTAGTGTATTTTAACTCTTTCTCTCTCCACGGGGAAGACGATGTTTCGTCGACCCCGAGCACCTCTTAACACTAGTCAAACCTCCCACTCCTCATCATGACTCCCGATTATGAACTCATTTCACTTACTAGATCAATACACTAATATCCCAACTCTCAAGGTTCATTTTGCACCATATTATGATTTCTGCAGTTTTTACTAAATGCAGACCATCCTAAGCTATATGATGTATATAATGTGAGGTACTCCAAATTATCATCCAAAATACCTATAATATTTATTGGAGGTCTATCATGACATGATTAGCCTAAATCCAGAAGTTTATAATTTTCCTAATTTACTTGATAATTTATTTAATTTTCTAAGAGATCCAAATGCCTTAGTTTGAACATGAAGTACTATTTCAGGCATGCAAAATGTTCCACAAAATTATGATAAATACAAGACAACTACTTATCAATAAATTCAAGGTCTCCAAATTTTTAGTAAGACTTAAACCTCTAAACATAATTTTTGAACATAACCTACATTAACAAATTTAAAGAGACAAGTACTGTCAATATACTTCCAATAATTCTGAGAAAATTCAAGGATGAACATAAAAACATATAAACACTCTAGGTCAAATTTCATAATTCATCAGTGAATAATGAACTCTAAATTTGATTTTTCAAAATAATCCATGTTAAAAGGTTAATGAACTAAGTACAACAATTATTCATCTAAAAATTGTAATAAAATCCCCATATGAGCATATTGACTTAGAAACACTACTGATCAAGTTTCATAATTTTCCAATAAAAAGGAAGCTCTAAATCTATTATTGATCATATTCCCATATTTATATACTTGTGAAATATGTACTGGAAATTTACATCTAAAAATAACACAAAAATTCAAGTATGATCATAATGGTCTAAAACTCACTCTGCTTAAATTTCATAATCATCTAATGGATATTAAGGTCATAATAAAAACATAATTAATTAGGGCTAACACTGGTATTGCAAAGGTGATACTAAAATTATTAATCTGAAATTCCCAATAAAATTATCCAAGGCTTATAATGATATTATGACTACACTACAAAAGTTTCACAACTTTTCACAGTGTTCTAATTACCTATCCTTCAATTTTAAGGATTGTGACCTAAACTATGATTAGGGTTTTGATGGGTTTATCCATCTCTAAATCTACTAAGATTTTAACCAGGGGACTTCAGCTACCCTAGAGTCCTCTCTACCAAATTTCATATCCATACAAGGGCATTTGACCACATGCCCTTCACAAACCCCCAAAGACCAACTTATTGTTTGGTCTTGGGTCCTAGGGAAAATCTACCCAAATCAACCCCATCTCCCATGGGAGGGTGTCAAAGGTCATAACAAACTAGTGGACAAAGTCTCAGCCTCCGTTGAAGAGATTTGACCACTTAAACTAACAAAAAGTACTATGACCTAATTACCCCTTATTGAGCCAACTTAGGGTTTGCTTGCTTCCAACCTAAACCATCACCAAAAGTGATTAAAATAAATATGGAGCCTTATTATATCCCCCAAGATCACCCACCAAAATTTTGGAGGTTTTTGAGGGGTTTAAGGCACCTAATCAAATTCCATATGATTTATTAAATTATTCACAAAACTATAAAAAACTATTGTCCAAAAATTCTTATTTTTGGACAGTATGAGGGGAAGGTTATGAAAAGCCTATGCCCTAAATTTCAAAGTATTTGGGTGAGTGGTTTGGTGTGGGCAATAATTTTTGTGACTGGTCACACCTAGGTATAAGTTGCACCAAAATGAGTGTTGTGGTCAGACCACTTATCCAAGTGGTTGAAACCAATTTTAAATTAAAGTTAACTCCTAGAGCTACAATTTATCTGTTGATCATTTTCTCACATAGAGCCTCTAAGTAGTTTTCATTCATTTTCTAGAGTGTTTGTTATTATAATACAGAAAATGCATTAAAATTAAAAGGATTGAAATTGATCAGCACAGATCTTGATGCAAGATCCGACGGCTACTGTATCATCTTCCTCCTCCAGCCAAGGGCCTTGATTGCTCGAACCTGGGCCGACTTCCAGCCGCCTCTGTCGGCCACCCGGCCGCCTCCCTTGCCGGCCACCACCACCACCACCTCCGACGAGGTGGTGGCCATCATCGATTGGTGGCGACACGGCCGCCGGAGGGGCCGACTCCGGCGATCCTCAGTGGTGAGTTTTGACGGAAAAATTTAGAAGTTTGCCACCACCGATCGGGCTCAATTGAGCCTGATCCTTAGCCCTAACAGATCATATGATCTACCCATAGTGAGAGATGAAGGGGAGGACCTTGCTTGCGGCCTGGAGACGCGTTGATCGCCGGAATGCCATTGGTGGTGGAGGAGTTGCCGGAGTTCTGCAACTGCACCGTGAAGTAGCTCGGGATCGTCGGGGCAAGGGTGGAAATGAATGCTTGGAGCCCTGTGATGCTTTTAAAATCATAAAATGGGGGAGGGGGAGGGGTCTAGCGAGTGGTGGACATTAATGCCCCCTTAAGGCAAATTTCGGCCATGGTGGTGGGGGAAGAATGTTGGCTCAAACTAGCCAGGAAACGGCTGGAAACTCCTCCTCTTCCCCAGAGGAGTTGAATCAAGCCATAAAGGGTGGAAGGGAGAGGTCAAGGCTTCAATGGCCATTAATGGACATTGAAGGTACAATTCGGCCATGGTGTGGTAGCACCATTTTGGCCATGAACAGCCACCAAAATGGCCCCCTGGTCTTCCTGGATTTAATGGGTAGTTGGATTAGCCAATGAAGAATGGCCCTTGGCCTCCTTGGCCATGAATGGCTCTCTTTCACCATTTCTCTCTCCTCCATTAAAGAGGAGTTGGAGTTTTCTCTCTTCTAGTCATCAAGGTTGACCTTGCTGACCACTCCAGCCTATTGGCAGCCCACTAACAAATATTTTTATTGGAAATAAGGTTAGCCCAAATGGAAAGAGGGCTTGAGCTTAGGTTAGCCCATTTGAACTAGGTTTGACCTAACCTAGACTAGGGTTGAGCTTGGTCAATTTGACCTTTTTAGTTGCCATCAATGAGTCCTTGGTGACCTATTATACTCCCCTAATGTCTAGGTAGGGTTTGGTAGGGTTGAATTGGCACCTTGGAGGTCACTTGACCCTTAGTAAGGGCACTTTGACCACTTTGGGGCTAGAGTTGACTTGGGTCAACATAGCCACTAGGGTTGACCCCAATGGGTCCTTGGTGACTCATTGACCTCACTTTAGGGTTATTAGTTCATGGGTGGGTTCCACTTGGCTAAGGGAAGGTCGATTGACCCTAAGTAGGCTAGTTTGACCCATTTAGGGTTAGGGTTGACTTAGGTCAACTTAACCACTTTGACTGCCCACAGTGGGTCCTTAGTGATCCTATGGACTACCCAAGGTGTTAGGGGTATTGTGGTAGGGTCATGGGATCATGTTGTAGCCCTAAAGTCAAACCGTAGGTCTAAATGTTGAGGATGAGCTATAGGCATACAAAGGTGATTTTTCACCTTGGGCATTGCCCACTTGGTTTAGAGCTTCTGATGGTTTTGTCATGACATAATCATGACAAAACAAAATCCTAGGGGTTTAGTTATTTGAGGAATGTTACATGTTTATCTTTCCACTTAAGAATTAATTCTCAATGAGAAAGCTAGATATGGTTTCATACCATGCCCTGGGGACTTGCTTAAACCCATATAAAGCTTTTATAAGCTTAAAAACAAAATCAGGAGAGTTAGGATTAACAAAACCTTAGGGTTGCACTATATAGACCTCTTCTTTCAGGTCACCATTTAGGAAAGCTAACTTGACATCCATTTGGTAGACCTTGAATCCTTTATGTGGAGGATATGCAAGGAATAGTGTAATTGCTTCCAATATAGCTACTGAAGCAAAGTTTTGATCAAAATCAATACCTTCTTCTTATTTATATCCTTTGGCTACCAGTCTAGTTTTATTCTTTACTATAACACCATTTTCATTAGTCTTATTCCTGTAGATCCACTTGGTTCCAATGATGTTATGTCATTGTGGTCTGGGAACTAGCTTCCAGACCTTGCATCTCTTTAACTGGTTTAGTTCCTCTTGCATAGCCACAATACAAAATGGATCTATGTTAGCATCATCAAAACTTTTTGGTTCCACCTGAGACAAAAAACTGGATTACATGGCAATGTTGAGACTTCTGCTCCTGGTTGTAACTCCTTGGCTAGCATCTCTAATGATCCCTTAGATTCCTGACACCTGTTGGCGATCCTCCATCAACATTATGAACCTCAGTGGCTTGATCTAGCTGGTCTTCACCTATTACCTGTGTACCTTGACCTTCTTTAGGAATGCACACTCCCTCATCTTCTCCTTGCATAGTTGGAGGAGTGTCCTTCATAGTTAGGTTGTCCATCTCCATCTCTACACATGCAAATCTAGAGGAGCTTGGCAGCTCGCTGTTAATCTTTGATGATTCATCAAAGACTACATTAACAGACTCTTCTACAACTAATTTTTCAAGTTGTAGACCTTATATTCTTTATTATGATTTTTTACCCAACAAATATCCCTTCATAGGATTTGGCAGCAAACTTAGTCAAGTAGGTCTTCCAATTATTAAGCACAAAGCACTTACTACCAAAGATCCTAAGATAGGCTAGATTTGGTTTTATGCCTTTCATAATCTCATAAGGAGTCTTATTATGGTACTTGTTGATAGAGGCTCTATTCAGGACATGACATGCAGTGTTCACTGCCTCAGCCCAAAAATATTCTGGGTGAGAAGTGTCACTAATTAGTGTCCAATCAACCTCTATCAGAGTTCTTTTTTTTTCCTCTCAACTATTCCATTTTGCTAGGGAGTTCTTGGAGAAGAAAACTCCTAACAAATCCCTAGTTCTTTACAAAACTTTGTCATGCCTTCAGGCTGAAGTTCAGTACCATGGTCACTTCTGATTTTGACCATAGAACTGCCTTTTTCATTCTGAACTTTCTTAATAAAGGTCATAAAGATTTATAGGGTTTCAGACAATTTCTTTAGAAAGAAAACCCAAGCATATATGGAATAGTCATCCATTATCACAAGTTTATAGACTTTTTTACCTAGACTATAAATTGGCTTAGGACCATACAAGTCCATATGCAGGAGGTACAAATACCTCACTGAATCCATGGCCCCAATACTTTTAAAGAATACTTTGGTCTTCTTGCCCTTTTGACATGCAGAGCAAATGACCTCCTTAGTGCATTTTAAATTGGGTCCATTTCTGACTAACTCTTCACTGAAGAGCATGTTAATGGTCTTGTAGTTCAAGTAAGCTAGTCTCTTATGCCATTGCACACAATTTGTGGCTTTCTCATTAGAACCTAGATACACTGGGGTGTCAGAACCTAAACACAAAAAGTTTAAACAATAAATTTCCCACTTCTAGTGTCTATCAAAATAACCACTTGGTCACTTAATCTTTTAATTAGACACTTATCCTTGTGGAAGATAATGACATAGCCAAGATCACAGAGTTGGCTTATGCTTATCAGGTCGTGTTGCAACCCTTCCACATAAGCCACTTTTGAGATTGAGACTATGTAATTGGTGATCATACCATAGACCTTGGTGACTCTTTTGTCTGAGCCTCCAAAGATCACCTTGGGCCCATTCTTTGCTAGAGTGTATTCCTTTAGATGGCACCTTATTCCAGTCATATACCTGGAACATCCACTGTCTAAGTACCAGATTTGTGTATGGGTACTTGGACTATCCTACAGGCATTGTTTAGTTTACCTTAGGACCCCAAGTGGGGTTAGTTCCTTGGTTCTTGATAGTCTGAAAATGAACTTGTCTCCATGCAGCACTCTTCACTGGAAGACTCACTCTTTCCCTTGACAAACTAGGGTTCTGCCTACAATCTATAGCAAAGTGTCCCACTTTACCATAGCTCCAACACACATGGATATTATATCTCCTTTTATTAACTGTTCTTTAGGAGTGCAAGCTGTCACAAATTATCTGTTCAAAAGGGAGAGCAGCAGCCTTTTTATTATTCCTCTCTATAATAATCTGATTGAAGGTGAGTCTGCCAGTAAATGTACATGGCATACTCTGAGATACTCTAATAGCAGACTTCTTTTCAGTATACAAGCTATTGATGGCATCAGAGATGGCCAACTCGGGCTTATAGACTGACTTACCTTTGGTATGAGCTTTTGTTGGAAGAGTCTTAGAATAAGCAACTTCCTTATCCTTGAGTGTGGGGTACTGGAGTACTAAATACAAATGGTCCATGATGGGACATCTGAATTTCCTCATGGGGAGCCTTAAAGGCACTCAAGCCCATTCCCTTTCCCCCCCATTGTAAGATACATTTGTATTCTTACAGGAAGAGTTCCCATTCTTCTAGTGACCATACATGCAGTCTTGGTCATACCTATAGGAAGGGAGGATTACCTTATGAAAGGTATACTGATGCACTATAGGAGCTTTTCCCTTCCCTTTAGAGTGGGCAACTCTAGAGTTCCACTTGAATCCCAAACCCCTCTGATCCTTTTGAGAGGTGAAGGAGTCTATAAGAGGCAACAATGTCTTGGGCTTTTAAAATTCAGCCACAATCTTTTTCTCCCTAAGGAGCTTCTCTTCAAGATCAATAATGATCTTGTTCTTCTGGTTGATTGTCCTAATCTGGATGATTGAGATGATCTTCAGTTGGCTGATTTCCATCCTCATCTAATCCAGCAAAGGTGTTGACTTGGACTGCAAGGAAGAATCTAGCTGTAAGAAGGCAATCTCCTTAACTTGTTTCTTAACAAGCTTCTTGCTCCTTTTCAAATCATGCAGAAGGGAACCATACTTTTCAATCAATTGATTGACATCTGACTCAAATTCTGACCCATCTTCATCATAGGATAAAGATTCCTTAGAATTAAGACTTGTTTCATAATCTGAATCAGTGGAGGACGGGTAATGAATTTGTACCTCATATTGATCAGACTAATCCTGGCTGGATCCACCATCTGTTACGGCCATAAGTTCATAACAACCACTAAAATCTTCATCCACCTCATTATCACTATCTAAGTGTGATAGAGGGTCCCTGATACCTATCCTACCAGCTAGATAGTCCTCAACTTCTTCAACAGCAACATCAACAAATAGCCCTACATAGTCTTCCTCTTCTTCTTCAAAATCTAAAGATGTTTAGTCAGTATGACTCCAGCTCTTCTCATTCTTGTCAATGGTGGTCTTTTCCTTCTTGCCCTTGTGGTGGTGAAGCTTCTTCTCACTTATCTCTTTTCTCTTGACGGGACAGTCTGGTATGACATGCTCAAGCTTGCTGCAACAATAACGAACAATTTTAGAGGAAATATGTTTGCTGGGTTTGATGTCATACCGGTCTCCTTCGGAGAACTTCTTTTTGGATATGTTGTGATCCTTCTTGTAATGAGAGGAGGAGGAAGTATTATTCTTCCACTATCTCCCCATCATCATCTTTTGGAAATGCCTAAAGAAGGCAACAAATTCTCCATCTGACATGTTATTATCAGAAGAGCTGGACTCAGAACTTTCTGAGACAGTTGGCCTCCTTGGTGGAGAGGCAATCTTCTCTTTACTCTTCTTAGAGCTCTTATCCTTGAAGGCCACTGTCCTCTCCTTGACATGGGATTTGCTGGTGGTCTCCTCCTCCTTCCTTGTAGTTAGCTACATTTCATATGAAAGCAGCATTCCAAACAAAGTGTGTGGGGGAGTCTCAGCAAGCCTTGACACTTCTCTGACGGAACAGATCATTGTGTCCCAATCTTTGGATAGAGATCTTAAGAACCTGTCATTCAGCTCATTATTTTTGAAGACCCTCCCATAGGTCCTCAACTCATTGACCACTCTGAAGAATTTTTCATAGCAATAAACTATGTTATCCTTGTTGCCTTGCCTGAAGGCTTCATATTCCTGATTAACTAGGGATTTCCTATCATCCATAACTTCTTTAGTGCCCTCCATATAGACAATCAGTGTATCTCACATTTCCTTGGAGGTGTTGCAATGGACAAGATTCTAGAATGTGGAATCATCAATGACACTCACAATGATGTTCGGTTCCCTCTTGTCCATGGTAGCCAGGATAACCTCATCCTTGGTCATCTCAGTATACTTCTTTGGGGTTTGAACACCGGCATCAAGGATAGAAAACTTCATGGGGATGAAGGGTCCTTCCTGAATTGTGGTGAAGATCCTAGGATCAGAATCTTCTATGAATAATCTGACACTTTCCTTCCCAAACCATAATTTTCTTTTTTGTAGATTGGAAGCTTCATGGAGCCCAACTCCTTATGGTTATCTCCTGAACCCATAAAGATATTCATAAGCTACTCATGGAGATCAGCCCGGACTATTAAGTCCTTTTTGTGCCACCTCCCTCTGATAACACGTGATAGTGTTTGATTTCAAGAGTAGCTAAATACCTAGAGGGGGGGGGTGAATAGGTTTTTATATCTTCTTACGATTATCTTTTTTACTTTGGTGTGTTATAACTTAGTATTTAGTTAGCTTTCAAGAATACATAACAATACACAAGAGTTTATAGTGGTTCCCCAAGGTATAGGTACATCCACTCTCCCTCCTACCTTTCTAACTGTGTGTTAGACAAGGCCAACTACTCCAAACTCGGCTCAATGAGCTTACAACGCAGATCCCTCAGGATCTCTCAGACTCCTCCAAATCCTACCTCTGGCCCAAGGACCTCCACTCAGAGAAATGATCACCTACAGTTTAGGAACACCGGCCCTACCTCATACTTTACCTAAAGTCTACACTAAGGCTAGGAGGTTATCCCTACACTCAGATCAACCACTTGATCCTACCACAGAGAATGAATCTCCTACAGATCAGGCACACAGGCCCTACCTCATTCTTTAACAAAAGTCCTACAACTTGGACTTTATAAATTAGGCATACAACTCAGATCTATTAAGATCCTATAGAAGAAATGTTGCTTTGTTGATGATGAATAACTCCAGAGAAATTATCTCTGAGTCTGCCTCTTCCTGAAATGAGAAGACCATGTCCTATCTCCTTCACAGCTTCCAAGAATGGGTCTTCAAGATTTATTCTTGAGTTGTGAAGAAACTGCAACTAGGGCTTGCTCTATTCCTTCTTCTTACTCAGAGAGAGAACTCTCTGAACTTGCTGTTGAAGATGTGTATGTCAATAGCTAACTGTCTTGAACTTTCAGACCAACAGAAAGATCAAACTCTTCAAACTCTGCACCTAGGTCGGGAGGAAGAAGATGATGCTCAAAAGATCTTGTTTTCAAAAGTTCATTTCTTCTTCTTCGGAACACTGCTTTTGTATCCCACCGTCCAATGACTCTTTGAGCAGTGGGACCACTTGGAGTTGGTAGCTGCAACTTGACTTTTGCATTAATTACTGTATAACATGCAAGAAATGCCATTTATCATCTACTATTCCGTTCCTGCAATATTTGAATTTCTGCTGATGTCAGCATGTCTCAGCACATATGGACTTAGCAAAATATAGACAACCTACATAGGCGTTGAGTGAAGCTTGGTCACTCAACATAAAAGTATTTAGCAGAATTCTGCACCTTGAAGCCTCGAGTGTATCTTCATCACTCAACATATTTGGTATTTGCTGTCTAACTTTTGAGGAGTAGAGTGAACCTTCATTACACAATGCTTTTGGACTTAGTGAAATTCCTCTACATGAAGTCGTTGCATGAAGCTTACACACTCAACACTTTCTGACTTTGTCTATTTTATTTTAGAGGCATTGAGTGATCGAACTTCACTCAACACTTCTGTCCTTAGACACATTTCTTGACGATTAGGCATTGAGTGAATTGTCGTCACTCAATGGTTCTATCCTTAGACAGATTTCCATGTCAACAACACTGCGGCTCTGACTGAACTTTGTTCTGTCAACACATTCTCTTTTGGGTGTCGAGTGAAAAGCCTTCACTTAACGCTTCTGGAGTTAACAAGATTTTTGCCTTGCCAGCATCCGGTCGTGTGTCCACCTATCATTGTTACTTAGACAACCTGTCTAATCAGAGTGACAAAGAACAATCTGCATACATTGAACTTAGAGTATGCATCAAATACATTCATGTGTGTACCATTGACTTGTGGGCCTTCTTCATATCTAGTACATTGTGATCAATGGACCAAACAGTGGCAATATAAAGTGCGCCCGGGATATAAAATGTGCATCTATGCAAGGAAATGTGTGCCCGGGAAGAAATGCATGTCAGGGCAGAAAATGCACGTCAGGGCGGAAAATGCACGTTAGGGCGAAAAATTCGCGCTCGGGCAGAAAATGCGCGCCCGGTTGGAAATTCCCGCTAAGGCGAAAAATGCGCGCCTGGGCGGAAAATGCGCGCTCGGGCAAAAAAAGAGCGCACGGGCGAAAAATGCGTCCCCGGGCAGGAAATGCCCTCCTAGGCAAGAAATGTGAACTGTGGAGATTAAAAGCATGCCCAGACAATAATATGCGCGTCTGGGCTGGATAACGCGCTCACAGGTTAAAAATGTGCAGACGGATTAAAAATGCGCGCTCGGGCGGAAACGAGTGCCCAAGAGGAAACGTGCGCCCGGGAGGAAAAGCGTGCCCGAGAGTAAATGCATGCCCAGGTGAAAATGTGTTGCCGAGTAAAAAAATGCTCTCCCGGGGGAAAAATGCCTGCAAGGCGGAAAGTGGGCGAGCGTACAAAAAATACTCACCCGGGAATAAAATGCTCGCCCAAGCGGAAAATGCTGGCCCTCTTGAAAAATGTATGCGCATGAGGAAAATGATTACCCGGGCAAAAAATGCGCACGTGGGCAGGAAAATGCACGCAGATGCGGGAAAAAGCGCATATGTGAAGGAAAATGCACGCGCGGTATGAAAATATGCTCACGGGCAGAAAATTCTCTCCCGGGCCATTAAAATGCGCGTGTGGGCAAAAAATCCACGAACGAGCAAACAATGAGTGTCAAGGCGTAAAAAGCGCGACTGGGCAAAATATGAATGTCTGGGAGAAAATTGCGCGACTAAGCGATAATTGCGCAAACGAGCGTAAAATGTGCAACTAGGCGAAAAATGCGTGAACGAGCGTAATATGCGTGACCGGGCATAAATGCAAGCTCTGGCGGAAAATGCATCCCCGGGGGGAAATACAATCCTAGGCGGGAAATGTGCGCCTACGCGAAAAATGCGGGCCCGGGAAGGAAATGCGCCTCGGGCGAGAAAATACGCGTCCGGTTGATGAAATCTGTGCTCAGAAAGTAAATACCTGCACGGGCAAAAAATGATTTCCTGGGCGAAAAATGCTTGTTCGAGCGGAAATTTCGCACCTGGGAGAAAATTGCGCGCCCGTGCGGGAAATGCGATCCCGTACGGTAAATGCGCGCCCTTGTAAAAAATGTGCGCCCGTGCGGGAAATGCTTGCCCTTGTAGAAAATTCGCACCCGGGCAGGAAATGGGCACCCAAGCAAAAAATATGCTCCCAAGAGAAAAAAAACGCACACACCTGTACTATAAAATGCGCGTCCAGTCGATAAAAGGCGTGCTTTGGCGAAAATGCGTGCCCGAGCAGAAATATGCCCACGGGAAGAAAATGTGCGCCTGGGCGATAAAATGTGTGTGCCCTTGTGATTAAATGTGTGGACATGCAAAAAATGCACCCCCAGGCAGAAATGCGCACCCTTTCGGAAATGCGCTCTCGGGCAGAAAATCTACGCCAGGGCGAAAAATAAGCACCCGGGCAGAAAATGCGCGCTCGGGTGAAAATATGAGCCAGAGCGGAAAAAGCGAGCTCGGGTGGAAAATGCGCGCCCCGACGCAAAATGCTTGCCCTAGCGCAAAATTGCTCTAGGGCAAAAAAATGCATCCCCGAGCAGAAAAATCCTTCCATGCGAAAAATGGGCACGCGTGTGGAAAATGGTCGTCCAAGAGAAAAGTGTGCACGCGGGCGAAAAATGCTCGCCCAAGCAGAAAATGATTGCCCGACCAGAAAATGCACGACTGGGCGATAAATGGGCGCCTTGACGATAAATGCGCGCCTCGGCAAAAAATGCATGCAAGGGCAGGAATATACGCGCATGGGCGGAATATGCGCGCTTAGGATAAAATGCACGCCCGGGCTGAAATGAGTGTCCGGGGTGAAAATGCACGCCCGGGCAAAAAATTAGCGATCAGGAGAAAAAATGTGCACCAAGGCAGAAAATGTGGGCATGCACGAAAAATGCTTGATACGGAGGAAAATTCACGCGCCTTGGCGATAAAAGCGCACTCAGGCGGAGAATGCGCCCCCATAGGCTAAAAATTTGCGCCTTTGGGAAATATGCCCACTAGGACAAAAATATTCGAGATCGGGCGGAAAATCTACACCCTGGCGGAATATGCTCCCTCTAGCGCAAAATGTACCCCCGCCGGATAATATGTGGTCGGGCCATTATAATGCGTGCCAGGGCAAACAATTCACTCCCGAGGAAAAATGCTCGAGTCGGCGGAAAATGCGCACTGGGGTAAAATGCGCAGGTCGGAAAAATGCTCGCCCGGGCGGATAATGCGCATTTGGGCGAGAAATGCTCGCCCAAGCAAAAATGTGTTCCGGGGCGGACAATGCGCACTTGGGTGGAAAATGTGTGCTGAGGCGAAAAATGCACGCACAGGATAAAAATACTTCCCTGGGCGGGAAATGCAACCACGGGAGGGAAATGCGTGCATGTGGGAAAATGAGTGGTCGGGCGGGAAATGCGCACCTGGGAGGAAAATGCGCACCCGGTGAAAAATGCATGCCCGAGAGAAAAAATGCATGCACGTGCCGAAAATTCACGCACGTGCGGAATATGCGCTCGCGGGATGAAAATGCTTGCCTGGGTAGAAAATGTGTGCTCGTGCAAAAAAAACTTGTCTGGGCTGAAAATACTCGCCCGGGCAAAAAATGTGCGCTCGTGCGAAAAATTCACGCACGGCCGAAAAATGCGCCCACGGGCAAAAATATGCTCGCCCAGACGGAAAATGCGCGCTCGGGTAGAAAATGGGTGTGCAGGCGAATAATTCTTACTCGGGCTAAAAATACGTGCCCGAGCAGAAAATGCTTGCCCGGGCAGAAAATGTGTGCTGGGGCGAAAAATGCGCGCGTGAGCAGAAAATACACGCCCAAGTAGAAAATGCTCACCCGAGCGGAAAATGCGCATCCGGGTAGAAAATACACGCCTGGATTGAAAATTTATGCTCTGGCAGAAGCAGAAAATACTTTCTGAGTTGGAAAATGTGTGCACTAGCAGAAAAAGTGTGCTGGGAAAAAATCACGTCGGTGGAAAATGCGCGCCCGGGTAAAAAATGCACGTGCGAGCGGAAAATGCTCGCTCGGGCAAAAAATGTGCTGGCTAAAAATTTGCAGGCGAGTTTTCTGCCAGGGAGAGATTTTTTTCGCCCGGGTGCGTGATGCGTAAAATTTTTTATTAATAATATCTCCAAAATTCAACGAACTATATGCAAGAGCACCTACCATTCATAGTATAGGATATTTTAATCAAAATATCAAGTTTCGTATTCTTCTTTATCTATTGACTACTTCTACTCACGCAAATTAATATTATTTTATCAAATATTAAAAAATGTGATTAATTAAACTATAGAAAGAAGAAGAAATAAAAATATAACAATTGATCTTGAATCCTTTTGGATAAAATAAAGTTTATGAAATAAAAAAAAAACAAGCTTCCAATTACATACTTCGAGCGTGGAGGTTGCCAAAATACGAAAGAGCCTCTCTCAAGAATACATTCTCGACTAAACATACGATGGTCGATTAAGACCCCATGGCTAGTCAAAACCCCTAAGCTTGTTATAGGCAATGAACCTCACTATTGGATTTGACTCCAAACCAGATGATTTATGTCATCCTCTCTCGAGGAGTGTGTTGGAACCCCAGTTTTGATTTGGGCTAGGTTCACTAATAGGTTTATTGACCAAACATGTATAGCCTAAGGTCATTTGTTAGTTCTAGGGTTAAGGTTAGTCACATTAGGTTAGATTATTTAAACTTGCCTTCAGAAGACTTAAAACACTCAAGACTTTAGAGACAAGACAGTTTAAAGAATGCAGAAAAAGTCGTTCGACGATAGCTGAACTCATCTTGACTATTGTCGATCTCAGATCGATGAACTCAGAGTTCCTTCTCTGAGTTGAGCTCGATGAAAGTCTAGCTGAGATCGTTGATCTCTGATCTCACATCAGAACTTCAGCTTGACGAAGGACTGTCTCAGCTCGAAGAACTTATAGCTCAGATTGGCAAGTTAATTCTCAGCTCGACGTTCTTGGAGCTCAGCTCGACGAAAAATTTGTTGAGGTCGACTCTTTTCTCCCAGGTTCAGCTCGACTGATTCCTTGATGATTTCAGTTCTACTAAGGCAGAGGAATTTCTAATTATATTATAATGACTATAATGCTCTGATAATTAATGCACAATATTCTTATGAATATAGCCGTTCCATGGCAGCATTAATTATGGTCTTCACAGAGTTATTACTTGGCTTATTTTTTAAGACAGTTGGGGAAATTCATTAAAGACAATATCTAGCCATTCAACTTCCAGAATTTTTGCAGTCAATCAAGAAAAGGAATTCAAATTTCAAATGCTGAAATCTATAAGGAATGTATATAAGAATTTCTTTTCAATGTAGATAGCAGCAAGACAGGAATAGACACAGAGAGATAGCTGTGACAGAAAATTATTTTGCAGAAAACTGAAAGAAGAACAGCTCTTACACAACTCAAGTTGTTCATCAGTTTTTGCTTCAGGGATTTCAAGAGACAATCAATCAACACCTGTCAAAAAGCTTCATGAAGTTCAATAAGAAATCTGAATGCCTAAACCCTGAGCAAAGCTTCCATTCTCTTGATGTAACACCCCTATTCGTCGCATAGCATATAGCAGTAGGTCCGGACGGGGCCCGACGCCATATACTACGGACAGACCGGTTGGTTACGCGTTGAAACCATACAACCAATCACAAACGTCCTACACAGAGTCATTCTAGCGGAAGCAATTTCTTAAGTTGCACAAATAAAAGAACCCTGCCAAGCACGAATGTCCACTACTTAGATAAAATAGGAATGATTAATACGAAAGTACCGGCCTTATGGCCTTACAATAGTTCCCTCATACAAGAGTGTCTTTCATACTTCGGCTCGCAGGCCGGCCATACATGAGATAAACGGAAAACATAAAAAGGGTAGGCCTTCGAGGGCCAGTGTAACGGCCTCCCCAGCACCATGCTCGCAAGGACGGCCGCCGGCACCCCTAGCACCACGCTCGAAAGGGTTTAGCCTAACCAGGTCTGCAGACCATGCACCCCAACCCCTCTCCCTCCACAGGCGGGTTGTTGGTGGCCGTAGCCCCCCTTAGATGAGTCAAACTCGATAGTCAAGCCCGCACTACGGGGACTTCCCAGGAGGTCACCCATCCCAGTACTACTCCAGCCCGAGCACGCTTAACTATGAAGTTCTTTCAACTCTCATCACCAATTGAGCAGCTCAATTGGTGATGAGAGTTGAAAGAACTTCATAGTTAAGCGTGCTCGGGCTGGAGTAGTACTGGGATGGGTGACCTCCTGGGAAGTCCCCGTAGTGCGGGCTTGACTATCGAGTTTAACTCATCTAAGGGGGGCTACGGCCAACAACAACCCGCCTGTGGAGGGAGAGGGGTTGGGGTGCATGGTCTGCAGACCTGGTTAGGCTGAACCCTTTCGAGCATGGTGCTGGGGGTGCCGGCGGCCGTCCTTGCGAGCATGGTGCTGGGGAGGCCGTTACAAAAAGTGCAGCTCAATTGGTGATGAAGGTTGAAAGAACTCCATAGTTAAGCGTGCTTGGGAGAGAGTAGTACTGGGATGGGTGACCTCCTAGGAAGTCCCCGTACGGCACAACTTAACTGTCGAGTTCGCTCATCAAAGGGAGGCTGTGGCAACCAACAACCCGCCTGTGGAGGGAGAGGGGTTGGGGTGCTTGGGCTGCAGCCCAGTAGCGACGCCTAGAGCGGAGCCGTGGCACTGCCACGTTGGATTTTTGTAACGGCCTCCCCAGCACCATGCTCGCAAGGACGGCCGCCGGCACCCCCAGCACCACGCTCGAAAGGGTTCAGCCTAACCAGGTCTGCAGACCATGCACCCCAACCCCTCTCCGCGCCTATTTTTCAGCAGCGGCGGGTTGTTGCCACCGAGGATCGAACCCAGGACCTTGATAAGAGACTCTTTACCACAGCTCTCATCACCAACTGAGCTGCAGCTCAGTTGGTGATGAGAGCTGTGGTAAAGAGTGCAGCTCAGTTGGTGATGAGAGCTGTGGTAAAGAGTCTCTTATCAAGGTCCTGGGTTCGATCCTCGGTGGCAACAACCCGCCGCTGCTGAAAAACAGGCGCGGAGAGGGGTTGGGGTGCATGGTCTGCAGACCTGGTTAGGCTGAACCCTTTCGAGCGTGGTGCTGGGGGTGCCGGCGGCCGTCCTTGCGAGCATGGTGCTGGGGAGACCCTTACAGCCAGCACCGCAACATGGGCTTTAGCCCGCTATTTCCCGCTCGGCTCCGCAGCACCTGCAAGCCACAATCTACCGCCCGGTGGTAAACAAAAGCAACGGTCAGCTATGCTGACCAAATTATAACGATCCCGCCCCCGTAATCGGGGCGGCGATGCTCTTTCCCTGCACTTTATTAGTATAGCATCAATATAGTGTAAACACACTTCACCACAGGCATAGGCTCGCACGGCCACACACCTCGTGCACACAGGGCACATTCACGGCGAACCGGCCAACGTCACGTCATTTCAAGCCATAGACGTTCCCGTTCCACCACCGCTCCTTGGACGGCCAACCATATGAGCATTTTGTCTTCTTGGCCTTGGTCACGACAATTTAAGCCATAGACCGTCGAATACCCTCATCCATGCCAACGGTTCGACCGAACGACATAGATCGGGTACAGTTCTGCCTGACCCGTGCTCATATCGCAACAGAAATTTAAGCCATATGCGCAGGTCAAGACTCACCGAGTCCCATTTCCACCACAATAATCACATAACCCAGTTATGTTCACGTTGGCTCCCCGGCCACCATGTTGGCAAAACCCGCTTTTGCCCAGTTTTCCGGGTGCACCTTGGAGTTAATCTCCAAGGCTCCCTACTGCAATCTACCACGTAGAAAACCCAAAAAACGCCCAAACACCCGGAGTTTTCCCCGGTTCATATGCAATGCAACATCACCGATCCGGCTCTACTTGTCCGGATAAGCTTCACACACAATGCCTAGGCCCGTTTTCGCATACGGGCTCTATACAAGGGGGACTTTACATATCTACCCCAAGGAACGCTCCAACTCTTCGCTCACACGCGAGAGAGGGCTTCCTATGCAAAGGGAAAAAGGGCTTCACATGCCCAAGGATGAGAAATCGTTACCCTTGCATTCTTCTGCGGCGCCATGAAAATCTACGCGGATGAAAAGCACCGCAATCTCCTTGCCTCCGCGGATCCGAAGACGGCTCGCGATTTGGAGCTCCGAAGCCCCGCCGGTGACCGGATCTAGCATCTCCTTCTACCTCCAAGCACTCTCCTCTCTCTAACTTTAGAAAGAGAGTCAACCAAGGGAAATGAGGGATTCTAAACCCTATTACCGGACTTAAGCCCCTCAGGACCAATCCCAGCCATCAGATCCCAAGACAAGAAAACGGACGGCCGCGATTAGGCCTAAAATACAAAATCTGGGGCCAAACACGGGTTACAACACGGCCGTGTGCATGGCCGTGTCACCCATTCGCCGTCTCGACCGACTCGATAACCAGCACACGGCCTTAGACACCGACACGCCCGTGTCGCATGCAACACGGCCGTGTCGCGACCCGTGTCACGCCCGTGTGCAACGACCAACATTCTTTTCCCGAGAAGGACACGGCCTGCGACACGGCACTCGACACGCCCGTGTCTGTGCCCGTGTCATGGCCCGTGCACAATTGCCAACACTTGTTTCCCGAGGAGGACACGGCCTGCGACACGGCACCCGACACGCCCGTGTCACATGTGACACGCCCGTGTCTATGCCCGTGTCATGACCCGTGTACATGACTCAGAAAACTCCCAAGTGTGGCACGCCCGTATCACGCCCGTGTCACGCCCGTATCACGCCCGTGTCACGCCCGTGTCATGCCCGTGACACGCCCGTGACACCTGCTCTAAGTCCCAGACTTGCCTTAAAACATCACCCGTCCCTCCTTTGAGTTTCGGGGTGTTACACCTGAACTATTCTACATCTCAGGGGTAGCTTTGGCAATATCAGCAAATCTACTAGTCTTCTCTTAGATTATTAATAGAGAAGAACAACATCATCTTTATTTTCATTCACCACTATAAAAGGGTTTTTAACTCCCTTCAAAAGTTATCCCTTTGGTTGTTAAGTCTCTTGATGAAAAGACTTAATTTGGTTTTTGAGCACCTGGTCAAAAGCTCAAAGGGTTATTAGATCTCCCTTGAAAATAGATCTCGTGGTGACAGGGCACCTAAGAAAAAACCTGTGGTGGCAGAACACCTGATCAAAAAACCTATAGTGGATTCCTACCAGGATGGCAGAAGAGTGGATGTACCTAAGTTTTAGGGGAACCACTATAAAATCCTTGTGTCGTCTGGTTGCTCTATTTATTATTTTCTGTGCTGTGATTTTCTGTGTTTTATTTCTGCCTATTTACATATAGTGATCACTTATTTTAATCCGGTATAAAAATTAATCAAAAGATTTTTAATACTCTATTCACCCCCCCCCCCCCCCTTTAGAGTTAGTGTGATCTATCCCTCCACTTTCAAATGGTATCTGAGGGTAAGGTTGTTTGGTTTCACAAGCTAACACCTGAACCAAAAAGATCTTTGATAGATCTCATTTACTCTAGTGTCTTTTTATATCATGGAACAAAATAAGGAGTATTCAAGCACCAGACCTCCAATGTGCAATCTGAATAAGTTTTCACTTTGGAAGGCAAGGATAAGATTATATATGTGTTGATGCGCGAAATGCGACACCGCACAGTTAACGGGTTGTTCGATCTCACAGGCTAGGTGAATAGGAGGGTTGCGGGGGTAGAGGAGAAGGTTTGGCGGAGTAAGGGAGAAACTTGCTCGAGCAGGGGGGAAGCTTGATCGGGAACTTTCAATCAGACGCTACTTTAGCGGTTGGGCTCTGATGGTTAGACCAAGAGAAGAAAAGAGAAGAGAGGGCCGCCAGCGGCGGCAACAGCAGACTTCGCCCGTCGCGGCCTGAATGCCTCTCTTGCGATGGCCTTTCCTCTGATTACAATTGAAGTTACAGCTCAAGATTGCACCTTTATATGGAAAGAAGAATAAAGGGTACAAGGGGGAAGCGGGCGGCTAAGGAGAGGAGAATGCCAGAGGCAGTGCGAACTTACCAGGGAGGTCGACAGACCGCGCGGTTAGCCGATCAAGGAGCTCGCAGGACTTAGCCGGGTGGACTGCTTGATAAAGCTGCGAGAAGAAGCCGGGAGAAGGTCGCGTGGACTAGAAACTTGAGTACGCAGCGATTGATGGAGAGATCTGGACGCCCCTGCCACGTCGTTTGTCCCTGAATGAGAGGTCTGGGGGCCTATTTATAGGCCCGAGGGTGTAACATTCTTGGTAACGTCACCACCGGTGAGGCGGTGAGCTGAGAGAGTACAAACACCGAGTTCGCAGAGTCCGCACTGGGTTACGCGGTCTGGGACTGCCTGGAGCTGGAAATGGTTGTTGCTCGATGAGCTCACGTTGGGGTGTGTCCGCCCCTACTACTGAGCGAGCTCGCTATGGGCTGTGCGAGCTGAAGAGTTCGCCCGTTGTTGGGTAGAAGCGGACACCGAGAAGCTGGAGGGCTAGCCGGCGGACTGCAGAATTAGTCCGCCCAGCCCACTGCGGAGAGGAGGCAGATCGCAGGCTGCCTAGATGGGGCTCACCTGGAGGACTGCGCAACGAGTCCTCCTACCTCACAACGGACAGGTTGAGCAAGCTGCCTGCTGGTGGCTTACCGTCATTGCTCGACGACAAGGACTGCTGACCTGGCGGATTGAAAAGTTCAGGTCGCGTCTATTGGAGAGAGTCGCTGATGATTGGTAGTACCCTTTGCTTGGGCACAAGGGTTGGCGACCTTGCAGACTTACCAATGAGGTCGGCAGACCGTGCGGTCAGCTGATATTGAGTCCTCCTACATCTGGCAGACAGGAGGGCTGTTCGCCGCCTCTAGTTGAGCATGTAGCGTGCGGTATGGGCGGATAGGGACCCCTTAGTTGAGCAGTTCGCACCTGAGGGGAAAAGGAACCACTAGACGGTTAACTGCACTAGCCGTGCGGCCTACAGGGGCAGACTGAGGAAGCAGTCTGCAGCCCTTACAAAATGAGCGACTACTGCGCGACCTTGGCGATCAGACTGGGGAGACCGCCCTAGCCGCGCGGACTGAGAGGTTAGTCCGCCCACCCTTGGAAAGAAAGGCTCACAGGCCATGACCTCCTGACACAGGCCGCGATTTACGAGCTAGCTACCTTGGGAGGGATCGCCGATTTCTGGGTTAACATAATCCCCGCACCTTTTCTAGTTCAGAGGAGAACTTCGAAAAAGTAGGAGACCCACGAAAATCGTGATCCTTCCCTCAAAAAAAGGAAAGGAGATGGAGAGATGGAACCTGATGTTTCTCCTCAGAAACAAGGTTTGCTAACGCCTGTCTTTTCCCTACAAAGGGACAAATTAACATAGGCAGAAAAGAGGTACATCTTACACGTACCTGAGCTGTTTTTGCAAAACGAAGAAGACATGAATGTCTCCTATCGGGCTCTGCAAAACAGTGATGAGAGGAAAGCATAGAAGAATGATAACTTGCAAGTACCTGAAGGAGGCTTGCAAGCACCTTCTAACTTCTACAAAAGAAGAGTAAGTGGCAGATATGATGGAAAAGTAAGCTGCAAGTACCTGAAGGGAACTTGTTAATATCTGTTAATCTATGTAAAAGAAGAGTAAGTGCAGATATGATAGAAAAGTAAGCTGCAAGTACCTGAAGGGAACTTGCTAATGTCTGCGAATCTCTGCAAAAGAAGAGTAAGTGATAGATAAGATGGAAAAGTAAGCTGCAAGTACCTGAAAGGAACTTGCTAATATCTACTAATCTCTACAAAAGAAGAGTAAGTAGCAGATATGATAGAAAAGTAAGGTGCAAGTACCTGAAGAGAACTTACTAATGTCTGCTAATCTCTGCAAAAGAAGAGTAAGTGGCAGATATGATGGAAAAGTAAGCTGCAAGTACTTGAAGGGAACTTGTTAATATCTGCTAATATCTACAAAAGAAGAGTAAGTAGCAGATATGATAGAAAAGTAAGCTGCAAGTACCTGAAGGGAACTTGTTAATGTCTGTTAATCTCTGCAAAAGAAGAGTAAGTGGCAGATATGATGGAAAAGTAAGCTGTAAATACCTGAAGGGAACTTGCTAATATCTGCTAATCTCTGCAAAAGAAGAGTGAACAAGCAGATTGAAAGAAAACTAAATCGCAAGTATCTGGAGAGAACCAGCGAATGTTGCCTTTTGATATGGTAAGATATAATAGAAGAGATATCCGACAAGCTCTGCTATCAACTAAATAGAGATCAGAATGTGATAATGATCGCCTCCCGTGATCAGATATAATATTAACATGAAATCCAGATCAGCAAGATGAAACCATCCTAATTTAGACTTGCAACAGCTTGACTTACCGAGCAAGGAGAAGCAGATACTCTGATTAAATGATTCGCTTCGCTAGTATCTAACAAAAGAGCTTGTTGATAACCATTTGATAGAACTCTATGCAGGAAGCGCATATAAAATAATCATTAGCCCAAAGGATATTGCAGATCCTTAGAATAGGTTGAATTTAACCTATTAACCTGTAAAAAGGCATAAAGACAAAGGAGGGATACACCTCAATGATGATCGAAAAAAGACTAGATGCTGCCACAGGTGTTCCCCGTGGGCGTTATGCACTGCTTGCCTTAAGAAGAAATCATCCAGAGGGTAGTCCTACCTAAAGCGGGCTGGCTGCGCTCCCTTTGAAGGGAACAAAAGAAAAACGAGCACGGAAATTCCTGAGAAGGAAACAACAGATGCACTGCTCTCATGCCTCGGGTTACAAGCATCGTTGATCAATTAGACTAGTTGCGTTAAGTGGCCTATTGCTTTTCTGCGAATTGATTAGCGGAGTTGTGGGCCCCGCGAAGGCACAGATTGAGAGTACCAAAGAGTGTTCGGCCGTCACAATTGTGAGATGATCGAAGAGACAAGGTTACACTTTATCGTCATTGCTTGTCATGCAAAGATCATCGTAACTGTAACGTATCTTTTAGCGAAGCACAAAAGAGCTAACACATGGGTCCTCCCTGGAATCGCGCTCTATGTTAGATGCTGGCTAGGATCCGAAGTCCCATCATTCTCCGCACGAGAGTTGAACGGCCCCCACTGTACATATGCGAAAACTCCCTGCGATATGTGGTCATTGTGGTCTTACGCCAGAGAACAATCTCGAGGGGGCCCTGAGCAAGACTTGGCGATATCTCAGTGGTTTAGTGATCTCTTTGGCAAAGAGAAAAATATGGAGGAGAAGCATTACAAAAAGGGAACTATGTCAGTATGAGATCTCTGACGTAAGCTTTATTGAATGAAAATGAAAGAACACTTAGAAGTGTTTTAGAGAAAAAATGTTTGAAGAGTAAAGTAAAATCAACCGGTCATAATTGCGAGTGGCTTTGAGGAGCTGCGATTGGTCATAACTGTTGACGCAAGAAATGTGCCCTCTTCATATTAGAATAGTCTTCCAAGAGGACCTTCGTCAATGACATCAATGCACTCAGATTGATCATCGATAGGCCCCAGATGGCCTACATCCGTTATCTCCACACAAATTTATCTGAACTTCAGCTACCTCCTTGCCCTTGGAGGTGGAAGGCTTTGAAGCATCAACTTTCTTGCCCAGGTCATTTATCTTGCCCTCGGCAAGCAATTTTTCAACTAACCGCCGAAGGGCCTTGCATTCTTCTGTTAAATGACCTTTCTCTCGGTGGAATTCATAGAACGGATCTGAATCTCTTGATCTTTGATTTGCCGACTAGTAAGGACTTTTTGAATTTGCCTTATCCCTCATGATCTGGCAGACTTCTAGCATGGCCTCATCGAGTCCAGAGCACGATAAGTCATCATCTTGTGACTGATGCACCGAAGTTGTTTGCAGAGGTGGGGCTGGTAGCGATTACAATCGTTCATGGGCATGATCCTGGCCCAAAAATGGGAATTGATGATGATGCTGGAACTTCTTTATTTTCCTAGAATGGGATGGAAAATCTTTTTGAGGAGACCTTGGAGGCTGCTTGTAAGGAGGAGGATTTTTATCGGCTATAAGCCTGGAGACAAAGTTGGGGTTGCTCTTCTCACTGCGGATGTATGAGTTGGCTAAACCAATCAGCTCTTGATAAGTCCTTGGCCCTCGGACGTTAGCCTCGAACTTGAGTGGTCCTTCACGCAGACCGTGAATGAGAGCCACTCAATACATTTCCTGATCCATGTTCTCAATGTCTATGTTGATGCACGAAATGCGACGGGGAAAACGGGCACCACCAGCTAACCGTTCGAGCACTGGGGAAGGTATTGGGAAAAGACTGTCGGCTAGTCGGTTACTAGCGGCTAGGAATGGCGGATAAGACCGGATAGAAAAAAAAGGAGAAAGGGCCGCTACCAACGGCAACACCAGAGTTCGCCCGCCGCGGCCTGAATGCCTCTCCTGCGGCGGGCTTTCCATTTATAAGAAATTAAGCGATTACACTTAGAAAGGAAAGAAGAAAGGAAGAAGTCGGTCGGACAATAGACCGCAAAGGACTAGAATCGAGGCCGCAGCTCTTAACAAGCGAGCTATTGGACTCGAGTCAGTGTGCTTTGGGTGTACTCCCGCCCCCTATTTATAGGCTTGGGGGCCTTCCCAAACGGGCAGGGCTAAAATTACTGGCTCCCCAAGGTACAAGAGAATCGGGTAGCGGTGATGGGAATCGAGAAGAAGAAGAAAAGCCAAGAGACAGACCGAGCGGCCTGGCGATCTTCTTCTGCCGAGCTGCAGGACTCGGCCTCTGGGCGGGCTAGTCTGGACCTCCACTGACAGCGACCTGGGACATAGGTCGCGCAGCTGGGGCAAGGACAGGCTGACCCTTATATGATGGATGGACTTGAACTGGCGGCGGTCTGACATAGAGGCCGCCCGACTTGTCTGACAATAAGGCGGCTAGCTGAGAATGGTGGCTGGAAATGACAAGCCGCCCGAACTGAAAAGACTGGAGAACTAGTCGCGGATTCCGGGTTAACATAATCCCCGCACATTTTTAAGTTTCTGAAAAACTTCGAAAATGTAGAACTAAGCCGGAGACCACGACTACCATTAATGCTTCTGCGTCTATAAAATGCCGAGGGCTCTGCCATTTCATCAAGATTTCTGCCAAGCCACGGGTCACTATTCACCACTCACTGTTAGAATCCTCCAAGCCGACAGAGACTTCTACAAGATGGACGTCATGTCCTCGATGCTAGATCGCGAAAAGAAGTCGTCTGGGTCGAAAAGGAGGGGCAGCATAGCGGACAGTTCTGACCAACATCCCGAGAAGAAAGCTGAGAAGCCGATCACACCGGCGGCTTCTTCTTTTGGAAAGAAACCGATGGAAGCCATAGCGGAATCCTCGCAGGCCGCGATCAAAGTCAAAGCGGTTTCCAAATCTGCCCTCCCGCAAACCGAAACCACCAAATCCTTCGACATTACCTACTCACCCTCAGGTGAACCCCTCTTGAAGATCGCCGGGGCGGAGGAGAAGAGTGTCGACTCTTCCAAACCGCGCGAATTGCCCACATCTGCTGATTTGATCATTATTGAAGAGGACGACTTGGAGAAGCAACTGGAGGCCGAGCGGTCTCTGGTCGAGAAGAGGAGGTGGACAGAGACAATCGTCGGCCACTTGAAGTTACGTAAGAAAAAGGTTGAGACCCTTGAGGAAAGGATGGAGAGGAAGGCACGGAAGATGCGGGTTGATAACCGCAATGTTTCTGTGAAGACCGGAGCGGCTAGTGTGTAATTTAAGCCATGGGAGAAAGACGTGTCTGAGGGTCTGTCGACTCCATCTTCCAAGCCGGACGAGCCAGAGAGTACGTCCGCGGTTAGCGAATCTCTGAACGATATCCTGAAGGGCATGGAGAAATTCCAGCAGCAGGACAAGTTACTGGCAACTCCGCCGGCTTCTGCGGAGGTCGCCGACACCGATGTCGAAGTTACAGGAGAGAAGCTTGGCGAACCGGCTCCTACGGTTTCAGAGGGAGCTGAAAAACTAAAACTCAGAGAGAAGATAGAGGAGATGAAGAAATTAATCGCCGGGAAGCAGGTGGCGACTACATTTCCTGCCCTGCAAGGTAAACACGAAGAAGTTAAGCGTATTGTGAAATTCTACAAGCCGCGGTTACGGAAGAAGGGAGCGGACACAATATTTAATCCGCCGGCGAGCTTCTTCCTGACCACGGCACAACTGAAAAGCAAAGCTAAAGAGACCGCGCGGCTATGGAAAGAAAAGCTGAAGCGAATAGACTCCGAAAGGTTTAGGCGACCAGCGGCTAGACTTTATACTGCGGCTTTTGAAGGAGAGATAATCATGGGATGCGCTTGAAGTCGCTAAGCAAAGAACACTGGAGGCGCTGGCCCACCTGGAGCAGGAGAAGACAGAGAAACTTGACCTACAGGCTTTAGTGCTGATGCTTGGCCGGATTGAGAGGGAAAGGGCGGACACCGCTCGACTTGGCGAGGAAAGGGATAAGGATCGACTAGAGGAGGCTGGCAGAGGCTTGCGACCTGCTGGGATGACTGCTGAACAGCAGCAACTACCAAATCGCCCGGCTTCCGGAGAGACTTCGGATTCACCAGTAGTCGCGGCGGTTAGGCAGGTCGCTGCTTCTGGCGACCCGGGAGATCGCGCTCTACCGCTGGTTCCATTTGCCCACATAGAGCGTGATACCTCGCGAGTTCATCGGACTCTGCACTCTATCCACAACCTCGTTAGTCAAGTGTATGTCCAGCTGGTACAGGCCGGCGACCAAGTCGCGCGGGTTGGACGAGAGGCTCCAAAGAGTGGAGAGAGATAATTATGAGAACTTTAATTTGGCGTTGTAATAAGCATCAACTCGTGATGCCGGACAGTTTGATTCCTGTGAACTATTGTTGTTATCTGTTTGTATATTAGTGTGAATCGCTTGTGGCTTTGTGCGGTTTGAATACTTTCTAGTCTCTGTCTTTTCTTCTTTGGAAATTTTGCCAAGTACTGGAATTTTAGTCGCTCGAACTGCCGAACTAGAATGCGGTTAGAATACTTTACCTTACAGGTTGAGCCGTGCGGCCTAATATCTAACCGTGATTTGATAACCACTACTGTAGCTGCGTAGGAAATCTATAAATTGAGATGATCCCGGAGTCTTCGGCACAGAAGATCAAAATGCGAGCTAAAGCAATGGCGATGCGTTCTGACAAAGCTCCAGCCGTTAGGACCGACGCGGCTTCTGCTTTCCATTCGGAGGATCATAAGGAAGGTCGGCTTACCCAAGCCGAGCTTGACAGCTTTGTAGAGAAGCATATGAAAGACAGCCCGCTGCTCGCGCGGCTTCCGCTTCCTCACGAGCGGATTAACACCTTCGCAGCCAACCAGATCGCTATCCCAATCGATCACTTTGACTGTGGCTTCGGCTTCCCTGTGCTAATGGAAGCCGTTGCGGTCTTCGACCATTATGGAGTAGTGCCAGGACAGCTGCCGCCGAACTCTATTGCGGCGATTTACAGCTTCATCTCCTACCTCAGGTCGGAGAGAGTTCGCTTCTCAATGAAGCTGTTTAGAGAATGCTTTTCGGTTCGGTCTATCCCGGACTCTGGGATAAAGATCTTCAGAGGGCATCTGTACTTTTGCTGTCGGGGGCTAAAGGTTGTCAACCTGGCAAACAAAATCCCGAATTGGTCAGAAAGATACCGGATCTTCGAGGGTCAACTCGGACTCCTGCCGGTCCATCCGCAAGTTTGCGACGAAGCCGCTTTTGGCAGCAGCGGACTGGACGGCATGGAGAAGGAGATCTTCAACTTCTTCAAGGGCGAGCGGCTTGACGTCACCCACTACCGCCCGCTGCTCCCGACTTTGGAGGATGTCCATGCGTAGGATAGTAAGTATCACCCAGCCGAACTGCTCTGCTAGCCGCGCAGCTTACCAACTTACTTGTTAACTTTGCCTTGCAGCTGCCGTCGCGGTCCAGCTGAACAAGCCGCTAACTCCTGGCGGCCTAACCCTTACACAGTGGGAGAAAAGGGCCAAGAGGGCCAGGCCAGATCGGGCTGAAGAGGAAGGAGCATCGGACTCCTCGAGCGACTTCACGCTCCATGGTATGGGCAGCCGCTTGAAGGATCTGCGCGGCAACCCCACCATGCAGTGGAGTGCCGATGGCGAATCGGTCCAAGTTTCCACCGCCCTCCCTAACAGGGGGAAGGAAACGATAAGCCGCCACGCCTCCGTGGCTGGCACGGCTTTGTATGGTAGGCGCAACCTAAAAGCGCTAAAAAAGATACCAGCAGAGGACTTCTCGCGGTTTGCCGCGCAGGTCGGCGCGAGAAGCTTCGTGGCTAACCACTATATGGGCCTGGCCCATAGGCGGTTAGTCGCAAGTGAAGGCGACCTGAAGCGGCAACTCGCCGAAAAGGATGAAGAAATCGCACGGCTAAAGGAGTCAAATGCGGTAAGATATTACCTGATTTATGCGACCTCATTTAACAAGCCGCTCGGACTGACCTTCTTCCTTCCTTTGTAGAAAATGTATGATCCGGCCAACTCGGCCTTTTAGGATGCGGTCTTTCCGCAGCTTGTCCAAGGGATCGACGGAGCGCTAAAACTCCTTCGAGATCGCGGCGGCCTCGCCCCGATATTCACCGACTTCACCTGCGCCGACCTGTATCCACCCTTGAAGAAAAGGGTGGCCGTGGTTTATCGAGCACTGAAAGGCAAGGAGAAGATCGATGCAAAGGGCGAGGGCAAGGCAGAAGAGGAAGAGGAGGACAGCGAGGGAAGCAGGAGCGAGAGCGCTTCTTCAGAAACCAACGGTCAAGCGTCTGAGACCGCGCGGGTTGTTGCCAGCACGTCAGAGACCAGGGGCACTGGCAGTTCGCGTTCATCCTCGTCTGACAGCGGCGACTACTCGCCTTCTAAGATCGACATCGACGGTGAAACAGACTCCGGCACTCCTGCGTCCAAAAGACTGAAGCCGAATAGCTAGGATAGATTACTTGTTATTGTCTTTACATTTTTTGAGACCGCCGGTAAGATTTTGTAAACCGTACGGTCTACCTTTTATACTTGACATTAGAAATGAAAATATTTTACCTTTTGTGAGAATCTATTGTAATTTTACTTACTTGTTTGTTTATGCGGCTTAATATTTCTTACTCGTTTCCGACTTAAGAAATCTCATCGATGACTTCACCGAATAATAACTACCTTTGCTCCGGTTAAACTCGAGTAGAATACCGGTAATCGGGAATGTTAGTCGTCTGCGAATTTATAACAATCCGATCATCCTTGAGCGTATATAGAGCAATAAGCCGGGCGGTCAAGAGATTATTCGCCAAGAAGATAAGGCAGTTCAACTGTTGAAGGTTCATATTCAGCCACGAAGTCCCACGATTAATGTATAGACCGTAATTTTATTGGAGATGAAGAAGATACATGGCGATCGACAAGCCGCTCGGCTATGGGGATAAATCGGATAGATATTGTAAAAACCAAGCTGATTGTGGCGGCCTGTCCGAACTTTAATACGAAACTCGCTTCCCATAGGAGAACTACTAAACGATAGATTAAACATATTGCGACTTCTTTACATAGCAAGCCGCGAATTGATTTGAATGAATACCATAAGCCGGCGGACTAGAATTAGTTGACAGGATCAAGTCGGCCGAATTCCAGAATATATTAGTAATAATCCGAGAGAGATTTCATAGCCGAATAGAATAAACCGACACTTGTAACCGCGCAATCTGCGGACTGTTCAATATAAATCGGCTAGGCTGTAAGACCGTGAGACGGTGGATAAGCTGGAACGGATAATTGCGAGGTCTGCGAACTGACCTGCATATCGATAATAATATGTGAAAACCATAATTTATCTACCACTGTAACTTGCAGGTTGAAAAGATAACGAAAACTCTGCCTGCACTGTCTTACAACATAAACTGAGAATCATTACCCTTCTAAAGAAGATCTCATTTCAACTCATTTGCGAATGATTCGAGCGGGGTTTACATCTGCGACTGATGTCGTGCGGGATTGCCACTACACATCTGCGACTGATGTCGTGCGGGATGTGGAGGGCCAAAAAATTAATATTATTTTTGTTATAAGTAAATGTCCACATACGTATGTCAATGTTAAGTGTAAAGCTAAGAAGCAGAATTTAGAGGGCATATGAATGCTTATTTCTAGAGGAAAGCTTAGTAAAAGGATATGGGCTTGAAGCCTGATTGAACCCAATTGTCGATGATCGTTGAGAGATATTTGTGAAGCTGGATGCTGGTGAGGACTGGTTTGTTGCTATATCTATTACAACTATCATTATCAAAAGAAACAAATGCAAGAAACTCTGAACACATGGGAGATATACGAAATATGTAAAAGAAAGACAAACAAGATATTATCGCTTCAAACACTTCCATTATCTAACAACAGAATCTTCATTTGCAACATCTGCTTTATCTGTGGAAAATGTGTTGGAGGATCATAGGACAACATAGTCTTGTAATTTCCCTGCCCTTGCAAATTGATCTGCTAGTTTCCGGAGAGCCCGACAATCTTCTGTGTTGTGACCAATATCCTTATGATATTTACAAAAAAGTTCTTCATGTCGATGTTCAATCTTTGATTTCATACGTCGAGGCTTTTTAAATTCTTTCATACTAGCAAGAATTGGCAGAAGATCTTCCATAGAAATTTTGAACTTGACATATCTGTCCGAGTACCTTTCATACTTGAGTGTTTTAGGATCAAAAGACATGATAGGGCAAGCTTCTATACACTCTGATGATTTATCCTGTTGCGGAGGTTCTGAAGCATTTCGGGAAGAACCGGGTTGTTGATGATAAGAATCTTTCTGATATTCCTTAGCCATTTGATTTAAGAAGGATATATAGTTGGCATTTGCTGCTTCACCCATTATGAACTGATTAGCTATTTTAATAAGATCTCCATAGGTCTTTGGCTCCTTTTTGCTAACTTTAAATTTGAGAGGACCTTCTCGAAGTTCGCTTATCAAGGCATATTTATAAAAGTCTGGAGGAACGTTAACGATATCGAGCGTTTCCTTTTGAAACCGATCAACGAAATGAGCGGTAGACTCATCAACTTCCTGCTTGATTTGGAAGAGAGCTACTGGGTTTCTCTTCCGCTTCCTGAAAGTATCAAATCTCAAAAGGAACTGTTTTTGAAAATCCCCAAAGCAAGTGATGGACCGAGAAGGTAAACCATGAAACCATTCCTGAGCAAGACCGTCAAAGGTCATTAGAAAAAGCTTGCATTTGATTCCATCTGACATGGCTTTTAAAGAAGCAGCCGCTTCAAATGCTTGTAGATGTGAAACTGGATCACTAATCCCAGAATAACGTGGCAATCGAGGCTCTCTAAAATCATCAGCAACGGTATCCCAGCAAATTCGATCAATGAACGGAAAAGAAACTTCCTCTTCCCTCTCTAAGAGATCCCGAGTAGATGATAAGAAATTACTGTCATTCCTCGGGAGATTCATTGCAAATAATAACAATCAACACGAACTTAGAGACCGCCGGACAGTTACAGTCTGACCGAGCGGATAGAATGGCCAGCGGTTACTGAGCAGGTTAACCGCCCTTATCGCTGCTTGCTCGACTAGCCGCTAAGCACTAGCGGCCGAGCGATCTGACAATATCTAGCCACGGATTTTCACCGTCCAACCGAGATCTGAAGGTCACATTTTAACTGTTGATGCACGAAATGCGACGGGGAAAACGGGCACCACCAGCTAACCGTTCGAGCACTGGGGAAGGTATTGGGAAAAGACTGTCGGCTAGTCGGTTACTAGCGGCTAGGAATGACGGATAAGACCGGATAGAAAAAAGGGAGAAAGGGCCGCTACCAGCGGCAATACCAAAGTTCGCCCGTCGCGGCCTGAATGCCTCTCCTGCGGCGGGCTTTCCTTTTATAAGAAATTAAGCGATTACACTTAGAAAGGAAAGAAGAAAGGAAGAAGCCGGCCGGACAATAGACCGCAAAGGACTAGAATCGAGGCCGCAGCTCTTAACAAGCGAGCTATTGGACTCGAGTCAGCGTGCTTTGGGTGTACTCCCGCCCCCTATTTATAGGCTTGGGGGCCTGCCCAAACAGGCAGGGCTAAAATTACCGGCTGTCCGAGGTACAAGAGAATCGGGCAGCGGTGACGGGAATCGAGAAGAAGAAGAAAAGCCAAGAGACAGGCTGAGCGGCCTGACGATCTTCTTCTGCCGAGCTGCAGGACTCGGCCTCTGGGCGAGCTGGTCTGGACCTCAACTGACGGCGACCTGGGACATAGGTCGCGTAGCTGGGGCAAGGACCGGCTGACCCTTAGATGATGGTTGGACTGGAACTGGCGGCGGTCTGACGTAGAGGTCGCCCGGCTTGTCTGACAATAAGCCGGCTAGCTGAGAACGGCGGCTGGAAATGACAAGCCGCCCGAACTGAAAAGACTGGAGAACTAGTCGCGGATTCGGGGTTAACAGTCTAAGATCTATCTCTAGAAACGATCCACAAAATGAGACCAAGTCTCGATCTCTCGCTGCTTGATCTCAAAGAGGGCTTCTGGACCGCCCTTCCTCTTTGTTGAAGTAGAAAATCTGAGCATAAACTCTCTTAGCAAATCAGCGAAGGAAGAGATGGACTAAGCACGAAGTCCATAGAACGAATCCCTCACTTGACCATCAAAGGTCGTTACAAAGAGTTTGCATTTAGTTGCATCTGAAAGAGTCTTAAGTGCAACGGCAAATTCAAAAGCTTGAAAATGCTTGATTGGATTAGTCTCTCCAGTGTAAATAGGCAACCGCAGCTCTCTGAAGTTAGCTGGAGTTGGTTCATACCGAGCATTTTCTGTAAATGGCGACTGCTCTTCTTGTTCTCCTACAACATAAGGAAAAAAGGGAGCATAAGCTGCAGCTGCACAAGGAGTTGGAGAATAGAAAGGAAAAGTTGCTGCGGGATGAGCAAAGGCAGGAGCTGAAGAGTAGGGATAACTTCCCTAAAAGTTTAGAAATCTCGATGGACTTCCTTGGGCAGCTTCTCAGAAGAAGTTCTGACGAGCTACGAATTCATCATTCTGAGACCGCAAAGGGGCTGCAGGCCCTTGCGGAAAGGTTGGAGTGTAAGGAGGATAGACCGGCGGATAGGCCGGTGGGTAGACATGAGGAATCTTGAATGCTGGTGCTGGATTGATTGGAGGAGCTGATGTTGCTGAAGGTTGTGCTTCCAGTCGTTGAGCGATGGCAGCTAGAGTATGGTTGATTGCTTGAAACTATTGTGCAGTTTCTCTGCGAGAATGCTCCAAGGCCTCCCAAAGAGAATCCTCACTGGAACTTGGAGACAGGCTCTCTGCTAGTTGATGGTCTGACATGGGTAACCACTGACTTCACTATCTGATCGAGATCTGAAGGTCGCGTGTTAACTGTTGATGCGCGAAATGCGACACCGCACAGTTAACGGGTTGTTCGATCTCACAGGCTAGGTGAATAGGAGGGTTGCGGGGATAGAGGAGAAGGTTTGGCGGAGCAAGGGAGAAGCTTGCTCGAGTAGGGGGGGAAGTTTGATCGGGAACTGTCGATCAGATGCTACTTTAGCGGTTGGGCTCTGATGGTTAGACCAAGAGAAGAAAAGAGAAGAGAGGGCCGCCAGCAGCGGCAACAGTAGACTTCGCCCATCGTGGCCTGAATGCCTCTCTTGCGACGGGCTTTCCTCTGATTACAATTGAAGTTATATCTCGAGATTGCACCTTTACATGGAAAGCAGAATAAAGGGTGCAAGGGGGAAGCTGGCGGCTAAGGAGAGGAGAATGCCATAGGTCGCGCGGATTGACCAGGGAGGTCGGCAGACCGCGCGGTTAGCCGATCAAGGAGCTCGCAGGACTTAGCCGGGCAGACTACTTGATCAAGCTGCGAGAAGAAGCCGAGAGCAGGTCGCGCGGACTGGAAACTTGAGTACGCAGCGATTGATGGCGAGATCTGGACGCCCCTGCCACGTCGTCTGTCCCTGAATGAGAGGTTTAGGGGCCTATTTATAGGCCCGAGGGGGTAACGGTCTTGGTAACGTCACCACCGGTGAGGAGGTGAGCTGAGCGAGTACAAACACCGAGTCCACAGAGGCCGCACCGGGTTGCGCGGTCTGGGACTGCCTGGAGCTGGAGATGGTTGCTGCTTGGTGAGCTCGTGCTGGGGCATGTCTCGCCCCTACTGCTGAGCGAGCTCGCGCTGGGATGTGCAAGCTGAAGAGTTTGCCCGCTGCTTGGTAGAAGCGGACACCGAGAAGCTAGATGGCTAGCCGGCGAACTGCAGAATGAGTCCGCCCAGCCCGCTGCGGAGAAGAGGCAGATCGCAGGCTGCCGAGCTGGGGCTCACCTGGCGGACTGTGCAACGAGTCTGCCTACCTCGCGGTGGACAGGTTGAGCATGCTTCCTACTGGTGGCTTGCCGCCATTGCTCGGCGACAAGGACTGCCGACCTGGCGGATTGAAGAGTCCAGTTCGCGCCTATTGGCGAGAGCCACTGACAACTACTAGCACCCTTTGCTTGGGTACAAGGGTTGGCGATCTGGCAGACTGACTAGTGAGGTTGGCAGACCACGCGGTCAGCTGATATTGAGTCCGCCTACATCAGGAGGACAGGAGGGCTGGTCGCCGCCTCTGGTTGAGCATGTAGCGTGCGGTCTGGGTGGATAGGGATTTGAGTCTGTCCCTTAGTTGAGCAGTTCGCACCTGAGGGGAAAAAGGAACCACCAAACGGTTAACCGCACTAGCCGCGCAGCCTGCAGGGGCGGACATAGGAAGCAGTCCGCAACCCCTGCAAAATGAGCGGCTACTGCGTGACCTGGGCGGTCAGACCGGGGAGACCGCCCTAGCCGCGCAGACTGAGCGGACTGAGAGGTCAGTCCGCCCACCCTTGGAAAGAAAGGATCACAGGCCGCAACCTCCTTGCACAGGCCGCGATTTGCGAGCTGGCTATATTAGGAGGGATCACCGATTTCTGGGTTAACAATATGAATTCTATTGATGAAGATATCTATAATTCTCTTTTGACAGGTCCCCCTACTCCATCTACAACAACCACTACAAGCACCAGTGCTGTTCCACCACCTGAGTGGACAGATGCTCAGAAGAAAGCTAAGGTTGCTGATGCCAAGGCCATGAACATTCTGGCCCAAACCTTGTTTGATGACATATTTCAGAAGTTTTCTGAGTGTTCTTCAGCAAAGGCCATCTAGGATTCCATAAATGGGATGGTAGTAGGATCTGCTGATGAAAAGAAAGACAGGAGATTGCATCTGATCTCTCAATATGAGAATTTCAAGAAAGAAGAAGCAGAATCAGTTGCTGACATGTACAATAGACTCAACCTCATAATTAATGAGCTAAAAACTCTAGATAAGGACATCTCTTTAACAGAGATAAATGACAAGATTCTTATGTGTTTTCCCAGCACATGGGACTCTAGGATCTGGCCAATCAAGGAGGCCAGAAGCCTAAATGAGATTTCTACTGAGTCATTATTTGGCAAGCTCAACTCTTATGAGCAGCTTATCAAGATTAGAGAAGCAGCTAAACAAAATACTTCTACCTCAGGAAGGAAGGAGAAAAGTATTGCCTTCAAGGCATCTGAGGAATCAGAAGCACTACCTGACAATGAAGATCTATTGAGTCTCTTGGATAAGAGATTCTACAAGATGGCTAGGAAGGACTTCAGAAGAAAGTCTTTCAGAAATGATAGAAATCCAAGGTATAACAAGACTCCTACTAAGGAAATTATTTGCTATGGATGCAAGAAGTCAAGCCACATTCTCCCAGAATGTTCAGAGGCTCCAAAGAAGGACAAGAGAAAAGAGAAAGAATCTAAGAAGCACTCCAGCAAGCCCTTATCAAACAAATATAAGAAGAAGAAGGTGAAGGGATTTGTGGCTGAGACCTAGGGTGACTCAGAAGAAGAAACTTCATCCAGTTCTAGTGAGGATGAAGAAGAGGCTATAGCCCGAGAGATCTGCTTGATGGCAATTGATGCATCATGCAGTCACTCGGGAGCTGAAGAATCTGTAGAAGAATAGGAATCAGAAGAGGACCAGGTAATAACTTCTTTTGATTTCACTTCTGATAATTTTAAAACTTAATTCAATCTTCTATGTAATGACTTAATTAAATCAGAGAAGGAAATCAAACTTCTCAGAGAAAAACAAATTAAATATGACAATCTGTTTTCTGAAAACATCAAACTAAAAGATGAATCAGACTTAGCTTCAGAACAAATTATTTCATTAAAAACTAAACTAAATGAGGCAAAACAATTTGAAGAATTCCTTAATGGGAGAAGCATCAAATTAATGGACATCACTACCATAGTCAATGCCAAGCTTAATGGAAAACTAGGCTTAGGAGCTTCATCAAGTCAGCCTCCTCTTCTTATAAAAAACATTCTTTCTACCCCTGTTAAATTCATATCTGAAAAAGGCAAAGAAAAAATATATGATAATAACCAACAAATTGAAGCATTTCAAAAACTTAAACAAAAGAAAAAGAAAAAGAAATTTTTTAATAAAAACAATGTTCAACATTTTTCTTCAAACCAAGATCGGCGAAATGTATATGGTTCATCGAACTCAGATCGACGAACTATGAACGCTGATTTTCTATATAACCATTCTTCTAACTGCGGTCGATGAAATCAATATGATTCGTTGAACCGCGATCGATGAAATTGGGGCACAGAAAATGAATATTTTCATTCTCTGAGCGGAGTTCGACGAACTCATCCCTATTCGTCGAACGCAGATCGACGAACTCACTAGAATTCGTTGAACCCAGAAAAATTTAACAGAAATTTTAATCCTTATAAAAATAATAATCAAAGACAAAAAATTGTTAACCCTTTTACTCAATGGATAATTCCACCTAGATGATTTCACCCCTTAGGATATAAAAATCAACTAGAATTTTCTTTTATTTCTAGTTATAAATTTTTAGAAGAGTCAAGAACACATAATTTTTTTTCATGCAGGTGATGGACTATCCTACCACAGAGCAAAAATTATACTTGGATAGTGGGTGTTCAAAACATATGACAGGAAGAAAGGGAAATCTAACTGATTACAAGTCAAAGCTTGGACCAAAGGTGATCTTTGGAGACTCTGACTGTGGCCAAACAAAAGGATATGAGAATGTCAAAGTTGGAGCTGTCACCTTCAAGAAGGTAGCCTATGTGAGTGGTCTCAAGCATAACCTGATATCCATAAGTCAGTTATATGATGAAGGTTATCAGGTAACCTTTAACAAGACTTTATGCATTATCTCTTCTAGTTCAAAAGAAATTATTTTAACAGGAACTAGAGAAGGCAACATATGCGTAGTAAATTTTAAGTCTGTTATTTCAGAAATCTGTTTATTTAATCAGATTAATAATACTAATGACTAATGACATAAAAGACTAGAATATGTAAATTTAAGAAATATTGGTAAACTATCTAGGGACAACCTTGTTAGAGGATTGCCTTCTGGCCCCTACAAGAAGGAAAGTCTCTACAGGGCTTGCTAGTTAGGCAAGCAAACTAAAAATAGCTTTAAATCAATTAAGAAGAGTGATTCACCCAGAATCTTGTATTTGCTTCACATGGATCTTTTTGGACCAATTGCTGTACAAAGTCTGGGAGGGAAATCTTACACTCTAGTTATTGTAGATGACATCTCTAGATTCACTTGGGTTTTCTTTCTGAGAAATAAGTCAGATAACTTTAAAGTTCTTACAGAATTTCTTAGGAGCATAAAGATTGAGTACTCTACTCCAATTGTATTGATTAGAAGTGATCATGGTACTGAGTTTGAATCTCTTCTTATGCAAGAATTCTAGGAGAAGCAAGGGATCAGGCATTGCTTCTCTGCTCATAGAACTCCTCAACCAAATGGGTAGCAGAAAGGAAAAAAATAGAACCCTTATTGAAGCTACAAGGATATTGCTTGCAGATGCTTACTTGCCCCTATCCTTTTGGGCAGAGGCTGTAAGCATAACAAATTATGTTTTGAATAGAAGTTTAATACATAAACTTAAGGGCAAGACTCCCTATTAATTGCATAAAGGGAAGCAACCTAAAATATATTATTTTAGAGTATTTAGTTATAGATGATTTATTCACAATAATAACAAGAAACATCTTAGAAAGTTTGAATCCAAAGCTGCAGAGGAAATTTTTCTTAGATATTCTCAAGTCAGTAAGGCCTATAGGGTATTTAACAAATCAACCTTAAAAATGGAAGAATCTGTACATATAACTTTTGATGAAGCTAATATGTGTTATAAGGAGAAGGATTCTTCTACTAGAGATGCATTGTAGGTACCCCTTCTGTGTGAGAAATTGGATGACTTAAACCTCACCCAAGAGGTTTCATTGCATCCCTCTCCACAGATTGATGAAGAGAGTGAAGAAGAAATTGTTGGAACAGTTGAACAAATAATAGCTAACATAATTCCACAAGAGGAATTAATTTCCCAAGCTGTTAATGAACCAACTCCTCCTACTAATCTTGTCATACTTAGAGATCATCTCATATCTCAAGTGAATGGAGACATATCAGTTGGTGTGCAAACAAGGCATCAAATCAACCAAGACTTGATGCATGCTTGCTTCATATCTCAGGTTGAACCTCAATCCATAAAAGATGTAGAGCAAGATCCCCACTGGATTATTGCAATGCAAGAGGAGCTTAATCAATTTAAGAGATACATAGTTTGGGATTTAGTTCCAAGACCCAAAGACTACCCAGTCATTGGAACTAAATGGGTTTTTAGGAACAAATTGGATGCACAAGGAGCTATTGTAAGGAACAAAGCAAGATTGGTAGCTCAAGGCTATTCTCAGGAGGAAGGAATTGATTATGACAAGACCTTTTCTCCTATTGCAAGGCTGGAGGCTATCAGAATATTTCTTGCATATGCAGCATACAAGAAGTTCAAAGTCTACCAAATGGATGTCAAGAGTGTCTTTCTCAATGGTGAACTCAAAGAGGAAGTCTATGTAGAGCAACCACCAGGTTTTATCTCTCCAACTCAACTCTCTTTAGTTTTCATATTGAAAAAAGCAATTTATGATTTAAAGCAAGCTCCAAGAGCTTGGTATGAGACCCTAGCAAGCTTTCTTTTAAAGCATAAGTTCACTAGTGTCATTGTAGATAGAACTTTGTTTATTAGGCATCATAAAAATAAAATTTTGCTAGTAAAAATATATGTAGATGACATCATTTTTGGCTCTACTGATTCTAAACTATACAAAAGGTTTTCTGACCTGATGCATTCCAAGTTTGAAATGAGTAGCATGGGTGAGCTTTCCTACTTCCTTGGTCTTCAAGTAAAGCAATCCCCTGATGGAATTTACATCTCACAATCTAAATATATTAAGGAACTAATTAAGAGATTTATGATGTCTGATGCCTCAGCTATGAAAACACCCATGGATTCCAATGTTGTGATTGGTTCTGATGAACATGACAAGCCAGTTGATCAGAAAACATATAGGGCTATTGTTCGGTCCTTGTTGTATCTCACAGCTAGTAGGCCAGATATAATGTTTGTTATATGTCTTTGTGCTAGGTTCCAAGTGAACCCTAAAGAATCTCACCTTACTTTACTTAAAAGAATATTGAGATATATAAAGGGTTGTCCAAATCTAGGACTCTGGTATCCAACACAGTCAGAATTTGAATAACTGGATTCTCAGATGCTGAATTTGCTGGATGTAGAGTTGATAGGAAAAGCACATCAGAAACATGCCAGTTCCTTGGTCATAGGCTTGTGTCTTGGTTATGTAAGAAACAGACATCTTTGTCAACTTCAACTGCTGATGCTGAATATATAGCAGTTGACAGTTGTTGTTCACAAATTTTATGAATTCAAAACCAAATCCTGGATTATGGTTTCAATCTAAATAATTCAACTATATTTTGTGATAGTACCAGTGCAATTTCCATTGCACAAAATCTAGTGCATCATAGTAGGACCAAGCATATAGAAATTAGACATCATTTCATTAGAGATTGTGTAGACAAAAATAAAATTAATCTTGTCTTTATCTCTACTTATTTACAAAGAGCAGACATCTTCACCAAACCCTTGGATGGAAAGAAACATCTGTACTTCTTAAACAAGCTAGGTATGATCAATGGATAAGTTTAATTTGATTTCTGTTTGAGGTCGAAGAATTGATCACATTTCGTCGAACGGAGATCGATGATATGTGAACTCTTCTTAAGGTTTTTCGTCGAACGGAGATCGACGAAATCTCTTTGAGAAACTTTTCGTCGACCGGAGATCAATGATTTTGCTTCAGAAATAATTCCGTCGACCTGAGAACGACGAAATGTTTCCCCCTCCTCAAACTAAGATCGACGGTCTTTATTTCTTCATGAAATTTTTCGTCGACTTGAGTTCAAAGTTGTCCTTTTGCGTTGGATGGAGCTCGCCATTTCACCTTCTTAAAACTTATAATAGGGTTTTCATCGAACTCCATCCCACTCTTTACAGTTCTTTTGCACTTGATCTCTCTCTCGTTTTTGTAGGAAAATAATGGCGACTTTGGCGGCGACCCTTTCTGCAATGAAGTTCAATGCAGGTTTCGACATTAATGTCGACTCCTTCAGTCACTCTGATCAAATCTTCAAAGACATCCTTCAATTTTTTGAAGGACCTCAGTTAAAAAATTTCATGATGTTAGAATCAAACTTCTAGTGGCTGAAATTAAAGAATGGGTATTTACAGCAACATCTCCAGAACAAACCATCATCTCAGGATCAATTTCTGGAAACCAGATTTTTCTTACTCCTGATGTTTTAATAGAAGTTTTTGGTTTTATAAATGGAGAATATGATTTTGGATTAACTAGCAATGAATTTGAGGACATGCTTGTTATAATGGGTCACTCCCAGGGAAACCCTAACAAGCTATTGAAAAAGAACTTGTCAGTTGAATACAAGTTTCTAGCAGATGTGGTTGGAAAGGTCATCCTGGGCAAGCACTCTGCCCATGGGCATATTACCAGCCATCAGTTTGACTTGATGAGTGCCTTGGTAAACAAAAAATCAGTGAATTGGGGCAAGATTATATTTGATTGATTAAAAAGAAGATAAGCAAAAAGGATGTGAGTTTTGGAAGAATTCTGGTGATCTTCCTCCAGGAAAAGGTTCCAGAATTATTGGTCTGCCAGACCATTTTCATTAATGCATCAAGGAAGCTTACCTCTACACTTTTTGGTAGATGGGAAAGGACTATCCCCAAGCCCTCCAGGGCCTCCTCCTCTAGGATTGCTTCAGAGGGCACAAGGGCTAAAACAGCCACTTCTCCATCCCTAGAAGAAGCTCCTGCTCCTCCTCCATCTCCACCTCAATCTATATTTACTTCATCAACTCCACTTCAACAACCTTCTATCTCCATTCATCTAGTCTCACCATCTCAACCACAATCACCAATTCATATCCATGAGGATACACCACCATCACCACCTCCTCAATAACCTATTCCATAACATCTTGATGACATTCCATCATCTCCTACATTCAATCTGCTCTCATCTCCATCTCCTCAACCATCTCCACAACATTCACCTGTTCAGGATCAATAACCTGATTTCATCCCTCCATTAAATCTTCCACAAACTTTCCCAACCTTCCTACAGTCAGAATTCCCTCAAGGATTCTCTGTCTGTTCAAACTGTGGTGTTGGAACCCCACCTTGTTTAGGGTTGATTTGGGCTAGTTTCACTATTAGGTTTCTCAGATGACCCACATGTACAGTCTAGTGTCATAAGTCTTTTTCTAGATCTAGGTTAAGTCAACAAACCTAGGTGATTAGTTTTTATATTCAGGAGACTTAGAGACAGAAGACCTCCAGAGAAAAAAAGTTTTCCAAGATTCAGAAAAAGCATTCGAGGATAGCTGAACTCAGCTCGACGATTGTCGATCTCAGATCGAGGAACTCAGGATTTCTTCTGTGAGTTGAACTCAACTTGAATATAGTCATTCCAATGTAGCATTAATGATGGTATTCATAGAGTAATTATTTGGCTTATTTACTAGGACAGTTGAGGAAACAAATTTAAGGCTTTTTTTAGTCGTTCAACTCCTAGGATTTTGGCAGTAAATCAAGGATAAGATTTAAAATTCAAAATCTTATTTTCTACAAAGGATATATAAGGTTTCTTCTTCTTCTTCAACAACGAGAGATAATACTTAACAGAAAATACAGAAGCATTTTGAATTGTATATATAGAAAACTGAAAGAAGAACACAACTCAAATACATCTTCAGTCTTCTTAAGTTTTCCTTCAGGAATTTCAAGAGACAGAAAAACTTCATCAGTGTAAAAGTTTCCTGAAGATCAATCCTAAATCTGAAGACCTACACCCTGAACAAAGCTCTCATTCTCCTGAACTCTTCTACATCTCAGGGGGAGCTTTGACAACAGCACAATCCAATAGTCTTCTCTCTGATTGTTGATAGAGAAGACATCATATTTATTTCCTTTTCTTCACCACTGTACAAAGGGTTTCTTTACTCCCTTCAAAAGTTATTCCTTTTGGTTGTCAATTCTCCTGATCAAATGACTTGGTTTGGTTTTTGGGCACCTGGTCAAAAGCTCAAAGGGTTGCTATATCTTCCTTAGAAAATAGATATTCTTTTGGCAGGGCACCTGATCAAAAACCTATAGTGGATTCCTACCAGGGTGGTAGAAGAGTGGATGTACACAAGTTTAGGGGAACCACTATAAATTCTTTGTGTCATCTGAATTGCTCTATTATTATTTTTTTGTGTTGTTATTGTCTTTGTTTTCATTTCTCTATATACATATAATTATCACTTATTTTAATCCGCTGTAAAAATTAATCAATGTTTTTAAATACTCTATTCACCCCCCCCCCCACTCTAGAGTTAAGACAGATCTATCCCTTCTCTTTTAATTGGTATCAGAGGAAAATGTTGTTTTGTTTCACAGGCTAACACCTGAACCATACGATTTTTGAAAGATCCCATTTTCCCTATTATCTTTTTCTATTATGGCACATAATAAATAATACTCAAGCACCAGACCTCGAGTGTTCAATCTGAACAAGTTTGCCCTTTGGAAGGCAAGGATCAAATTATATATGAATTCAATTGATGAAGATATTTATAATTCTATCTTGATAGGTCCCCCCACACCTTCTGTAATAACATCCACAAGCATCAATGTAGTTCCACCACCTGAGTGGACTGATGCACAGAAGAAAGCAAAGATGGCAGATGCTAAAGCTATGAATATTCTGGCACAAACAATGTCAGATGATATATTTCAGAAGGTTGCTGAATGCACTTCAACCAAGGACATCTGGGATTCCCTAAATGCAATAATTATTTGTTCAGCAGATGAAAGAAAGGACAGAATGTCTCACTTGATTTCTCAATATGAGAATTTCAAGAAGGGTGAATCAGAATCAGTTGCTGAAATGTACACCAGACTCAGTCACATCATCAATAAGCTGAAGACTCTTGAAAAGGACATCACATTGACAGAAGTCAATGATAAGATCCTTATGTGCTTCCCTAACACATGAGACTCAAGGATCTGGCCAATCAAAGAAGCCAGAAGCCTAAAAGAGATTTCAACTGAAACCCTATTAGGCAAGCTCAAATCCTATGAGTAGCTAATCAAGACCAGAGAAGCTGTTGAACAGAAGACTCCTACCTCAGTAAGGAAGGAGCAAAGTTTGCATTTAAAGCTTCTGAAGAATCAAAAACACTGCCAGCAAATGAAGAGTTGATGAGTCTTTTAGCCAAGTGATTCTACAAAATGGCTAAGAAGGACTTTAGAAGAATGTCTTCCAGAAATGAAGATAGAATAAGGTATGACAAGAATCCTACCAAGGAGATTGTCTGTTATGGTTGCACGAAGTCGGGACACATTCTAACTGAGTGTCCAGAGAAGTAGAAGAAGGATAAAAGGAAATAAAAGGACTCTAAGAAGCACTACAGTAAGCCTTCTTCCATCAAGCATAAAAAGAAAGAAAGAGGGTTTGTTGTTGAGACTTGGAGTGAGTTTGAAGAAGAGTCTTCATCTTCCAGCTCTAGTGAGGATGAAGAAGAGGTAAAAGCCAGAGAGATTTTCCTGATGGAAATTGATGCTTCATGCAGTCATTCAGCAGCTGATGAATCAGCAGAAGAATCAAAATCAGAAGAGGATCAGGTAATAACTTGTTTTGATTTCAATTCTGATCATTTTAAAGCTGAATTCAAACTTTTGTGTAATGATTTAATTAAGTCTGAGAAGGAAAACAAACTTCTCAGAGATAAACAAATTGAATTTGATAACTTATTTTCTGAAAACATAAAACTAAATAAAGAACTAGATAGAGCTTCTTAACAAATTATTTCTTTAAAAACTGAACTAAATGAGGCTAAACAATTTGAAGAATCCCTAAATGGAAGAAGTATTAAATTAATGGACATAACCAGCATAGTAAATGCTAGGCTTAATAGTAAATTTGGCTTAGGAGCTTCCTCTAGTCAGCCACCAATACTTATGAAAAATATTCTTTCAACACCTATCAAATTCACATCAGAAAAGGACAAAGAAAAATTAGAAGACAATAACCAACAAATTGAAGTATTTCAAAAACCCAAATAAAGAAAAGGAAAAATAAAAATTTCGATAAAAATAATGTTCAACATTTTTCGTCGAACTCAGATCAACGAAATGTATATGGTTTATCGAACTCAGATCGACGAACTATGAATGCAGATTTTATATATAATAAATCATCTAACTGCGATCAACAAAATTTATATGGATCGTCAAACCGCGTTCGACGAAATTGGGGCACAGGAAATGAATACTTTCATTCTCTTTGTAGAGATCGACGAACTCATCCCTATTCGTCGAACGCAGATTGACGAACTTACTAGAATTCGTCGAACTCAGATAATTTCAACAAAAACTTAAATTCTTCCAGACATTTTAATTATTTTAAATCATCTATTAATCCCTTTACCAAAATGATAATCCCACCTAGGAAATTTCATCCTCTGGGATATAAGAATCAACCAGAGTTCTCTTAGGGTCCGTTCGTTTCAACGACATTGATATTGAAGTATTGGCTTTTAATCCAATATCAATACACATGGGAAATGACATTGAGTTTAAATCCAATTTTTTGTTCGGCCGCATGATGACTTTCTGTCATAGGAATTGACATTAATCACTTTTTATTGTTCGTTTGCAGAAAGATTTTCAATCATAGAAATTGACAATGGTCAATGCTCTCAATTAAATATAACAAACGCGGATTTTTCGTCCGACATCAATTTTATCGTCCGGACACGATTTTTTCGTCATGACGCGATGTTTTTGCTCGAGCTTAAATTTTTCAGCCCGAACGCAAAAAATTTCATCCGAACGCGATTTTTTCGCCGAGACGCAATTTTTTCGCACGGAGGTGATTTTTCCGCCTGAACTAAAATTTTTCGCTCTGGCACTACTTTTTCGCCAAGACGCGATTTTCGAACGGGGTTTTCTTCTTCCCTTTTTCTATGAAAGATTCATATCAAGCAATTTCAATTTACCCGACGTGATTTTTCGCCCTGACGTGATTTTTTTTCCTGGAAGCAATTTTTTCGCTCGGACGCGATTTTTCCCCTAGACTCAATTTTTTTGCCTCGACGCTAAATTTTTGCTTCAGTGCGAAAAAATCGCGTCCGGGCGAAAAAATCGCGTCCGGGCAAAAAAATCGCGTCTGGGCGAAAAACTCGCGTCTGCGCGAAAAAGTCGCGTCTGACCGAAAAAGTCGAGTTTGGCCGAAAGAGTCGAGTTTGGCCGAAAGAGTCGTGTCCGGCCGAAAAAATGGCATCCAGGCGGGAAAATCGCGCCCGGGCGGGAAAATCGCGCCCGGGCGGGAAAATCGAGCCCGGGCGGGAAAATCGCGCCCGGGCGGGAAATCGCGCCCGGGCGGGAAATCGCGCCCGGGCGGGAAATCGCGCCCGGGCGAAAAAAACGCGAAAAAATCGCGCCCGGGAGAAACGATCGTGACCGGCCGAAAAGATCGCGCCCGGGCGAAAAAATCGTGCCCGGGCAAAAAAATCGCGTCTGGTCGAAAAAAATTGCGTCCTAGCCAGAAAACTACGTCCGTGCAAAAAAGTCGCGTTCGGCGAAAAAATCATGTCTGGTCCAAAAAAATCGCATTCAAGCAGAAAAAATTTCTCTTCTTTTGAAAAGCCGATGTTGACAATCTCAATATCCGCACCTAAAGATAGATATTAAACCAATGAGTTTTTATTTTTGTGTAAATATCTACGGCTTTCCACCAGAAAGCCAATTCCAATCTACAACTGTTGATACGAACAGCGGAAATGACTTTCATTTTCTTAAAGCCAATACTTTAATGTCAATGTCGTTGAAACGTACGGACCCTTATATTTCTAGTTTTAAATTTGAGAAGAATCAAGGACCCAAGGTTACCTGGGTCTAGAACAGCTAATTTCTTTTCTTGCAGGTACATAACTATCCTACTATAGAGGAACAGTGGTACTTGAATAGAGAATGCTCAAAGAATATGATAGGAAGCAAGTGTAACATCCCATTTCCGGCTAAACCCCTAGGAGTCGGTTGGTCGTGACAGAACCCTGTGAAGCCCAAAAATTAAAATAAATCGATCGAGGTTTCGGGTCACGGGTTGGTCACGCCCGTGACCGACCCGTCACGCCCGTGACTTTGGGCGTGAGTACTTCGACGATCGTCGATCTCCGCGAGACGATCGTCGAACTTGCTGCCCGGGCATGTCACGCCCGTGACCAAGGTATCACGCCCGTGACCTAGGGCGTGACTCCTTCGACGATCGTCGATCTCCGTGAGACGATCGTCGAACTTGCAGCCCGGGCATGTCACGCCCGTGACCAAGGTGTCACGCCCGTGACCTAGGGCGTGACCCCTTCGACGATCGTCGATCTCCGTGAGACGATCGTCGATCTGGCAGCCCGGACATGTCACGCCCATGACCAAAGTGTCACGCCCGTGACCAGGGGCGTGACTCCTTCGACGATCGTCGATCCCCGTAAAACGATCGTCGAAATTGAACTCGGGCCTGTCACGCCCGTGACCTAGGTGTCACGCCCGTGACCTAGGGCGTGACCATCCTTCGACGACCGTCGATCTCAGTTCGACGATCGTCGACCCCAAAATTGTCACCCGCGCCTGTCACGCCCGTGACCTATGTGTCACGCCCGTGACATTGGCCGAAACGACGGTTCAGGCCCGAAATTATTCTAACACGCGTGGAAATAAATGCTGGTGTGGGAAGTTACACCAGGAGTAATTACGGGCCGTTTTTCCTTCTATAATTATATAATAAAGGAGGAAGTGTTGGTCCAATAGGAAACCGCCAACTGGACACACCTGTTCATCTTCCACCGTTTCTTATCCCTTCACTGTAACTGAAAGGCTATTAAGAGGAGCCTTCATGGCCATTAAGGCTTTACCCTTTCACCTCCCCACTTTCTGACTTATAAAAGCCCACTTGGAGCAAGAGGAGAAGTTTACACGCTCAAGCAAACGATCAGATCCTTGTTCTTGCTGTAGGAGAAGTTCAGCAACGCCACCACCGCGCCATGACACCCCGTCGTTCTTCTCGCCTCCAAACCGCGAACAAGGTCCTCCTCTACTTCTTCTCTTTCATGGGTAGATCTTAGGATTCTTAGAAAGGAAGTTCGCGCTCAACGGAGCCGGACCCATCTCTCATTTTCATGGAAAAACCATGAAAAGTGTATTCTTGAGTTCGCCGGAAACCGCCACCTCCGGCGGCCAAACCACCTCCGACCGATAGCCATCGCCTCAACGGAGGAGGTGGTGGTGGTGGCTGGCCAGGGAAGTGACCGGACGGCCGGCGACGGATTACGGAAATGTTACAGGAAGAAAAAATGGCTTTCTGGATTTCTGTTTTCGGTTTCATGAAGAAGATGAACAGTAGAATCAATTTTATAATATATAGATTATTATATATTACATAATGGAAAGATATATTATTTGAATATATTTTGAGGCTGTAAAATGAGGCACTTAGAGGCCGTTTTAGGAAAAATGACCAGTCACAAAAGTTGTAGCCCTTCGAGTCTAGATTAATTTAAAATTGGTTTCAACTCGTTTTGGTAAGCGGTGCGGCCGCAGCACCCGTTTTAGTGGGGGCTGTACCTAGAGTTAGGAAGAAATTAAAATGGATGCCCACTCTTCGTCCCTTGTCCAAATGATCTGAAATTTGGGCAGGGGGTTAACCTTAGCTAAACCTAACGACAGACCAAAAATAAGAATTTTTGGAGAACTTTTGCCTAAAGTTTTTTTGTAAAATTTTAATAAACATTATAAAATTAATTAGGAGATGAAATTAAGTCCAAACTCCCCCAAATTTTGGGTGGTGGTCCCTGGCACCAATGTTAAGATCTGTACAAAATTTCAACTCAATTGGTCGAGTTTTGAATAGGGAAGTATCAAGTCCTAGATAGGTCTTGGTGAGGGATACTATGGGGAAAAGTACGATTGGAAATGGAGTGGACAAATCTCCTCAAATGAGGCTGGTGTTATGGCCATTGATTTGTTGAGTCTATGTCTACCCTCTTGGGTAAAATGGTGTGGATTAGGGTGGATTTTACCCTAAGAGATCGGCTCAAATCCAGTGTGTGGGAGTTTGAGGTTTGTGAAGGACATAGGAGCAAAAGCTCTTGTATGCCCTTGAAATTTGGAGGAGAGTGGGATGATATGCTGAAAACCCTCTGGTTGAAATAGTGAAGGAATTGGGGGTAATTAGGTACCTCGGAAGTTGAGATTTTGGATTAGGATAAACATGTATTGTAGTTATTTGAAGCACTAAATCTAATCCAAAATTTATGAAACTCGGGAGGAGGGAGTTTTAGGATGTTTTAGAGTTATGGTAATTTTCCTGGAATTTTATGATTAATAAGTATTATACTTCATGTGTTAAAGGATTATTAGCCCGATTTGTTGTTTCAATTATTTGGAGGTTTTAAATTAATTATAATCAGTTAAAATTCTGGATTTAGATCTTGACTAGTAGAACAATGATCCCGGAATTTTTATAGAATTTTATGTTGAGTAAATCTAGTACTTTATTCACATATGTTAGAAAGGGGTTTTATTGTTTAGAAATTAATTATGGATAAAATACTTGCTAGAAAATTATGAAACTTGGACACTGCTAATTTTAGGCCTTTATCTGCATGTCATAAATTATTTAAAATTTTTGGAAGAATACTTTCTGTACTTGATTCATAAACAACAGAAGTTAGAGATTATTGCTAAAATAGTTTTCATGCCCTTTTGTTGATAGAAAAATTATGATACTTAGGATTTAACCTATTGAGATAACCTACTATTTATCATAAATTTGCTGGACATCTTGCATGATTACTTAGGGTAGTTCATGTTCAAACCGGTAGCCCTTGGGATTTTTGAGGAATTTAATTAAATGCCAAATAAATTATGAAAATTTCCATTTTCTGGATTTAGGTCATTTATGTCATGGTAAGTCTCCAGTAAATAATTTAGGGCATTTGGACGAGTATTGGATCATTGCATAACCGGTTCGACATGTAGTCTAGGTCAGTCTGTATACAGCAATTGTGAATTGCAATAGGACATGATCTGAGGAAGGCATTGGAGTTAATCATAATATCTGGGTGGGAAATTATGGGTGAAATCACAATAGGAAGGTATAAAGAGTAGTGAGAAGTGGTGATAGCTAGAGTTAAGAGGTGCTCGGGTTTCGGCGAAAGATCGCCTTTTCCCGAAGAGAGGAAGGTTAAAAATCACCCTAGGATAGTCTATCGTAATATGAGAAGGGAATCGGGTTATGGGAGATCAACCAATAACAATAAGTGCCTTGCGAAAGGGAACTTCGGGTCGTAATGCCGCCGTCTTGGTTCCTAGTGCCCCTTGAGAGCCCTTCACGGGGAATACCGGGGGCAGTCCTGGGCTAACGTAAACTGTAATAACAAACCGACAAGAGTAACTTAGTAACTAGGGCTGCACTTTTCACAAACACTGTTGGCACAGGAAGCTTGATGAGAGCTTCGGCTCGGTTGGTTGGAGACGGACGTTTTGGTCCGGGGAGCTTCGGCTCGGTTGGTTTTGAGACGGACGTTTTGGTCCGGGGAGCTTCGACTCGGTTGGTTTGGAGACGGACATTTTGGTACGGGGAGCTTTGGCTCGGTTTTTGTGTGTTTACAATTAAACTTGCATGTGCATAAAATAGGAAAAGTTAAGGTGGTGGGTTTTTCGATATCGGGGAGTTCGATTGCACCGACACCGATATCGTTGACTCGGCGGGGTGATTAGCACTTCGCCAACAGAAGTCCGGTGCGCCAGCCGGCAAGAGTACGCAGGCGTCCGCTTAGTGCACCAAGCGTTGAGGCATACGATAGGTCAGACCAGTGGTGCTTTTACTGGTTTTGAGGTGGGCGAGGCCCAACCCACCGCTTCCGTCCGCCACTACGGAGGTATCCTGGGAGGTAACGGCTCTGAAAGGGGGAACTAAAGGTCTATGTGCACAGAGTCGGGTGTGTGAGTTGCACTTGCATGTTTCATCATACCCACTTGCATGTCATAGCATAATCGATTCATTTAACCCTGACACCTAAAGTATAAGTGGTATGGGACGCTTATACATTAGGACCTGCAAAACGACCCCTTGGTCTATAAGCTTGTGTGGGCAAGTTTATAAATCAATGGTTAATTTCAATATATAAACATATGCTGTTGTTTGATAACCGACACCCCAACGTATAGGTGGTATGGGACACTCTATACGATGAGAGCCTTGCAGAAGATCCCTTGGCTTATGCGTTTCGCACATAAGTTAAGGTTACTTTTCTTACTTTCTGTTTCTGTCATACTATTATAGAATTGCTAGATTAGTTCCGCTGCCATCTGTTTCTTGATTAATCTCTACCTTTATGTCCTTCCCTTTCTTCCTCTCCGCTCGGTACCTAGGAGCCATGGTGGAAGGGGTAGGGGATGATAGGGCTTAGTCTTTATGACTAACGGTTTTCGAACCACATCATTTAGGGGATCGTGGAGCCCAGCATGGAGGAGCAGCCCCAGAGATCGGTGCGCCTGGAGATGGGGCAGTCTAGCTCCGGAGTTCATACAGCCGGGACCGTGAGTCTCGACCCTGAGTAGTTCCTGTTTTTGCTTCCGCATGAGAGACTTGTAGTGAGGACATTTTGTACCGGGCATAAGCCCGCATTTATAGTACTCTGATGTTTTCTGTGGACACTCCCTTCGTGGAGATTTATTTCTATATATGTGATTTATTATTGTGGACTGCATTGCTCTTACTTCTATTATTGTGCTACCTTTCTGTGATCGAATTGGCCGGCAGAATCGGCGCCTTGTGGTGATGACCCTTCAGGACGTGAAGGTGTCACCGCAAAGCGGAGACTCTGGGCCTAAGACCCCGGTGGTTGAAAAAGAAAAAAAAAAGGGGGGGTCTTATAAGTGGTATCAGAGCAGACCTCGATCGGAAAAGTAACAGTCCACTAACCCTGAGTCACCCCCGCTCGAGCTTAGTTTGGGGACAAACTAAGCAGCGAAAGCAGTGGTGTGCCCATATGGGGAATCACATGTAAATTGTCCACTTTCCATCCATTCCATTTGTACATTAGCTAACAATTGGAATTCTTCTTTGTAGCCTGCGGCAAACCCTGTCCCCAGCAGGGAGTACCTCCGGTTTTAAAGACCTCTTCTTGTAATTCTCTAGTCAATAGGTTAGACTCAACCGCTAGGATACGTGACTAACCCGACAACTTATACTGTGCCCTAGTCCGAAACAGACCTTAAGTGTGAATTTGGTTAGGTAAGGAAATACCTAAAGAGATTAAAGGAGGAGTTTAATAGGTGAATGGATACCTAAGACATAAACTCTGGTGTCCCTATGGTCTCTAACAAGGATTACTCAATCTATTGGGACTCACCAATAATCCATTATCAGAATGGTAGAAGACACGTAGTATTAACCCCCGTACCAGTAACAAGATTACTCAGGGACAACTACAAGATAAACACTGAAGGTCGGGTAGGAATTCAAGTTCGAAAGAGACCCAATTGGGAGTGGGAACAACCCTGGTAAGCGTGTCGTAAATTTGACTCGGAGGGTTTAAAGCATGGAGTATATCTACAAGTGTCAGTTTGGAACCCCAAGTCATAGATTGATGCCCTAGGGATTGTACACTCAACTAGGACAGATATAACATGGTAAGATAAAAGAAAATTAGCCCAAGGAAGATATGGGCTTATCGTTTGTTTATTGGGGGCTTATCTTTTGTTTATTGGGCAAGTGAGTTAATGGCTTAGGTCTCCTAGACCTAATTTAGAAAGTGTGTTGCCCCAAACACAGTAATGTTGAGGTTGGTCTTATTCGACGCCACTCGAATGATGTCATAGTAATAATGAGGAGTAACTACGAGACATAACTACTAGAAGATGCCATGTGAATTTGATGATGGGTAGTAAGACTATGTAGACTTGGGAAGATAAGACTGAGACACTATGATGTAACATCATGAGTATGATAACACTAAGAGTTTGAAAGAAAATAGCAGACGATATATCGAGAACATATATCTTAGGTATGACCTTGCAGACTCGATTCAGATAGCATCAAGACAAGATTAAATACATTGGATGACACAAACATGGTTAGCAAGGGTCGCGGCTATGATAAATAAATGTTTGGAAAATCAAGTGTAACTACGGCAGAATGGCACAACAAATTAAAAAGGTATAAATGACAACCTCCAAAAATGCACGAGTACACCCCCTTATATCTTGCGGACGACGGGTCATTTGACGAAGTAATCTTTCCCGTTAACGACCAGAGTTGGATAAATCATAGGGTCAAATTGATTGATTACTCAGGCGTATATGAAGGAATAGGAACATGATCGCGTGGAGGAGGTTTATAGAGTCGCTGTCTACCGTTACAAACAAAAACTCAATTTACTAGAAGAAGATGTTATCGTTGGTCGAGTTCTCCTATAACAATAGCTACCAGTCCAGCATCAGGATGGCGCCTTATGAAGCCTTGTATGGAAGAAAATGTAGGACCCCGCTTTCTTGGGTTCAAGACGAGGATCCGAAGGTGTTGGGATCGGATTTTGTTGAAGACACCGAGGCTCAAGTGAGACTGATCAGAGATAGGATGTTGGAGGCGCAGAGCAGACATGCTAAATACTATGACGCCCGGCATCGTCAGGTGGAGTTTCGGGAAGGAGATCGGGTGTTCTTGAAGATCCGGCCCATGCACGGAGTCTCACGGGTGCGCAGTCGGAGTAAGAAGCTCAGCCCTAGGTATATGGGCCCTTACCGGATCCTGGAGCGGATCGGACCCCTAGCCTACAGGCTAGAGTTGCCACCAGAGCTGGCAGCTCTACACGACGTCTTCCACATTTCTTCGCTGAGAAGGGCTCTACTATGCCCGGAGCTGCGGATTTTGACCACCGAAGGGCCGGTAGCTTCAGACCGATCTGTTCACTTGGAGCCGGTCCGGATCGACGACAAAGGAGTACGGATCTTGCGCCGCAAAAAGATCCCCTTAGTCAAGGTTCTGTGGAGAAACCACGGTCAGGAGGAGCACACCTGGGAACCGCAAGATCTGATGAGGCAAAGATACCCGGAGTTGTTCAGTCAGGTACATCTCACCACCTCTCGGTATACTATAGATTGCCTTCTTGTTTTGGACAGTTAAGACTAGATAAGGAAAATTCAGGACCTAGGCATGCGCACTCAATCAGAAAGGTAGGGGCTAATCTTTTGTTTATTGGGGAGATTGTCTTCGTTTATCAAACGAATAGTCGCCTAAACCCGATAGAAAGATCGTATGGGATGTTACAAGTTTAATTTATTCCGATAGAAATCCCCGTAGGCTCAACCTCAATTTCGGGGACGAAATTTTGGTTTTGTTTATTGGGATTTGTAACATCCCATTTTCGGCTAGACCCCTAGGAGTCGGTTGGTCGTGACAGAACCCTGTGAAGCCCAAAAATTGAAATAAATCGATCGAGGTTTCGGGTCACGGGTTGGTCACGCCCGTGACCGACCCGTCACGCCTGTGACTTTGGGCGTGACTACTTCGACGATCGTCGATCTCCGCGGGACGATCGTCGAACTTGCTGCCCGGGCATGTCACGCCCGTGACCAAGGTGTCACGCCCGTGACCTAGGGCGTGACTCCTTCGACGATCGTCGATCTCCGTTAGACGATCGTCGAACTTGCAGCCCGGGCATGTCACGCCCGTGACCAAGGTGTCACGCCCGTGACCTAGGGCGTGACCCCTTCGACGATCGTCGATCTCCGTGAGACGATTGTTGATCTGGCAGCCCGGACATGTCACGCCCGTGACCAAAGTGTCACGCCCGTGACCGGGGGCGTGACTCCTTCGATGATCGTCGATCCCCGTAAAACGATCGTCGAAATTGAACTCGGGCCTGTCACGCCCGTGACCTAGGTGTCACGCCCGTGACCTAGGGCGTGACCATCCTTCGATGACCGTCGATCTCAGTTCGACGATCGTCGACCCCAAAATTATCACCCGCGCCTGTCACGCCCGTGACCTATGTGTCATGCCCGTGACATTGGCCGAAACGATGGTTCAGGCCCGAAATTATTCTAACACGCGTGGAAATAAATGCTTGTGTGGGAAGTTACACCAGGAGTAATTACGGGCCGTTTTTCCTTCTATAATTATATAATAAAGGAGGAAGTGTTGGTCCAATAGGAAACCGCCAACTGGATACACCTGTTCATCTTCCACCGTTTCTTATCCCTTCACTGTAACCGAAAGGCTATTAAGAGGAGCGTTCATGGCCATTAAGGCTTTACCCTTTCACCTCCCCACTTTCTGACTTATAAAAGCCCACTTGGAGCAAGAGGAGAATTTTACACGCTCAAGCAAACGATCAGATCCTTGTTCTTACCGTAGGAGAAGTTCAGCAACGCCACCACCGCGTCATGGCACCCCGTCGTTCTTCTCGCCTCCAAACCGCGAACAAGGTCCTCCTCTGCTTCTTCTCTTTCATGGGTAGATCTTAGGATTCTTAGAAAGGAAGTTCGCGCTCAACGAAGCCGGACCCATCTCTCGTTTTCATGGAAAAACCATGAAAAGTGTATTCTTGAGTTCGCCGGAAACCGCCACCTCCGGCGGCCAAACCACCTCCGACCGATAGCCATCGCCTCAACGGAGGAGGTGGTGGTGGTGGATGGCCAGGGAAGTGACCGGACGGCCGGCGACGGATTACGGAAATGTTACAGGAAGAAAAAATGGCTTTCTGGGTTTCTGTTTTCGGTTTCATGAAGAAGATGAACAGTAGAATCAATTTTATAATATATAGATTATTATATATTACATAATGGAAAGATATATTATTTGAATATATTTTGAGGCTGCAAAATGAGGCACTTAGAGGCCGTTTTAGGAAAAATGACCAGTCACGAAAGTTGTAGCCCTTCGAGTCTAGATTAATTTAAAATTGGCTTCAACTCGTTTGGGTAAGCGGTGCGGCCGCAGCACCCGTTTTAGTGGGGGCTGTACCTAGAGTTGGGCAGAAATTAAAATGGTTGCCCACTCTTCGTCCCTTGTCCAAATGACCTGAAATTTGGACAGGGGGTTAACCTTAGCTAAACCTAACGACACACCAAAAATGAGAATTTTTGGAGAACTTTTGCCTAAAGTTTTTTTGTAAAATTTTAATAAACATTATAAAATTAATTAGGAGATGAAATTAAGTCCAAACTCCCCCAAATTTTGGGTGGTGGTCCCTGGCACCAATGTTAAGATTTGTACAAAATTTCAACTCAATTGGTCGAGTTTTGAATAGGGAAGTATCAAGTCCTAGATAGGTCTTGGTGAGGGATACTATGGGGAAAAGTACGATTGGAAATGGAGTGGACAAATATCCTCAAATGAGGCTGGTGTTATGGCCATTGATTTGTTGAGTCTATGTCTACCCTCTTGGGTAAAATGGTGTGGATTAGGGTGGATTTTACCCTAAGAGATCGGCTCAAATCCAGTGTGTGGGAGTTTGAGGTTTGTGAAGGACATAGGAGCAAAAGCTCTTGTATGCCCTTGAAATTTGGAGGAGAGTGGGATGATATGCTGAAAACCCTCTGGTTGAAATAGTGAAGGAATTGGAGGTAATTAGGTACCTCGGAAGTTGAGATTTTGGATTAGGATAAACATGTATTTTAGTTATTTTAAGCACTACATCTAATCCAAAATTTATGAAACTCTGGAGGAGGGAGTTTTAGGATGTTTTAGACTTATTGTAATTTTCCTGGAATTTTATGATTAATAAGTATTATACTTCATGTGTTAAAGGATTATTAGCCCGATTTGTTGTTTCAATTATTTGGAGGTTTTAAATTAATTATAATAGGTAAAAATTCTGGATTTAGATCTTGACTAGTAAAACATTGATCCCTGAATTTTTATAGAATTTTATGTTGAGTAAATCTAGTACTTTATTCACAGATGTTAGAAAGGGGTTTTATTGTTTAGAAATTAATTATGGATAAAATACTTGCTGGAAAATTATGAAACTTGGCCAGTGCTAATTTTAGGCCTTTATCTGCATGTCATAAATTATTTATAATTTTTGGAAGAATATTTTTTGTACTTGATTCATAAACAACAGAAGTTAGAGATTATTGCTAAAATAGTTTTCATGCCCTTTTGATGATAGAAAAATTATGATACTTAGGATTTAACCTATTGAGATAACCTACTATTTATCATAAATTTGCTGGACATCTTGCATGATTACTTAGGGTAGTTCATGTTCAAACCGGTAGCCCTTGGGATTTTTGAGGAATTTAATTAAATGCCAAATAAATTATGAAAATTTCCATTTTCTGGATTTAAGTCATTTATGTCATGGTAAGTCTCCAGTAAATAATTTAGGGCATTTGGACGAGTATTGGATCATTGCATAACCGGTTCGACATGTAGTCTAGGTCGGTCTGCATACAGCAATTGTGAATTGCAATAGGACATGATCTGAGGAAGGCATTGGAGTTAATCATAATGTCTGGGTGGGTAATTATGGGTGAAATCATAATAGGAAGGTATAAAGAGTAGTGAGAAGTGGTGATAGCTAGAGTTAAGAGGTGCTCGGGTTTCGGCGAAAGATCGCCTTTTCCCGAAGAGAGGAAGGTTAAAAATCACCCTAGGATAGTCTATCGTAATATGAGAAGGGAATCGGGTTATGGGAGATCAACCAATAACAATAAGTGCCTTGCGAAAGGGAACTTCGGGCCGTAATGCCGCCGTCTTGGTTCCTATTGCCCCTTGAGAGCCCTTCACGGGGAATACCGGGGGCAGTCCTGGGCTAACGTAAACTGTAATAACAAACCGACAAGAGTAACTTAGTAACTAGGGCTGCACTTTTCACAAACACTGTTGGCACAGGAAGCTTGATGAGAGCTTCGGCTCGGTTGGTTGGAGACGGACGTTTTGGTCCGGTGAGCTTCGGCTCGGTTGGTTTGGAGACGGACGTTTTGGTCCGGGGAGCTTCGGCTCGGTTGGTTTGGAGACGAACATTTTGGTCCGGGGAGCTTTGGCTCGGTTTTTGTGTGTTTACGATTAAACTTGCATGTGCATAAAATAGGAAAAGTTAAGGTGGTGGGTTTTTCGATATCGGGGAGTTCGATTGCACCGACAACGATATCGTTGACTCGGCGGGGTAATTAGCACTTCGACAACAGAAGTCCGGTGCGCCAGCCGGCAAGAGTACACAGGCGTCCGCTTAGTGCACCAAGCGTTGAGGCGTACGATAGGTCAGACCAGTGGTGCTTTTACTGGTTTTGAGGTGGGCGAGGCCCAACCCACCACTTCCGTCCGCCACTATGGAGGTATCCTGGGAGGTAACGGCTCCGAAAGGGGGAACTAAAGGTCTGTGTGCACAGAGTTGGGTGTGTGAGTTGCACTTGCATGTTTCATCATACCCACTTGCATGTCATAGCATAATCGATTCATTTAACCCTGACACCTAAAGTATAAGTAGTATGGGACGCTTATACATTAGGACCTGCAAAACGACCCCTTGGTTTATAAGCTTGTGTGGACAAGTTTATAAATCAATGGTTAATTTCAATATATAAACATATGCTGTTGTTTGATAACCGACACCCCAACGTATAGGTGGTATGGGACACTCTATACGATGGGAGCCTTGCAGAAGATCCCTTGGCTTATGCGTTTCGCACATAAGTTAAGGTTACTTTTCTTACTTTCTGTTTCTGTCATACTATTATAGAATTGCTAGATTAGTTCCGCTGCCATCTGTTTCTTGATTAATTTCTACCTTCATGTCCTTCCCTTTCTTCCTCTCCGCTCGGTACCTAGGAGCCATGGGGGAAGGGGTAGGGGATGATAGGGCTTAGTCTTTATGACTAACGGTTTTCGAACCGCGTCATTTAGGGGATCGTGGAGCCCAGCATGGAGGAGCAGCCCCAGAGATCGGTGTGCCTGGAGATGGGGCAGTCTAGCTCCGGAGTTCATACAGCCGGGACCGTGAGTCTCGACCCTGAGTAGTTCCTGTTTTTGCTTCCGCATGAGAGACTTGTAGTGAGGACATTTTGTACCGGGCATAAGCCCGCATTTATAGTACTCTGATGTTTTCTGTGGACACTCCCTTCATGGAGATTTATTTCTATATATGTGATTTATTATTTTGGACTGCATTGCTCTTACTTCTATTATTGTGCTACCTTTCTGTGATCGAATTGGCCGGCAGAATCGGCGCCTTGTGGTGATGACCCTTCAGGACGTGAAGGTGTCACCGCAAAGCGGCGACTCTGGGCCTAAGACTCCGGTGGTTGAAAAAGAAAAAAAAGGGGGTCTTACAGCAAGGACAACTTAACCAACTACAAGTCAAAGCTTAGACCAAAGGTGATCTTTGGAGACTCCAACTATTGTCAAACAGAAGGCAATGGGAATGTTAAAGTTAGAGTTGTCACCTTCAGGAAGGTAGCATATGTGAGTAGTCTAAAACATAACCTAATATCCATAAGCCAATTATGTGATGAAGGTTAACAAGTATCCTTTAACCAATCTTCCTGTATTATTACTTTAATAGATAACAAAACTATTTTAACTGGACTTAGACAAGGGAATATTTATATGGTTAATTTCAAGTCATCTAGCTCAGAAATTTGTTTGTTCAATTAGATTAGTAAGAATAATGATTTATGGCATAAAAGACTAGGACATGTTAACCTTAAGAACATTGCTAAATTATCTAGGGACAACCTTGTTAGAGGATTGCCTTCTGGCTCCTACAAGAAGGAAAGTCTCTACAGGGCTTGTCAATTAGGCAAGCAAACTAAAAATAGCATTAAATCTATTAATAAGAGTAATTCACACAGGATTCTGTACTTGCTACATATGGATCTTTTTGGACCCATTGAAGTACAGAGCTTGGGAGGGTAATCCTATACTTTAGTTATTGTTGATGAATTCTCTAGATTAACTTGGGTGTTCTTTTTGAGAAACAAGTCAGATAATTTCAAAGTTCTTACATACTTTCTTAAGAGCATTCAGATAGAGTATTCTACTCTAGTTGCATTAATCAGAAGTGATCAAGGCACTGAGTTTGATTCTCTTCTCATACAAGAATTCTGTGAGAAGGAAGGTATCAAGAATTGCTTCTACGCTCCTAGAACTCCTCAACAAAATGGGGTAGCAGAAAGGAAAAATAGAACTCTAATTGTGTAAGATCATGTCTCCTCATCCCGAGGCTAACCCGGATCTTATGCCCAGAACCGCCGCCTTACGGTGATACTAACGTACGGGTTAGTCGTCACCGCAAGACGCCGATTCTGCCGGCTAGTACGATCATAACCTGTCGGCCAATATGAGAATAAAATCATAATATCAGAGTAAACGCAGAAAAATTCCACAGCCACAGCACATATATATATCAAAAGAGAATGAAATATCAGTCCGCAATGAGTACAACAAATATAAGTAAATAGGGCTTATGCCCAGTACATCATGATCACTCTCACTCTCACATACAGCAGCGGAATCTATCATCTCAAATCATCGCACCTGAACATGTGCTCCAGTAGTAGTAGTCGGTATCTGCTCCTCAAGTCCTGCCTCCTCGACGTGCTGGTCCACCTCCTCGAGCTCCTAAAATAGTAAGGTCACCGACCATTAGTCAAAAAGACTAAGTCGTATCCTCAACACCTCCTCCTGCAACTCCTAGGCACCATGCGGGAGGACGAAGTGGAGGACAAATAAGGGGTGACAAAAGCGGAGCAGGTGACAGGAAACTAAGCAGAATATGTAATCAAGTAAATAATGAAAAGTAACCTTCACTTATGCGGGTACGCATAAGTAAGGGGTCTTCTGCAGGGCTCCCATTGTATAAAATGTCCCATACCATTTTATACAATGGTGTGTCAGGTGTCACAAGCATATATATATAAAAGAAAAGTAACCTCAACCTATAAACATGCCCACTCAGGCTTATAGGCTAAGGGATCGTAAAGCATGTCCTAATGTATAAGCGTCCCATACCACTTATACATTAGGTGACTTAAGTTGTTATGAAGGTTAATGTTATGCAACTATATGGTGGGTATGATATGAACATGCAGTGCAACACACACACTCAACTCCGTGATCACAGACCTTTAGTTCCCACTTTTCGAGAGCTAGCATCACTCTCAGGTACTACCGTTGTGGCTACGGCAGCAGCGGAGCGGGCGTCTCCGCCTTCTAGGCGGGTATACACACTACCAGGCCTAGACCTCTCTTGTACGCCTCTGTACACCGCCAGTGCACTCTAGAGTCTCTGCGTACCACTTTGCTGATGACCCGTCAGTCTTGTTGGGTCGGGTGCGCGTTATTAGGAAAAGTCCTCCAAACTCCAGTATAAACATCCTACTGGTCCTTCTAACCCTCGCACCCGCCTGGTCCACCGTACTGCCGTCGGTGTGACGACCGTCCAGTACCGCATGGCCCGCCACTAGTATATGCACATGCAAGTATAGTATATTGAGCCTCCAACTCGATGGACTATCCAGTCCCCAAATCTCTCCAACCCGTCACGGGTGAGTATATGCTACAAAAACTCTAACCCTGCCTGGGTGAGTGTATATAAACCAATCCCTTTCTACAACTCTGCACGGGTGAGCAAGTAGTCAAAAGACTCCAAGTCCCTCCAACCCGGCACGAGTGAGCACATGTCCAGTTCACTTAACCTATTAGACTACTCTTGTCTACAGATTATCATACTTAGAGTCTTAAGGTTAAGCCCAGGACTGCCCAAGGTATTCCCGGTGAAGGGCTCTCAGGGGCACTAGGAGCTACGATGGGCTGAAACCCAAAGCTCCCTTTCTCAAGGATATTTACTTTAGTTGTTGCCTACCCCGAATCCCTTATTCTCTCTCCTGTTACATAGAGTGACCTAGTGACTTAAGGTATGGATTAAGGAGTGACGGTCTTCCGTCAACTCTTCCTAGGCAAGTCTAATGTTGTACTGTTACTCTCTCCTCTATAATGCAACTGCCATTCAGGGTTATACTTCCGAACTTAGACTCTAACTCAGTTGTTGATTCATCCCCTGGCGGCCTATAGTCCAGCCTACTTTTACTAAGCGCACCCCATGACCTAACACCACCCTGAAATCGAACTTCTAAATTCTTGGTCCAACTGACCCCAAATATTTATCCTAGGGTGGTATGGACTAATGAAATGAGTGTGTTGATTTTCATAATTTTCCTAGGTCATTAAGGCCTTTAATTAAATCTTTTAAATTATTCCCTAGGTCATTTTACACAAGAAGTATTATCAATTAAAATCTTCTGACCTAAGGGAATTTTCCTGAGTTGCATATGAATAAAATATTACTGTCTACAACATTTCATAATTTCCCTTTTTATATTTCTATTTTTCCCATAATTAATACAAATTCTACCTATTTATCACTTTCCAAATGAAGTACAAGAAATATATACAACAAAATTCCAGGAAATTTACTGAGCATTTATATTACTATTTTATGACTAATGGCAGAGTTTCATTAATTTCTACAGTGTAATGGTCTATCAAAATCCATTCCTAATTATTTACCAAAAATGCCATTATGCTAATTAATAATTAACAGTGTACCCAAAAATTCTGATATAAATCTACAAGACTAATATAGCAATTATGCAACTCTAGGATTATTTTCACAATTTTCCAACAAGTATTTATACCAATTCATAAATATTTACAAAAAGGGTAAAATGGTCATTTCCATGAATTTTGCTCTAACAGTTGTCAAACAGAGATATGAAATTTCCTTAAGTCAATTAAAAGCCTAATTTTTGCCTTGACTGATTTTGGGGATCTTTCATTGATCAAAACCTATTCCTACAATTTATTTTCCAAAAAGGCTTTTATTTTGGAAATACCAAATAATAGGATTTTTAATCCCAAAAATTCCATAATAAATTCTAGGGGTGAACTTTACTCTAATTAATCCCTGGGATAAATTACACAATTTTTGGATGCCTCAGCTAGGCTAAATACACAAAATATCCTTTCTTGCTAAATGCACCCCAAGGTTATAATTAGCCAACACATGCACATGGGTTAACCCATCATGCAGGGGTCCAATTGCTCTGAAATTTCTACCAGACACTAATAATGTCCCTAAGGGTATGCCACCAAAAATTGGGGCCATTTGGGTGCATATAATTACAATTATACCCTTAATTTACTTTTTGATATTAAAATAAAAACTATAGGAAAATGTTTTTCAAAAATTCCAAATTTTTGGCAAGGCCTAGACATGCCCTAAATATGCACATGACCAAAATTTCAGGTCATGAGGACACTTGGTTTGGCTTGGGCATCATTTTTAATTTCTGCCCTAGCTTAGGAGCAGTCCTAGCAAATCATCCCTACAGGACAAACTACTGGACCACAACTTATATTTAGGGTGGCAAATTAAAGTTAACACATCCACCTACATTTTTCATTCAGGGCTCAACCTATGGTGAGGTCTCTAGGTACCCTAAAATTAACATGCAAAGTGACTGGTATAGTGTGACAGAATACATCATTATTCTACATATAATAATAACAGGATTTAATAATAAGGCTAATCAAGCCGCACGAATCTTAAAGGCAGATCGGACGGCCCTGGATTTTCTTCTCCATGCATGCATGCATGGCCACCCGTCACTGGGTGGTTTTGCGGGGCCGTTCCCGGCCATCGCCGGCGGCGGGACCTCCGGCCTAACCCTTCCCCGGCCTCACGGTGGTCGGGGCTTGAACTGGCCGGCAGCTGGGCGGCGGAGAGCGGCGGACGGCGGCGGCGCAACCAAGCCGAAAGGGCTCCAGAAAACGCCATTTTTACAAAAAAAATTGAGATTTTGATTCTTATTGTCGAGCTCGTTTGAGCTCGACGTCTAGCCTAGTGGATCTAGGAAACTAGTACACTTGGAGGGGAGGGGATACGGACCATTGGCGGCGGTTGTGGTTGAGGGTGGCGGCGGGTACCCATGGAATGACAATTCCGGCAATCTCTTCGGCTTGCCATGGCTGCAGCTGACTTCTTTCCTCTCTCTCTCTTTCTGGGGTAGGGATGAAGGGGGAGTGAGTGAGTGAACTCGGTTTTGGGCTGAGATAAGAGAGGGGGGGCGATTTTACCTATGTGGGGCGATTTCACCAATGTGGGGGCTCGGGTTGGGTGTGTGGGTTGGTTGGGTGTGTGGGAGTGGGCCCCACTGCTCCAGCTGGGTTGTCTAGATCCTAAGGGGTCGGGTTCCAAGGTTAGGGTTGGGTTGGGTGAGTGGAGAGGTGGGTTGACTCACATGTTTGAGATAGGAGAGAGAGGGGCTTGGTTTTGGGCTTGGGTTTGACCCAATGTTGCATGGTGGGTCCCCACACCCTCTAGTGCACCTATATGGACAGCCCACCCATTATTAGTTGATGGGATGAGCCCAAGTGGCCCAAACCAATTTCTCAACACTTTCTCTCTCCTATTTATCATATTTTCTCTCTCCTAGGTAATTCCCAAAATTACCATTGCATGCCCCTACTTTTCTCTTCCATAGGGGGTATAGGGTCACTTTGGACCCACCTAGTGATTTTGGGTTGGTTTGGGTGGACCCAACCCAGTGAATTGGGCTAGGGCACCATTTTTACTAATTAGGTCAAAATGTTGACTTGACTCATCATGGGTCAACTAGTTGACCCCATGGCCTACCTTAGGGTCCACTTAGATTGTATTTAGGGTTAGGGCATCATGGTGGGGTCATGGTGTGGCTAGGGTTCCTGTTTAGGCTAGTTTGACCTAATTTGACTTTGGTCCCATGGTGGGCCCCACATGGCTACAACCCACTATCTAGGGTCAAACCTAGCTTATTACCCTAACACCCACCCCATGCCTAACCCAATCTAAGCTAAGGGGTCTAGAAGTAACATTGGGATGTTACAAATCCTATAAACAAAAGAATAATTTCGTCCCCGAAATTTAAGTTCGGGTCTACGGGTTCTATTTGTAGAAACTTAAAGGGACTTTTAAAAGATAACATAAAAGGTACCTGATGAAAATAGCTCCGGATGGCGCTCCAGCATCAGATCCCTAGGTTCCCAGGTGTGCTCCTCCTTTCCATGGTTGGACCACAACACCTTCACGAGCGGAACCTTCTTTTTCCTCAACACTCGGACGGCTGAATCGTCGATCCGGATCGGCTCCAATCTAACTGAACGGTCAGGCTCTACCGGTCCAGCTGCAGTAGTGATATGCTGCTTAGGTCGAAGAAGAGCTCTTTGCAAGGAAGAGACATGGAAAACATCATGTAGGCTGCTCAGCTCCGGAGGTAGCTGCAGCCGGTAAGCAAAGGGGCCCACACGCTCCAAAATCAAATAGGGTCCCATGTACCGGGGGCTGAGCTTCTTGTGTCTCCGTATCCGAGAAACACCGTGTACCGGTCGAATTTTCAGAAAAACTCTGTCCCCAACCTGGAACTCCACCTTCCGGTGTCGTGCATCATAATATTTTGCCTGTCTGCTCTAAGCCTCCAAAAGCCGATCCCTGATCAAGCGAATTTGGGCCTCCGTATCTTCCACAAAATCTGACCCGAGGGCTCGAGTATCCACATCCTGAACCCAAGACAATGGAGTCCGGCATTTCCTCCCATAAAGTGCCTCGTAAGGAGCCATCCCAATGCTGGCCTGGTGGCTGTTGTTGTAAGAGAATTCGATCAGTGGCAGTAGCCTCTCCCAGGGCTTCCCTGTATCCAGAATACATAACCTGAGCAGGTCCTCCATAGTCCGTATCGTCCGCTCTGTCTGACCGTCGGTCTGCGGGTGGAAGGCAGTGCTAAAAGAAAGCCTGGACCCCAAGTAAGCATGCACTGCCCTCCATTCCCTGGAGGTGAAGCGACCGTCTCTATCTGAAACAATAGACCTGGGTACTCCGTGATACCGGATGAACTGCTCTACAAACAACCTCACCAACACAGCAATTGGGGCATCTTTTCTGACCGGGATAAACCGTGCTACCTTGGTCAACCTGTCCACAATGACCCAGACAGAATCGTGCCCAGAATGGGAGCGAGGGAGTCCGTGTACAAAATCCATGGAAATATCCTCGAACTTCCATTCTGGGACTGGCAGTGGCTGTAATACACCGCCTGGGCTCTTGCACTCGGCCTTCACTCGCTGGCAAGTCTCGCAGTGTGTCACAAGATATATGATCTCCCTCTTCATTCCTGGCCAGTACATGGTCCGTCGTAAGTCAGCCCACATCTTGGTGATGTCGGGATGCACTGAATATCTGGAGTAGTGTGCCTCTCTGAGGACGTCATCCCGGATCCCACCTCCTGCTGGAATGTACACCCGACCACGAAATCGAAGAAGATCGTCCTCCAGCGTGTAGTCCTCATACTTGCCTCCTTCCAAAGCGCCAAAAATAGGCTCTAGATCAGTATCCAATCTCTGATGTGTAAGAATACGCTTCTGTATATCATCATCGCTGACCAAAGAGTCCAGGTACTCTCGATAGATCACTGGCTCGGCCTCCGAAACCATGGTAATGTGCATATCCTCCATTATGCGTAGCAGCTCCATAGACATCACCCGGGGCTCCGGTCCAGAAGTGTCGGCTCTCCTGCTCAAAGCATCTGCTACAGTATTCGCCTTCCCCGGGTGATAGTGCATCTTATAGTCGTAATCGCAGAGGAACTCAAGCCACCTCCTCTGTCGCAGGTTCAGAACCTTCTGCGTGTCGATGTACTTGAGATTCTTATGGTCGGAGTATATATCACAATGAATCCCGTAGAGGTAATGTCTCCATGTCTTGAGGGCAAAGACTACGGCCCCGAGCTCGAGATCATGTACTGGATAGTTATGCTCATGCTTCTTCAGCTGTCGCGAAGCATAAGCGATAACATGTCCATGTTGCATCAGGACTGCACCCATCCCCTGATAGGAGGCATCTGTATATATCTGGAATCCTTCGCTCCCAGAGGGAAGTGCAAGGATGGGGGATGAAGTGAGCCGGTCCTTGAGCTCTTGAAATGCTGACTCACACTGCTCTGTCCAGTCAAATGCGGCATCCTTTTTCATCAAGGACGTGAGGGGGAGGGCTATCCTCGAGATCCCCTCCACGAACTTGCGATAATAACCTGCTAGGCCAAAGAAGCTACGGATGTCCGACGCTGTCTTTGGCCGTGGCCAATCCCGCACCGCCTCTATCTTAGCCGGATCCACTGCTAATCCAGCTCCACTGATCGTGTGTCCTAGGAAAGCCACTTCCTGAAGCCAGAACTGGCACTTAGAGAACTTCGCATACATCTGGAATTCTCTTAACTTCTGCAATACCAGCGCTAGGTGCTCTGCATGCTCCTCTCGAGACCGTGAGTAAATCAAAATATCATCAATAAAAACTATGACAAACCGATCTAGATAAGGCTCGAATACACGGTTCATGAGCGTAATGAACGCCGAGGGGGCATTCGTGAGCCCAAATGGCATCATCGTGAATTCATATAGCCCGTAGCGTGAGCTGAAAGCCGTCTTCGGTATATCTTCTTCCCTGATGCGGAGCTGATAATAACCCGAGCGCAAATCCAATTTTGAAAACCAGCAAGCTCCTTGAAGCTGATCGAAGAGCTCATCTATCCGTGGCAGTGGATATGTATTCTGAACCGTCAATCGGTCCAGTTCTCTATAATCTATACATAGTCTCAGCGAACCGTCCTTCTTCTTCACAAATAGAACGGGTGCTCCCCAAGGCGAAGAACTCGGTCATACAAAACCCGATTCCACCAGTTCCTGTAACTGTGTCCTGAATTCTGCCAATTCTCTAGGTGCCATCCTGTAGGGAGCCCGGGACACTGGTCTCGCCCCTGGCACCAACTGAATTCTGAAATCCAAGTCCCGAGAGGGTGGTAGTCCAGGTAGCTTCTCCGGAAAGACATCAGCATAATCTCGTGCCACTGGAACATTGGCTATGGAACTCTCTACCACAGCCATCTCGAAGCAAATGAGGTATACCTCTTCTCCCTATTCATAGGCCTTAACAGCCTGTACTGAAGATAAAGAAAGTCGGGGGATGGAACGGATACCTTCAATGGTGACGTAGGAGTCTCCGTGTCTGAGTGTGATCCTCTTCGAGGGGCAATCTATCTGCGCGTAGTTCCAATGAAGCCAGTTCATGTCTAGGATCAGATGAAAATCCGGTAGCCTCAAAACTGTTGCCGGAGCTTCGAACGCTTTGCCTCCTATCTCGACATCCATATTGCAGCAGTCTGTGGTTCGAAGTTCCGTACCATCAGGGAGTCGCACTCTCTTTTCCAAACCGAAAAACTTCTCCACTCCTTCTAATCCTTCAATAAACGAGTCCGACACGAAGGAGTGTGACGCACCCGTGTCAAAGAGGGTATGAGCGGGCTTGCCGCTAATCATCACTATGCCTGGGTTCGTTTGAGTTCAAAGAATAGTATTACATTTAATGTCTAAGGTACTCTTAAAATTTAAAATTTATAAATCTTACAAAATTTTAAGTACCTGTAATCACCTCCTCTGGGTTCCTCTGCTCCGTGAGGTCCAGCGCGTACACTTGTTCCCGGTCTCGGCCTCGGCCATGATATCCTCGGCCTCGGCCTCGGCCTCGGCCTCGGCCTCGGCCTCGGCCCTGGTGAACTTGAGGGGCCACTGGAGGTGGAGGAGGAGGAAGAGGGTGGACCTGAAGCGGGCACTGCGTCCTGATGTGCCCAGGTTGGCCGCAACCATAGCATGTGATCTGCCTCTGACCTCGATCATCCTGTCTCATCGGCCCGGGAATCTGCATAGGTGGGGGATCCAATGGTGGAGGAGGCCCCTGATCATGCCTGTAGTTGGGACGACGGCGTCCCCCACCCCTCCTATATCCAATAACCTTCCCCCTTTGGGATGTCCTGCTACCATCGGAAGACGATCCTTCGAGCGGCCTTTTACCTCTGCCCTGTACCATTAGCTGGTCAGCCTCCAGCTTCTTTGCCATCTCGATGATCTGCGCCATGGTACCGTGAGCAATGAACAGCAAGGGCTGCCTCAAAGAATCGCGGAGTCCGTGATAGAATCTCTTCGCATACTTCTGGTCGTCCTAGTCATGGAAGCCTGCAAACCTAACCAGGTGGGAGAACTCTCTCTGATACTCGATGACTGATCGGCTCCCCTGTTGGAGGTTCAGAAACCTCGCCTCCAAAGCATCTCGGTCTGTGGAGGATACAAAGTGCTCCAAGAATACGTCACTGAACTCCTCCCAAGATATGTCCATCAGCTCCCTGTCGGCGAATGTAGAGTCTCGCGCCGACTTCCACCACCTCTTTGCATGAGCATCTAGTGCCGAGGTGGCAAGAGGAATTGCCTGTCTGACGGGGCAGCTGATGCCAGCTAGCAGCTCCTGGATGGTCTCCAACCACTCCTCTGTCTTCACAGCATCTTCTGTCCCGCGATACAATGGCGGAGACAGACTTTTAAACGCACTCAGCCAGTTCGACCCTGGGTTGGGTAGCTGTACCGGGGCCTGCTGATTTCTGAATGCGTCCAGGATCGCCGTCAGCGTTTGCCCCATCTTTGTCTGCATGAACGGAATGGCAGCCGGAGGGGGAGGAACCGCATCCTGTGGAGGCTGCATAAAGGTAAGATAATGTCAAAATTGGCCTAACTCGTTGTTTAATGGACTGTTTTATGTGGCTTTTACACATGGGCACACCATTGCTTCCGCTGCATAGTTTGTCCATAAACTAATGCTCGCGCGGGGTGTTCCAGTGTGGTGGACTGTATTCTCATATGATCGTGTGTTCAAGTGATACCAGTTTGTAAGATCTTGTCTCCTCATCCCGAGGCTAACCCGGATCTTATGCCCAGAACCGCCGCCTTATGGTGATACTAACGTACGGGTTAGTCGTCACCGCAAGACGCCGATTCTGCCGGCTAGTACGATCATAACCTGTCGGCCAATATGAGAATAAAATCATAATATCAGAGTAAACGCAGAAAAAGTCCACAGCCACAGCACATATATATATCAAAAGAGAATGAAATATCAGTCCGCAATGAGTACAACAAATATAAGTAAATAGGGCTTATGCCCAGTACATCATGATCACTCTCACTCTCACATACAGCAGCGGAATCTATCATCTCAAATCATCGCACCTGAACATGTGCTCCAGTAGTAGTAGCCGATATCTGCTCCTCAAGTCCTGCCTCCTCGACGTGCTGGTCCACCTCCTCGAGCTCCTAAAATAGTAAGGTCACCGACCATTAGTCAAAAAGACTAAGTCGTATCCTCAACACCTCCTCCTGCAACTCCTAGGCACCGTGCGGGAGGACGAAGTGGAGGACAAACAAGGGGTGACAAAAGCGGAGCAGGTGACAGGAAACTAAGCAGAATATGTAATCAAGTAAATAATGAAAAGTAACCTTCACTTATGCAGGTACGCATAAGTAAGGGGTCTTCTGCAGGGCTCCCATTGTATAAAATGTCCCATACCATTTTATACAATGGGGTGTCAGGTGTCACAAGCATATATATATAAAAGAAAAGTAACTTCAACCTATAAACATGCCCACTCAGGCTTATAGGCTAAGGGATCGTAAAGCAGGTCATAATGTATAAGCGTCCCATACCACTTATACATTAGGTGACTTAAGTTGTTATGAAGGTTAATGTTATGCAACTATATGGTGGGTATGATATGAACATGCAGTGCAACACACACACTCGACTCCGTGATCACAGACCTTTAGTTCCCACTTTTCGAGAGCTAGCATCACTCTCAGGTACTACCGTTGTGGCTACGGCAGCAGCGGAGCGGGCGTCTCCGCCTTCTAGGCGGGTATATACACTACCAGGCCTAGACCTCTCTTGTACGCCTCTGTACACCGCCAGTGCACTCTAGAGTCTCTGCGTACCACTTTGCTGACGACCCGTCAGTCTTGTTGGGTCGGGTGCGCGTTATTAGGAAAAGTCCTCCAGACTCCAATATAAACATCCTACTGGTCCTTCTAACCCTCGCACCCGCCTGGTCCACCGTACTGCCGTCGGTGTGACGACCGGCCAGTACCGCATGGCCTGCCACTAGTATATGCACATGCAAGTATAGTATATTGAGCCTCCAGCTCGATGGACTATCCAGTCCCCAAATCTCTCCAACCCGTCACGGGTGAGTATGTGCTACAAAAACTCCAACCCTGCCTGGGTGAGTGTATATAAACCAATCCCTTTCTCCAACTCTGCACGGGTGAGCAAGTAGTCAAAAGACTCCAAGTCCCTCCAACCAGGCACGAGTGAGCACATGTCCAGTTCACTTAACCTATTAGACTACTCTTGTCTACAGATTATCATACTTAGAGTCTTAAGGTTAAGCCCAGGACTGCCCAAGGTATTCCCGGTGAAGGGCTCTCAGGGGCACTAGGAGCTACGATGGGCTGAAACCCAAAGCTCCCTTTCTCAAGGATATTTACTTTAGTTGTTGCCTACCCCGAATCCCTTATTCTTTCTCCTGTTACATAGAGTGACCTAGTGACTTAAGGTATGGATTAAGGAGTGACGGTCTTCCGTCAACTCTTCCTAGGCAAGTCTAATGTTGCACTGTTACTCTCGCCTCTAGAATGCAACTGCCATCCAGGGTTATACTTCCGAACTTAGACTCTAACTCAGTTGTTGATTCATCCCCTGGCGGCCTATAGTCCAGCCTACTTTTACTAAGCGCACCCCATGACCTAACACCACCCTGAAATCGAAATTCTAAATTCTTGGTCCACCTGACCCCAAATATTTATCCTAGGGTGGTATGGACTAATGAAATGAGTGTGTTGATTTTCATAATTTTCCTAGGTCATTAAGGCCTTTAATTAAATCTTTTAAATTATTCCCTAGGTTATTTTACACAAGAAGTATTATCAATTAAAATCTTCTGACCTAAGCGAATTTTCCTGAGTTGCATATGAATAAAATATTACTGTCTACAACATTTCATAATTTTCCTTTTTATATTTCTATTTTTCCCATAATTAATACAAATTCTACCTATTTATCACTTTCCAAATGAAGTACAAGAAATATATACAACAAAATTCCAGGAAATTTACTGAGCATTTATATTAATATTTTATGACTAATGACAGAGTTTCATTAATTTCTACAGTGTAATGGTCTATCAAAATCCATTCCTAATTATTTACCAAAAATGCCATTATGCTAATTAATAATTAACAGTGTACCCAAAATTTCTGATATAAATCTACAAGACTAATATAGCAATTATGCAACTCTAGGATTATTTTCACAATTTTCCAACAAGTATTTATACCAATTCATAAACATTTACAAAAAGGGTAAAATGGTCATTTCCATGAATTTTGCTCTAACAGTTGTCAAACAGAGATATGAAATTTTCTTAAGTCAATTAAAAGCCTAATTTTTGCCTTGACTGATTTTGGGGATCTTTCATTGATCAAAACCTATTCCTACAATTTATTTTCCAAAAAGGCTTTTATTTTGGAAATACCAAATAATAGGATTTTTAATCCCAAAAATTCCATAATAAATTCTAGGGGTGAAATTTACTCTAATTAATCTCTGGGATAAATTACACAATTTTTGGATGCCTCAGCTAGGCTAAATACACAAAATATCCTTTCTTGCTAAATGCACCCCATGGTTATAATTAGCCAACACATGCACATGGGTTAACCCATCATGCAGGGGTCCAATTGCTCTGAAATTTCTACCAGACACTAATAATGTCCCTAAGGGTATGCCACCAAAAATTGGGGCCATTTGGGTGCATATAATTACAATTATACCCTTAATTTACTTTTTGATATAATGATAAAAACTATAGGAAAATGTTTTCCAAAAATTCCAAATTATTGGCAGGGCCTAGACATGCCCTAAATATGCAAATGACCAAAATTTCAGGTCATGAGGACACTTGGTTTGGCTTGGGCATCATTTTTAATTTCTGCCCTAGCTTAGGAGCAGTCCTAGCAAATCAGCCCTACAGGACAAACTACTGGACCAAAACTTATATTTAGGGTGGCAAATTAAAGTTAACACATCCACCTACATTTTTCATTCAGGGCTTAACCTATGGTGAGGTCTCTAGGTACCCTAAAATTAACATGCAAAGTGACTGGTATAGTGTGACAGAATACATCATTATTCTACATATAATAATAATAGGATTTAATAATAAGGCTAATCAAGCCGCACGGATCTTAAAGGCAGATCGGACGGCCCTGGGTTTTCTTCTCCATGCATGCATGCATGGCCACCCGTCGCTGGGTGGTTTTGCGGGGCCGTTCCCGGCCATCGCCGGCGGCGGGACCTCTGGCCAAACCCTTCCCCGGCCTCACGGTGGTCGGGGCTTGAACTGGCCGGCGGCTGGGCGGCGAAGAGCGGCGGACGGCGGCGGCGCAACCAAGCCGAAAGGGCTCCAGAAAACGCCAATTTTACAAAAAAAATTTGAGATTTTGATTCCTATTGTCGAGCTCGTTTGAGCTCGACGTCTAGCCTAGTGGATCTAGGAAACTAGTACACTTGGAGGGGAGGGGATACGGACCATTGGCGGCAGTTGTGGTTGAGGGTGGTGGCGGGTACCCATGGAATGACAATTCCGGCGATCTCTTCGACTTGTCATGGCTGCAGCTGACTTCTTTCCTCTCTCTCTCTTTCTAGGGTAGGGATGAAGGGGGAGTGAGTGAGTGAGCTCGGTTTTGGGCTGAGATAAGAGAGGGGGGGCGATTTCACCTATGTGGGGCGATTTCACCAATGTGGGGGCTCGGGTTGGGTGTGTGGGCTGGTTGGGTGTGTGGGAGTGGGCCCCACTGCTCCAGCTGGGTTGTCTAGATCCTAAGGGGTCGGGTTCCAAGGTTAGGGTTGGGTTGGGTGAGTGGAGAGGTGGGTTGACTCACATGTTTGAGATAGGAGAGAGAGGGGCTTGGTTTTGGGCTTGGGTTTGACCCAATGTTGCATGGTGGGTCCCCACACCCTCTAATGCACCTATATGGACAGCCCACCCATTATTAGTTGATGGGATGAGCCCAAGTGGCCCAAACCAATTTCTCAACACTTTCTCTCTCCTATTTATCATATTTTCTCTCTCCTAGGTAATTCCCAAAATTACCATTGCATGCCCCTACTTTTCTCTTCCATAGGGGGTATAGGGTCACTTTGGACCCACCTAGTGATTTTGGGTTGGTTTGGGTGGACCCAACCTAGTGAATTGGGCTAGGGCACCATTTTTACTAATTAGGTCAAAATGTTGACTTGACTCATCATGGGTCAACTAGTTGACCCCATGGCCTACCTTAGGGTCCACTTAGATTGTATTTAGGGTTAGGGCATCATGGTGGGGTCATGGTGTGGCTAGGGTTCCTGTTTAGGCTAGTTTGACCTAGTTTGACTTTGGTCCCATGGTGGGCCCCACATGGCTACAACCCACTATCTAGGGTCAAACCTAGCTTATTACCCTAACACCCACCCCATGCCTAACCCAATCTAAGCTAAGGGGTCTAGAAGTAACATTGGGATGTTACAAATTGAATATGCAAGGACATTGCTTGTAGATGCTTACTTGCCCCTATCCTTTTGGGCAGAGGCTGTAAGCACAGCAAACTATGTTCTGAATAGGAGTCTAAATATATAAACTTAAGGACAAGACTCCCTATGAATTGCTTAAAGGGAAGCAACCTAAAATAGATTATTTTAGAGTTTTTGGTTGTAGATGTTACATACACAATAATAACAAGAAACATCTTAGAAAGTTTGAAGCCAAAGCTACAGTGGGAATTTTTCTTAGATATTCCAAAGTCAGCAAGGCCTATAGGGTATTTAATAAATCAACTTTGAAAATGAAAGAATCTGTTCATATATCTTTTGATGAAGCTAATATGTTTTACAAGGAGAAGGATTCTTCTACCAGAGATTTATAACAGGTACCCCAATTGTGTGAGAAATTGGATGATTTAAACCTCACCCAAGAGGTTATATCACATGCCTCTCCACAAGTTGATGAAGAGAGTGAAGAAGAAACTATTGGAATAGTAGAACCAACAACAGCTAACTTAATTCCACAAGATGAATTAATTCCCCAAGCTATTGATAAACCAACTCCTTCTACTGATCTTGTCACACTTAGAGATCATCATATATCTCAAGTGATTGGAGACATGTCAGTTGGTGTGCAAACAAGGCATCAACTCAACCAAAACTTGATGCATGCTTGCTTCATATCTCAACTTGAGCCCAATCCATAAAATATGCAGAGCAAGATCAACACTGGATTATTGCAATGTAAGAGGAGCTCAATCAATTTGAGAGATGCAGAGTTTGGGATTTAGTTCCAAGACCCAAAGACTACCCAATCATTGGAACTAAATTGGTATTTAGAAACAAATTGGATGCATAAGGAGCTATTATAAGGAACAAAGCAAGGCTAGTAACACAAGGATATTCACAAGAGGAAGGAATTGATTATGATCAAGCATTTGCCCCTGTTGTAAGGTTGGAAGCTATCAGGATATTCCTTGCTTATGAAGCCTACAAAAAGTTCAAAGTCTACCAGATGGATGTCAAGAGTTCCTTCTTAAATGGTGAACTCAAAGAGTAAGTATATGTGAAGCAACCACAAGGTTTTATCTCTCCAACTCATCCCTCTTTTGTTTTCAAATTGCATAAAGCTCTCTATGGTTTAAAGCAAGCTCCGGGAGCTTGGTGTGAGACCCTGGCTAGCTTTCTTTTAGAGCATAAGTTCTCTAGGGGCATTGTAGATAAGACTTTATTTTTTAAGCATCATAAAAATGAAATTTTGTTAGTACAAATATATGTAGATGACATCATTTTTAGCTCTACTAATTTCAAACTATGCAATAGGTTTTCTTACCTGATGCATTCCAAGTTTGAAACGAGTAGCATGGGCGAGCTTTCATACTTCCTTGGTCATCAAGGAAGCAATCCCCTGATGGCATTTTCATCTCCCAATCTAAATATGCTAAGGAGCTAGTTAAAAGATTTGGGATGTCTGATGCCTCAGCTATTCAAACACATATGGCTTCCAATACTGTGATTGATTCTGATGAACAGGGCAAGCCAGTTGATCAAAAAACATATAAGGCTATTGTTGGGTCCTTAATGTATCTTACAGCTAGTAGGCTAGATATAATGTTTGCTACATGCCTTTGTGCTAGGTTCTAAGTGAACCCTAAAGAATCTCACTTTATTTTCCTAAAAAGAATTTAGAGATATATAAAGGGTTGCGCAAATCTTGGACTCTGGTATCCAACTGAGTCAGAATTTGAATTAACTGGATTCTCAGATGCTAACTTTGTTGGATGTAGAGTTGAAAGGAAAAGCACATCAAGAACATGCCAATTCCTTGGTGATATGCTTGTGTCTTAGTTTTGAAAGAAGCAGACATCTGTGTCAACTTCAATTGCTGAAGCTAAATATATAGCCGATGGCAGTTGTTGTTCATAAATTTTGTGGATTCAAAACCAACTCCTGGATTATGGTTATAATCTAAATAATTCAACAATATTTTTTGATAGTACCAGTGCAATTTCCATTACACAAAATCCAGTGCATCATAGTAGGACCAGCATATAGAAATTAGACATCATTTCATTAGAGATTGTGTGGACAAAAAGAAAATTAACCTTGTCTTTATCTCTACTGATTTACAAAGAGTAGACATCTTCACTAAACCATTAGATAAGAAGAAACATCTGTTCTTCTTAAATCAGCTAGGCATGATTAATGGAGAAGGCCAAATTTGATTTCTGTTTGAGGTCAGAAGAATTGGTCACTTTTCGTCGAACAGAGATCGACGATCTGTGAACTCTTCTAGAGTTTTTTGTCGAATGGAGATCGACGAAATCTCATTAAGAAATATTTTCGTCGAACGGAGATCGACGAACTTATTTTTGAAAATATTTCGTCGAACGGAGATCGACGATCTATTTTCCCGCTCTTCTAACTTAGGTCGACGACATTTATCACTTTATGGGTAATTTCGTCAAACTGAGCTCGAAGTTTTTCTTTTTCATAGGACGGAGTTCGTCGCTTCACCTTCTAAAACCTTATATCTAGGTTTTCATCAAACTCCTTCCCGAGCTTACAAGTTCTCTTGCACTTGATCTTTTGTTTTTGCAGTCATGGCGATTTCAGCGACGACTCTCTCTGGAATGAAGTTTGATGCAGGTTTCGATATTGACATTAATTCTTTCAATCATACTGATCAAATCTTCAAAAACATCCTTCAGTTGTTTGAGGCTCCTCAATTGAGAAATTTCATGACCCTAATGATCTAGCTTCCTGTTTAGGAAATCAAAGAATGGGTTTTCACAGCAACATTTCTAGAACAAACCACCATCTCTGGATCAATCTCTGGAAATTAGGTTTTTCTTACCCCTAATATTTTAACAGAAGTTTTTGGCTTTATAAATGGAGATGATGATTTTGAATTATCTAGCAATGAGTTTGAGGATATGATAGTTATCATGGGTCACTCCCAGGGAAACCCTAATAAGTTGCTGAAAAAGAACTTGAATGTTGAATACAAGTTCCTTGTTTATGTGGTTGGAAAAGTCATCTTGGGCAAGCACTCTGCCCATGACTATATTACCAGGAACCAATTCCTTCTTATGATTGCCCTGGTAAATCAGAAATCAATGAACTGAGGTAGTATTCTATTTGATTTGATTAAGATGAAAATCAGTAAAAAGGATGTTAGTTTTGGAAGAGTTCTGGGAATCTTCCTCTAAGCAAAGGTTCCAGAACTATTGGTCTCCCAGACCATCTTTATCAATGCCTCAAAAAGTCTTACCTTTGCCCACTTTGGCAGATGGGAGAGGAAAATCCCCAGGCCCTCCAGGGCCTCCTCTTCCAGAGCTTCTGAGGACACAAGGGCAGTAACAACCACTCCCCCACCCCCAAAAGAAGTTCATCCTTCTCTACTCCCATCCACCATACTTTCTTCACCTCCTACTCAGCAACAAAAACAACCTCATCACTTTATCTCTCTACCTGCTTCACCTATACCTGCTTCACCTCTTCCACCATCATCACCTCCACATTCAGCTATTCCCATTCATGAGGATACAACACCCTCTCCACCTCCTCAATCTTCTATTCCATCTCATATTACAGACATTCCATCCACCTCCTCCCAACCAAACTTCAATCTTCTGTCACCTCAATCTCCTCAACCATCTCCTCACCACTCTCCAATTCAATCGCCAATCCAGGAAAATATCCCTACTGACATACCATCCAACATTCCATCATCATCATTTCCAGAATTCCTTCAATCAGATTTCCCTAAAGCCATGTCCATCTGTTCCAATTGTGGTCATCAATCCACATATACCCCTTCTTCTCCTGAACCTCTCTACCTATAATTTTCTGACATAGAAAAAGATCTTTTCAAATTCATCTCTCCTACTCTTAAGCAGCTAATAGTTGAGGTTATTGATCCTCTCTCTCCTTGCATCTCCACTCTTTCTGCCTAAATTGCTTCTCTCTCCTCTGTCCCTTCTTCTGGGGGCCTGGCTTTAGGATTTTTTGAAACCAGGCAGGGGGAGATGTTCCATAAATAAGCTCCAGCTCCTCCAGCAGCAGTAACAGATCCAGATATAGATCTTCCAGTAGAAATCAATGAGATTATGGATGAAGATACATAGATTTTTGCTTTTGTAGATACAGAAATAACTACTGCTGGTGATTTCATCATAAATCCCACAGTTGATTTAGCTTCTTTACAACATTCTTTTGATTATTTGCATAGTTACATTCTACCAGTTCCTGTTGATTAAGTACCAGATATGTCTAAAGCTATAGTCTGTTATTCATTTGCCATAAGTCCTGAAGTTTTGGAAAAACTTAGGACAAATTATTTAGTTTTTGATACTATTATAGAGCCACAAATTGATTCAGAGCCAAAGGCCTTTTCCCTTCCAACCTTTAGATGGGCTGAGTATCCCATGCCTGATCTAGATGAGATAATGTTTGCTGATATGGAAGAGGAAAATGATTCTGTTCAGGATCAAGTTGTTTCAGAAATTTCTGTAGAGCCTGTAATTTAAGAACAGCCTCAGGCTCATCCAATTCTCACTAATGATATGTTAAAACAGATTTATGCTCTATATGATAATCCAACAACTTCTTCTTATGATGATGATGATGATGGATATTCTGATGATTCTAAAGATACTAGTTCCAAGAAGAGAAAGGCAAAGAAGAAGGTTACTCCAAAGGCTGCTCAAAAGCCCAATCCTACTACTGATACTCTATATTATGTTCTGCATAATATAACTCTCACTCTAGATACCCCGAACTGTATGAGATACTCTAAAAAATGAAATGAAGGCTTGGAAGAAGAGCAGGAGGTACTCTCCTCCACCTCTATTCAGGATAGGTCCTCCTCCTCCTCCCCCTCCAGCAGCTGGATCTTCAGGCTATGTTTCTCGAGGACAAAGATCTACATCTCAATCCTATCAATAAAGATCTTCTTACAGCATCAGAGGTAGACCATCCAGATCAAATTCTCAATATAGTAGTAAACAGCAGCAACAGCAAGCTCAAGATACTTAGAAATCTAGTTCTGAAAGACCCTTATCCCTAGTATATGAGCCAGAGATAGACCCAAATTATAGGATGGTCAGATTTATTGAACTTATTGGTCTATCTTAGATCAATAAAGCCAAATCTGAAGGAAAAGACATTTCTCAGTTCACAACTATTTCTTCCTACAGGCAGAAGGAATTTGACAAGTTTCAAGTAAAGAAAAATTCATTTGATCCTAATGCTTACATGCAGCTCCATCCAGAGGCAGTTGTGCCCAGAGCAATTTCTCAAAATTTCTTGGCATTCAAGACCTGAAGATGACCCAAAGAGAAGCAGAAGATCCTACAAGAAAAGTGATCTTCATTAATCCATCTTGTGATTCTCCTTCTGAAGTTCCTAAGAAAGATCCTTGACTCTTATTTATGGTTTTGAACTATTTTCTTACTGTTTGTTTAAAAAATTTCTTAGCTCTATCGTATATCTGCTGAATGTGTTATTTCTTTAAGATATATCTTTTTGCTTTATGCAATATTCTGTATAAATAGTGATGTCACCCAAATGGGGGGAGATTATTGGAACCCCACCTTTTTTAGGGTTGATTTGGGCTAGGTTCACTATTAGGATTCTCAGATGACCCACATGCATAATCTAGGGTCATAAGTCTTTTTCTAGATCTAGGTTAAGTCAAAAACCTAGAGTGATGGGTTTTCACATTCAGAAGACTTAGAGACAGAAGACCTACAGAGAAAGGCAGTTTTCCAAGAGTAAGAAAAAAAGCGTTCGACGATAGCTGAACTCAGCTCGACGATCGTCGATCTCAGATCGACGATCGTCGATCTCAGATCGACGAACTCAGGATTTATTCTATCAGTTGAGCTCGATGAAATTTCAGCTGAGATCGACGATTTATCAGCTTATATCAGAAACTCAGCTCGACGAAGTGTTATCTCAGCTCGACATAGTTGGAGCTCTACTCGACAATTTTCTACTACTTGTCTGTCTTATTCAGCTCGACGGTATTGGATCTCAGATCGAAGAAATATGTTGAGTTCAACTATTTTATGACAGATTTTGTTCGACTATTTTTCTTTGCAGCTTTCCAAGTATTGACCATGGAATTTGACTTCAATTTTATTATTATATGCCTATAATGCTCTGATAATTAATGCTTCATATTATCTAGAATATAGTCATTCCAATGCAGCATTAATTATGGTATTCACAGAGTAATTATTCGGCTTATTTACTGGGACAGTTTAGAAAACAAATTTAAGGCTTTTTCTAGCTGTTCAACTCCAAGGATTTTGGTAGTAAATCAAAGATTAGATTTAAAATTCAAAAGCTTATTTTCTACAATGGATATATAAGGTTTCTTCTTCTTCTTCAAAAAAGAGAGATAATACTTAACAGAAAATAAAGAATAATTTGAATTGTATATACAAAAAACTGAAAGAAGAACACAGCTCAAATACATCTTCAGCCTTCTTCAGTTTTCCTTTAGGAATTTCAAGAGAAAAAATACTTCATCAGTCTAAAAGTTTCATGAAGATCAATCCTAAATCTAAAGCCCTACACCCTGAACAAAGCTCTCATTCTCCTGAACTCTTCTACATCTCAGGGGGAGCTTTGACAGCAATATATTCTACTAGTCTTCTCTCTGATTGTTTACAGAGAAGACATCATATTTATTTTCTTTCCTTCACCACTGTACAAGGGGTTTCTTAACTCCCTTCAAAAGTTATTCCTTTTGGTTGTCAAGTCCCCTGATCAAAAGACTTGGTTTGGTTTTTGTGCATCTGGTCAAAAGCTCAATGGGTTGCTACATTTCCCGTACAAAATAGATATTCTAGTGGCAGGGCACCTGGTCAAAAACCTGTAGTGGATTCCTACAAGGGTGGTAGAAGAGTGGATGTTCCCAAGTTTGCTACTCAGCTGTTGGTGATTTCATTATAAATCTCACAGTTGATATTCTTTTTTTATTACATTCTTTTGATTCAGTGTATAGCTCAAATCTACCAGCTTTTGTTGATACAGTTTCAGATTTTTCTAAAACTATAGTTTGCTACTCAGCTCCAATTAGTCCTGAAGTTTTGGAACAACTAAGGATAAGTTTTTCAGTTACTGATATTATTATAGAGATAATAACTGATACAGAGCCAAAGGCTTTCTCACCTCTAACTTATGGCTGGGCTGAGTCTCCCATGCCAGATCTTGATGAGATTTTGTTTCAATATATGGAAGAAGAAAGTGACTATATTCAGGATCAAGTTGTTACAGAAATTGTAGAGCCATAAGTTCAAGCACAGCCTCAGGCAGATATAAAAGATACAAGTGTACAGCCACAGGCTCATCCTATACTTTCTGAAGAAATGCTTCAAAGGATTCATTCCCTTTATGACAATTCTGTCAGTGAATCTGATGATGAGAATGATTCAGATGATTCAAAATACTCCAGTTCTAAAAAGAGAAAAGCTAAAAAGATGGCTCCTCCTAAAGCTGCTCCAAAACCTAACCCCACTGCTGACACTCCCTATTACATTCTATACAACATAACTCTCACTCCAGACACCCCTAACTGGATGAGATATTCAAAGAATGAAATGAAAGCTAAGAAGAAGAGTAGGAGATACTCTCCTCCACCTCAGTTTAGGAGAGGTCCTCCTCCTCTTATAGCTGGTTCAGCATGCAGTGTTTCTCATGCTCAAAGATCTGCTTCTCACTCTTATCAATCAAGATCAACTCACAACAGTAGAGAAAGACCTTCTAGGTCAGATACTCAGTCTATCAGTCAATAGAGAAAACAGCAGTAGCAACAGCATAACAGACAGCTAGCAGAACAAGGTAGCCAAAAAGACAAATCTAGTCCAGAAAGGCCACTATCTCCAATGTATGATCCAGAAATGGATCCTAATTCAAGGATGGCCAGATTTAAAGAGCTTATAGGACTGTCTCAAATCAGAAAGGATAAAGAAGAAGGACAGGATGTTTCCCAGTTTATTACAATGTCATCATGCAGAAAGAAAGAACTAGACAAATATCAGGTACATAATCTTTTTAATGTTGATACTTACATGTCTTTACATCCTGAAGCAGTTGTACCAAGAGCTGCTTCTGTGATAATTCTTGGAGTTGAAGACATGAAAATAACAAAACTGCATGCAGCTGATCCCAAAAGAGAAATAATCTTCACTAAACCATCCACTGAAACTTCACAGGATACAACAAAGAATGTTTGATAGTTTTTGTTTTTTTTTGCTTTTTGAACTTAACTAGTTTTTATTGTAAATATTTCACAAGGCACATTTTACTTATATCTGCTGAAACATTATAATTCTGCCACATATTGTTTTATGCTTTGTGATTTTTTATTTATGTTGTTCATAGTGACGTCACCCAAATAGGGGGAGATTGTTAGAACCCTACTTTGGATTTGGGCTAGGTTCACAATTACGTTTGTTGACCCAACATGTATAGCCTAGGGTCATTTGTCAGTTCTAGGGTTAAGGTTAGTCACATAAGGTTATATTATTGAAACCTGCCTTCAGAAGACTTCAGAGACTCAAGACTTTAGATACAAGAAATTTTAAAGATTGTAGAAAAAGTCGCTCGACGATAGCTCAACTCAGCTCGGCGATCGTCGATCTCAGATCGACGAACTCAGAGTTCCTTCTCTGAGTTGAGCTCGATGAAAGTCTAGCTGAGATCGACGATCTCTGATCTCACATCAGAACTTCAGCTCGACGAAGGACTATCTCAGCTCGACAAACTTGGAGCTCAGATTGGCAAGTTAATTCTCAGCTCGACGATCTTGGAGGTCAACTCGATGAAAAATTTGTTAAGGTGGACTATTTTCTCCGAGGTTCAGTTCAACTAATTCCTTGATGATTTCAGTTCTACTAAGACAAATGAATTTCAAATTATATTATAATGACTGTAATGCTCTGATAATTAATGCACAATATTCTTATGAATATAGTCGTTCCATAACAACATTAATTATGGCCTTCACAGAGTTATTACTTGACTTATTTTATTAAGACAGTTGGGGAAATTCATTAAAGACAATTTCTAGCCGTTCAACTCCCAAAATTTTTGCAGTCAATCAAGGAAAGGAATTCAAATTTGAAATGCTGAAATCTGCAAGGAATATATCTAAGAATTTCTTTTCAAGGTAGATAGCAGCAAGACAGGAATAGACACAGAGAGATAGCTGTGACAAAAAATTATTATGCAGAAAACTGAAAGAAGAACAGAACTTACACAACTCAAGTTCTTCATCATCTTTTTCATCAGGGCTTTCAAGATACATTCCATCAACATCTGTCTAAAATATTCCTAAAGATCAACAAGCAATTTGAAGGCCTACACCCTGGGCAAAGCTTCCATTCTCCTGAACTATTCTACATCTCAGGGGGAGCTTTGGCAACATAAACAAATCCACTAATCTTCTCTCAAATTATTGATAGATAAGAACAACATCATCTTTATTTTCATTCACCACTATAACAGGGTTTTTAACTCCCTTCAAAAGTTATTCCTTTGGTTGTTAAGTCTCCTGATCAAAAGACTTAGTTTGGTTTTTGAGCACCTGGTCAAATGCTCAAAGGGTTTTTATATCTCCCTTGAAAATAGATCTTGTGGTGATAGGGAACCTGAGAAAAAACTTGTGGAAGCAGGGCACCAGATCAAAAACCTATAGTGGATTCCTACCAGGGTGGTAGAAGAGTGGATGTACCAAAGTTTTAGGGGAACCACTATAAAATCCTTGTGTCGTCTGGTTGCTCTAATTGTTATTTTCTATGCTGTGATTTTCTGTGTTTTATTTCTGCCTATTTACATATAGTTATCACTTATTTTAATCCGCTATAAAATTTAATCAAAAGTTTTTTAATACTCTATTCACCCCCCCCCCCCCCCCGCTAGAGTTAGTGTGATCTATCCCTTCACTTTCAGAGTGCATGTAACTCCTTTAATCTTTTAGTGATCTACTCATATCTGTAACCTCTTGGTAAATTTAGGATACGGATCTTGGATCGAAAACATATTCATGTCATAGGAATTTGACGCAATTGAATACAAAGATAAATCAAAGTAAATAAAGTAGTGTTTGATAATTTGAGAAAAATAGCCTATTTTATAAAGGCTGAGGTAGGGATGTGTGTCTGAGGTAGGATAAGGGGTCTATTCTCTGAGCTGTAGGAACTGGAAGGTTCTGAGGTTGTAGGGCAAGAGTTTGCCTGAGGAGTAGGAGTGGAGGTGCACTTTGAGGTAGGATTTTTGGAGAGGAATCTGAGTTGTAAGATCTTGAAAATCTATGGCAGGACATTGCATTGTCTGAGTTGTAAGAGCCAGCTGGGATCTGAGGTGTAAGATCTGAGGATCTGAGAAAAAGAAAGAAGAAGTTTGGTCGAATCTAGTTCATTACTAGATAGGCGAAGAGGAAAAGTGGATGTACCCATAAATTGGGGAACCACTATAAAACTGTTGTCTACTGTGTCGTGCTGAATTCTGTGTTGTGCTCAATTGTTTGTTATGATGTGTTGTGACTATTATATTTATGCGAGCCTGGGCAAAATAATCCGCGACCGGGCAAAATATCGCACGCCCGGGAGAAATAACGTGCGCCCATGCAAAATAACGCGTGCTCGGGCGAAATATCGCGCGCACGGGTGAAATAACGCCCTCCCGTGCGAAATAACGCGTGATCTGGCGAAATAACATGGTCGGGTGAAATAATGCGCGCCCGGGAGAAATATCGCAAGCTCGAGCAAAATAACGGGAGCCCGGGCAAAATAATCCGCACCCAGCCGAAATATCACATGCCCGTGAGAAATAAATCGCGTCCGGGCAAAATAACGCGCGCCCAGGAGAAATAAAGAGCGCCCGGGCAAAATAACGTGCACCCTGGCAAAATAACCCACACGAGGGCGAAATAACCCTCGCGAGAGCAAAATAACATGCACCACGGCAAAAATAACGCGTGCCCGGGCAAAAGAACGCGCGTGCGGATAAAATAACGCGCGCTCGGGAGAAATAACGTGCTCCCGGGGGAAATAACGCGTGTATGGGCGAATTAACGTGCGCATAGGGGAAAAAACGCGCTCCTAGGGGAAATAACGTGCGCCCGTGCGAAATAACGCTCGCCGGAACGAAATAACGCGCGCCCCAACGAAATAATGCGCGCCTGGGCGAAATAATGCGAGCCTGGGCAAAATAATATACGCACGGGCAGAATAACGCGTGCACGGGCGAAATAACGCGTGCTCGGGCGAAATAACGCGCCCGGGCGAAATAACGTGCGCCTGGGAGAAATAATGCGTGCCCGGGCGAATTAAGGCGCCCAAAAGAAATAAAGCGTAACCCGATGAAATAACGCGCGCCCCGTCGAAATAAAGCGTGTCGGGGCGAAATAATGCGTGCCCATGCGAAATAACGCGAGCCCGGGCGAACTATCGCGCGCCCGAGCGAAATAACGCGCGGTCGGGTGAAATAACGCACGCCTGGGCGAAATAACGCGCGCCCGGGCGAAATATCGCGCGCCCGGGCGAAATAACGCGCGCCCGGGCGAAATAACTTACACCCGGGCGAAATAACGCTCGCCCCGGCGAAATACTGTGTGCCCGGGCAAAATAACCCGTGCCCGTGCGAAATAAGGCGTGCCCGGGAAAAATAACGCGTGTCAGGGCGAAATAACGCGCGCCTGGGCGAAATAAATCTCGGCCAATAACGCGCGGCCGGGAGAAATAACGCGCGTCCGGGCGAAATAACGCGCGTCCAGGCGAAATAACGCGTGGCCGGGCGAAATAACGCGCTGCCCGGCGAAAAAATACGCGCTTTGCGAAATAACGCGCGCACAGCAAAATAACGCGCGACCGGATAAATAACATGCGCCCGGGCGAAATAACTCGTGCCCGGGCGAAATAACGCACGCCCGGTCAGAACAACCCGCGCGCGGGCAAAATAATATGCGCCTAGGGTAAATAACGCGCGCTCGTGCAAAATAACGCTCGCCCGGGCAAAATAACGCACGCCCCAACGAAATAATGCGTGTCTGGGCAAAATAATGCGAGCATGGGCGAAATAATGCACGCCCGGGCAAAATAACAGGAGCCCGGGCAAAATAACGCAAGCCCGTGCGAAATAATCTAAGCCCGGACAAATAACATGCGCGTAAGCGAAATAAAGCGCGCCCGGGCGAAATAACGCGCGCACAGGCGAAATAACGCACGCACGGGTGAAATAACGCACGCACGAGCGAAATAACGCGTGCACGGGCAAAATAACGCGTGCTCGGGCGAAATTACACGCCCGGGCGAAATAACGTGCGCCCGGGCGAAATAACGCGTGCTTGGGCGAAATAATGCGCCTAGGCAAAATAACGCGTGCCCCGACGAAATAACGCGCACCCCATCGAAATAACGCGCGTCGGGGCAAAATAACGCGCGCCCGGGCGAAATATCGCGTGCCCGAGCGAAATAATGTGCGCCCGGGCGAAATAACGCGCGCTCGAGCGAAATAAAGCGCGAACGGGAGAAATATCGCGTACCCGGGTGAAATAACGCGCGCCCGGGCAAAATAAAGCGCGAACGGGCGAAATATCGCGCGCTCAGGCGAAATAATTCGTGCCCGGGCGAAATAACATGCGCGTGAGCGAAATAAGCGCAAGGGCGAAATAATGCGTGCCAGGACGAAATAATGCGTGCCCGCGCGAAATAACGTGCGCCCGGGAGAAATAACGCGTGCCCGGGCGAAATAACGCGCCCGGGCGAAATAACGCGCGCCCCAACGAAATAACGCGCGCCCCGTCGAAATAACGCGCGACGGGGCGAAATAACGCGCACCCGGGCGAAATAACGCGCGCCCGGGGGAAATATCGTGTGTACTGGCAAAATACCGCGTGCCTGGGCGAAATACTGCGCGCCCGGGCGAAATAACGCGCGCCTGAGCGAAATAACGTGCACCCGGGCGAAATAACGCGTGCCCGGGCGAAATATCGTTCGCCCAGGCAAAATAACACGAGCCTAAGCGAAATAACGCGAGACCGGGCAAAATAATCCGCGCCCGGGCGAAATATCGCGCGCCCGGGAGAAATAACGCACGCCCGTGAAAAATAATACGTGTCTGGGAGAAATATCGCGCGCACGGGCGAAATAATGCTCGCCCGTGCGAAATAACGGGTAATCGGGCGAAATAACCCGCCCGGGTGAAATAACGCGCGCCCGGGCGAAATAACGAGAGCTCGAGCCAAATAACGCAAGCCCGGCCAAAATAATCCGCGCCCGGCCAAAATATCGCGGCCCGTGAGAAATAAAGCGCGCCCGGGCAAAATAACGCGCGCTAAGGAGAAATAAAGAGCGCCCGGGCAAAATAACGCGCACCTAGGGAAAATAACCCACACGAGAGCGAAATAACACACGCGAGAGCAAAATAACACGCGCCCCGGCAAACTAACGCGCGCCCGGGCAAAAGTATGTGCGCGCGGCTGAAATAACGCGCGCCCGGGAGAAATAACGTGTGCACAAGGGAAATAACGCGCGTCCGGGCGAAATAACGTGCGCCCAGGGGAAAAAACGCACGCCCAGGGGAAAAAAACGCGCGCCCGTGCGAAATAACGCTCGTCGGCTCGAAATAACGCCCACTCCAACAAAATAATGTGCGCCTGGGCGAAATAATGCGAGCCTGGTCGAAATAATACACACACGGGCGAAATAACTCGTGCACGGGCGAAATAACGCGTGCTCGGGCGAAATAACGTGCCAGAACGAAATAACGTGCGCCCGGGAGAAATAACGCGTGCCTGGGCGAAATAATGCGCCCAAGCGAAATAAAGCGTGCCCCGACGAAATAACGCACACCCCGTCGAAATAACGCCCATCGGGGCGAAATAACGCGCTCCCGGGCGAAATAACGCGCGCCCGGGCGAAATAACGCGCGCCCGGGTGAAATAACGAGCGCTCGGGCAAAATAAAGCACGAACGGGCGAAATATCGCGCGCCCGGGCGAAATAACGCTCGTCACGGCGACATAACGCGTTCCCGGGAAAAATAACGCGTGCCAGGGCGAAATAACGCGTGCCCGGGCAAAATAAATCCCGGCCACTAACGTGCGCGTGGCGAGGAGAAATAACGCGCGTCCGGGCGAAATAACGCATGGCCGGGCAAAATAACGCGCGGCCCGGCGAAATAACGCACGCTTGATAAAATAACGCGCGCACGGCGAAATAACGCGCGGTCGGGAAAAATAACGCGCGCCCGGGCGAAATAATTCGTGCCCGGGTGAAATAACGCACGCCCGGTCAGAACAACCCGCGCACGGGCAAAACAACGTGCGCTCAGGGGAAATAACGTGCGTCCGTGCGAAATAACGTGCGCTCGGGCGAAATAACGTGCGCCCGAGTGAAATAACGCGCGCTCGTGCAAAATAATGTGTGCCCGTGCTAAATAACGCGTGCCCGTGCTAAATAACGCGTGATCCGGCAAAATTACCTGCCCGGGTGAAATAATGCGCGCCCGGACGATATAACGCGAGCTCGAGCAAAATAAAGCGAGCCCGGGAAAAATAATCCGCGCCCGTACGAAATATCCCGTGCCCGTGAGAAACAAAGTGCGTCCGGGCAAAATAACACGCGCCTAGGAGAAATAAAGAGCGTCCGGGCAAAATAATGCGCACCCAGGCAAAATAACCAACACGAGGGCAAAATAACCCACGCGAGAGCGAAATAACACGCGCCCCGGCAAAATAACGCGCGCCCGGGAAAAAGAACGCGCGTGCGGGTGAAATCACGTGCGCCCAAGGGAAATAACGCTCACTGGCGCTAAATAACGCGCGCCCCAACAAAATAACGCGCGCCTGGGCGAAATAATGCGAGCCTGATCGAAATAATGCACGCCCGGGAAAATAACGTGAGCCCGGGCACATAACGTGCGCGTGAGCGAAATAAAGCACGCCCTGGCGAAATAACGCGTGCCTAGGGGAAAAAATGTACGCCCGTGCAAAATAACGCTCGCCCGAGCGAAATAACGCGTGCTCGGGCGAAATAAGGCGCCCCGACGAAATTACGTGCGCCCGGGAAAAATAATGCGTGCCCGGGCGAAATAACGCGCTTGGGCGAAATAACGCGTGCCCCGACGAAATAACGCGCGCCCCATCGAAATAATGCGCCCCGAGGCGAAATAACGCGTGCCCCGAAGAAATATCGCGCGCCTCGTCGAAATAACGCGCGTCGGGGAGAAATAACGCGCACCCGGGCGAAATAACGCGCGCCCGGGGAAATATTGCCCGCTCGGGAGAAATAACGCGTGCCCGGGCGATATAACCCGCGCCCGGGCGAAATATCGCCCGCCCGGGCGAAATAACGCGTGCCCGGGCAAAAGAACCCGCCCCCGGGAGAAATAACGCGTGCCCGGGCGAAATACGCGCATCGGGCGAAATAACGCGCCCGGGCGAAATAACGCATGCCCACGCAAAATAACGCACGCCCAGGCAAGTAACGTGCGCCAGAGCTTAATTACGCGTGCCCGAGCGAAATTACGCTTGCCTATGCAAAATAACGCGTACCCGGGCGAAATATCGCGCGCACGGGCGAAATAACGCGTGATCGGGCGAAAAAACCCCCGCCCGGGTGAAATAATGAGCGCTCGACCGAAATAACACAAGCTCGAGCAAAATAACGCTAGCCCGGGCAAAATAATCCGCGCCAAATCGAAATATCGCGCGCCCGTGAGAAATAAAGCACGCTCGAGCAAAATAACGCGCGCCCAGGAGAAATAAAGAGGGCCCGGGCAAAATAACGCACGCGAGGGCAAAATAACCCACACGAGGGCGAAATAACCCACGCGAGAGCGAAATAACACGCGCCCCGTCAAAATAACGCACGCCCGGGCAAAAGAACGTGTGTGCGGGTGAAATAACGTGCGCCAAAGAGAAATAACGTGCGCCCAGGGGAAATAACGCGCGCCCGGGCAAAATAACATGCGCCTAGGAGAAATAACGCGTGCCTGGGAGAAATAACGTCTTCCCAAGGGAAATAACGCGCGCCTGGGCAAAATAACGTGCGCCCAAGGGAAATAACGCACGCCCAAGGGAAAAAATGCGCGCCCGTGCGAAATAACGCTCGCCCGGGCGAAATAACGTGCGCCCCTACGAAATGACGCGCGCCTGGGCAAAATAATGCCAGCCTTGGAGAAATAACGCGAGCCCGGGAAAAATTACGCGAGCCCGGGCGAAATAATTTGTGCCCGGGCAAAATAACAAGCACGTGAGCGAAATAAAGCGCGCATGGGCGAAGTAATGCGCGCACAAGGGAAATTACGCGTTCTCGCGCAAAATAACGTGCTCCCGTGAGAAATAACGTGCACACGGGTGAAATATCGCGCGCCCAGGTGAAATAACGCGCGCCCAGGAGAAATAATGCGCGCCCGGGTGAAAAAACGCGCGCCAGGAAAAAATAACGTGCTCGCAGACAAAATAACACGCGTCAGAGCGAAATGACACGTGCCCGGGCAAAATAACGCGCGCCCATGGGAATAACGCGCGCCCCTGCGAAATAACGCGCGCCCGGGCGAAATAACGCGCGCCCTGGTGAAATAACGCGCGCCCCTGCGAAATAACATGCACCCACGCAAAATAATGCGCCCCCGTGCGAAATAACGCGCGCCCAGGCAAAATAACGCGCGCCGGAGCAAATAACTCGTGCTCGGGCAAAATAATGCGAGCCCGATAGAAATAACGCGCGCCCGAGCGAAATAACGCGCGCCCGAGCGAAATAGCGCGCGCCCGGGAGAAATAACGTGTGCCCGGGCGAAATATCGTGCGCACGGGCAAAATAACGCGTGATCGGGCGAAATAACCCCCGTCCGGGTGAAATAATGTGTGCCCGGGCGAAATAACACGAGCTCGAGCAAAATAACGCGAGCCCGGGCAAAATAATCCACGCCCTGGCAAAATATTGCGCGCCCGTGAGAAATAAAGAGCGCCCGGGCAAAATAATGCGTTCCTAGGAGAAATAAAGAGGGCCCGGGCAAAATAACGCACGCGAGGGCGAAATAACGCACGCAAGGGCGAAATAACCCACGCGAGAGCGAAATAACATGCGCCCCGTCAAAATAACGCACACCTGGGCAAAAGAACGTGCGTGCGGGTGAAATAATGCGCGCCCGGGAGAAATAACGCACGTCCAGGGGAAATAACGCGCGCCCTGGTGAAATAACGTGCGCCCAGGAGAAATAATGCGTGCCTGGGAGAAATAACGCGCGCTCAGTCAAAATAACGCACGCCCGGGCAAAAGAACGCGCGTACGGGTGAAATAACACACACCCGGGAGAAATAACGCGCGCGCAGGTGAAATAACGCGCGCTCGTGCGAAATAATGTGCGCCCGGGAGAAATAACGCGTGCCTGGGAGAAATAACGCCCGCCCGGGGGAAATTACACGCGCCTGGGCGAAATAACGTGCACCAGGGGAAATAACGCGCGTCCAGGGTGAAAAACGCGCACCCGTGCGAAATAACGCTCGCTCGAGCGAAATACCGCGCGCCCCTATGAAATGACAAGTGCCCTGGTGAAATAATGCGAGCCTGGGCGAAAAAACGCGAGCCCGGGCAAAATAATGTGAGCCCGGGCGAAATAATTTGCGCCTGGGAAAAATAACGCCCGCGTGAGCGAAATAACGTGTGCCAGGGCAAAATAATGCGAGCTCGGGCAAAATAACCTTAGCCCGGGCGAAATAATCCGCGCCCGGGAAAATAACTCGGGCGTCAGCGAAATAAAGCGTGCCCTGGCGAAATAACGCACGCACGGGGGAAAACAGGACACCAGACGTAGTAACACTCAACCCTAAACCCTAAACCCTAAACCCATAACCCTTAACCCTAAAACCTAATTTGTAATGGCGGAAAACAGGACACCAGGCGCAGGAACACTCAACCACACTGTGCTCAAGCAAACCAAATAGCAAACAGAAAAACAAGAAACTTGTACTTATCAAAAACTCTTTACAAGGCGAGATATGATTGCCAATGTATCCGAAAGAAGCAGAAAAATTACAAGCCGAATACAAACCCGCCCGGGTGAAAACTCGTGCTTGGGCGAAATAACGCGAGCCCGAGCGAAATTACGCTTGCCCGTGAAAAATAACGCGTGCCTGGGCAAAATATCGCGCGCACGGGCAAAATAATGTGTGATCGGTCGAAATAACCCACGCCCGGGTAAAATAATGCGCGCTCGGGCGAAATAACACGAGCTCGAGCAAAATAACGCAAGTCCGGGCAAAATAATCCACGCCCGTGAGAAATAAAGCGCGCCCGGGCAAAATAATGCGCGCCCAGGAGAAATAAAGAGGACTCGGGCAAAATAAAGGACGTGAGGGTGAAATAACCCACACGAGGGCGAAATAACCCATGCGAGAGCGAAATAACACGCGCCCCGTGGAAATAACGCACGCCCGGGCAAAAGAACACGCGTGCGGGTGAAATAACGCACGCCCGAGCAAAATAAAGTGCGCGTAGGGGAAATAACGCGCGTGCAGGCGAAATAACGCGTATGCGGGTGAAATAACGTGTGTACGGTCGAAATAACGCGCGCCCGGGTGAAATAACTCGCGCCCGGGCGAAATATCGCGCGCCCGGGCCAAACAACATGCGCCCGGGCAAAATAACGCGCGCCCCGGCAAAATAACCTGTGCCCCGGCGAAATAACGCACGCCCGAGCAAAATAGCGCGCTCTCGTGCGAAATAACACGTGCCCGGGTGAAATAACGCGCGCCCGGGCGAAATAACGCGCGCCCGGGAGAAATAACTAGTACCCGGGCGAAATATCGCGTGCACAGTCGAAATAACGCGTGATCGGGCGAAATAACCCCCGCCCGGGTGAAATAATGCGCGCCCGGGCGAAATAACACGAGCTCGAACAAAATAACGCGAGCCCGGGCAAAATAGTCCGTGTGCGGGCGAAATATCGCGCGTCCGTGAGAAATAAAGCAAGCCCGAGCAAAATAATGCGCTCCCAGGAGAAATAAAGAGGGTCCGGGCAACATAGCGCATGCGAGGGCGAAATAACCCACACGAAGGCGAAATAACCCACGCGAGAGCAAAATAACACGCGCCCCATTAAAATAACGCACGCCCGGGCAAAAGAACGCGTGTGCGGGTGAAATAACGCGCGCCCGAGAGAAATAATGCGCCCCCAGGGGAAATAAGGCGCGCCCGGGCGAAATAATGCGCGCCCGGGCAAAATAACGCATGGACCGGGCAAAATAACGCGCGCCCCGGTGAAATAACGTGCGCCCGAACAAATAACGCGCGCTCGGGCAAAATAATGCGTGCCCGAGCAAATAACTCGTGCTCGGGAAAAATAACGCGCGCCCGAGCAAATAACTCCTGCTCGGGCAAAATAACGCGCGCCCGAGCAAATAACTCGTGCTCGAGCAAAATAACGCGCGCCCGAGCAAATTACTCGTGCTCTGGCAAAATAACCCGCGCCCGGGCAAAATATCGCGCGCTCGTTCAAAATTACGCGTGGCCAGGCGAAATATAGCGCGCACGGGCGAAATAACGCCCGCCCGGTCAAAATAACGCATGATCGGGCGAAATAACGCAAGCCCGAGCAAAATAGTGCGAGCCCGGGAAAAATAATCGACGCTCGGGCGAAATATCGCGCACTCGGGATAAATAAATTGTGCCCGGGCAAAATAACGCGCGCCCAGGAGAAATAAAGAACGCCCGGGGGAAATAACCCACGCGAGAGCGAAATAACACGCACCCCGGCAAAATAACCCACGCGAGGAAAAAGAACAGGCGCGCGGGTGAAATAACGTACGCCCGGGGGAAATAACGCGCGCCTGGGCGAAATATTGCGCGCCCGGGCACTATAACGCGCACCCCGACGAAATAACGTACGCCCGGGCAAAATAACTCGTGCCCGGCCGAAATAACGCGCGCCCGAGCGAAATAACGTGTGCCCGAGCGAAATAATGCCCGCCGGGCCGAAATATCGAGCACTCGGGCGAAATAACGCGCGACGGGGCGAAATACCACGCGCCCGTGCAAAATAATGCCTCGTCGAGGCGAAATAATGCGTGCAAGGGCAAATAACGTCGCCCGGGCGAAATAACGTGTGATCGGGCGAAATAACCCTTGCCCGGGTGAAATAATGCGCGCCCGGGCAAAATAACGCGAGCCCGAGCGAAATAACACGAGCCCGGGCAAAATAATCCGCGCCTGGGCGAAATATCGCGCGCCCTTGAGAAATAACGCGCGCCTGTGCAAAATAACGAGTGCCCGGGCGAAATATCGCGCGCACGGGCGAAATAACGCCCATCCGTGCTAAATAACGCGTGATCGGGCGAAATAACCCGCCCGGGTGAAATAATGCGCGCCCGGGCAAAATAATTCACGTCCGGCCGAAATATTGCGAGCCCGTTAGAAATAAAGCGCGCCCGTGAGAAATAAAGCGCGCCCGGGCAAAATAACGCGCGCCCAGGAGAAATAAAGAGCGTCCGGAAAAAATAACGCGCACCCAGGCGATTAACCCACACGAGGGCGAAATAACCCACGCGAGAGCAAAATAACGGGCGCCCCGATAAAATAACGCGTGCCCGGGCAAAAGAACACGCGCTCGGATGAAATAACGTGCGCCCGGGAGAAATAACGTGCGCTCAGGGGAAATAACGTGCGTCCGGGGGAAATAACGTCCGCCCAGGGGAAAAAACGTACGCCCAGGGGAAATAGCGCGCGCCCGTGCGAAATAATGTCCGCGGCACGAAATAACGCGCGCCCCAACGAAATAATGCGCGCTTTGGCGAAATAATGCGAGCCTGGGCTAAATAATGCACGCACGGGCAAAATAATGCGTGCACGGGCGAAATAACGCGTGCTCGGGTGAAATAATGCTCCTGGGCGAAATATCGTGCGCCTGGGTGAAATAACGCGTGCCCTGGGGAAATAATGCGCCCAGGAGAAATAAAGCGTGCCCCGACGAAATAATGCACGGCCCGTCGAAATAACGCGTGTCGGGGCGAAATAACACGCGCCCAGACGAAATAACACGCGCCCAGGCAAAATAACGCGCGCCCGGGCGAAATAAAGCGTGAACGACTGAAATATCGCGCGCCCGGGCGAAATAACGCGCGCCCTGGCGAAATAACTTGCACCCGGGCGAAATAACGCTCGCCCCGGCGAAATAACGTGCGCCCGGGCAAAATTAAGCGTGCCCGTGCGAAATAACGCGTGCCCGGGAAAAATAACGCATGCCAGGGCGAAATAACGCGCGCCCGGGCGAAATAAATCTCGGCCAATAACGCGCGGCCAGGAGAAATAACGCGCGTCCGAGCGAAATAACGCGTGGCCGGGCGAAATAACGCGCGACCCGGCGAATAATGCGCACTTGGCGAAATAACGCGCGGACAGTGAAAAAACGCGCGGTCGGGCAAAATAACGCGCGCCCGTGCAAAATAACTCGTGCCCGGGCGAAATAACGCACGCCCGGTCAAAACAACCGCGAGCGGGCAAAATGACGTGCGCTCATGGGAAATAACGCGCGCCCGTCCGTTATAACACTCGCCGGCGCGAAATAAAGCGCGCCCCAACGAAATAATGCGCGCCTGGGCTAAATAATGCGAGCCTGGGCGAAATAACGCACGCCCGGGCAAAATAATGCGAGCCCGGGCAAAATAACGCAATCCCGTGCGAAATAATCTGCGCCCGAGCATATAACGTGCGCGTGACCGAAATAAAGCACGCACGGGCGAAATAACGCGCGCACGGGCGAAATAACGCACGCAAGGGCGAAATAACGCGTGCACGGGCAAATAACGCTTGCTCGGGCGAAATAACACGCCCGGGCGAAATAACGTGCTCCCGGGCGAAATAACGCGTGCACAGGCGAAATAATGCGCCCAGGCGAAATAACGCGTGCCCCAACGAAATACCGCACGCACCGTCGAAATAACACGTGTCGGGGCGAAATAACGCGCGCCCGGGCGAAATATCTCGCGCCCGGGTGAAATAACGCCGCCCGGGCGAAATAAAGCTCGAACAGGAGAAATATCGTGTGCCCGGGCGAAATAACGTGCGTCCGGGCAAAATAAAGCGCGAACGGGCGAAATATCGCGCGCCCGGGTAAAATAACGCGCGCATGGGCGAAATAACGTGCGTGTGAGCGAAATAAGCGCACGGGCGAAATAATGCGTGCCCGGGCGAAATAACGCGCTCGGGCGAAATAACGTGTGCCCGGGCGAAATAACACGTGCCCGGGAGAAATAACGCGCCCGTGCGAAATAACGCGCGCCCCAACAAAATAACGCGCTCCCCGTCGAAATAACGCGCAACGGGGAGAAATAACGCGCGCTCGGGCGAAATAACGATGCCCGGGCGAAATATCGCGTGCCCGGGCGAAATAACGCGCGCCCGGGCGAAATAACACGAGCCCGGGCAAAATAACGCGCGCCCGGGCGAAATATCGCGCGCCTGGGCGAAATAATGCGAGCCCGCGCGAAATAACGCGAGCCCGGGCAAAATAATCCGCGCCCGAGCGAAATATCGCGCGCCCGGGAGAAATAGCCCGCGCCCGTACAAATTAACGCGTGCCCGGGCGAAATATCGCGCGCACGTGCGAAATAACGCTCGCTCTTGCGAAATAACGCGTGATCGAGCGAAATAACCCGCCCGGGTGAAATAATGCGCACCCGGGCGAAACATCGCGAGCTCGAGCAAAATAACGCGAGCCCGGGCAAAATAATCCGCGCCCGACCGAAATATCGCGCACCCGTGAGAAATAAAGCGCGCTTGGGCAAAATAACGCGCGCCCAGGAGAAATTAAGAGCGCCCGGGCAAAATAACGCGCTCCCAGACGAAATAACCAACACGAGGGAGAAATAACCCACGCGAGAGCAAAATAACCCGCGCCCCGGAAAAATAACGTGCGCCCGGGCAAAAGAATGCGCGCGCGGATGAAATAACGCGCACCCAAGAGAAATAACGTGCGCCGAGGGGAAATAACTTGTGTCCGGGCGAAATAACGTGCGCCCAGGGGAAAAACGCACGCTCAGGGGAAATAGCGCGCGCCCGTGCGAAATAACGCTCGCCGGCACGAAATAACGCGTGCCCGGGCGAAATAACTCTTGCCCGGGCGAAATAATGCGCCCAAGCGAAATAAAGCGTGCCCCGACGAAATAATGCGCGCCCCGTCGAAATAACGCGCGTCAGAGCGAAATAACGCGCGCCCGGGCGAAATATCGCGCGCCCGCGCGAAATAACGCACGCCCGAGCGAAATAAAGCGCGCCCTAGCAAAATAAAGCGCAAACAGGCGAAATATAGCGCGCCCGGGCGAAACAACGCGCGTCCGGGCGAAATAAAGCGCGAACTAGCGAAATATCGCGCGCCCGGGAGAAATAACGCGCGCCCGGGCGAAATAACGCGCGCTCGGGCGAAATAATTTGCACTCGGGCGAAATAACGCTCGCCCCGGCAAAATAACGTGCGCCCATTCAAAATAACGCGTGCCCGTGCGAAATAATGCGTGCCCGGGAAAAATAACGCGTGTAAGGGCGAAATAGCGCGCGCCCGGGCAAAATAAATCTCGACCAATAACGCGCGGCCAGGAGAAATAACGCGCGGCCGAGAGAAATAACGCGTGGCTGGGCGAAATAACGCGCGGCCCGACGAAATAACGCGTGTTTGGCAAAATAACGCGTGCACAGAGAAATAACGCGCGGCCGGGCAAAATAACGTACGCCCGGGCGAAATAACGTATGCCAGGTCAGAACAACTCGCGCGCGGGCAAAACAACATGCTCCCAGGGGAAATAACGCCAGCCCATGCGAAATAACGCTCTTCGGCGCGAAATAACGCGCGTCCGGGCAAAATAACGCCAGCCCATGCGAAATAATCTACGCTCGGGAAAATAACGTGCCCGTGAGCGAAATAAAGCGCGCCCGGGAGAAATAACGCGCGCACGGGCAAAATAACGCACGCACAGGGGAAATAACGCGTGCACAGGCGAAATAACGCGTGCTCAGGCGAAATAACGCGCTCGGGCGAAATAACGTGCGCCCAGGCGAAATAACGCGTGCCCGGGCAAAATAATGCGCCCAGGCGAAATAACGCGTGCCCCAACAAAATAACGCGCGCCCTGTCGAAATAACGCGCGTCGGGGCGAAATAACGCGCGCCCGGGCAAAATAACGCGTGCCCGGGCAAAATATCGCACGCCCAAGCGAATAACGCGCGTCCGGGGGAAATAACGCGCGCCCGGGCGAAATAAATGGCGAACGGGCGAAATATCGCGCACCCAGGCGAAATAACGCGTACCCGGGCGAAATAAAGCACGAACGGGCGAAATATCGTGTGCCCGGGCGAAATAACGCGCGCCCGGGCGAAATAAAGCTCGAACGGGCGAAATATCGCGCGCCCGGGCGAAATAACGCGCGCCCGGGCGAAATAAAGCGCGAAGGGGCGAAAGATCGTACGCCCGGGTGAAATAACGCGCGCCCGGGCGAAATAACGTGCGTCCGGGCGAAATAACGCGTGCCCGAGCGAAATAACGCGCCCCGGCGAAATAACGCACGCACCGATGAAATAACGCACGCCCCGTCGAAATTACGCGCGACGGGGCGAAATATCGTGCGCTCGTGCGAAATAACGCGCGCCCGGCCAATATATCGCGCGCCCGGACGAAATAACGCTCTCCCGGGCGAAATAACGCGCGCCCGGGCGAAATAATGTGCGCCCGGGCGAAATATCGTGCGCCCTGTAACGCCCCCAATTTTTCTGCGATTATTTAATTCTCGTTTGGCGTTACGTTAATGCGTTTCCGGCTTGTGCCGTTTGTTAGAGCGTGGTCTTAGCTCTTTAGGTTCCTTGTGTGGTTGTTGGTAGCCTATTAGGCAAGATTCGCTAGCAAGCCGAGTTTGGTTTTATGACTCGGTGAGGCCTCTCGGAAGATGTTTGTGTTTTTGCTTCGAGTGGAGTAAACCTGAGTTCTGTTCGTCGTCGACTTCGTCGTTGTGTTCGTAGCGTGGAAATAGCTACGGTGCGAATTTTGTCGAATTCCGAGGATGTTCGGTTTTCGCGTCGTTTTGTATTTTATGTAAAATAATACTATTTATTAAGTATTTTATTATTTAATACTTTAGAAGGGTGGCATCGTGCATGGCGGTTATGTTTTTAATTATTATATATTAATTAATTAATTAGTTATTAAGTGTAGTAATCGGATACTATATATAGGATAAAATAGAACGAATTAAGAAATCGCTGTTCATCTTCCCCGCCTGCGCCTGTTCGCGAAAAGCAGAGGAAACCGCCAATCCCGCTGGCATCGGATGGCGATTCCGGAAGCGTTTGTGGATGGAATTCATTTTCGAAAACGGATTTGGATTGCTCTCGCTTAGACCTTCACCCCTACGATGAGTTTTTTTGGAATCGTAGCATTTCTAGAGGTTTCTAATTCTCGGGTTTTGACCTTTTTCCGTCGCTAATGTCCAAAAAATTTTGGCTCGTGCTGTGCTGCTAGTACCGAGTGAGAGGGTAGGGGTCGACCAATGTTTCGCTGGAAATCGAGGCAAGTGGTATTCTTGCCCTTGCCAAGTAACGTCTCCTTGTTTTCTTCTTAACCTCCTGCGGTTGTAAAAAGCCTTTGTCAAGAATATAGTTTTTCTTTCTTTCTTTCTATGTTAATAATGCCCAGTTAGCCCTAGGATAGAAACCAAGTTTTCTGATTGGGTCATTTTCCTGTGCAGCAGGTGTAGTCGGGCAGGAGATAGAAGTTTTAATTTTGGCAATTTTGCTAAGTCCTAATCCTAGCCCTAGAAATGTGCATTGCTGGTTAGATTAATTTTACTTCAGTAATGGTTAAACAGTTATTTTATTGCTGGAGTTAGCGTTGGAGAAATTCAGGGCTCGACATTGAATGTGGTGCACACACTCAACGCCTGGTCTGTTTGGGCTTGGCGTTGAGTGTGGTGCACACACTCAACGCCTGGTCTGTTTGGGCTTGGCGTTGAGTGTGGTGCACACACTCAACGCCTGGTCTTTTTGGGCTTGGCGTTGAGTGTGGTGCACACACTCAACGCCATAGCCTTTTTGTTTATTTTGTTTGCGGCTAAGTATTTTGGCGTTGAGTGAGGTGGACTCACTCAACGCCGCATCCAATCCTTTTGGACAGCTGGCTATTTTAGCGGTGAGTAGCAGCTATGTGTCTTGCATTGAGAGAGTGATGCTCACTCAACGCCAGATTCTGTCTGGCGTTGAGAGAGTGATGCTCACTCAACGCCAGATTCTGTCTGGCGTTGAGAGAGTGATGCTCACTCAACGCCAGATTTTGTCTTGCATTGACAGTGATGCTCACTCAATGCCAGAGTCTGTCTAGCGTTAAGAGAGTGATGCTCACTCAACGCCAGATTCTGTCTGGCGTTGAGAGAGTGATGCTCACTCAATGCCAGATTCTGTCTGGCATTGAGAGAGTGATGCTCACTCAATGCCAGATTCTGTCTGGCGTTGAGAGAGTGAGGCTCACTCAATGTCAGATCCTGTATGGCGTTGAGTGAGGGCTGCTCACTCAACGCCGTGTTGAGCCATCTCAACGCTTTCCCCTTTTCCTTATTTTCTCTCCCGAGTGAATTCCTTGATTTTGAGGTTCCTTGTTGGCTATATTTTTCCAAAGGCCGAATCGTGGGTTGTGGTTAGTAGTTGTGGTTTGAAGCTCTTAATGGGGGTGGTGTTGTGTAATTTAGCCGTGGCCACCCTTTTTATCTTGTTCCAGGTACGGGCTGGGCAAGGGGTGGGAGGTCCCTAGTGCTTTCACGTGTAGACCCTTGAGCTTTGTTTCTTGGAAATGGTTGTTGGGGGACTGAGTTTGCCTCCAACCCGGATCCGCGTTGTTTTTGCTACTACCATCTCTCACAATTTAGGATGTTAGATGCTTCTTCCTAAGTAGATTGCTACGTTTTTGGGTACATAGTAGCCTTGTAGCCTCTGCAGGATTTTAGCAGGGTTGTTGTTGTTTCCTCGCACTTAGTGCAATTTTTTTTGTCTGACCTTGGACGGTGTTTGATTGTTACTGTCCTGTGTACTCTTTTTGCTTATCATTTAAATTAACACTTTCGTACAACTTATTTGTTTTTCTTGTTGAGGTATTCTTTTCTTCTTTGAATGCCTCAGGTTCTGGATAGTAGCCGATTAAGCGGCTAGTTTTGTTGTGTTGTTGTTGGTGGTCTCTTGTACTGTAGAGATCAGTTCCTTGGTCTTGTGAGGTAGTTTTATGTTTCTTTCTTACAGACATATATACTTGTCAGTGGGTTCGTGTCAGTTTGTTGGCGCCCACTGGTAGTTTTACCTTGATACTAGATATGTTATCTTTGTGTTGCTACCTTTTTTGGAGTTAGTCTACTTGCTCTTGGGATGATTTATGCTAGGTTGCTAGTTACTTTAAAACCTATAAAAACTACTATATGCATATCATAATCAGCATATTTTAAAAAACTCAAACACTATTTTCCAAAGGCGTAAAAGATTAATTTTTTTATACATGATATACTAAATCTAGAGTCTCGCATAAGTATAAGTTGACCCCTTGGGACACTTATTCACTCTCGTAGGATGTCAAAAAGCTAATTAAACAAATATTTTTCCGCTACGTATAAGTATAGTTTTGAAGTGTGGACTAGATGATCCATAGAGCCGAGGGATACGGCCTTTAATCATAACTGTATTTCAAATCATTTAACTTATGATTTTCATAAACTGGAGTAGTTAGAGTTTTGCCTGAGCGTCGGCAGTTATCCCCTGCTTGACATGGCATCACAACGCGTGTTTTCTCATACTATGATAATCCTTAGTTCGGAGGAAATGCGGGTTGTGAAACGCCCGGGCGGAATAAGGCGCGCCCGGGCGAAATAACGCGCGCCCGGGCGAAATAACCCGCCCCGAGCAAAATATGGCGTGCCCAAGTGAAATATCGCACGCCCGGGCGAAATAACGCGCGCCCGGGGGAAATAACGCACGCCCGGGCAAAAAAACGCGTGCCCGGGCGAAAAAACGCGCGATAGGGCGAAATAATGCAAGCCCGTGCGAAATAACGCTTGCCCGGGCGAAATTACGCTTGCCCGTGCAAAATAACACGTGCCCAGGCAAAATATCGCGCGCACGGGCGAAATAACGCGTGTTCGGGCGAAATAACTTGCCCGGGTGAAATAATGCGCGCCCGGGCGAAAAAACATGAGCTCGAGCAAAATAACGCGAGCCCGGGCAAAAAAATCCGCGCCCGGGCAAAATAACGCGCGCCCAGGAGAAATAAAGAGGGCTCGGGCAAAATAACGCACGCGAGGGCGAAATAACCCACACGAGGGCAAAATAACCCATGCGAGAGCGAAATAACACGCGTCCCGTCAAAATAACGCACGATCGGGCAAAAGAACGCGTGTGCGGGTGAAATAACGCGCGCCCGGGAGAAATAACGCACGCCCATGGGAAATAACGCGCGCTCGGGCGAACTAACGTGCGCCCAGGGGAAATAACGCACGCCCGGGAGAAATAACGTGCGCCCATTGGAAATAATGCGTGCCTGGGAGAAATAACGTGCGCCCAGAGAGAAATAACGTGCGCCGAGGTGAAATAACGCACGCCCAGGGAAAAACAATGCGCACCCGTGCGAAATAACGCTCGCCCGGGTGAAATAACGCGTGCCCCAACGAAATGACGCGCGCCTGGGCGAAATAATGTGAGCCTGGGCACGCCCGGGTAAAATAACGCGAGCCCGGGAAAAATAACGCTAGTCCGGGCGAAATAATCTGTGCCTGGGCAAATAACGCCTGTGTGAGCAAAATAAAGCGCGCCCGAGCGAAATTACGCGTGCTCGTGCAAAATAATACGCTCCCGCGCGAAATAACGCGCACCCGGGTGAAATATCGCGCGCCCGGGCAAAATAACGCGCGCCCGGGCGAAATATTGCTCGCTCGGGCGAAAAAAACGCGCGCCCCAGAAAAATAACGTGCTCGCAGACAAAATAACAGGTACCCGGGAGAAATAGCATGCGCCCGGGCAAAATAATGCCTGCCCGGTAGAAATAACCCTCGCCCGGGCAAAATAACGTGCGCCCGGGCAAAACAATGCGCGCTCGGGCGAAATAACGCGAGCCCGGGCAAAATAACGCGAGCCCGGGCAAAATAATCCACGCCCGGGCAAATAACTCGGGCGTCAGCGAAATAATGAGCGCCCTAGTGAAATAACGCGCGCACGGGGGAAATAACGCATGCCCGGGCAACATAACGCGCGTCCAGGCATATTAACACGCGCCCGAGCAAAATATCGCGCTCCCGGGAGAAATAACGCGCGCCCGGGCGAAATAACGTGCGCCCGGGCGAAATATCGCGCGCTCGGTCAAAATATCGCACGCCCGAGCGAAATATCGTGTGCCCGGGCGAAATAACACGCGCCCGTGCAAAATAAGTGTGCTCGCCCGAAATATCGCGCGCACGGGCAAAATAATGCGCGCTTTAACGAAATAACGCGTATCCGGGAGAAATAACCCCCGCCCGGAAGAAATAATGCGCGCCCGGGCGAAATAACGGGAGCCCGGGCGAAATAATCTGCGCCCGGGAAAATAACGTGCAGGTGAGCGAAATAAAGTGCCCCGGGCGAAATAATGGGTGCCCGGGCAAAATATCGCGAGCCCGAGCGAAAAAACGCGCGCCCGAGCAAAATAACGCGCACCCGAGCGAAATATCATGCGCCCGGGCGAAATAACGCGCCCCCGGGCGAAATAACCCGCACCTGGGAAAAATAACGGTCGCCCCGGCAAAATAACGTGCGCCCAGGCAAAATAACGCGTGCCCGTGCGAAATAACGCGTGCCCGGGAAAAATAACGTGTGTCAGGGAGAAGTAACGCGCGCCCGAGCGAAATAACTCCCGGCCAATAACGCGCGGCCTGGAGAAATAACGCGCGTCCAAGCGAAATAATGTGCGGCCGGGCAAAATACTGCGCGGCCGGGCGAAATAACGAGCGCTTGGCGAAATAAAGCGTGCACGGCAAAATAACGCGCGGTCGGGCGAAATAATGCGCGCTCGGGCGAACTAACTCGTGCCATGGCGAAATAACGCACGCGCGGTCAAAACAACGCGCGCGTGGGGAAAATAACGTGCGCCCCTGCCAAATAACATGCGTGATGGCGAAATAATGTGCGCTCGGGCGAAATAACGCATGCCCGGGCAAAATAACACTCGCACGAGCGAAATAACGCATGCCCCGATGAAATAATGCGCAGTCGGGCAAATAATGCGCACCCATGCGAAATAATGCTCTCCCGGGCGAAATAACGCGTGCTCGGGCAAAATAAGGTGCCCCGTGCAAAACAACGCGCGCCCGTGCGAAATAACACTCGCCCGGGCGAAATAACGCGTGCTCGGGCGAAATAAGGCGCCCCGACGAAATAACGTGCGCCAGGGCGTAATAATGCGTGCCCGGGCGAAATAACGCGCCCGGGCGAAAAAACGCGCGCCCCGATGAAAAAACGCGTGCCCTAAGGAGAAATAATGCGCGCCCCGACGAAATATCGCGCGCCTCGTCAAAATAACGAGCGCCGGGGAGAAATAACACGCACCCGGGCGAAATATCGCGTGCCCGGCGAGATATCGCGCGCCCGGGCGAAATAACGCGCGCACGGGCGAAAGAACCCGCACCCGGGCAAAATAACGCGTGCCCGAGCAAAATACGCGCGCCGGGCGAAAAAACACACGCCCGGGCGAAATAACGCATGCCCGGGTTAAATAACGCACGCTCGGGAAAGTAACGGGCGCCCGGGCGAAATTACGCCCGCCCGTGCAAAATTACGCTTGCCTATGCAAAATAACGCGCGCCCGGGCAAAATATTGCGCGCACAGGCGAAATAACGCAATATCATGCGAAATAACCCCTGCCCGGGTGAAATAATGCGCGCCCTGGCAAAATAACACGAGCTAGAGCAAAATAACGCGAGCCCGGGCAAAATAATCCGCGCCAGGGCGAAATATCGCGCGCTCATGTGAAATAAAGGACGCCCGGGCAAAATAACGCGTGCCTGGGAGAAATAACGCGCGACCGAGAGAAATAGCGCGCCAAGGGGAAATAACGCGCGCCCGGGCGAAATAACGTGCGCCCAAGAGAAATAACGCGTGCCTGGGAGAAATAACGCCCGCCCAGGGGAAATAACGTGCGCCTGGGCGAAATAACATTTTCCCAAAGGAAATAACGCACGCCCAAGGGAAAAAATGCGCGCATGTGCGAAATAACGCTCGCCCGGGCAAAATAACACGCGCCACTACGAAATGACGCGCGCCTGGGCGAAATAATGCGAGCCTGGGCGAAATAACGCGAGCCAGGGGAAAATAACGCGAGCCCGGGCGAAATAATCTGCGCCCGGGCAAAATAACGTGCGCGTGAGCGAAATAAAGCGCGCTCGGGCGAAGTAATGCACGCACGGGGGAAATTACGCGTGCTCATGCAAAATAACGCGCTCCCGTACGAAATAACGTGCACACGGGTGAAATATCGCGCGCCCAGGCAAAATAACGCGCGCTCGGGCGAAATAATGCGTCCCCGGGCGAACAAACGCGCGCCCGGGAAAAATAACGCGCTCGCAGACAAAATAACAAGCGTCAGGGCGAAATGACACGCGCCTGGGCAAAATAAAGCGCGCCCATGGGAATAACGTGCGCCCATGCGAAATAACGCGCGCCCGGGCGAAATAACGTGCGCCCCAGTTAAATAACGCGCGCCCCGGCGAAATAACATGCTCTCACGCAAAATAACGCGCGTCCGTGCGAAATAACGTGCACCCGAGCCAATAACTCGTGCTCGGGCAAAAAAACGCGCGCCCAGGAGAAATATCGCGCGCTCGGGAGAAATAACGCGCGCCTGAGCAAAATAACGCACGCCCTGGTGAAATAACGCGTGCTCGGGAAAAATATCGCACGCACGGGCGAAATAACGCGTGATCGGGCAACATAACCCCCGACCGGGTGAAATAATGCGCGCCCGGGCGAAAAAACACGAGCTCGACAAAAATAACGCGAGCCCGGGCAAAATAATCCGCGCCCGGGCGAAATATAGCGCGCCCGTGAGAAATAAAGCACGCCCGGGCAAAATAACGCGTGCCCAGGAGAAATAAAGAGGGTCCGGGCAAAATAACGCATGCGAGGGCGAAATAACCCATGTGAGGGCGAAATAACCCACGCGAGAGCGAAATAACACGCGCCCCATCAAAATAATTCATGCACAGGCAAAAGAACGCGTGTGCGGGTGAAATAACGCGTGCCCGGGAGAAATAACGCGCGCTCAGGGGAAATAACACGCGTCCGGGCGAAATAACGTGCGCCCAGGAGATATAACGTGTGCATAGGAGAAATAACGCGCGCCCAGTCAAAATAACGCACGCCCGGGCAAAAGAACGTGCGTACGGGTGAAATAACACGCACACGGGAGAAATAACGCGCGCGTAGGTGAAATAACGCGCGCCCGGGCGAAATAACATGCGCCCAGGAGAAATAACGCCTGCCTGGGAGAAATAACGCCCGCCCAGGGGAAATAACGCGCGCCTGGGCGAAATAACGTGCTCCCAGGGGAAATAGCGCGCGTCAAGGGAAAAAAACACGCGCCCGTGCGAAATAACGCTCGCCTGAGCGAAATAATGCGCGCCCCTACGAAATGACGAGTGCCTGGGCAAAATAATGCGAGCCTGGGCGAAATAACGCAAGCCCCGGCAAAATAACGCAAGCCCGGGCAAAATAATCTGCGTCCGAGCAAAATAACGTGCGCGTGAGCGAAATAACGCGTGCCCGGGCAAAATAACGCGAGCCCGGGCAAAATAACGTTAGCTCGGGCGAAATAATCTGCGCCCGGGAAAATAACTCGGGCGGCAGCGAAATAAAGCGCGCCCTAGAGAAATAACGCGCGCATGGGGGAAAACAGGACACCAGGTGCAGGAACACTCAACCCTAAACCCTAAACCCTAAACCATTAACCCTAAACCCTAATTTGTAATGGTGAAAAACAGGACACCAAGCGCAGGAACACTCAACCATACTGTGCTCAAGCAAACCAAATAGCAAACAGAAAAACTAGAAACTTGTACTTATAAAATTCTTTACACAGCGAGGCATACATGAAGAGACATGATTGTCAATGTATCCGAAAGAAGCAGAAGAATTATAAGCAGAAAACAAACCCGCCCGGGTGAAAACTCGTGCTTGGGAATAATAACGCCCGCCCGAGCGAAATTACGCTTGCCCGTGCAATATAACGCGTGCCCGGGCGAAATATCGCGCGCACGGGCGAAATAACGCGTGATCGGGCAAAATAACCCCAGCCCGGGTGAAATAATACGCGCCCGGGCGAAATAACACGAGCTCGAACAAAATAACGCAAGCTCGGGCAAAATAATCCGCTCCCGGGGAAAATAACGCGCGCCCGTGAGAAATAAAGCGCGCCCGGGGAAAATAACGCGCGCCCAGGAGTAATAAAGAGGGCTCGGGCAAAATAACACCCTCGAGGGTGAAATAACCCACATGAGGGCGAAATAACCTATGCGAGAGCGAAATAACACGCGCCCCGTCAAAATAATGAACGCCCGGGCAAAAGAACGCGCGTACGGGTTAAATGACGCACGCTCGGGCAAAATAACGTGCGCGTAGGGGAAATAACGCGCGTGCGGGCGAAATAATGCGCACCCGGGTGAAATAACGCGCGCCCGGGCGAAATAACGTGCGCCGGGTGAAATAACGCGCGCCCAGGCAAAATATCATGCGCCCAAGCGAAATAACGCGCGCCCGGGCAAAATAACGCGCGCCGCGACGAAATAACCTGCGCCACGGCGAAATAACGCTTGCCCGAGCAAAATAACGCGCACCCGTGGGAAATAACGTGTGCCCGGGCAAAATAACGCGTGCCCATGGGAATAACGCGCGCCCCTGCGAAATAACGCACGCCCGGGAAAATTAACGCACGCCCCGGTGAAATAACGTGCGCCCCGGCGAAATAACGTGTGCCCACGCAAAAAAACGAGCGCTCGTGCGAAATAATGCGCGCCCGGGCAAAATAACGTGCGCCCGAGCAAATAACTCGTGCTCGAAAGAAATAACGCGGGCACGGGCGAAATAACGCGCGCCTGGGCGAAATAACGCACGTCCGAGAGAAATAACGCGTGCTCGGGCGAAATATCGCGCGCACAGTCAAAATAACGCGTGATCGGGCGAAATAACCACCCGCCCGGGTGAAATAAGTCGCGCCCGGGCGAAATCATACGAGCTCGAGCAAAATAACGCGAGCTCGGGCAAAATAGTCCGCGCCCGGGCGAAATATCGCGCTCCCATGAGAAATAAAGCATGCCCGAGCAAAATAATGCACGCCCAGGAGAAATATAGAAGGTCAGGGCAAAATAACGCACGAGAGGGCGAAATAACCCACACGAAGGCGAAATAACCCACGCGAAAGCGAAATAACACGCGCCCCGTCAAAATAACGCACTCCCGGGCAAAATAACGCGCATGCGGGTGAAATAACGCGCGCCCGGGAGAAATAACGCGCGCCCCGGAGAAATAACGCGCGCCCAGGGGAAATAACGCGCGCCCGGGCAAAATAATGCGCACCCGGGCAAAATAACACGTGGCCCGGGCAAAATAACGCGTGCCCCCACGAAATAACGTTCGCCCGAGCAAATAACGCGCGCTCGAGAAAAATATTGTGTGCCCTAGCAAATAACTCGTGCTCGGGCAAAATAACGCGCGCCCGAGCAAATAACTCGTGCTCGGGCAAAATAGCGCGCGCCCGAGCATATAACTCGTGCTCGGGCAAAATAACGCGTGCCCGAGCAAATAACTCGTGCTCGATCAAAATAACGTGCGCCCGAGCAAATCACTCGTCCTCGGGCGAAATAACGCGCACCCGGGCGAAATATCACGCGCCCGCGCAAAATGACGAGTGGCCGGGCAAAATATCGCGCGCACGGGCGAAAAAATGCACGCCCGGGAAAAATAACGCATGATCGGGCGAAATAACCCCTGCTCGGGTGAAATAATGCGCGCCCGGGAAAAATAACGCAAGCCCAAGCAAAAAAATGCGAGCCCGAGAAAAATAATCCGCGCTCAGGCGAAATATCGCGTGCCCGGGATAAATAAATTGTGCCCGGGCAAAATAACGCGCGCCTAGGAGAAATAAAGAGCGCTCGGGCAAAATAACGCACCCCCAGGCGAAATAACCCATGCGAGGGTGAAATAACCCACGCGAGAGCAAAATAACACGCACCACGGCAAAATAACGCGCGCCCGGGCAAAAGAACGGGCGCGAGGGTGAAATAACGTGCGCCCGAGGGAAATAATGCGCTCTGAGGGGAATAACGCCCGCCCTGGCGAAATATCGCCCGCCCAGGCATTATAACGCGCACCCGGGCGAAATAACGCGTGCCCGGGAAAAATAACTCGTGCCCGGGCAAAATAACGCGCGCCCGAGCGAAATAACGTGCGCCCGAGCGAAATAATGCCCGTCAAGGCGAAATATCTAGCGTCGGGCGAAATAACGCGCGCCCGTGCAAAATAACGCCCCGTCGGTGCGAAATATCGCGCGCTTGGGAAAATAACGTCGCCCGGGTGAAATAACGCGTGATCGGGCGAAATAACCCCTGCCCGGGTGAAATAATGCGCGCCCGGGAAAATAACGCGAGCCCGAGCGAAATAACGCGAGCCCACGCAAAATAATCCCCACCCGGGCGAAATATCGCGGGCCCGGGAGAAATAACGCGCTCCCGTGCAAAATAACGAGTGCCCGGGCGAAATATCGCGCGCACGGGCAAAATAACGCCCGCCCGTGCGAAATAACGCGTGATCGGGCGAAATAACCCGCCCGAGGTGAAATTATGTGCCCCCGGGCGAAATATCGCGAGCTCGAGCAAAATAACGTGAGCCCGGGAAAAATAATCCGCGCACGGCCGAAATATCGCACGCCCGTGAGAAATAAATTGCGCCCGGGCAAAATAACGCGCGCCTAGGAGAAATAAAGAGCGCCCGGGCAAAATAACGCGCCCCCAGGCGAAATAGCCTACACGAGGGCGAAATAACCCACGCGAGAGCAAAATAACACGCGCCCTGGCAAAATAACGCGTGCCCGGGAAAAAGAACGCGCGCGCGGATGAAATAACGCGCGTCCGGGAGAAATAACGTGCGCCTAGGGAAAATAACGCGCGTCCGGGCGAAATAACGTGCGCCTAGGGGAAAAAATGCGCGCCCAGGGGAAATAACGCGCACCCGTGTGAAATAACGCTCGCCAGCACGAAAAAACGCGCGCCCCAATGAAATAATGCGCGCCTGGGTGAAATTATACGAGCCTGAGCGAAATAATGCATGCAAGGGTGAAATAACTCGTGCACGGGCAAAATAACGCATGCTCGGGCGAAATAACGCTCTCGGGCGAAATAACATGCTCCCGGGAGAAATAACGCGTGCCCGGGAGAAATAATGCGCCCAGGAGAAATAAAGCGTTCCCCGACCAAATAACGCGCGCCCCGTCGAAATAACGCGTGTCGGGGCGAAATAACGCCCGCCCGGGCGAAATAACGCGCCCGGGCAAAATAACGCTCGCCCCGACGAAATAACGTGCGCCCGGGCAAAATAACGCTTGTCCGTGCGAAATAACGCGTGCCTTGGAAAAATAATGCGTGCCAAGGCGAAATAACGCGCGCCCGGGCGAAATAAATCCCGGCCAATAACACGCGGCCAAGAGAAATAACGCGCGTCCGGGCGAAATAACGAGTGGCCGGGTGAAATAACGCGCGGTTTGATGAAATATCGCGCGCTTGGCGAAATAAAGCGCGCTCGGCGAAATAACGCGCGGCCGGGCAAAATAAAACGCGCCCGGGCGGAATAACTCGTGCCAGGGCGAAATAACGCACACTCGGTCAGAACAAACCGTGCGTGGGCAAAACAACGTGCGCTAAGGGGAAATAACGCACGCCTGTGCGAAATAACGCTCGTCGGCATGAAATAACGCGCGCCCCAACGAAATAATGCGCTCCTGGTCAAAATAATGCGAGCCTGGGAGAAATAATGCATGCCCGGGAAAAATAACGCGAGCCCGGGCAAAATAACGCCAGCCCGTGCGAAATAATCTGCGCCCGGGCAAATAACGTGCGCGTGAGCGAAATAAAGCGCGCCCGTGCAAAATAACGCGCGCACGGGCGAAATAACGCACGCACGAGCGAAATAACGCGTGCACAGGCAAAATAACGCGTGCTCGGGCGAAATAACGCGCCCGGGCAAAAGAACGCGCCGCGCAAAATAACGCGCCCGGGCGAAATAACGTGCGCCCGGGCGAAATAACGCGTGCCCGGGCGAAAAAATGCGCTGAGGCGAAATAACGCGTGCCCCGACGAAATAACGCGCGCACCGTCGAAATAACGAGCGTCGGGGCGAAATAACGCGCGCCCAAGCGAAATAATGCGCGCCCGTGCGAAATATCGCGCGCCCGAGCGAAATAATGCATGCCCGGGTGAAATAACGCCCCCCGGGCGAAATAAAGCGCAAATGGGAGAAATATTGCATCCTCCGGCGAAATAACGCACGCCCGGGCGAAATAAAATCCGAACGGGCGAAATATCGCGCGCCCGAGCAAAATAACGTGCGCCAGGGCGAAATAACGTGTGCGTGAGCGAAATAAGCGCACAGGCAAAATAATGCGTGCCCCGGCGAAATAACGCGCCCGGGCAAAATAACGTGCGCCCGGGCGAAATAACGCGTTCCCGGGTGAAATAACGCGCCCATGTGAAATAACGCGCGCCGCGACGAAATAACAAGCGCCCCGTCGAAATAACGCGCGACGGGGCGAAATAACGGGCGCACTGGCGAAATAACGCGCGCCTGGGCGAAATATCGCGCGCCCGGGCGAAATAACGCGAGCCCGAGCGAAATAACGCAAGCCTGGGCAAAATAATCCGCGCTCGGGCGAAATAAATCGTGCCCAGGCGAAATATTGCTCGCCTGGGAGAAATAACGCGCGCCCGTGCAAAATAACGAGTGCCCGGGCGAAATATCGCGCGCACGGGCAAAATAACGCCCGCTCGTGTGAAATAACGCGTGATCGGGCGAAATAACCCGCTCGGGTGAAATAATGCGCGCCCGGTCGAAATATCGCGAGCTCGAGCAAAATAACGCGAGCCGGGCAAAATAATCCGCGCCCGGCCGAAACATCGCGCGCCCGTGAGAAATATAGCACGCCCGGACAAAATAACGCGCGCCCAGGAGTAATAAAGAGCGCCCGTGCAAAATAACGCGCACCCAGGCGAAATAACCCACACGAGGGCGAAATAACCCACGCGAGAGCAAAATAACACGCGCCCCGGCAAAATAACGCGCGCCCGGGAAAAGGAACGCGCGCGCGGATGAAATAACGCGCGCCCGGGAGAAATAACGTGCGCCCCGGGGAAATAACGCGCGTCCGGGCGAAAAAACGTGCGTCAAGGGGAAAAACGCACGCCCAGGGGAAATAACGTGCGCCCGTGCGAAATAACGCTCTCCGGCACGAAATAACGCCCGCCCCAACCAAATAATGCGCGCCTGGGCAAAATAGTGCGAGCCTGGGCGAAATAACGCGACCGGGCGAAATAATGTGCGCCCGGGAGAAATAACGCGTGCCCGGGCGAAATAATGCACCCATGCGAAATAAAGCGTGCCCCGACGAAATAATGTGCGCCCCGTCAAAATAACGCGGGTCGGGGGGAAATAACGTGTGCCCGAGCGAAATAAAGCGCGCCCGGGCGAAATATCGCATACCCGGGCAAAATATCGCGGGCCCGGGCGAAATATCGCGGGCCCGGGCGAAATAACGCGCGCCTGGGCGAAATAAAACGCGAACGGGCTAAATATCGCACGGCCGGGCGAAATAACGCACGCCTGGGCGAAATAAAGCGCGAACAGGCGAAATATCGCGCGCTCAGGCGAAATAACGTGCGCCCGGGCAAAATAAGCTGCACTCGTGCGAAATAACGCTCGCCCCGGCGAAATAACGTGCGCCCGGGCAAAATAACGCGTTCCCGAGCGAAATAACGCATGCCCGGAAAAAATAACGCGTGCCAGGGCTAAATAACGCGCACCCGGGCGAAATAAATCCTGGCCAATAACGCGTGGCCAGGAGAAATAACGCGCGTCCGGGCGAAATAATGTGTGGCCGGGCGAAATAACGCGCGAACCAGCGAAATAATGCGTGCTTGGCGAAATAACACACGCACGGCGAAATAACGCGCGGTCGGGCAAAATAATGCGCGCCCGGGCGAAATAACTCTTGTACGGGCGAAATAACGCACGCCCAGTCAGAACAACGCGCGCCCGAGCAAAACAACGTGCGCTTAGGGGAAATAACGCGCGCCCGTGCGAAATAACGCTCGCCGGCGCGTAATAACGCGTGCCCGGGCAAAATAACGCATGCTCGTGCGAAATAATCTGCGCCCGGGCGAAATAACGCGCGTACGGGAGAAATAACGGGTGCACGGGCGAAATAACACGTGCACGTGCGAAATAACGCGTGCTCGGGCAAAATAACACGCTTGGGCGAAAGAACGTGCGCTCGGGCGAAATAACGTGTGCCTGGGCAAAATAATGCGCCCAGGCGAAATAATGCGTGCCCCGACGAAATAACGCACGCCCCGTTGAAATAACGCGCGTCGGGCCGAAATAACGGGTGCCCGGGAGAAATAACACGCGCTCGGGTGAAATAATGCTCGCTCAGGCGAAATAAAGCTCGAAAGGGCGAAATATCGCGCGCCCGGGCGAAATAACGCGCGCGCGGGCAAAATAAAGCGCGAACGGGCGAAATATCGCGCGCCCGGGCGAAATAACGCGCGCCCGTGCGAAATAAAGCGCGAACGGGCGAAATATCACGTGCCCGGGCGAAATAACGCGGGCCCGGGCGAAATAAAGCGCGAACGGGCGAAATATCGCGCGTCCGGGCGAAATAACGCGCGCCCGAGCAAAATAACGTGCGCGTGAGCGAAATAAGCGCACGGGCGAAATAACGCGTGCCCAAGCGAAATAATGCTCCCGAGCGAAATAACGAGCGCCCGGGCGAAATAACGCGTTTTCGGGCAAAATAACACGCCCAGGCGAAATAACGCGCGCCCCGACGAAATAACGCGCGCCCTGTCGAAATAACGCGCGACGAGGTGAAATAACGCGTGCCCGGGCAAAATAACGAGTGCCCGGGCGAAATATCGTGCGCCCAAGCGAAATAACGCGCGCTCGGGCGAAGTAACGGGCGCCCGGGCGAAATAACGCGCGCCCGGACGAAATATCGCCCGCCCGGGCAAAATAAGGCGCGCCTAGGCGAAATAAGGCGCGCCCGGGCGAAATAAGGCACGCCTGGGCGAAATAACGCACGCCCGGGCGAAATAACCAGCCCAGGGCGAAATAACGTGTTCCCTGGTGAAATATCGCGCGCCCAGGCGAAATAACGCGCGCCGGGGCGAAATAAGGCGCGGCCGGGAAAGAAAACGCGCGCCCGGGCGAAATAACGCGCCCCCGGGCAAAATAACGTGCGCCTGGGCGAAATAACGCGTGCCCGGGGGAAATTACGCTTGCCCGTGCAAAATAACGTGTGCCCGGGCAAAATATTGCGCGGACGGGCGACATAACGCTTGTTCGGGCGAAATAACCCGCTCGTGTGAAATAATGCGCGCCCGGGCGAAATAACACGAGCTCGAGCAAAATAACGCGAGCCCGGGCAAAATAATCCGCGCCCGGGCAAAATAACGCGCGCCTAGGAGAAATAAAGAGGGCCCGGGCAAAATCACGCACGCGAGGGCGAAATAACCCACACGAGGGCGAAATAACCCACGCGAGAGCGAAATAACACGCGCCTGATGTAGGCCACTATGTTTGTCACTATAACGGCTAGGGGGATTACACGTACGCGTCTCTATTTCCACTATTACGCTCACACAATAATTAAACGCAGCACACTCACGAACAACGTTATCAACTATTACTAACGTACGGTAGCCACCCCGTTTTAAGATCGAACAAACGACTATAGGTCGTCGTTCTCTCAAGCTAAAAGGATCCACCCGGTCCGAACGAGCGATGGTTGTACCAAAAGAGATCTACCGAAAAGTTCGGTTCGGAAATGGTAGATCTCTCCCAACAAAACGAAAGCGAGGCTCGTCAAACCTCTCGAAAAATTAAACAACTAGAAAGAACAACACATGCAATCAGAAAGATAAACCACGAACGAAAAAACGATTCCAAAGTAACACAAAGGTATTCCACCAAATGAAAATCTAAAAAAATAAGAATCACACAAGAGGTAGAAGATCTCGTTACCCAACCCGAATAGATGATTCCGGTTCACTTTCAAGGATCGTTCTTCCACGACTCCGCCAGAGTTTCGCCGACCGGAGAAAAACTTGTCCGCTTCCTTTGCTTCACGCCGGGATGGAGGAAAACCACAAAGGGAGAAAACACCTTGATCTTGTTCGATTTCACTATGGAAAAGGGCTGATTTGGGGGCTCTTGATGGAGGGGGTTGATCGGTTTTTTTGGGTGAGGGGGAAGACTTTGGACGAATATTGGAAAGGAGGAGGAGGAGGTAGAGAGGAGGGAAAGAAAGGGGGAGGCCGAAATTTTGGAGAGGAGGAGAGGAGAGGAGGAGGAGGAAACGAAGTTTCCAAAAGGGGAAGAGAGAGGAGGGGGGAAATTCAAATTTTGAATTTTGGTTTTCAATTTTTCATTCTCTAAATAAAACCATGAAAGTCCAAGCCTATATATAGGCTTTACAACATACCTTGGCTATATGCAGCCCACATAAAGAAAATAAAAACAATACTAAATGTTTTAAACATTACATGATGAAAATAAAAATGAGAATAAAAATAAACTAAATAATGTTTAAAAGCCTTCATCTCATATAGCTCCACATCATGTAGTCTTCATCTTCATCATGTAGGAGAACGTCGTCGCCGTCGCCGTCATCATCTTCAACATGTAGGAGAACGCCATCGCCGTCGCCGTCGCCGTCATCATCTTCAATATGTAGGATAACGCCGTCGCCGTCACCATCATCATCTTCAACTTTAACACGTTGGGGATTGCCGCCATCAATCCTCCCCCGCTCAAAATAACTCATCACCGATGATTTGGCTTGGAGGTGTTGGCGCCGAAGAACATCATCCAAAAGAACCATCGCCGAGTCCGAAATCCAAGGGTCACCGGAGATCGGGCGAGCACACCATCGTATCACATAACGCTGAATACCACCGCTTGGAGAGGAGAGCAAAAAACCAAATATGAACCTGTCTAGCAAAAAGATTGTCCTGGGGAAACTGGGAAAAGCATTAGGCAAATAAAGAGGAAAAATTTCTTCATCAACAGTCAACGTACCTCCGTTGGAGACCGATGGAGAGGACGATCCAAGAACAAGCTCACCCCCCAACCCAAATGAAAATATAGTGGCACCAAACGTAGAGTTAGATATTTCAAAAGGTGGAAAACACAATGCGTGAAATTGGAAACATTTAAACTAGGGGAATTACCCCATTCAGTGGTTAACTTCAACAGATATGTTGTTTCTCTTAATTGATTAAAAATCCGAAAAGTTCTAACTCGCCAAATCGCCAACGTTTCTATAGTTCCCGAAGGCATCCGTTCTGGGATGAGACGCACCAAGAGTAAACCGAAAACCTTATAAGGAGACACCCTCTTATGTAAGTTAGTGATATATTGATAAGAAGACATGTGTGTGACTAACGCTTCCTTACCGTGCTTATGTAAATTAAGAACAAAAGAGGCAAATACTAGTGCATGTTGACTTGTCATAGAAAATGGCGGTAACGAAACTACATAAGGTGGCACAAACGGAAATAAATATGGTGGTGCAAACGGAAAGTAATAGGGTGGCACTAGCGGAACTACATCAGGAGGCACTAGTAGAATGAAATCAGGTGGTACTAACTGCATGCAGTCCGATGGCACAAAAGATGGCCACGTCATTAACGTGCTCTCAGAGATTTGGTGAATCTTAGAAAATTGAGAGGGTACAGAATTAACGAGACTGTCATCATGACCCAACACAACATCTAATAACACAGGACGCGACATGTCCCAAGGAGGGTCCAGCATGGATGGTAAAACTAATTGACTCAAATCAGGCAAATTAAACGCACAACCCAAAGGATCCACTGGTCGGGTCAACATATCAGGAGGGATTATCGGTAGCACTAACAACGAGAAAGAGTTAAGATTGTATTTAAATTCACACCACGGAGTTAGCATAAGGGGACGCTTATCCGGGTCTACCTCAATAACGACCTCCAAAAGTATAACTCTCTCACTTGGAAATTCTTCCAACTCATAAATTGTGACATCAGTAGCAGTAGAAATCTCAGGAATGGGCGCATCGATAGATTCCGGAGGAGGGGCTACGTCATACCTAGTGTCAAAATATGGATTTATCGTCCAAGTAAAATCCTCCGGGTGCAAGCCATCAAACTCTATCGAAAAATCAAACAAAAGATTTTCCCTCACGATAAACTCATCTGGCTCATCATCACCCAACTCACTCTCTGAATAACACTCTTCACAGGAGGACTCTACCAACTCATCTGAAAGTTCTTCAAACAATAAATGTTGATCATATTGTAAGTCTTCCAAATCAGTTGGGGCATCTATTAATTTGTGATTAGAGAAATCAACTAGAACATCCTCACTTACAAGATCCTCAGGAAAATCAGAGATATTCTCATTAGGTGTAATCGTAGCCTCTAACACGTCGAGGCTTGTATTTTGGAGAGGGCTCTCAACACTAGGGTGATCAGTCACAACGCTAGTGTGGCTAGTAATGGGCAAAGTAATACTCTCACAGGTCAAACTATCATCATCCCAAACATCATCTAATTCATGACTGGGTAAGCTCTTAGCGTAAGATAACTCTTCCGATTCAGCCAGATTGTCAATCGAATTAGGGTCATCAAAAGACTCCACTACGATCAAGATGGATGGCTCCGAAATGTCGTCGAAGGGGAGTGGAGATGATTCCTCATAAGAGAAATCCTCATCAAGGTCACTAGGGTAACCAATCTCCTCAACGTCGCTACACTCGTCAGTGATAATAACCTCATCCTCGGTGATGGGCGCAATCGTAGAATCATCCTCAGACTCATTAGGGGAGTCAATAACTAGATTTAACAGCTCAGGGGGCGACTCTAAGGAGACTACGGGCGTAGTCAGAATAGAATGATCGATAGTGCCAAACCCAGTCGTTTCACTAGTCTCACGTGTCTTGATCGCCTGACTACCCACGAGGATAGGAACACTCTCATAATCAAGTTGGGGTCTAGTGCCCTGGCGGGGAGAAGTAAACTTATGTGACGTCCTAGCACAGGAGTACGGGGTGTCATACTGGTACGGTGTAGGCATAATCATAGGTGGCGTTTCACTTGCATTTTTAGATGACTGAGAACGACAGTGGGGAGGGTAATACTCATCCGTTAATAAATTCTTCATAATATTCCAACCTACAGGTGACTCTTCGAGGGATGTCCCAAAACGTCTCTCCTCATTGAGCCAGAAGGTCTGGGCTCGACTAAATAATTGAAGTCTCGCGACGGGGATCCTCTGGGGGTCCACTATCTGATATCTCTCAAAATAGCGCTCCATAGCCTTTACCCAGCTTAAAAACTCTTGAGTTCCACCTAGCCCATCATAGGTCGGAGCTGGAACTCTAACATGCCTAGATGAGTGCGGTACAACCTGATTAGCTTTTAGGTGGCCAATCAACCCATTAATCTCTTCCACTACCGAACAATGGAAAGGCTTTCTAACGTTCATGACAGAACCTAAAGATTTCATTCGGGAAACGTGAACATCGTAGGCCATTTTTGTTTTAATTTTCAGCGGGAAAATGGGGATAGACTACGCGGAGTAAGTGCACAAATACAAAGAAATATAGTCTGATCCTAATTAATTTTCAAAGATAGATTTGTTCCCGCTAAAATTTCAAAATAATATGTATATATATTTTGATATTCTTGCTGGCAAAAATATGGAGATTATTAATTAAATTTTTTTTCTTAATTTTTGCTAAAAAATAAAAATTTAGGCTGCTATTGGCAGACCACAAAAAAATATTTTTTTGCTTTTTTTATTGTTTGAAAAATTTTGTGCACGTGCGTGTCGGCCTACTAAAATTAAATAGGATGGTGTCAATTAAGAAATTGACACAACCTCCCTCTGATACCAAATTGATGTAGGCCACTATGTTTGTCACGATAACGGCTAAGGGGATTACACGTACGCCTCTCTATTTCCACTATTACGCTCACACAATAATTAAACACAGCACACTCACGAACAACGCTATCAACTATTACTAACGTACGGTAGCCACCCCGTTTTAAGATCGAACAAACGACTATAGGTCGTCGTTCTCTCAAGCTAAAAGGACCCACCCGGTCCGAACGAGCGATGGTTGTACCAAAAGAGATCTACCGAAAAGTTCGGTTCGGAAATGGTAGATCTCTCCCAACAAAACGAAAGCGAGGCTCGCCAAACCTCTCGGAAAATTAAACAACTAGAAAGAACAACACATGCAATCGGAAAGATAAACCACGAACGAAAAAATGATTCCAAAGTAACACAAAGGTATTCCACCAAATGAAAATCTAAAAAAATAAGAATCACACAAGAGGTAGAAGATCTCGTTACCCAACCGGAATAGATGATTCCGGTTCACTTTCAAGGATCGTTCTTCCACGACTCCGCCAGAGTTTCGCCGACCGGAGAAAAACTTGTCCGCTTCCTTTGCTTCATGCCGGGATGGAGGAAAACCACAAAGGGAGAAAACACCTTGATCTTGTTCGATTTCACTATGGAAAAGGGCTGATTTGGGGGCTCTTGATGAAGGGGGTTGATCGGTTTTTTTGGGTGAGGGGGAAGACTTTGGACGAATATTGGAAAGGAGGAGGAGGAGGTAGAGAGGAGGGAAAGAAAGGGGGAGGTCGAAATTTTGGAGAGGAGAAGAGGAGAGGAGGAGGAGGAAACGAAGTTTCCAAAAGGGGAAGAGAGAGGAGGGGGGAAATTCAAATTTTGAATTTTGGTTTTCAATTTTTCATTCTCTAAATAAAACCATGAAAGTCCATGCCTATATATAGGCTTTACAACATACCTTGGCTATATGCAGCCCACATAAAGAAAATAAAAACAATATTAAATGTTTTAAACATTACATGATGAAAATAAAAATGAGAATAGAAATAAACTAAATAATGTTTAAAAGCCTTCATCTCATATAGCTCCACATCATGTAGTCTTCATCTTCATCATGTAGGAGAACGTTGTCGCCGTCGCCGTCATCATCTTCAATATGTAGGAGAACGCCATCGCCGTCGCCGTCGCCATCATCATCTTCAACATGTAGGATAACGTCGTCGCCGTCGCCGTCACCGTCATCATCTTCAACTTTAACACGTTGGTGGTTGCCGCCATCAGCGCCCCGTCAAAATAACGCGTGCATTAGCAAAAGAACGCGCGTGCGGGTGAAATAACGCGCGCCCGGGAGAAATAACGCGCGCCCATGTGAAATAACGCGCGCCCCGGCGAAATAACGTGCGCCCAGGGGAAATAACGCGCGCCCGGGCAAAATAACGTGAGCCCATGAGAAATAACGCTTGTCTGGGAGAAATAATGTGCGCACAGTGCGAAATAACATGCGCCATGGTGAAATAACGCGCGCCCGTGCGAAATAACGCTCCCCCGGGCGAAATAATGCGCCCCCAGCGAAATGACGTGCGCCTGGGCGAAATAATGCGAGCCTGGGCACGCCCGAGCAAAATAACGCGAGCCCGGGAAAAAGAACACGAGACCGGGCGAAATAATCTGCGCCTGGGCAAATAACGCATGCGTGAGCAAAATAATGCACGCTCAGGCAAAATAACGCGCGCAAGGTGGAATTACGCGTGCTCGTGCAAAATAACGCGCTCCCACGCGAAATAATGCGCACCCAGGTGAAATATCGCGCGCCCGGGCGAAATAACGCGCGCCTGGGCAAAATATTGCTCGCCCGGGCGAAAAAACGCGCGCCCTAGAAAAATAACGCGCTCGCAGACAAAATAACACATGTCCGGGCGAAATAACATGCGCCCGGGCGAAATAATGCCTGCTCGGGCGAAATAAACCCGGCTCGGGCGAAATAACGCGCGCTCGGGCAAAATAATGCACGCTCGGGCAAAATAATGCACGCTCGGGCAAAATAACGCGAGCCCGGGCCAAATAACGCGAGCCCGGGCGAAATAATCCACTCCCGGGAAAATAACTCGGGTGTCAGCGAAATAATACGCGCCCTAGTGAAATAACGCGCACACGGGGGAAATAACGCATTCCCGGGCAAAATAACGCGCGTCCAGACATATTAACGCGCGGCCGAGCAAAATATCGCGCTCCTGGGCGAAATAACGCGCGCCCGAGCGAAATATCACGCGCTCGGTCAAAATATCGCACGTCCGAGCGAAAAATCGTGTGCTCGGGCGAAAAAACACGCGCCCGTGCAAAATACGTGTCCCGCCTGTAATATCACGCGCACGGGCGAAATAACACGCGCCCTGGCGAAATAATGGGTATCCGGGAGAAATAACCCCCGCCCGAGTGAAATAATGCGCGTCCAGGCGAAATAACGCGAGCTCGGGCGAAATAATCCGCGCCTGGGCAAATAACGCGCAGGGGAGCGAAATAAAGTGTGCCCGGGCGAAATAACGGGTGCCCGGGCAAAATATCGCGCGCCCGGGCGAAATAACGCGTGCCCGGGCAAAATAACGCGCGCCTGGGCGAAATATCGTGCGCCCGGGTGAAATAACGCGCGCCCGGGCGAAATAACCCGCACCCGGGCAAAATAACGGTCGCCCCAGAGAAAAAACGTGCACCCGGGCAAAATAACGCGTGCTAGTGCGAAATAACGCTTGCCCGGGTAAAATAACGCGTGACAGGGCGAAATAACGCGCGTCCGAGCGAAATAATGCCCAGCTAATAACGCGCAGCCTGGAGAAATAATGCGCGTCCAAGCGAAATAACGCGCGGCCGGGCAAAATACCGCGCATCCGGGCGAAATAACGCGCGATTGGCGAAATAAAGCGCGCACGGCGAAATAACGCGCGGTCGGGCGAAATAACGCGCGCCCGGGCGAAATAACTTGTGCCTAGGCGAAATAACAAGCACGCGGTCAAAACAACGCGCGCGCGGGCAAAACAACGTGCGCCCCCGCCAAATAACATGTGCGATGGCGAAATAACATGTGCGATGGCGAAATAACGCGCGCTCGGGCGAAATAACGCATGCCCAGGAGAAATAACACTCCCCCGAGCGAAATAACGCGCGCCCCGATGAAATAACGCGCGGCCGGGCAAACAATGCGCGCTTGAGCTAAATAAAATGCGCCATGGTGAAATAACACGTGCCCGACCGAAATATCACGCGCCCGAGCAAAATATCACGCGCCTGGGCGAAATAACGCGCTCCCGAGCGAAATAACACCGCGCCCGGGCAAAATAACGGGCACCCAGGCAAATAACGCGCGCCCGGGCGAAATAACGTGCGCTCGGGCGAAATAACGCGCGCCCGAGCGAAATAACGCTCGCTCGTGCAAAATAACGCGTGCCCGTGCAAAATAACGCGTGCCTGTGGGAAATAACGCGTGATCAAGCGAAATAACCCGCTCGGGTGAAATAATGCGCGCCCGAGCGATATAGCGCGAGCGAAATAAGGCGCCCCGTGCAAAAAAATGCTCGCCCGTTCGAAATAACGCTCGCCCGGGCAAAATAACGCGTGCTCGGGCGAAATTAGGCGCCCCGACGAAATAACGTGCGCCCGGACGAAATAATACGTGCCCGGGCAAAATAACGCGCCCGGGAAAATAACGCGCGCTCCGACGAAATAACGCGCGCCCCGTCGAAATAATGCGCCCCGGGGCGAAATAACGCGTGCCCCGACGAAATATCGCGCGCCCCGTCGAAATAACGTGCGCCGGGGAGAAATAACGCGCACCCGGGCAAAATAACGTGCGCCCGGGGAAATATCGTGCGCCCACGCGAAATGACGCTCGTCGGGGCGAAATATCGCGCACCCGGGCAAAATAACGCGCGCCCGTTCGAAAGAACCTGCACCAGGGCGAAATAATGCGTGCCCGGGCGAAATACGCGCGTCGGGCCAAATAACGTGCAGCCGGCCGAAATAACGCGCGACCGGGCGAAATAACGCGCGGTCGGGCGAAATAACGCGCGCCCATGCAAGTAACGCTCGCCCGGGCAAAATTAAGCACGCCCGGGCGAAATTACGCTTGCCTATGCAAAATAACGCGTGCCCGGGCGAAATATCATGCGCACGGGCGAAATAACACGTGATTGGGCAAAATAACCCCCGCCCGGGTGAAATAATGCGCGCCCGGGCGAAATAATACGAGCTCGAGCAAAATAGCGCGAGCCCGGTCAAAATAATCCGTGCCAGGGCGAAATATCACGTGCCCGTTAGAAATAAAGCACGCACGGGCAAAATAACGCACGCCCAGGTGAAATAAAGAGGGCCCGGGAAAAATAACGCACGCGAGGGCGAAATAACCCACACGAGGGCGAAATAACGCACGCGAGAGCGAAATAACACGCGCCCCGTCAAAATAAAGTACGCCCGGGCAAAAGAACGCGCGTGCGGGTTAAATAACGCGCGCCCGGGAGAAATAACGCACACCCAGGGGAAATAACGCGCGCCCGGGCGAAATAACGTGCGCCCAGGAGAAATAACACATGTCTGGGAGAAATAACGCCCTCCCAGGGGAAATAACGCGCGCCTGGGCGAAATAACGTGCGCCCAGGGGAAATAACGCACGCCCAAGGGAAAAAACGCACGCTCGTGCGAAATAACAATCGCCCGGGCGAAATAACGCGCGCCCATAAGAAATGACGCGCGCCTGGGCGAAATAATGCGAGCCTGGGCGAAATAACGCGAACCCGGGAAAAATAACGCGAGCCCGGGCGAAATAATCTTTGCCCGGGAAAATTAACGTGCGCGTGAGCGAAATAAAGTGCGTCCGGGAGAAGTAATGCGCGCACGGGGGAAATTACGAGTGCTCGTGCAAAATAACGCGCTCCCGTGCGAAATAACGTGCACAAGGGTGAAATATCGCGTGCCTAGGAGAAATAACGCGCGCCCGGGCGAAATAATGCGCGCCTGGGCGAAATAATGCACGCCTGGGCGAAAAAACGCGCGCCCAGGAAAAATAACGCGCTCGCTGACAAAATAGCACGCGTCAGGGAGAAATGACACGCGCCCGGGCAAAATAACGTGCGCCCATGGGAATAAGCCGCGCCCCTGCGAAATAACCCGGGCCCGGGCAAAATAATGTGCGCCCTGGTGAAATAACACCCGCCCCGGCGAAATAATGTGCGCCCACGCAAAATAACGCGCGCCCGTGAGAAATAACGCGCGCCCGGGCAAAATAACGCGCGCCCGAGCCCATAACTCGTGCTCGGGCGAAATAACGTTCGCCCGTGCAAAATAACGCGTGCCCGGGCGAAATAACGCGCGCCCGGGAGAAATAACGCGTGCCCGGGAGAAATATCGCGCGCACGGGCGAAATAACGCGCTATCGGGCAAAATAACCCCCGCCCGAGTGAAATAATGCGCGCCCAGGAGAAATAACACGAGCTCGAGCAAAATAACACGAACCCGGGCAAAATAATCCGCGCCCGGTGGAAATATCGCGCGCCCGTGAGAAATAAAGCGCGCCCGGGCAAAATAACGCGTACCCAGAAGAAATAAAGAGGGCCCGGGTAAAATAACGCACGCGAGGGCGAAATAACCCACGCGAGAGCAAAATAACACGCGCCCCAACAAAATAACGTGCGCCCGGGCAAAGGAACGCGTGCACGGATGAAATAACTCGCGCCTGGGAGAAATAACGTGTGCCCAGGGGAAATAACGCGCGTCCGGGTGAAATAACGTGCGTCAAGGGGAAAAACGCATGCCCAGGGGAAATAACGCGCGCCCATGCGAAATAACGCTCGCCGGCACGAAATAACGCCCGCCCCAACAAAATAATGCGCGCCTTGGCGAAATAATGCGAGCCTGGGCAAAATAACGCGCCCGGGCGAAATAACGTGCGCCCGGGAGAAATAACGCGTGCCCGAGCGAAATAATGTGCCCAAGCGAAATAAAGCGTGATCTGACGATATAACGCGCGCCCCGTCGAAATACCTTGCGTCGAGGGGAAATAACGCGCGCCCGGGCGAAATAAAGCACGAACGGGCGAAATATCGCGCTCCCGGGCGAAATAACGCGCGCCTGGGCGAAATAAAGCGCGAACGGACGAAATATCACGCGCTCGGGCGAAATAATGCGCGCCCGGGCGAAATAAGTTGCACTCGTGTGAAATAACGCTCGCCCCGGCGAAATAATGTGCGCCCGGGAAAAATAACGCATGCCCGTGCGAAATAACGCGTGCCCGGGAAAAATAACGCGTGCCAGGGCTAAATAACGCGCGCCCGGGCGAAATAAATCTTGGCCAATAACGCGCGGCCAGGAGAAATAACGCGCGTCCGGGCAAAATAATGTGTGGCCAGGCGAAATAACGCGCGACCCATCGAAATAATGCGCGCTTGGCGAAATAACGCGCGCACGACGAAATAACGCGTGGCCGGGCAAAATAACGCGCGCGGGGGCGAAATAACTCTTGTCCGGGCGAAATAACGCACGCCCAGTCAGAACAACGCGCGCACGAGCAAAACAACGTGCGCCCAGGGGAAATAACGCGCGCCCGTGCGAAATAAAGCTCGCCGGTGCATAATAACGCGCGCCCGGGCAAAATAACGAAAGCCCGTGCGAAATAATCTGCGCCCGGGCGAAATAACGCGCACACGGGAGAAATAACGCGTGCACGGGCAAAATTACGCATGTACGTGCGAAATAACGCGTGCTCGGGCAAAATAACTCGCTCGGGCAAAATAACGTGCTCCCGGGCGAAATAACGTGTGCTCAGGCAAAATAATGTGCCCTGGCGAAATAATGCGTGCCCCGATGAAATAACGCGCGCCCTGTTTAAATAACGTGCGTCGGGGCGAAATAACGTGCGCCCTGGCAAAATAACGCGCGCCCGGGCGAAATATCGCGTGCCCGAGCGAAATAACGCGCGTCCATGTAAAATAACGCGCGCCCGGGCGAAATAAAGTTTGAACGGGCGAAATATCGCGCGCCCGGGCGAAATAACGCGCGCCCGGGCTAAATAAAGCGCGAACAAACGAAATATCGTGCGCCCGGGCGAAATAACGCGGGCCCGGGCGAAATAAAGCGCGAACGGGCGAAATATCGCGCGCCCGGGCGAAATAAAAAGCGCTCGAGCGAAATAAAGTGCGCGTGAGCGAAATAAGCGCACGGGCGAAATAACGCGTGCCCAGGCGAAATAACGCGCCCGGGCGAAATAACGAGCTCCCGGGCGAAATAACACGCGCCCCGTCGAAATAACGCACGACGGGGCGAAATAACGCGCGCCCGAGCAAAATAACGCGTGCCCGGGCGAAATATCGCGCGCCCGGGCGAAATAACACGCGCCCTGGCGAAGTAACGGGCGCCTGGGCGAAATAACGCGCGCCCGGACGAAATATCACCCGCACAGGCGAAACAAGGCGCGCCCGGGCGAAATAACGCGCGCCCGGGCGAAATAACGCTCGCCCGGGCGAAATAACCCGCCCCAGGCGAAATAACGTGTGCGCGGGTGAAATATCGTGCGTCGGGGCGAAATAACGCGCGCTCGGGAGAAATAACGCGCACCCGGGCAAATAACACGCGCCCGGGCGAAATAACGCGCGTCCGGGCGAAATAACACGCGCCCAGGCGAAATTATGCTTGCCCGTGCAAAATAACGCGTGCTCGGGCAAAATATCGCGTGCACGGGCGACATAACGCGTGTTCGGGCAAAATAACCCACCCGGGTGAAATAATGTACGCCTGGGCAAAATAACACGAGCTCGAGCAAAATGACGCGAGCCCGGGCAAAATAATCCGCGCCCGGGAAAAATAACGCGCGCCCAGGAGAAATAAAGAGGACCCGAGCAAAATAACGCACGCGAGGGCGAAATAACCCACACGAGGGCGAAATAACCCACACGAGAGCGAAATAACACGCGCCCCGTCAAAATAACGCACGACCGGGCAAAAGAACGCGCGTGCTGGTGAAATAGCGCGCGCCCGGGAGAAATAACGCGCGCTCATGGGAAATAACGCGCGCCCGGGCGAAATAACGTGCGCCCAGGGGAAATAACGCGCGCTCGGGCGAAATAACATGAGCCCATGTGAAATAACGCGTGCCTGGGAGAAATAATGTGCGCCCAGTGCGAAATAACGTGCGCCCAGGTGAAATAACGCGCGCCCAAAGAAAAAAATGCGCGCCCGTGCGAAATAACGCTCCCCCGGGTGAAATAACGCGCGCCCCAACGAAATGACGCGCGCCTGGGCGAAATAATGCGAGCCTGGGCACGCCCGACCAAAATAACGCGAGCCCGGGAAAAATAACGCGAGCCCGGGCGAAATAATCTGCGCCTGGGCAAATAACACGTGCGAGAGCAAAATAATGCATGCTAAGGCGAAATAACGCGCGCAAGGTGGAATTACGCGTGCTCGTGCAAATTAACGCGCTCCCACGCCAAATAACGCGCACCCGGGTGAAATATCGCGTGCCCGGGCGAAATAACGCGCGCCCGGGCGAAATATTGCTCGCCCGGGCGAAAAAACACGCGCCCCGGAAAAATAACGCGCTCGCCGACAAAATAACACGTGCCCGGGCGAAATAACATGCGCCCGGGCGAAATCATGCCTGCCCGGGCGAAATAACCCCCGCCCGGGCGAAATAAAGCGCGCTCGGGAAAAATAATGCACGCTCGGGCAAAATAATGCACGCTTGGGCGAAATAACGCGAGCCCGAGCAAATAACGCGAGTCCGGGCGAAATAATCCACGCCCGGGAAAATAACTCGAGCGTCAGCGAAATAATACGCGCCCTAGTGAAATAACGCGCGCACGGGGGAAATAACGCATTCCCGGGAAAAATAACGCGCGTCCGGGCGTATTAACATACGGCCGAGCAAAATATTGCATTCCCGGGCGAAATAACGCGCGCCCGGGCGAAATAACGCCTGCCCGAGCGAAATATCAAGCGCTCGGTCAAAATATCGCACGCCCGAGCGAAAAATCGTGTGACCGGGCGAAAAAACACGCTCCCGTGCAAAATACGTGTGTCCGCCCGAAATATCGCGTGCACGGGCGAAATAACGCGCGCCCTGGCGGAATAATGCGTATCCGGGAGAAATGACCCCCGCCCGAGTGAAATAATGCGCGCCCAGGCGAAATAACGCGAGCCCGGGCGAAATAATTCGCGCCCGGGCAAATAACACGTAGGTGAGCGAAATAAAGTGTGCCCGGGCGAAATAACGGGTGCCCGGGAAAAATATCGCGCGCCCGGGCGAAATAACGCGTGCCCGAGCGAAATAACACGCGCCTGGTCGAAATATCGTGCGCCCGGGAGAAATAGCGCGCGCCCGGGCAAAATAACCCGCACCCGGGCAAAATAACGGTCTCCCCAACGAAATAACGTGCGCCCGGGCAAAATAACGCGTGCTAATGCGAAATAACGCTTGCCCGGGTAAAATAGCGCGTGACAGGGCGAAATAACGCGCGTTCGAGCGAAATAATGCCCAGTTAATAACGGGCGGCCTGGAGAAATAACGCGCGTCCGAGTGAAATAACGCGCGGCCGGGCAAAATACTGCGCGGCCGGGCGAAATAACGCGCGCTTGGCGAAATAAAGCGCGCATGGAGAAATAACGCGCGGTCGGGCGAAATAACCCGCGCCCGGGCGAAATAGCTTGTGCCTAGGCGAAATAACGCGCGCGCGGTCAGAAGAACGCGCGCGAGGGCAAAACAACGTGCGCCCCGGCCAAATAACATACGCGATGGCGAAATAACGCGCGCTCGGGCGAAATAACGCATTCCCGGGCGAAATAACACTCGCCCGAGCGAAATAACGTGCGCCCCGATGAAATAACGCGCGGCCGGGCAAACAATGCGTGCTTGAGCTAAATAAAATGCGCCAGGGCGAAATAACGCGTTCCCGAGCGAAATATCACGCGCCCGGGCGAAATATCACGCGCCTGGGTGAAATAACGCGCTCCCGAGCGAAATAACACCGTGCCTGGGCAAAATAACGGGCACCCGGGCAAATAACGCGTGCCCGGGCGAAATAACGTGCGCTCGGGAGAAATAACGCGCGCCCGAGCGAAATAACGCTCGCTTGTGCCAAATAACGCGTGCCCGTGCAAAATAACGCGTGCCCGTGCGAAATAACGTGTGATCAAGCGAAATAACCCGCTCGGGTGAAATAATGCGTGCCCGAGCGATATAGCGCGAGCGAAATAAGGCACCCCGTTCAAACAAACACGCGCCCGTGCGAAATAACGCTCGCCCGGGCAAAATAACGCGTGCTCGGGCGAAATAAGGCGCCCCGACGAAATAACGTGCGCCCGGGCGAAATAATGCGTGCCCTGGCGAAATAATGCGCCCGGGCGAAATAACGCGCGCTCCGACGAAATAACGCACGCCCCGTCGAAATAATGCGCCCCGGGGAAAAATAACGCGCGCCCCGGAGAAATATGTGCGCGTCGTCGAAATAACGCGCGTCGGGAAGAAATAACGCACACCCGGGCGAAATAACGTGCGCCCGGGGAAATATCGCGCGCCCACGCGAAATAACGCGTGCCGGGGCGAAATAGCACATGCCCAGGCGAAATATCGCGCGCCCGGGCGAAATAACGTGCGCCCGGGCGAAATAACGTGCGCCCGGGCGAAAGAACCCGCACCAGGGAGAAATAACGCGTGCCCGGGCGAAATACGCGCGCCGGGCGAAATAACGCGCGGCTGGGCGAAATAACGCGCGGCCGGGCGAAATAACGCACGCCCGTGCAAGTAACGCGCGCCCGGGCGAAATTATGCGTGCCCGGGAAAAATTACGCTTTCCTATGCAAAATAATGCGTGCCCGGGCGAAATATCGCGCGCACGGGCAAAACAACGCGTGATCGGGCGAAATAACCCCCGCACGGGTGAAATAATGCGTGCCCGAGCGAAATAATACGAGCTCGAGAAAAATAGCGCGAGCCTGGGCAAAATAATCCGTGCCAGGGAGAAATATCGCGCGCCCGTTAGAAATAAAGCACGCATGAGCAAAATAACGCACGCTCAGGAGAAATAAAGAGGGCTCAGGCAAAATAACGCATGCGAGGGCGAAATAACCCACACGAGGGCGAAATAACGCACGCGAGAGCGAAATAACACGCGCCCCGACAAAATAAAGCACGCCCGGGCAAAAGAACGCGCGTGCGGGTGAAATAACGCGCGCCCGGGAGAAATAACGCGCGCCCAGGGGAAATAACGCGCGCCCGGGCGAAATAACGTGCGCCCAGGAGAAATAACACATGTCTGGGAGAAATAACGCCCTCCCAGGGGAAATAACGCGCGCCTGGGCGAAATAACGTGCGCCTAGACGAAATAACGCACGCCCAAGGGAAAAAGCGCCCGTGCGAAATAACAATCGCCCTGGCGAAATAACGCGCGCCCCTACGAAATGACGCGCGCCATGGCGAAATAATGCGAGCCTGGGCGAAATAACGCGAACCCGGGAAAAATAACGCGAGCCCGGGCGACATAATCTTCGCCTGAGCAAAATAACGTGTGCATGAGCAAAATAATGCGCATCCGGGCAAAGTAATGCGTGCACGGGGGAAATTACGCGTGCTCGTGCAAAATAACGTGCTCCCGTGCGAAATAACGTGCACAAGGGTGAAATATCGCGTGCCCAGGAGAAATAACGCACGCCCGGGCGAAATAATGCGCTCCCGGGCGAAAAAACGTGCGCCCGGGAAAAATAACGCACTCGCAGACAAAATAACACGCGTCAGGGAGAAATGACACGCGCCCGGGCAAAATAACGCTCGCCCATGGGAATAAGCCGCGCCCCTGCGAAATAACGCACACCCGAGAAAAATAACGCGCTCCCGTGCGAAATAACACGTGCCCGGGAGAAATAACGCGTGCCCGGGCGAAATAACGCGCGCCCGAGAGAAATAACGCGTGCCTGGGCCAAATATCGTGCGCACAGTCGAAATAACGAGTGATCGGGCGAAATAACCCCCGCCCGGGTGAAATTATGTTGGCTCGGGCAAAATAACACGAGCTCGAACAAAATAACGCGAGCCCTGACAAAATAGTCCGCGCCCGGGCGAAATATCACGCGCCCGTGAGAAATAAAGCAAGCCCGAGCAAAATAATGCGCTCCCAGGAGAAATAAAGAGGGTCTGAGCAACATAGCGCACGCGAGGGCGAAATAACCCACACGAGGGCGAAATAACCCACGCGAGAGCGAAATAACACGCGCCCCATCAAAATAACGCAAGCCCGGGCAAAAGAACGCGCGTTCGGGTGAAATAACGCACGTGTGGGCGAAATACCGCGCATGCGGGCGAAATAACGCGCGCCCGGGTGAAATAAGGCGCGCTCGGGCAACATATCGCGCGCTCGGGCGAAATAACGCACGCCCGGGCTAAAAAACGCGCGCCCGGGAGAAATATCGCGCGCCTGGGCGAAATAACGTGCGCCCGGGCGAAATAACGTGCGCCCGGGCGAAATAACGCGCGCCCCGGCGAAATAAAGTGCGCCCCGACGAAATAACACGCGCCCAAGCAAAATAACGCGCGCCCGTGCGAAATAACGCGTGCCCGGGTAAAATAACGCACACACATGGGAATAACGCGCGCCCCTGCGAAATAACGTGCGCCCGGGCGAAATAACGTGTGCCCCGGTAAAATAACGCGCGCCCCGGCGAAATAACTTGCGCCCACGCAAAATAATGCGCTCTCGTGCGAAATAACTTGCGCCCGAGCAAATAACTCGTGCTCGGGCGAAATAACGCGGGCCCGGGCGAAATAACGCGCGCCCAGGCGAAATAGCGCGCGCTCGGTTGAAATAACGCGTGCCCGGGCGAAATATCGCACGCACAGTCGAAATAACGCGTGATCGGGCGAAATAACCCCTGCCCGGGTGAAATAATGTGCGCCCGGGCAAAATAACACGAGCTCGAGCAAAATAACGCGAGCCCGGGCAAAATAGTCCGCGCCCGGGCGAAAAATCGCGCGCCCGTGAGAAATAAAGTGTGCCCGAGCAAAATAATGCGTGCCCAGGAGAAATAAAGAGGGTCCGGGCAAAATAACGCACGCAAGGGCGAAATAACCCACAAGAAGGCGAAATAACCCACGCGAGAGCGAAATAACACGCGCCCCGTCAAAATAACGCACGTTCGGGCAAAAGAATGCTCGTGTGGGTGAAATAACGCGCGCCCGGGAGAAATAACGTGCGCCTAGGGGAAATAACGCGCGCCCGGGCGAAATAATGCGCGCCCGGGCAAAATAACGCGTGGCCCGGGCAAAATAACGCGCGCCCCGGTGAAATAACGTGCACCCGAGCAAATAACGTGCGCTCGGGCAAAATAATACGCGCCCGAGCAAATAACTCGTGCTCTGGCAAAATAACGCGCGCCCGAGCAAATAACTCGTGCTCGGGCAAAATAACGCGCGCCCGAGCAAATAACTCGTGCTCGGGCCAAATAACGCGCGCCCGAGTAAATAACTCGTGCTCGGGCGAAATAATATGCGCTCGGGCGAAATATCCCGCGCCCGTGCAAAATGACGCGTGGCCGAGCGAAATATCCCACGCACGGGCGAAATAATGCCCGCCCGGGCAAAATAACGCATGATCGGGCGAAATAACCCCCGCCCGGGTGAAATAATGCGCGGTCTGGCAAAATACGCAAGACCGAGCGAAATAATGCGAGCCCGGGAAAAATAATCCCCGCTCGAACAAAATATCGCGCGCCCGGGATAAATAAATTGTGCCCGGGCAAAATAACGCGCGCCCAGGAGAAATAAAGAGCGCCCGGGCAAAATAACGCGCCCCCAGGCGAAATAAACCATGCGAGGGCTAAATAACCTACGCGAGAGCGAAATAAAACGCTCCCCGGCAAAATAACGCTCGCTCGGGCAAAAGAACGGGCGCGGGGGTGAAATAACGTGCGCTCGGGGGAAATAATCCGCTCCCGGGGGAATAACGCGCGCCCGGGCAAAATATCGCGCGCCCGGGCATTATAACGCACACCCAGGCGAAATAACGCGCGCCCGGGCAAAATAACTCGTGCTCGGGAGAAATAACGCACGCTCGAGCGAAATAACGTGCTCCCGAGCGAAATAATGCCCGTCGGGGCAAAATATCAAGCGCCCGGGCGAAATAACGCTCGCTAGGGCGAAATAACGTGTGCCCGTGTAAAAAAACGCCCCGCTTAGGCGAAATATCGCGCGTATGGGAAAATAACGTCGCCCGGGAGAAATAACGCGTGATCGGGCGAAATAACCCCTGCCCGGGTGAAATAATGTGCGTCCGGGCAAAATAATGCGAGCCCGAGCGAAATAACGCGAGCCCGGGCAAAATAATCCGCGCCCGGGCAAAATATCGCGTGCCCGGGAGAAATAACGTGCGCCCATGCAAAATAACGAGTGCCCGAGCGAAATATCGCGCGCACGGGCGAAATAACGCCCGCCCGTGCGAAATAACACGTGATCGGGAGAAATAACCTGCCCGGGTGAAATAATGCGCGCTCGGGAGAAATATCGCGAGCTCGAGCAAAATAACGCGAGCCCGGGCAAAATAATCCGCGCCCGGCCGAAATATCGCGCGCCCGTGAGAAATAAAGCACGCTCGGGCAAAATAACGTGCGCCCAGGAGAAATAAAGAGCGCCCGGGAAAAGAACGCGCACCCAGGCGAAATAACCAACACGAGGGCGAAATAACCCACGTGAGAGCAAAATAACACGCGCCCCGGCAAAATAACGCGTGCCCGGGAGAAAAGAACGCGCGCCCGGGAGAAATAACGTGCGCCTAGGGGAAATAACGCGCGCCCAGGGGAATTAACGCGCGCCCATGCGAAATAACGCTCGTCGGCACGAAATAACGCGCGCCCCAATGAAATAATGCGCGCCCGGGCGAAATAATGCGAGCCTGGGCGAAATAATGCACGCACGGGCGAAATAACGCGTGCACGGGCGAAATAACGCGTGCTCGGGCGAAATAACGCGTGCTCGGGCGAAATAACGCTCCCGGGCGAAATAACGTGCGTTCGAGAGAAATAACGCATGCCCGGGCGAAATTATGTGCCCAGGTGAAATAAAGCGTGCCCCGGCGAAATAACGCGCGCCCCGTCGAAATAACGCATGTCGGTGCTAAATAACGCGCGCCCGGGCGAAATAACGCACGTCGGGCGAAATATTGCGCGCCCGAGCGAAATATCGCGCCCCATATAGTATCTTGAAATAACACACGCCCCTATAGTATCTTGAAAACCATAGGAATAACCCCTATTTTCTTTTAACTCAAATAAACCTCAGGCATAGTTATGATCAGCGTCAAACCCGCTCATACCTTGTTCGACATGGGTGCCTCGCACTCGTTCGTCTCAGAGTCTTTCTTCGAAGGGCTGGAAGGTGTAGAGAGATTCACGGGCATCAATAGGAGGGTGCGTCTGCCTGATGGATCCAAGCTGCAGACCACCTCCCATTGCAATATGGAGGTTGAAATTGGAGGGAAGGCTTTTGAGGCACCGGCAACAATCCTACGATTACCAGACTTTGACCCGATCTTGGGCATGACGTGGCTGCACTGGAATCATGCCCAGATCGACTTCCCGTCAAAAAGGATCACCCTGAGGCATGGCGACTCCTATGTCGTCATCGAAGGTATTAGACCGATCCATCTTATGTTGTTATCATCTGTACAGGCATTAAAGGCCCATGAGCAGGGAGAGGAGGTCTACCTTATCTACTTCGAGATGGTGGTAACAGAGACTTCTATAGCTGATATCCCGGTGGTTCGAGATTTCTCTGATGTATTCCCGTAGAAATTGCTCGGACTACCGCCAGCTAGGGATGTGGATTTCCGGATACAACTAGTGTCGGGGGCAAGGCCAGTGTCTCGGGCACCGTACCGGATTACTCCCAGAGAGTTGGCAGAATTTAGGACTCAGCTTCAAGAACTTGTGGAATCAGGATTTGTGCGTCCAAGTTCATCGTCGTGGGGTGCACCAGTACTTTTTGTGAAGAAGAAGGACGGATCGTTGCGGCTGTGCATAGATTACAAGGAGCTGAACCGGTTGACGGTCCGCAATACTTACCCATTTCCCCAGATAGACGAGTTATTTGACCAGCTTCATGGGGCCTTCTAGTTCTCTAAGCTGGATTTGAGATCCGGTTACTACCAGCTGCGCATCCGGGAAGAGGACATACCGAAGACGGCTTTTAGTTCACGATATGGGTTATACGAGTTCACGGTGATGCCTTTTGGGCTCACGAATGCCCCCTCCGCATTCATAAGTCTAATGAACCGTGTATTTGAGCCCTACTTGAACCGCTTCATTATACTATTCATTGACGACATTCTGATCTACTCCTGGATGAAGGAAGGGCACACGGAGCATTTGGCACAGGTGCTGGAGAAATTGAGGGAGCACCAGTTATATACAAAGTTTTCTAAATGCCAGTTCTGGCTGCAAGAGGTGGCATTTCTGGGACACGTTGTCAGTGGAGCCAGGCTAGCGGTGGATCCAGCCAAGATAGAGGCAGTACGAGATTGGCCATGACGGAAGATAGCATCAGATATTCGCAGCTTCTTGGGGCTTGCTGGATACTACCGCAATTTTGAGGAGGGATTTTCTAGAATAGCACTTCCCCTCACGTCCTAGACAAAGAAAGAGGCAGCGTTCGTTTGGTCGGATAAGTGTGAGGCAGCATTCTAGGAGTTAAAGGACCGGCTCACCTCATCCCCTTTCCTTGCACTCCCATCTTGGAATGAAGGGTTTCAGATTTACACGGATGCTTCATATGAAGGGATGGGTGCTGTACTTGTAAGACCCCCTTTTTTTTCTTTTTCAACCACCGGGGTCTTAGCCCAGAATTGCCGCTTTACGGTGGCATCGACCCACGGGAAGGCCGCCACTACAAAACGTCAATTCTGCCAGCCCTTTTCGATCATAAGAGAGAGAAGTAAGTGTACACTGAATGTAAATGAGTCCACAGAAACATATATTAATAGAAATCACAACCAGTCCATCAATAGGTAATAATAGAAAGTACTGCAAAGATCAGCTCAGATGAAATATAGATGAAACGGGCTCGAGCCTGGTACATCAGAGTCCTCACTACAAATCACTCATCGCAGAAGCTATAAAAAGCACTAAACACTCACGGAGCTGGTCACAGGTGCTCCGGTGCTATACTGGCCCACCTCCATGCGCACCGTACGCCGCTGGTGCTGGTCCCTGGGCTGCTGGTCCCTGTCTCCCATCTGGAGCTCCTGTAATGTTGTGGTTCGAAAACCATTAGTCATAAAGACTAAGCCTTATCATCCCCTACCCCTCCCCCCACAACTCCTAAGCACCGAGCGGAGAGGAGGAAAGGGAAGCTACAAAGGTGGAGAATAATCAAACGGATGACAGTGGAACTAGTCTAACAATTATTCATGGTGTATAAACAACTAATTGAAATAAATTACACTTAGCAGTTCTACGATAGTGAGCAGTAAAGTAAACATATAGTAAGCAGTATATATGTAAGAAGACAAATAGAAAACAAATAAGTAACCTTAACTTATATGAATGCTCATACAAACTTATAAGTTAAGGGGTCTTCTGCAAGGCTCCCATCGTATAAAACATCCCATACCGATTTATACGTTGGGGTGTCGGTTGTATGCAAATATGAGTGTAGTGATATGATATGTCATGATTCATGCAAGTGCAACCCACGCACACGACTCTATGCGCACAGACCTTTAGTTCCCCCTGCTCGGGCAGCTAGCTTCACTCCCAGGAACCTCCGTAGTGGCAAACAGAGACAGTGGGTCGGGCCCCCAACTCCTAGGTGGGTATCCACACTACCGGGCCTAGCACTCCTGTACGCCCCTAGAAGAACAAAACCTAGAGTATCCGCGTACTTGTGTTGGCTATATCCACCAGACTTTCTTTGGCTAAGTGTCCCACACCGCCGAGTCAACGTACCGATGTCGGTGTGAATGACAATCAAATACCGAAGACCCACCACCTTATTCTGTACTCAAACCCTCGAGCCCTCGGCTCCCCGGATTGTCCCGTCCGTGCATTTACCTTCAGAGCTACCGTCTGAAAGGCAACCAAACCAACTTATTCTACCTCCCTAGCTACCGGGGTGTGAGAGTGTGCAACCCTAGATATTCTAGTTGCTCTTTTAGTTTATTATTCCTACGGTTTATGTTAGCCCAGGACTGCCCCCGGTATTCCCTGTGAGGCGCTCTCAAAGGGCATTAGGAACTATGATGGTAGCTGAAGCCCATAGTTCCCTTTCGCAAGGCACTTACTTTTATTGGTTATTACCCATTACCCGATCCCATTCAAATTACTTTGGACCTAACCTAGTGTATTGAGACTCTTCCTCTCTAACCGGGGTGGACGATCTTTCGTCGTTCCCGAACACCACTTAACACTAGCAAATCTCACACTCTACCTATCCTGACTTACAATAATGAACTTAATTTAACTTGCCCTATCCAAACAAGCAAACTACCAAAATTCCATCTCCCCAAGTTCATTACCCACTCTAGTTCAGTTTCTGTGGTTTTACTATATGCAGACCATCCTAAGCTACATGAGGTATATAAGGGGAGGTACTCCAAATTGTTTTCCAAATCTCCTATAAAATTTACTGGAGGTCTATCATGACATAATTAGCCTAAATCCAGAAATTTATAATTTTCCTAATTAATCTGATATTTTTTTAATTTTTCCAAAAGATTGGCCATGGGTAATTTTAAACATGAACTACATGATCTTCTTAAGTAATGGCCACCCAAAAATTATGATACTAAATAAAAGCAAGGTATAATCAATACTAATTATCAGGATTTTACAAAAAGTATTTAGCCACTAATTAATTTATCTATTATAATCTCATTAATCCTATGTAAAGAAGGAAGTACTGAAATTACTCATCATAAAATTATAGAAAAATTACTGAGTATTAATATGGTACATAAAAAGTCATTGTGCAAAGATCATAATTTTACAGGCTTGCTAGACATCAAAATAGATTTAATTAAGTTTTCATGGGAAATAACACTTAATGAAGCAAGCCTTAGAATTAAACTTATAAAAATTCCATAAAAATTTACAGAGCTTTAACATCATATTACAAGTTTTCTGCCTAAAGTTCATCAATTTCCAGAAAGTATTTTCTCCAAAATAAATTTATAAGCAAATAATATAAACTACTACATTGTTAATGAAGTATCCAAAATAATGATCCTAAATTCATAATAAAATCTTCAAGGCTTGTAATAACCTTAAAAACTACTCTACCCAAATCTCATCACTGTTCAGTGAGTTTTAGTGACATTTTCTATCTCTACAAGTTTTGTGCCCTAAACTAGGGTTAGGGTTTGAGGGACTTATTTACTTTAAAATCCATTTAGATTCCTACCAGAGTATTTTAGCTACCCTAGAATTCTATTTACCAAGTTTCAAATCATAACCAGGTCATTTGACCACTTGCCCTTCACAACCCATCAAGAGCCATCCTTAGGGTTTGGGCTTGGGTCCTAGGGCAAACTTACCCCAATCAACCTCAAAATACATGAACAGGTGCTAGAGAGCATTCCTAGTCAGTGGTAAGAATCTCAGCCTCTATTGAGGTGATTTGACCACTCGAATCTCAAAGTGCACTTTTGACCTGAAAACCCCTTAATAGGGCATAGCTTAAGTTTGTTCATTTCTTACCTAAAACACCTCCAAATGAACTGAAAAATTATACAAAGCCTCAAGATGAACCCAGGGAGCACTCACCAAAATTTGGGAGGGTTTGGAAGTCATTAAGCCATCTAACTAATTTTTCCTAAGATTATTAAGTTTTTCTAAAAACTATTAAAAAACAATCTCCAAAATTTCCCAATTTTGGACAGGCCCTAGGTATAGCTAAGGTAGACTCCCTGCCCAAATTTCAGATCATTTGGTCAAGTTATGAAGGGTGGGCACACCTTTTAGTCTATGCCTAGCTATAGGTATAGATCCCACCAAAAGAGGTGCCCTGGTCAAACAAGTTGACCAAATTGATCCAAATCAATTTTAAAATAAAGTAGACCCATATGGCTACAAATATTATGTTGAGCATTTCTTCATATAAAGCCTTTAAGTATTTTTCATAAATTTTCTAATGTGGCTGTTATTTGAATACAGAAAATTCACATAAAAGAAAAAGATTAAATAAACATCACTAATCTTGAAGCAGATCACACAGAGCTGGGTCATCTTATTCCTCCAGCTAAGGGCCGAGATTAGCCCGACCTAGAGTGCATTCCAGCCGCTGCCGCCGGCCATCTAGCCTCCTCCCTGGCCGGTCACCGCCACCACCACCTCCGTTGAGGTGGTGGCCATCGCCGGGCGGCGGTGCAGCCGCCGGAGAGGCGGAATCCGGCGAACCCGAGCACTAGTTTTTGCGGTAAAACAGGAAGAGGAGCTCTTCCGATCGAGCTCCGTTTAGCTCGATTATCAAACCTAAAGAATTCTAAGATCTACCCGTAGAAAGAGAGGAGGGGAGGACCTTGTTCGCGGGCTGGAGGCATGCAAATCGACGGAAAGCCATTGGTGCGGTGGTGGCGTCGCTCGGCCTCTGCAATAGCACGGTGGGAGGACTCAAAAGCTTCGGGTAGAGGCTGGGAAACCTTCCTCTTGGGCCTCTGATGCTGTTTAAGGGCTCGGTTAAGGAGGGGAAAGGTCAAACGCTGGTAGCCATTAATGGCCCATTATAGCTTGGCTCGGCCATAGTGGTGGGGGGCTGAAACGGCTCTATGACAGCAAGCTAACGGCTGGAACTCCTCCTCTTCCCTAGAGGAGTTGAGTCCAGCCATTAAAGAGGAGGGGGGGGGGGGGAAAGGTCACGACATCAAACACCATTAATGGCCATGATAGCTGGTTCTCGGCCATGGACGTAACCGCTCCTCATTGCAAAACCGACGGTCCACGTGGCACAACTTCACTTGACCGGTCAACCTTTTAAATTAAGACTTAACTAAGTCTTAATAAAATAAAATGGCTAACTTCCTAGACCGGCCCGGTTCAGCTGAACCAACATACAGCCAAAAATCCTGCAAGAAAAATTCTAATAAAATGGCGTTGAGTGAGCTCAACTCACTCAACGCCAACCATGTTGCGGCATTGAGTGAGCTCTGCTCACTCAACGCCATCCCGGAGACGGCGTTAGGTGAGCTCTTCTCACTCAACGCCATCCAGAATGGCCCTCCCAGACTATGGCGTTGAGTGAGCTCAGCTCACTCAATGCCTTCCAGATTATGGCGTTGAGTGAGCTCTGCTCACTCAACGCCATCCAGCCTACTCAAGGTGGAATTGAGTGCAGTCAATGCACTCAACGCCATCTAGATTATGGCGTTGAGTGAGGTTAGCTCACTCAACGCCATCCAAACTACGGTGTTGAGTGAGCTTAGCTCACTCAATGCCATTCCAGGCCTCAGCAGACGGCGTTGAGTGTAGTCCATGTACTCAATGCTGTCTAGTTTATGGCATTGAGTGAGCTAAGCTCACTTAACGCCATCCAGTCTACGGTGTTGAGTGAGCTCAGCTCACTCAACGCCATCCAGACAACACCAGATGGCATTTAGTGCAATCTGTGCACTCAACGCCGTATAGCTTATGGCGTTGAGTGAGCTAAGCTCACTAAACGCCATCAAGATTACGGCGTTGAGTGAGCTCAGCTCACTCAATTCCATCAAGACAACACCAGATGGCATTGAGTGCAGTCTGTGCACTCAACGCCGTCTAGCTTATGGCGTTGAGTGATCTAAGCTCACTCAACGCCATCCAGACTACGACGTTGAGTGAGCTTAGCTCACTCAACGCGAATCCAAGGTCACGGGCGTGACAGATCGGTTACGGGTGTGTCAGGCCCATGTTGAAATTTCTGAGCTCGCCGATCATCTTTCTGAGGTCGACGATCGTCAAAGGGGCCATGCCCTAGGTCACGGGCGTGACGGGTCGGTCATGGGCATGACCACCCCTTGACTCGAAATCTTGGTCGATAAACTTCAATTCCTGGGTTTCCTAGGGTTTTGTTATGACAAAACCACTTCCAGGGGTCTAGTTGGAAATGGGATGTTACAGTATTGATGCAGCACAGACATGTTATTGCTTATGCTTCGAGATAGTTGAAGAAGCATGAGCATAACTATCCGGTACATTATTTGGAGCTCGGGGCGGTTGTATTCGCACTAAAGATATGGCGGCATTATCTGTATGGGATTCATTGTGATATTTTCTCAGATCACAAGAATCTCAAATATATCTATACTCAGAAGGACCTGAACCTACGATAGAGGAGATTGCTATAGTTTCTCTGTGACAATGATTACCAGATCGATTACCACCCGGGGAAGGCAAACACAGTAGCAGATGCCTTGAGCAGGAGGGCTGACACCTCTAGACCGGAGCCCCGAGTGATGGCTATATAGATGATATATATTATGGAAGACATGCATATTACTATGGTTTCTGAGGCCGAACCAGTAGTATATCGAGAATACCTGAGCTCATTGATCAGAGATGGTGACATTCGGGAGCGCATTATGGCACATCAGAGGCTAGATGCTACATTGGAGCCGATATTCAATGCCCTGGAAGGGGGCAAGGTTGAGGATTACATGCTGCAGGATGATCTCCTTCAATTCCGTGGACGCATTTATATACCAGCAGGAGATGGTATCCGGGATGATATACTTAGAGAGGCACATTGCTCCAGATATTCAGTGCACCCCGGCATCACCAAGATGTGGGCAGATTTACGGAGGAATATGTACTGGCCTGGGATAAAGAGGGAGATCACCCACTTTGTGACACATTGCGAGACGTGCCAGTGCGTTAAGGCGAAATGCACGAGCCTGGGAGGTTTATTACAGCCATTGCCAGTTCCAGAGTGGAAGTTTGAGGATGTTGCTATGGATTTTGTGCATGGATTGCCTCGCTCCCACTCTAGGCACGATTCCATCTGGGACATAGTTGACAGACTGACAAAAGTAGCGCGGTTTATTCCAGTCAAGAAGGATGCTCCATTTGCAGTTTTGGTGAGATTGTTCGTGGAGTAGTTCGTCAGATACCATGGCATCCCCAGGACGATCGTTTCAGACCGTGATGGTCGGTTCACTTCGAGGGAGTGGAGGGTTGTGCATGCTTACTTGGGCTCTCGGCTTACTTTTAGTACCGCCTTCCACCCGCAAACTGACGGACAGACTGAGCGGACCATCTAGACCATGGAGGATCTACTCCGTCTATGCATTCATGATACGGGGAAGCCTTGGGAGAGGCTGCTACCATTGATAGAGTTCTCCTACAATAACAGGCACCAGGCTAGCATCATGATGGCACCATATGAGGTGTTTTATGGGAGGAAGTGCTGGACACCGCTGTCTTGGGTTCAGGATGTGGATATCAAGGCTCTTGGCTCTGATTATGTGGAGGATACGAAGGCTCAGGTTTGTTTGATCAGGGATCGGTTGCTAGAGGCCCAGATTAGGCAGGCAAAATATTATGACGCTCGACACCAACGTAGGTAAAAAGAAAATGAAAAACGCGAGTACCTGAAGAAAACTCGCGAGCACCTGTAAATCTATGCAAAAGAGAAGTCAAAGCAGGTAAAAAGAAATGAAAACAAGAGTACCTAAAGAGAACTCGCAAGCACCTGCTAATCTCTGCAAAAGAGAAGCCAAAGAAGGTAAAAAGAAATGAAAACACGAGTACCTGAGGAGAACTCGTGAGTACCTGCTAATCTCTGAAAAAGAGAAGTTAAAGCAGGTAAAAAAGAAAATAAAAAATGTGAGTACCTGAAGGGAACTCACGAGCACCAACTAATCTATGCAAAAGAAAAGTCAAAGTAGGTAAAAAGTAATGAAAATGCGATTACCTGAAGAGAAATCGCGAGCACTTACTAATCTCTGCAAAAGAGAAGTCAAAACAGGTAAAAAGAAAAGAAAATACGAGTACCTGAAGAGAACTCGCGAACACCCGCTAATCTCTATAAAAGAGAAGTAAACACAGGTAAAAAGAAATGAAAACGCAAGTACCCGAAGAGAACTCGCGAGCACCTGCAAATATCTATAAAAGTGAAGTCAAAGCAGGTAAAAAGAAATGAAAACGCAAGTACCTGAAGAGAACTCGCGAGCACCTGCCAATCTATGCAAAAAGAAGTCAAAGCAGGTAAAAAGAAATGAAAACGTGAGTACCTAAAGAGAACTTGCGAGCACCTCCTAATCTCTGCAAAAGAGAAGTCAAAGCAGGTAAAAATAAATAAAAATGCGAGTACCTGAAGAGAACTCGCGAGCACCTGCTAATCTTTACAAAAGAGAAGTTAAAGAAAGAAAAAAAATGAAAATGAAAAATGCGAGTACCTGAAGAGAACACGCGAGCACCTGCTAATCTCTGTAAAATAGAAGTAAAAGTAGGTAAAAAGAAATTAAAATGCGAGTACCTGAAGTGAATTCGCGAGCACCTACTAATCTCTTCAAAAGAGAAGTCAAAGCAGGTAAAAATAAATGAAAACACGAAAACATGAAGAGAACTCGCGAGCACCTGCTAATCTCTCAAAAAGAGAAGTAGACGTAGATAAAAAGAAAATGAAAAATGCGAGTACCTGAAGAAAACTCACGAGCACCTGAAAATCTCTGCAAAAGAGAAGTCAAAGAAGGTAAAAGGAAATGAAAACACGAGTACCTGAAGAGAACTCGCAAGCACCTGCTAATCTCTGCAAAAGAGAAGCCAAAGCAGGTAAAAAGAAATGAAAACGCGAGTACCTGAAGTGAACTCGCGAGTACCTGCTAATCTCTGCAAAAGAGAAGTTAAAGCAGGAAAAAAAGAAAATAAAAAATGCGAGTACCTGAAGAGAACTCGCGAGCAACAACTAATCTTTGAAAAAGAGAAGTCAAAGTAGGTAAAAAAGAAATGAAAACGCGAGTACCTGGAGAGAACTCGCGAGCACCTGCTAATCTCTGCAAAAGAGAAGTCAAAACAGGTAAAAAGAAAAGAAAATGCGAGTACCTGAAGAGAACTCGCGAGCACCTGCTAATCTCTACAAAAGAGAAGTCAGCACAGGTAAAAAGAAATGAAAACGCAAGTACCAAAAGAGAACTCGCGAGCACCTGCAAATATCTTCAAAAGAGAAGTCAAAGAAAATAAAAAAAATGAAAACGCTAGTGCCTGAAGAGAACTAGCGAGCACCTGCTAATCACTCAAAAAGAGAAGTCAACGCAGGTAATAAGAAAATGAAAAATGCGAGTACCTGAAGAAAACTCGTGAGCACCTGCAAATCTCTGCAAAAGAGAAGTCAAAGCAGGTAAAAAGAAATTAAAATGCGAGTATCTGAAAAGAACTCGCGAGCACCTACTAATCTTTGAAAAAGAGAAGGCAAAGGAGGAAAAAGAAATGAAAATGCGAGCACCTGAAGAGAACCCGCGAGTACCTGCTAATCTCTGCAAAAGAGAAGTTAAAGCAGGTAAAAAAGAAAATTAAAAATGCGAGTACCTGAAGAGAACTCGTGAGCACCTGCTAATCTATGTAAAAGAGAAGTCAAAGCAGGTAAAAAGAAATAAAAATGCGAGTACCTGAAGAGAACTCTCAAGAACCTGCTAATCTCTGCAAAAGAGAAGTCAAAGCAGATAAAAAGAAATGAAAATGCGAGTACCTGAAGAGAACGCACGAGCACCTGCTATTCTCTACAAAAGAGAAGCCAACGTAGGTAAAAAGAATATGAAAAATGCGAGTACCAAAAAAGAACTCACGAGCACCTTCTATTCTCTGAAAAAGTGAAGTCAAAGCAGGTAAAAAGAAATGAAAACGCGAGTACCTGAAGACAACTAGCGAGCACATGCTAATCTCTGCAAAAGAGAAGTTAAAGCAGGTAAAAATAAATGAAAATGCGAGTACCTGAAGAGAACTCACGAGCACCTGCTAATCTTTACAAAAGAGAAGTTAAAGAGGGAAAAAAGAAAATGAAAAATACGAGTACCTGAAGAGAACTCGCGAGCACCTGCTAATCTCTACAAAATAGAAGTCAAAGTAGGTAAAAAGAAATGAAAACGCGAGTACCTGAAGAGAACTCACTAGCACCTGCTAATCTCTACAAAAGAGAAGCCAAAGCAGGTAAAAAGAAATGAAAATGCGAGTACCTGAAGAGAAATCGCGAGTACCTTCTAATCTCTACAAAAGAGAAGTTAAAGCAGGTAAAAAAGAAAATAAAAAATGCGAGTACCTGAAGAGAACTCGCGAGTACCAACAAATCTATGCAAAAGAGAAGTCAAAGTAGGTAAAAAGAAATGAAAACGCGAGTACCTGAAGAGAACTCACGAGCATCTGCTCATCTCTGCAAAAGAGAAGTCAAAATAGGTAAAAAGAAAAGAAAATGCGAGTACCTGAAGAGAACTCACGAGCACCTGCTAATCTCTATAGAAGAGAAGTCAACACAGGTAAAAGAAATGAAAACGCAAGTACCTGAAGAGAACTCGCGAGCACCTGCAAATATCTGCAAAAGAGAAGTCAAGCAGGTAAAAATAAATGAAAACGCGAGTACCTGAAAAGAACTCGCGAGCAACTGCTAATCACTCAAAAAGAGAAGTCAACGCAGGTAAAAAAAAACTAAAAATACGAGTACTTGAAGAAAACTTGCGAGCACCTGCAGAGAACTCGCGAGCACCTGCTAATCTTTGCAAAAGAGAAGTTAAAGAAGGAAAAAAATGAAAATGAAAAATGCGAGTACCTGAAGAGAACTCGCGAGCACCTGCTAATCTCTACAAAAGAGAAGTTAAAGCAGGTAAAAAAGAAAATAAAAATAGCGAGTACCTGAAGAGAACTCGCGAGCACCAACTAATCTATGCAAAAGAGAAGTCAAAGTAGGTAAAAAGAAATGAAAACGCGAATACCTGAAGAGAACTCGCGAGCACCTGCTAATCTCTGCAAAAGAGAAGTCAAAACAGGTAAAAAGAAAAGAAAATGCGAGTACCTGAAGAAAACTCACGAGAACCTGCTAATCTCTACAAAAGAGAAGTCAATACAGGTAAAAAGAAATGAAAATGCGAGTACCTGAAGAGAACTCGCGAGCACCTGCAAATCTCTACAAAAGAGAAGTTAATGCAGGTAGAAAAGAAAATGAAAAATTCGAGTACCTGAAGAGAAATCGCGAGCACCTGCTAATCTCTACAAAATAGAAGTCAAAGTAGGTAAAAAGAAATGAAAATGCAAGTACCTAAAGAGAACTCGCAAACACTTACTAATCTCTGCAAAAGAGAAGTCAAAGTAGGTAAAAATAAATGAAAACACGAGTACCTGAAGAGAACTTGCGAGCACCTGCTACTCTCTCCAAAAGAGAAGTCAACGCAGGTAAAAAGGAAATAAAAAAGGCGAGTACCTGAAGAAAACTCGTGGGCACTTGCAAATCTATGCAAAAAAGAAGTCAAAGTAGGTAAAAAGAAATGAAAATGCGAGTACCTGAAGAGAACTCGGAAGAACCTGCTAATCTCTACAAAAGAGAAGTCAACACAGACAAAAAGAAAATGAAAAACGCGAGTACGTGAAGAGAAGTCGCAAGCAACAACTAATCTCTGCAAAAGAGAATTCAAAGCAGGTAAAAAGAAATTAAAATGCGAGTACTTGAAGAGAACTCGCGAGCACATGCTAATCTTTACAAAAGATAAGTTAAAGCAGGTAAAAATAAAAGAAAACGTGAGTATCTGAAGAGAACTCGCGAGCACCTGCTAATCTCTGCAAAAGAGAAGTTAAAGCAAGTAAAAAAGAAAATTAAAAACGCGAGTACCTGAAGAGAACTCACGAGCACCTGCTAATCTCTATAAAAGAGAAGTTAAAGCGGGTAAAAAAAAATGAAAATGCGAGTACCTGAAGAGAACTCGCGAGCACCTGCTAATCTCTGCAAAAGAGAAGTTAAAGCAGGAAAAAAAGTAAATGAAAAATACGAGTACCTGAAGAGAACTCGCGAGCTCCAGCAAATCTCTGCAAAAGAGAAGTCAACGCAGATAAAAGAAAATGAAAAATACGGGTACCTGAAGAAAACTCGCGAGCACATGCTAATCTCTGCAAAAGAGAAGTCAAAGCAGGTAAAAAGAAATGAAAATGCGAGTACCTGAAGAGAACTCGCGAGCACCTGCAAATCTCTCCAAAAGTGAAGTTAAAGCAGGTAAAAGAGAAAATGAAAAATTCGAGTACCTGAAGAGAACTCGAAAGCACCTGCTAATCTCTACAAAATAGAAGTCAATGCTGGTAAAAAGAAATGAAAACGTGAGTACCTGAAGAGAACTCGTAAGCACTTGATAATCTCTGAAAAAGAGAAGTCAAAGAAGGTAAAAATAAATGAAAATATGAGTACTTGAAGAGAACTTGCGAGCACCTACTAATCTCTCCAATAGAGGAGTCAACGCAAGTAAAAAGTAAATGAAAAATGCGAGTACCTGAAGAAAATTCGCGAGCACCTGTAAATCTCTGCAAAAGAGAAGTCAAAGTAGGTAAAAATAAATGAAAATGCGAGTACCTGAAGAGAACTCGCAAGCACCTGCTAATCTCTACAAAAGAGAAGTCAACACAGGTAAAAAGAAAATGAAAAACGCGAGTACCTGAAGAAAAGTCGCGAGCACCAGCTAAGCTCTGCAAAAGAAAAGTCAAAGCAGGTAAAAAGAAATGAAAACATGAGTACTTGAAGAGAACTCGCGAACACTTGCTAATCTCTACAAAAGAGAAGTCAAAGTAGGTAAAAAGAAATGAAAATGCGAGTACTTGAAGAGAACTCACGAGCACCTGCTAATCTCTACAAAAGAGAAGTCAACACAGGTAAAAAGAAACTGAAAAACGCGAGTACCTGAAGAAAAGTCGCGAGCACCAGCTAATCTTTACAAAAGAGAAGTCAAAGCAATTAAAAATAAATGAAAACGCGAGTACTTGAAGAGAACTCGCGAGCACATGCTAATCACTACAAAAGAGAAGTTAAAGAAGGTAAAAATAAATGAAAGTGCGAGTACCTGAAGAGAACTCGGGAGCACCTGCAAATCTCTGCAAAAGAGAAGTTAAAGCAGGTAAAAAAGAAAATGAAAAACCCAAGTACCTGAAGAGAACTCACGAGTACCTGCTAATCTCTACAAAAGAGAAGTTAAAGCAGGTAAAAAGAAATGCAAACGCGAGTACCTTAAGAGAACTCGCGAGCACCTACAAATCTCTACAAAAGAGAAGTTAAAGAATGTAAAGAAGAAAATGAAAAATACGAGTACCTTAAGAGAACTCGCGAGCACCAGCTAATCTCTGCAAAAGAGAAGTCAACGCAGATAAAAAGAAAATGAAAAATACGAGTACCTGAAGAAAACTCACGAGCACCTGCTAATCTCTGCAAAAGAGAAGTCAAACAGGTAAAAAAAATGAAAATGCGAGTACCTGAAGAGAACTTGCAAGCACCTGTTAATCTCTGCAAAAGAGAAGTTAAAGAAGGTAAAAACAAAAATGAAAAACGCGAGTACCTGAATAGAACTCGCGAGCACCTGCTAATCTTTACAAAAGAAAAGTCAACACAGGTAAAAAGAAAATGAAAAACGCGAGTATCTGAAGAAAACTTGCGAGCACCTGCTAATCTCTGCAAAAGAGAAGTCAAAGAAGGTAAAAAGAAATGAAAACTCGAGTACCTGAAGAGAACTCGCGAGTACCTTCTAATCTCTTCAAAAGAGAAGTCAACGCAGGTAAAAAGAAAATTAAAAATGCGAGTACCTGAAGAGAACTCGCGATCACCTTCTAATATCTGGAAAAGAGAAGACAAAACAGGTTAAAAGAAATCAAAATCCGAGTACCTGAAGAGAACTCGCGAGCACCTGCTAATCTCTGCAAAAGAGAAGTTAAAGCAGGTAAAAAGAAATGAAAATGCGAGTACCTGAAGAGAACTTGCAAGCACCTGCTAATCTCTGCAAAAGAGAAGTTAAAGCAGGTAAAAAAAAGAAAATGAAAAACATGAGTATCCGAAGAGAACTCGCGAGCACCTGCTAATCTAAACAAAAGAGAAGTTAAAGCAGGTAAAAATAAAATGAAAAACGCGAGTACCTGAAGCGATCTCGCGATCACTTGCTAATCTCAGCAAAAGTGAAGCCAAATTGGTAAAAAGAAATGAAAATGCGAGTACCTGAAGAGAAATCGTGAGCACCTGATAATTTCTGTAAAAGAGAAGTCAAACCAGGTAAAAAGAAAAGAAAATGTGAGTATTTGAAGAGAACTCGCGAGCACCTCCTAATCTCTGCAAAAGAGAAGTCAACGCAGGTAAAAAGAAAATGAAAAATGTGAGTACCTAAAGAGAACTCGCGAGCACCCGCTAATCTCTAAAAAAGAGAAGTCAAAGCAGGTAAAAAGAAAAGAAAACGCGAGTACCAGAAGATAACTCGGGAGCACCTGCTAATCCCTGCAAAAGAGAAGTCAAAGCAGGTAAAGAGAAGACAAAACACGAAGACCTGAAGAGAACTCGCGAGCACCTGCTAATCTCTGCATAAGAGAAGTTAAAGCAGGTAAAAAATAAAATAAAAAATGCGAGTACCTGAAGAGAACTCCCGAGCACTGTTAATCTCTGCAAAAGAGTAGTCAACGCAGGTAAAAAGAAAATGAAAAACGCGAGTTCCAGAAGAAAACTCGCGAGCACCTGCTAATCTCTATAAAAGAGAAGTCAAAGCAGGTAAAAAGAATTGAAAATGCGAGTACCCGAAGAGAAGTCGCGAGCACTTGCTAATCTCTGCAGAAGAGAAGTCAAAGCATGTATAAAGAAATTAAAATGCGAGTACCTGAAGAGAACTCACGATCACCTGCTAATCTCTACAAAACAGGAGTTAAAGCAGGTAAAAAAGAAAATGAAAAATGCGAGTACCAGAAGAGAACTCGCGAGCACCTGCTAATCTCTGCAAACGAGAAGTCAAAGCAGGTAAAAATAAATGAAAACGGAAGTACCTGAAGAGAACTCACGAGAACCTGCTAATCTCTCAAAAAGAGAAGTCAACGCAGGTAAAAAGAAAATGAAAAACACGAGTACCTGAAGAAAACTCGCGAGCACCTGCAAATATTCTCAAAAGAGAAGTCAAAGCAGGTAAAAAGAAATGAAAATGCGAGTACCTGAAAAGAACTCGCGAGCACCTGCTAATCTCTGAAAAAAAGAAGTCAAAGGAGGAAAAAGAAATGAAAACACGAGTACCTGAAGAGAACCCGCGAGTACCTACTAATCTCTGCAAAAGAGAAGTTAAAGCAGGTAAAAAAGAAAATAAAAAATGCGAGTACCTGAAGTGTCTGCAAAAGAGAAGTTAAAGCAGGAAAAAAAGAAAATGAAAAACGTGAGTACCTGAAGAGAACTCGCGAGTACTTGCTAATCCATGCAAAAGAGAAGTCAAAGCAGGTAAAAAGGAATGAAAATGCGAGTTCCTGAAGCGAACTCGCGAGCACCTGCTAATCTCTACAAAAGAGAAGTTAAAGCAGGTAAAAAAGAAAATGAAAAATACGAGTACCAGAAGAGAACTTGCGAGCACCAGCTAATCTCTGAAAAAGAGAAGTCAACGCAGAAAAAAAGAAAATGAAAAATGCGAGTACCAGAAAAAACTCACGAGCACCTACTAATCTCTGAAAATAGAAGTCAAAGCAGGTAAAAAGAAATTAAAACGCGAGTACCTGAAGAGAACTCACGAGCATTTGCTAATCTATGCAAAATAGAATTCAACGCAGGTAAAAAAAATGAAAAACACGAGTACCTAAAGAGAACTAACAAGCACCTGCTAATCTCAACAAAAGAGAAGTTAAAGAAGGTAAAAAACAAAATGAAAAATACGAGTACCTGAAGAGAACTCGCGACCTGCTAATCTTTACAAAAGAGAAGTCAATGCAGGTGAAAAGAAAATGAAAAATGCGAGTACCTGAAGAAAACTCGCGAGCACCTGCTAATCTCTGCAAAAGAGAAGTCAAAGCAGGTAAAAATAAATGAAAACGCGAGTACCTGAAAAGAACTCGCGAGCACCTACTAATCACACAAAAAGAGAACTCAACACAAGTAATAAGAAAATGAAAAACGCGAGTACCTGAAGAAAACTCATGAGCACCTGCAAATATCTGTAAAAGTGAAGTCAAAGAAGGTAAAAAAGAAATTAAAGCGCGAGTACCTGAAAAGAACTCGCGAGCACCTACTAATCTTTGAAAAAGAGAAGTCAAAGGAAAAAAAAGAAATGAAAACGCGAGTACCTAAAGAGAACCCGCGAGTACCTGCTAATCTCTACAAAAGAGAAGTTAAAGCAGGTAAAAAAGAAAATAAAAAATGCGAGTACCTGAAGAGAACTCGCGAGCACCTGCTAATCTATGTAAAAGAGAAGTCAAAGCAGGTAAAAATAAATGAAAACGCGAGTACCTGAAGAGAACTCGCGAGCACCTGCTAATCTCTGCAAAAGAGAAGTCAAAGTAGCTAAAAAGAAATGAAAATGCGAGTACCTGAAGAGAACGCACGAGCACCTGCTATTCTCTACAAAAGAGAAGTCAACGCAAGTAAAAATAATATGAAAAATGCGAGTACCTAAAGAGAACTCACGAGCACCTGCTATTCTCATAAAAAGTGAAGTCAAAGCAGGTAAAAAGAAATAGAAAGGCGAGTACCTGAAGAGAACTCGCGAGCACCTGCTAATCTCTGCAAAAGATAAGTTAAAGCAGGTAAAAAGAAATGAAAACGCGAGAACTTGAAGACAACTCGCGAGCACATGCTAATCTCTGCAAAAGGGAAGTTAAAGCAGGTAAAAATAAATGAAAACGGGAGTACCTGAAGAGAACTCGCGAGCACCTGCTAATCTTTACAAAAGAGAAGTTAAAGAAGGAAAAAATGAAAATGAAAAATGCGAGTACCGGAAGAGAACTCGCGAGCACCTGCTAATCTCTGCAAAATAGAAGTCAAAGTAGGTAAAAAGAAATGAAAACGCGAGTACCTGAAGAGAATTCGCGTGCACCTGCTAATCTCTGCAAAAGAGAAGTCAAAGCAGGTAAAAATAAATGAAAACACGAGTACATGAAGAGAACTCACGAGCACATGCTAATCTCTCAAAAGAGAAGTCAACGTAGGTAAAAAGAAAATGAAAAATGCGAGTACCTGAAGAAAACTCGCGAGCACCTGTAAATCTCTGCAAAAGAGAAGTCAAAGCAGGTAAAAAGATATGAAAAAACGAGTAACTGAAGAGAACTCGCAAGCACCTGCTAATCTCTACAAAAGAGAAGCCAAAGAAGGTAAAAAGAAATTAAAACGCGAGTACCTGAAGTGAACTCGCGAGTACCTGTTAATCTCTACAAAAGAGAAGTTAAAGCAAGTAAAATAAAAAATGCGAGTACCTGAAGAGATCTCGCGAGCACCAACTAATCTATGCAAAAGAGAAGTCAAAGTAGGTAAAAAGAAATGAAAATGCGAGTACCTGAAGAGAACTCGCGAGCACCTGCTAATCTCTGCAAATGAGAAGTCAAAACAGGTAAAAAGAAAATAAAATGCGAGTACCTGAAGAGAACTCGCGGGCACCTGCAAATCTCTACAAAAGAGAAGTCAACACAGGTAAAAAGAAATGGAAACGCAAGTACCTGAATAGAACTCGCGAGCACCTACAAATATCTACAAAAGAGAAGTCAAAGCAGGTAAAAATAAATGAAAACACTAGTACCTGAAGAGAACTCGCAAGCACCTGCTAATCTCTTCAAAATAGAAGAAAAAGCTGGTAAAAAGAAATTAAAACGCGAGTACCTGAAGAGAACTCGCGAGTACCTGCTAATCTATGCAAAAGAGAAGTTAAAGCAGGTAAAAAAAATAAAAAATGCGAGTACCTGAAGAGAACTCGCGAGCACCAACTAATCTATTCAAAAGAGAAGTCAAAGTAGGTAAAAAGAAATGAAAACGCGAGTACCTGAAGAGAACTCGCGAGCACCTGCTAATCTCTGCAAAAGAGAAGTCAAAACAGGTAAAAAGAAAAGAAAATGCGAGTACCTTAAGAGACCTTGCGAGCACCTTTTAATCTCTACAAAAGAGAAGTCAACACAGGTAAAAAGAAATGAAAACGCAAGTACCTTAAGAGAACCTGCGAGTACCTGCTAATCTCTATAAAAGAGAAGTTAAAGCAGGTAAAAAATAAAATAAAAAATGCGAGTACCTGAAGAGAACTCGCGAGCACCTGCTAATCTATGCAAAATAGAAGTCAAAGCAGGTAAAAAGAAATGAAAACACGAGTACCTGAAGAGAACTCGTGAGAACCTGCTTCTCTCTGCAAAAGTGAAGTCAAAGCAGCTAAAAAGAAATGAAAATGTGAGTACCTGAAGAGAACACGCGAGCACCTTCTATTCTCTACAAAAGAGAAGTCAACGAAGGTAAAAAGAATATGAAAAACACGAGTACCTAAAGAGAACTCATGAGCACCTGCTATTCTCTGAAAAAGAGAAGTCAAAGCAGGTAAAAAAATGGAAAGGCGAGTACCTGAAGAGAACTCGCGAGCACCTGCTAATCTCTGCAAAAGATAAGTTAAAGCAGGTAAAAAGAAATGAAAACGTGAGTACCTGAAGTCAACTCGCGAGCACATGCTAATCTTTGCAAAAGAGAAGTTAAAGCAGGTAAAAATAAATGAAAATGTGAGTACCTGAAAAGAAATCGCGAGCACCTGCTAATATTTACAAAAGAGAAGTTAAAGAAGGAAAAAAAATAAAATGAAAAATGCGAGTCCCTGAAGAGAACTCGCGAGCACCTGCTAATCTCTGCAAAATAGAAGTAAAAGTAGGTAAAAAGAAATGAAAATGCGAGTACTAGAAGGGAATTCGCGAGCACCTGCTAATCTCTGCAAAAGAGAAGTCAAAGCAGGTAAAAATAAATGAAAACACGAGTACATGAAGAGAACTCGCGAGCACCTACTAATCTCTCAAAAAGAGAAGTCAACGTAGGTAAAAAGAAAATGAAAAATGCGAGTACAAGAAGAAAACTCGCGAGCACCTGTAAATCTCTGCAAAAGAGAAGTCAAAGCAGGTAAAAAGAAATGAAAACACGAGTACTTGAAGAGAACACGCAAGCACCTGCTAATCTATGCAAAAGAGAAGCCAAAGCAGGTAAAAAGAAATGAAAACGCGAGTACCTGAAGAGAACTCGCGAGTACCTGCTAATCTCTGCAAAAGAGAAGTTAAAGCAGGTAAAAAAGAAAATAAAAATTGCAAGTACCTGAAGAGAACTCGCGAGCACCAACTAATCTATGCAAAAGAGAAGTCAAAGTAGGTAAAAAGAAATGAAAACGCGAGTACCTAAAGAGAACTCGCGAGCACCTGCTAATCTCTGCAAAAGATAAGTAAAAACAGGTAAAAAGAAAAGAAAATGCGAGTATGAAAGTGAAGGGATAGATACTACTCTAGAGGGGGGGTGAATAGAGTTATCAAATTTTACACTAGACAAAACTTAATGGTCTACCCAACTCCCTTGGAGTGAGGTGCGGAATGAAAAGATTATAGATATTGATTTAACCTTAAAGCCTAACACAAGTGATGTGTACAAACTCAAGCTAACTGTAATTACAGTTAAGGCTTGGAAAACCTAATCAGCAACTAGCAATCCTAGTTATATCTATTCACAGCCATAATGCAGGAATTAAACAAGTGAATCCAGACGACACAAGGAAATTTATTGTGGTTCCCCAAACAACTTGGGTACGTCCACTCTTCTACCCACACGGTAGGAATCCACTCAGGTTTTTGATCAGGTGCCCTGCCACCAACAGGATCTGCTTTAGGTAGATCCAGAAACCCTTTAGACTTTTGATCAGGTGTCTAAAAACCAAGCACTGGTTTTTGATCAGGTGCCCTGCCACCAAGGGATACTTTTGAAGGGAGTAATAACCCTGTACAGGAGGGGGAAGAAGGTTAAGATGTCTTCTCTATTTTATAATAGATTAGAGAAGCACTAAAACTTGCACTGAGCTAGAAAGCTCTAAAGAATCAAGGCTCCCCCTGGCTCAAAGATGTCCAGGTGAAGTCTTGCTTCAGTGCAGAAAACTCTTCAGAAAGTTCTGAAGGAAAAACTACAAGAAGATACAAATAATAAAATAAAGATCTTCAAGCAGCTGTCTTCTTCTTCTTCTTCTTCAAAAGAACTCTGAGTTTGAACTTCCTGAAAATAGGAGAACTCAGGTTGAAGAAGAGTGGAAGATCTTAACACTTCTCAGTTAGATGGAAATTGCTGAGAGCAGAAAGCTTGATCTTGATGAAGGCTTGAATGCTTGAGAATATGTGTAACACTAGCTTGAATCCTTCTTCAAAGGGTCCTTTATATAACATCAGCAAGCAACGGCTCTCTTCAGTTTGAATAATTTGTCTTCTTCTGAGACTTGAGACCTGAGCTGTAAATATCAAGAAGACACAACAAACTCTGCAGCAGAAACATTCTATAAAAGGAATAACCCTTTTTCTAGGAAGCTGCAGGAAACAATTTGATAATAAAGTACTAAATAAAGTCATATCAGAAACAAACTCTTTATAGCAAAAAGAAGACTTTTCAGTCTAACGGCTATAAAGGGCTGACAGCAGATAAAGTAATTTATAATGTCAGCTAATAAGACAAACAACTTTATCTAAAAAAGATTTGACTCAGGCAAAAAGGATGGAGCAGATATGCCTGGAAATATTATCATAATACTTAAAATAACGTGCCAGAAAATGTATTAATTAATTAAATATAATAAATAAATACAAAATATAAAGGCAGACAGAAAGTGTCGAACGACCTTCGGAGATCGTCGACCGACGCACGGAGATCGTCGAACTATCGGGCAGATAGTCGAACGATCCAGATAGTCGAACTATCAAAGGAGATAGTCGAACTATCACAGCAGATAGTCGAACTACCAGAAGATAGTCGAACTATCAGATAGTCGACCTATCAACAGATAGTCGAACTATCATGGCAAAACAGATAGTCGAGCTATCAACAGATAGTCGAGCTATCAGATAGTCGACCTATCGACAGATAGTCGAACTATCAGAAACAAACAGATAGTCGACCTATCACGCAGATAGTCGACCTACCTCAGGAAACAGATAGTCGACCTATCAACAGATAGTCGAACTATCAAAGCAGACCAGATAGTCGATCTATCAACAGATAGTCGAACTATCAGATAATTGAACTATCAGGACAGATAGTCGAACTATCAAAGACGACAGATAGTCGACCTATCAACAGATAGTCGACCTATCAAAGCGGAACAGATAGTCGACCTATCAACAGATAGTCGAACTATCAATGCAGACAGAGCGTCGACCAACTGATAGACGATCGTCGATCAGCCGATAGACGATAGTCGAGCGGTGTTCGACTATAGTCGAACGAAAAACTACTTAACCAAATTCTCAATCTGGAAAAGTGAGGACTCTACAGCTAGACTACTAACCATTGACCATAGATATTTCTTGGGTCAAGGAGCACAAAGGAGAAGACTAAACTCAAATCAAACTAGGGTACCAACAATCTCCCCCTATTTGAGTTAAGTCTCTCAAAAACTAAAACATACAGCTAGCTATAGAACACTATAAATAATACAGGAAATAGATAACAATTAACTAGCAGATTATCAAACAGATAGATAATAAACAAATATAACACAGCAGTCAATCAAACTATTAAGAATCTACAGAGTCTGGCAAGGGGGCAGAGGAACTAGGAACAAAAGAGATTTTCCTTAGAGGATCATCAGCTTCTTTCTTTGACAGCTTTAAGTCCTGCACCCCAATGATCTTCAATTCTGCAGCTCTTGGGACTACTGCTTCAGGATGCTTTTCCATATATTTTGAGGGGTCAAATACATCAGGATTGACCTGGAACTTTTCAAACTCTTTCTTTCTGAAAGCAGATATAGTGGTTAAACCAGTAATATCTTTTCCTTCTGCTTTTGCTTTTCTTATTTGAGCTGCTCCAACTAGTTCGTGAAAACGAGCCATCCTAAAGTTAGGATCTAGCTCTGGACTTTCATAAACAGGCTCAGGAGGAGCATCATCTGATTCTTTATCTAGATAAGATATTGGAGCAAACTTAGCAAAAGGTTCTTGCTAGAATTTTAAAACAAAGTAAACTACTTACCTTTTAAAACAACTTTCTCAGAAAGAACTGGTGCAGTAGTTGAAACCTTTCTCTTAGGAGAAGGAGGAGGTGAAAAAGTTGGCTTTAGATACACAACCTCCTTAACTTGTTCTTTCACTTCTGCTTCATGCATTTGACTGTCAGAATGAGACTTTCCATGAGAGCTATGAGAGCTTTTCCTTGATTGATGCTGAGATGAAGCAGGTCTTGCTGATGGAGCAGATTTTCCTGAAGAAGCAGAAGGGTTGGCAGAAAGATTACCAGAAGCTCCTGCACCTGGAGGAGGAGGAGGAGGACCTCTGGGAGTCCATCTTGAACCAGGACTGTCATATCTTTTAGATCTTTTCCTTTCTTTCTGCTGGTTCTTTGAGAACCACATCCAATGCTGAAATTCCTTTGACTTAGGGTCAATGCCCTTCAGAATATAATAAGGAGTATCATTATCTTTACTGGGAGGAGGAGGAGCAGCAGCTTTCCTTTTCTTTTGGGCAGCTTTCTTTTTCCTTGACTTTTCAGATACATCAGAATCATCCTCATCATCAGAGTGAGATGATGGGGGATTATCATAGGGATCATAGGCTTCAGAAACAGCCTTTTCTTTAAGCTTCAGAGCAGATTTCTCTCTTTCCTCTTCCATGGCATCCAGAGCCAGAAGGGAATCTAAGTCCAACCCTGGTGAGTCATCCCAGATGGTTGACTTTTCAACTTGCATATCTTTTTCTTTCTCTTTTAAAGACTGTACTCTTAGATCCCAGGCAGCTCTTGCTTGTACTTCTTCCATACTCAGAGCAGGAGTGTCATCTTTGACTTCATCTTGATTCTCAGGCTCATCTTCTCTATCATCTAAAAAAGATTCCAATTCAGGATCTACTTGGATAACAGGAACACTTGGGGCAGCCTCTGAGACAATTACTATTATCTGAGCAGATAAATCCTCTCTAATAAAATCTGTAGAATTATGAATATAGATCTGCTAAATAAGCAATAATCATTCCTTCAAGGTATTCACTAGCAAGCAAATTAATTGACTCGTCAATAAATCGAATAAGTGAATTACCTTCATACTTGACCATCTCCCATGATTCATCTAGATATGAAGTTATAATTCCTTCTAGGAATCTAGCAACCACAGGAGTGGTGAGATCTTCTAGGCAGACTTTTACTGCAATTTCAGATAGCATGATTCCATCAGCTATTTCCTTATCAGATAACACTGGAACTACTTCTTTCTCAGCTGGAGCAGACTCTTCCAGGGCTGTCATTACAGTATCTGTTATAGCTGGAAGGGAGGCAGGAGGTTCTGAGGAATCTTCATAGAACATCTCCCCCTGCCTGATTTCAGTGGAGACTGAAACCAGGCCCCTTGAGGAAGATGGCTCAGCAGATTTTGAAAGGGATTTGATGGAGGCAGTTAAGATATCAATGGAGGATGCAAGGGGAGCGATTGCCTCTTCAATCATGGTTTTGATTGACGGGGTAATCAACTCCACAATGCGGGAGATGAGTTCAGGAGTAATCTCAAAAGATGATGGATGTGAAGTGGATGGAGCTGCAGCAGATATGGTTGTAGTGCTGGGGTGAAGAATGGTGTGGACAGGGGATTGAACAGGAGAAGGAACTGGAGAGTTAATTGGAGAATTAACTGGGGAATGAATGGGAGACAAAGGAGGAGTAGGAATTCTCTCAGATCCTAACAAATCAAAGCTAGGAGCAGATATCCTAGTCTGATGTGCAGGAAGAGGAGATGCTGGAGGGGAAAGAGGAACAACCGTGGTTGTTTCTGGAGCAGAAGAGGAAGAAGGTCGTACTTCAGCTGAAGTTGATGGTACTTCAACTGAGGCAGACAGCAAAGCAGAAGAGGAGGAGGGGAGAGCTGAGCCAGCTTCGACATGGTGAGGAGTGACTGATTCAGTCCTGGTGTCCTCAGATGTTGCTGGAGCAACCCCTGTGAGAGCGGGTTTTACAAAAGTTCTCTTCCATTTGGAGAATAGGTTAGGATCCATCTTCTTGCTTGCGTTAATTGTTGTTGCGGTTGAACTCAACAGCTGGGGGTATTTTTCCTTAAGGAAGATTCCAATAACCCTTCCGAGGGTAACTTCCTTCTTGCCATTCTTTTTCCTTATTAAATCAAACATCACTCCCGCCCAATCTATCCTTTTCCGATTAACAATCGCACACATGAGTGCGAATTGCTGCCTTGTTATATTATCGTGAGCAGAGTGCTTACACAGGAGCACTTTTCCTACCAACTCAGCAAGAAACTTAATTTTGAAGGGGAAATTTACTTTGAGCAGCTTCGTGGGAATGCCCTCAGCATGTCCCAGCTCAACTAGCATTCTTCCGAATTCCTGAGCATCTTGCTCATAATCCTCTTCACCATTTATTAAATCAAAAATTTCAGTCAAAACGGCCGGAGTTAGGATTACCTCTTCTCCGCCGATGGTACCAGTCATCGAGTCGTCAGTGGAGGACGACGTGAAGGCCCATTCCTTGATCTCTGGGATGTTTATCTTAATCCTTGCAGACATTAACCTCTCGAGTCCTTGATCCCGGCAAAGCTGAAGAACTTCTACGATCCCGGCATCGCAGCTACTGAACGCGTCGAAATCCACGCTAAAGCCAGCATCAAACTTCACAACTGCTAGAACTGCTGGAGAGACCGCCATTGATTCGCTGGAGAAAGCTCGAGAAAGCTGGAGAGGACGAAGAAGACGAAACGCCCGAAAATCGCAAGCGGGAAGGCAGAATGCGAAAAGGCACGCTCCGTCGACGATAAAACAACAGATCTTTTAACCTAGGTCGACTATCGACTATATATTAGACCGTAAATAGTCGATCTATTAAAAAGATACTAGACCCGATAGTCGAACGGCCGTTCGACGATCGGCTCAGAAGCAGAGTAGTCGAGCCATCGTTCGACTATTTCTGGCTTCTCAAACAACAAGCTGTCGTCGTCCAGAGATCGACGATGAGCTCGACCTGTTCGACGATGGTCGAACGTCGGTCGACGATCTTCAATCAGACAAACTTTCATCAACCAAAGGTCGACGATGGGCTTGACCCGATCGACTATCTTCGAACGTCGTTCGACGATCTTCAAGCAGATTTCAACATAGGCAGATATAGTCACACTTAGTCTCGTCCATTAATCATGCCTAATTGAGCTAAAAAGAACAGATGCTTCTGTTCATCTAAAGGCTTGGTGAATATATCACCTCTCTGAAACTCAGTGGATATGAACTCAAGACAGATCTTGTTCTTTTCCACACAATCTCTCAGGAAATGGTGCCGAATCTCAATGTGCTTCGTTCTAGAGTGATGCACTGGATTTTGTGCAATAGAAATAGCACTGGTACTATCACACATGATTTTGGTGTTCTTGTGTGAGTAACCATAATCCACAAGCTGGTTTTGAATCCACAGGATCTGTGAACAACAACTAGCAGCAGCTATATATTCAGCCTCTGCAGTTGAAGTTGAGACAGAAGCCTGCTTCTTACAGAACCAAGAGACCAATCTCTCTCCCAGGAACTGGCAAGTTTCTGAGGTGCTCTTCCTATCAACTCTGCAACCAGCATAATCAGAATCAAAATATCCAATTAACTCAAATTCTGACTCAGCTGGGTACCAAAGTCCTAGATCTGGACATCCCTTCAGGTATCTCAGGATTCTCTTTAGAAGAATCAAATGAGATTCCTTGGGGTTGACCTGGAATCTAGCACAAAGGCATGTAGCAAACATTATATCAGGCCTACTTGCAGTTAGATATAATAGGGAACCAACAATGGCCCTATAATTCTTTTGATCAACTGGCTTGCCGTGATCATCAGAATCAATAACTACATTAGTAGCCATAGGTGTAGGCATTGCTGAAGCATCAGCCATCCCAAATTTCTTTACCAATTCCTTGGCATATTTGGATTGGGAGATGAAGATACCATCAGCATCTTGCTTAACTTGGAGACCAAGAAAGTAAGACAGCACACCCATACTACTCATCTCAAACTTAGAGTGCATCAGGTCAGAGAACCTTTTGCAAAGTTTGGGATCAGTGGAGCCAAATATAATGTCATCTACATACACCTGAACTAACAGGATTGTGTCCTTGTGATGCTTGACGAAAAGGGTTCTATCAACTGCTCCCGTAGTAAAGTTGTGCTCTAAACGGAAACTAGCTAAAGTCTCATACCAGGCTCTGGGAGCTTGCTTTAGTCCATAAAGAGCTTTCTGTAACTTAAACACATGTGAGGGCTGAGTTGAAGAAACAAACCCTGGTGGTTGTTCAACAAACACCTCTTCCTTAAGCTCACCATTCAGGAATGCACTTTTGACATCCATTTGGAACACCTTAAACTTCATGTAGGCTGCATAGGCCAAGAAGATCCTTATTGCTTCTAGCCTTGCAACAGGAGCAAAGGTTTGGTCATAGTCTATACCTTCCTCCTGTCTATAGCCCTGAGCTACAAGCCTTGCTTTATTCCTTACTATAATTCCATTTGTATCCAACTTGTTTCTATACACCCACTTGGTGCCTATGATCAGTTGGCCTTTAGGTCTTGGAACCAAAGTCCAAACTTTACATCTCTCAAACTGATTGAGCTCCTCTTGCATAGCAATGATCCAGTGGGGATCTAGCTCTGCATCTTTAAAGGTGAGAGGCTCAACCTGTGAGAGGAAACAAGCATGCATCACATCCTGTCTTAATTGGTGTCTTGTTTGCACACCTGCTGATATGTCTCCAATCACTTGAGATGTGGGGTGATCTCTAAGTGTGACAATATCAGCAGGTGGGATGTGATCTTCAGCAACAGTTGGGATTAATTCCTCAGGAGGAATTTGATCTACTGTTGGTGGTACAACAACTGCTTCAGCAATGTCTTCATCACTGTCTGATTCTGTGATCTGAAGAGTTGAAAGTTGAAGAATTTCTTGAGGGGCATCAGGTACCTGCAATGAACTGGAGGAAGGTGAATTTTCTTTCTCCTTGTAAAACATCTGATGCTCATCAAATGATACATGCACAGATTCTTCAATCTTACAGGTAGATTTGTTATAAACCCTATAAGCTTTGCTTACTTGGGAATATCCAAGCATAATTCCCATTGAAGCTTTTGCTTCAAATTTTCTAATATATTCTTTATTATTATTATGAATATAAACAGTACAGCCAAAAACTCTAAAATAATTAATTTTAAGTTTCTTTCCTTTAAGTAACTCATAAGGAGTTTTACACTTAAGCTTGTGTATCAAACTTCTATTCAAGACATAATTGGCTGTACTAACAGCTTCTGCCCAATAGGAGAGAGGCATGTTAGCATCTGCCAATAATGTGCTAGCAGCTTCAATGAGTGTTCTATTCTTCCTTTCAACTACCCCATTTTGTTGAGGAGTTCTAGGAGCTGAGAAGCTATGTTTGATACGTTCTCTCTCACAGAATTCTTGCATGAGAAGAGAGTCAAACTCAGTACCATGATCACTTCTGATCAAGGCCACATGAGTAGAGTACTTAGTCTGCACACATAGTAGAAAGTCTGTAAGGGCTTTGAAGTTATCAGACTTAGTTCTCAAAAAGAAAACCCAACTGAACCTAGAGAAGTCATCTACAATTACTAATGTGTAATACTTCCCTCCTAAACTCTGTACATTTATTGGGCCAAAAAGGTCCAAGTGTAATAGATACGGGATTCTAGGAGAATCACTCTTATTTACAGATTTAAAAGAGTTTTTGGTTTGCTTGCCTAGCTGACAAGCCTTGCATAGGCTCTCCTTCTTGTAGGGGCAAGAAGGTAAACCTCTAACAAGGTTGTGTTTAGATAACCTAGATATATTTTTAAGGTTTACATGACTAAGCCTCTTATGCCACAAAGAATTATTATTAAGGGTTACTTCATTAAACAGGCAAATTTCAGAATGAGATGAATTGAAATCTACTAAATAGATATTACCTATTCTAATACCTACTAAAACAACATTATTATTTAAAGTAATATTGCAAGAGAAGTTAGAAAATGAAACCTGGTAGCCAGCATCACATAGCTGGCTGACTGAAATCAGATTATGCTTCAGTCCATTGACATATGCAACTCTCTTGAAAGTAACTGCTCCAATTGTGATCTTGCCATAGCCTTCTGTCTGACCACAGCTGGAGTCTCCAAAGATAACCTTTGGGCCGAGCTTAGCTTTGAACTTTGACATAAGATCTTTATTTCCTGTCATATGCTTAGAGCATCCACTATCCAAATACCACTTATTTTAAGTGATTGGATAGGCCTTCACCTGCAAGACAATTATTTAGACAGTGTGGACCCAGGTAACCTTGGGTCCCTTGTTTTTCACATAAGAAAAACTGGAAATATATGAGAATGCAGGCTGAGGGTGATAACCTAGTGGGTGAGATATCCTAGGTGGGATTCTCCATGTAGATGATGGGTCAACAAACCTAGGGTTTCTATTTTCATTTAGGTTTCTATAGTACTGATTATGATTTTGAAAATCATGTTGAAATCGTCGATCCACGTTCGACGATGGGCGCTCAGATCGTCGAGCTTCGTTCGACCATTGAGCTTCCGATCGTCGAGCGACGTTCGACACTCTTTGCATTTCTTTAAAAAATTTCTTTCTCTTTTCTCTCTTAGCTTTATTTAAAGTTTTATTAACTAGATTTACTTGCTCAGTATTCTTCATTCCACTAGCTGAAATGAAGTTTACTGGAGTTGAAAGATTATTTTTAAGTAGAACTGGGGGTTCACTGGGAGAAGCTCCTAAGCCTAGTTTGTCATTACCTGACCTAGTGTTAGTTATGCTGGTAATTTCTAACAACTTAAGGCTTCTACCATTAAGTGATTCCTCTAATCTCTTAGACTTAGCTAACTCTATTTTAAGAAATTTAATTTCTTCACTACAAGTAGTGAGTTCTTCCTTTAACCTAACATTTTCAGAGGCTATTGATTCTGAGTCAGCTAACCTATTTCTAAGTTCTTTTATTTCCTTTTCAGAGCTAATCAAATCTAAGCATAAAGATTTAAATTCTAATTTAAATTCTTTTGAAGTAAAATCATAGGAAGAGAGTACCTCATCTTCTGTAGGCATCTCTTCATCAGAATCAGAACTCTCTGCAGCAGAGTGGTTGCTGCAGGCATCTATTGCCATCAGGCAAACTTCTTTTGCCTTCTTCTCTTCCTCATCCTCACTTGAACTTGATGAGGAGGATTCTTCATCAGAATCACTCCAGGTTTCAGCAATGAAACCTCTCTCCTTCTTTTTGTTTTTGTAGGAGGATGGCTTGGAGTGCTTCCTGTGCTGTTCCTTATCTTTTCTCTTTTCTTTGTTCTTCTCCTCTGGACACTCTGGCAAGATGTGTCCAGGCTTCCTACAACCATAACAAATAATTTCTTTAGCAGGAGAGCGATCATACCTTGGTTTGTCTTCATAGCGTGAAGACTTCTTTCTGAACTCCTTTCTTCCCATCTTGAGAAACCTTTTGGCAAACAATGCCATTAGTTCCTCATTAGATTGGCTGCCTTCAGAAGCATCAGCAGCCTTAAGAGCTAGAGACTGCTCTTTTCTTGTTGGAGTGGGGGTCTTTGCTTCAGCTTCTGCTTCCCTTGTCTTCAGCACTTGCTCAAAAGACTTGAGCTTGCCGAGGAGGGCTTCAGTGGAGATCTCATTTGTACTTCTGGATTCCTTGATGGGCCAGATCCTTAGATCCCATGTGCTAGGGAAGCACATAAGAATCTTATCATTGACCTCTGTCAATGATATGTCCTTGTCCAGGGTCCTCAGCTCATTGACGATTGAGCTGAGCCCGGTGTACATGGCTTCAACTGATTCAGCATCAGTTTTCTTGAAGTTCTCATACTGTGAGATCAGGTTGGACCTTCTGTCCTTCCTTTCATCAGCTGAACCAGCTACAATCTGGTTCAGTGTATCCCACATGGCCTTTGCTGAGGAGCAGTCAGTAACCTTCTAGAATACCTCATCAGACATTGTCTGAGCCAGTATGTTCATTGCTTTGGCATCTGCTATTTTGGCCTTCTTGTATTCATCATTGTAGTCTGGAGGAGGCACTGCACTCATATCAGATGATGAGGCAGAAGCAGCGGCAGGTGCTCTTGGGGGACCTGAAAAAATAGAAGCAAAGATGCTTTCATCAATAGAATTCATATATAATTTAATCCTTGCCTTCCAGATGCCAAACTTAGCTAAGTTGCATGCTGGAGGTCTGGTACTAGAATAATCCTTGGACTGGGCCATGATAGTGAATATCTATAAGCTTTGGTATCTATCAGGATCTTGTGACTTAGGTGTTAGCCTATTCAGTCAGTCAACCTCCCTCTGATACCAATTGAAAGTGAAGGGATAGATACTACTCTAGAGGGGGGGTGAATAGAGTTATCAAAATTTGCACTAGACAAAACTTAATGGTCTACCCAACTCCCTTGGAGTGAGGTGCGGAATGAAAAGATTATAGATATTGATTTAACCTTAAAGCCTAACACAAGTGATGTGTACAAACTCAAGCTAACTGTAATTACAGTTAAGGCTTGGAAAACCTAATCAGCAACTAGCAATCCTAGTTATATCTATTCACAGCCACAATGCAGGAATTAAACAAGTGAATCCAGACGACACAAGGAAATTTATAGTGGTTCCCCAAACAACATGGGTACGTCCACTCTTCTACCCACACGGTAGGAATCCACTCAGGTTTTTGATCAGGTGCCCTGCCACCAACAGGATCTGCTTCAGGTAGATCCAGAAACCCTTTAGACTTTTGATCAGGTGTCTAAAAACCAAGCACAGGTTTTTGATCAGGTGCCCTGCCACCAAGGGATACTTTTGAACGGAGTAATAACCCTGTACAGGAGGGGGAAGAAGGTTAAGATGTCTTCTCTATTTTATAATAGATTAGAGAAGCACTAAAACTTGCACTGAGCTAGAAAGCTCTAAAGAATCAAGGCTCCCCCTGGCTCAAAGATGTCCAGGTGAAGTCTTGCTTCAGTGCAGAAAACTCTTCAGAAAGTTCTGAAGGAAAAACTACAAGAAGATACAAATAATAAAATAAAGATCTTCAAGCAGCTGTCTTCTTCTTCTTCTTCTTCAAAAGAACTCTGAGTTTGAACTTCCTGAAAACAGGAGAACTCAGGTTGAAGAAGAGTGGAAGATCTTAACACTTCTCAGTTAGATGGAAATTGCTGAGAGCAGAAAGCTTGATCTTGATGAAGGCTTGAATGCTTGAGAATATGTGTAACACTAGCTTGAATCCTTCTTCAAAGGGTCCTTTATATAACATCAGCAAGCAACGGCTCTCTTCAGTTTGAATAATTTGTCTTCTTCTGAGACTTGAGACCTGAGCTGTAAATATCAAGATGACACAACAAACTCTGCAGTAGAAACATTCTATAAAAGGAATAACCCTTTTTCTAGGAAGCTGCAGGAAATAATTTGATAATAAAGTACTAAATAAAGTCATATCAGAAACAAACTCTTTATAGCAAAAAGAAGACTTTTCAGTCTAACGGCTATAAAGGGCTGACAGCAGATAAAGTAATTTATAATGTCAGCTAATAAGACAAACAACTTTATCTAAAAAAGATTTGACTCAGGCAAAAAGGATGGAGCAGATATGCCTGGAAATATTATCATAATACTTAAAACAACGTGCCAGAAAATGTATTAATTAATTAAATATAATAAATAAATACAAAATATAAAGGCAGACAGAAAGCGTCGAACGACCTTCGGAGATCGTCGACCGACGCACGGAGATCGTCGAACTATCGGGCAGATAGTCGAACGATCCAGATAGTCGAACTATCAAAGGAGATAGTCGAACTATCACAGCAGATAGTCAAACTACCAGAAGATAGTCGAACTATCAGATAGTCGACCTATCAACAGATAGTCGAACTATCAGGGCAAAACAGATAGTCGAGCTATCAACAGATAGTCGAGCTATCAGATAGTCGACCTATCGACAGATAGTCGAACTATCAGAAACAAACAGATAGTCGACCTATCACGCAGATAGTCGACCTACCTCAGGAAACAGATAGTCGACCTATCAACAGATAGTCGAACTATCAAAGTAGACCAGATAGTCGATCTATCAACAGATAGTCGAACTATCAGATAGTTGAACTATCAGGACAGATAGTCGAACTATCAAAGACGACAGATAGTCGACCTATCAACAGATAGTCGACCTATCAAAGCGGAACAGATAGTCGACCTATCAACAGATAGTCGAACTATCAACGCAGACAGAGCGTCGACCAACTGATAGACGATCGTCGATCAGCCGATAGACGATAGTCGAGCGGCGTTCGACTATAGTCGAACGAAAAACTACTTAACCAAATTCTCAATCTGGAAAAGTGAGGACTCTACAGCTAGACTACTAACCATTGACCATAGATATTTCTTGGGTCAAGGAGCACAAAGGAGAAGACTAAACTCAAATCAAACTAGGGTACCAACAGAGTACTTGAAGAGAACTCGCGAGCACCTGCTAATCTCTACAAAATAGAAGTCAACAAAGGTAAAAAAAATGAAAATGCAAGTACCTGAAGAGAACTCGTCAGCACCTGCAAATATCTACAAAAGTGAAGTCAAAGCAGGAAGAAAAGAAAATTAAAAATGCGAGCACTTGAATAGAACTCGCGAGCACCTCCTAATCTATGCAAAAGAGAAGTCAAAGCAGGTAAAAAGAAATGAAAACACGAGTACCTGAAGAGAACTTGCGAGCACCTCCTAATCTCTGCAAAAGAGAAGTCAAAGCAGGTAAAAATAAATGAAAACGCGAGTAACTGAAGAGAACTCACGAGCACCTGCTAATCTTTACAAAAGAGAAGTTAAAGAAGGAAAAAAATAAAATGAAAAATGCGAGTACCTGAAGAGAACTCGCGAGCACCTGCTAATCTCTGCAAAATAGAAGTCAAAATAGGTAAAAAGAAATGAAAACGCGAGTACCTGAAGAGAATTCGCGAGCACCTGCTAATCTCTTCAAAACAGAAGTCAAAGAAGGCAAAAATAAATGAAAACACGAGTACATGAAGAGAACTCGCGAGCACCTGCTAATCTCTCAAAAAGAGAAGTCAACGTAGGTAAAAAGAACATGAAAAACGCGAGTACCTTTAGAAAAATCACGAGCACCTGTAAATCTCTACAAAAGAGAAGTCAAAGCAGGTAAAAAGAAATGAAAACACGAGTACCTGAAGATAACTCACAAGCACCTGCTAATCTCTGCAAAAGAGAAGCCAAAGCAGGTAAAAAGAAATGAAAACGCGAGTACCTGAAGAGAACTCTCGAGTACCTGCTAATCTCTGCAAAAGAGAAGTTAAAGAAGGTAAAAAAGAAAATAAAAAATGCGAGTACCTGAAGAGAACTCACGAGCACCAACTAATCTATGCAAAAGAGAAGTCAAAGTAAGTAAAAAGAAATGAAAACGCGAGTACCTGAAGAGAACTCGCGAGCACCTGCTAATCTCTGCAAAAGAGAAGTCAAAATAGGTAAAAAGAAAAGAAAATGCGAGTACCTGAAGAGAACTCACGAGCACCTGGTAATCTCTACAAAAGAGAAGTCAACACAGGTAAAAGAAAAGAAAACGCAAGTACCTGAAGAGAACTCGCGAGCACCTGCAAATATCTGCAAAAGAGAAGTCAAAGCAGGTAAAAATAAATGAAAACGCGAGTACCTGAAAAAAACTCGCGAGCAGCTGCTAATCACTCAAAAAGAGAAGTCAACGCAGGTAAAAAAAAATACTAGTACCTAAAGAAAACTCACGAGCACCTGCAGAGAACTCGTGAGCACCTGCTAATCTTTACAAAAGAGAAGTTAAAGAAGGAAAAAAAAGAAAATGAAAAATGCGAGTACCTAAAGAGAACTCGCGAGCACCTGCTAATCTCTACAAAATAGAAGTTAAGGCAGGTAAAAAAGAAAATAAAAAATGCGAGTTCCTGAAGAGAACTCGCGAGCACCAACTAATCTATGCAAAAGAGAAGTCAAAGTAGGTAAAAAGAAATGAAAATGCGAGTACCTGAAGAGAACTCGCGAGCACCTGCTAATCTCTGCAAAAGAAAAGTCAAAACAGGTAAAAAGAGAAGAAAATGCGAGTACCTAAAGAAAACTCGCGAGCACTTGCTAATCTCTACAAAAGAGAAGTCAACACAGGTAAAAAGAAATGAAACGCAAGTACCTGAAGTGAACTCGCGAGTACCTGTTAATCTCTACAAAAGAGAAGTTAAAGCAAGTAAAAAAGAAAATAAAAAATGCGAGTACCTGAAGAGAACTCGCGAGCACCAACTAATCTATGCAAAAGAGAAGTCAAAGTAGGTAAAAAGAAATGAAAATGCGAGTACCTAAAGAGAACTCGCAAGCACTTGCTAATCTCTGCACAAGAGAAGTCAAAGTAGGTAAAAATAAATAAAAACACGAGTACCTGAAGAGAACTTGCGAGCACCTGCTACTCTCTCCAAAAGAGAAGTCAACGCAGGTAAAAAGAAAAATAAAAAATGCGAGTACCTGTAGAAAACTCGCGAGCACTTGCAAATCTCTGCAAAAGAGAAGTCAATCTAGGTAAAAAGAAATGAAAATGCGAGTACCTGAAGATAACTTGTAAGAACCTGCTAATCTCTACAAAAGAGAAGTCAACATAGACAAAAAGAAAATGAAAAATGCAAGTACGTGAAGAGAAGTTGCGAGCACCAGCTAATCTCTGCAAAAGAGAATTCAAAGAAGGTAAAAAGAAATGAAAATGCGAGAACTTGAAGAGAACTCGCGAGCACATGCTAATCTTTACAAAAGAGAAGTTAAAGCAGGTGAAAATAAAAGAAAACGCGAGTATCTGAAGAGAACTTGCGAGCACCTGCTAATCTCTGGAAAAGAGAAGTTAAAGCAGGTAAAAAAGAAAATGAAAAATGCGAGTACCTGAAGAGAACTCACGAGCACCTGCTAATCTCTGTAAAAGAGAAGTTAAAGAGGGTAAAAAAAATGAAAATGCGAGTACCTGAAAAAAACTCACGAGCACCTGCTAATCTCTGCAAAAGAGAAGTTAAAGCATGTAAAAAAGAAAATGAAAAATACGAGTACCTAAAGAAAACTCGTGAGCACCAGCTAATATCTGTAAAAGAGAAGTCAACGCAGATAAAAGAAAATGAAAAATGCGAGTACCTGAAGAAAACTCGCGAGCACATGCTAATCTCTTCAAAAGAGAAGTCAAAGCAGGTAAAAAGAAATGAAAATGCGAGTACCTGAAGAGAACTCGCGAGCACCTGCTAATCTATGCAAAATAGAATTCAACGCAGGTAAAAAGAAAACGAAAAACGCGTGTACCTGAAGAGAACTAACGAGCACCTGCTAATCTCGGCAAAAGACAAGTTAACGAAGGTAAAAAAGAAAATGAAAAACGCGAGTACCTGAAGAGAACTCGCGAGCACCTGCTAATCTTTACAAAAGAGAAGTCAACGCAGGTAAAAAGAAATTGAAAAATGCGAGTACCTAAAGAAAACTCGCGAGCACCTGCTAATTTCTGCAAAAGAGAAGTCAAAGCAGGTAAAAAGAAATGAAAACGCGAGTACCTGAAGAGAACTCGCGAGCACCTTCTAATCTCTGCAAAAGAGAAGTCAACGCAAGTAAAATGAAAATTAAAAATGCGAGTACCTGAAGAGAACTCGCGAGCGCCTGCTAATATCTGCAAAAGAGAAGATAAAGCAGGGAAAAAGAAATGAAAACGCGAGTACCTAAAGAGAACTCACAAGCACCTGCTAATCTCAGCAAAAGAGAAGTTAAAGTAGGTAAAAAGAAATGAAAACGCGAGTACCTGAAGAGTACTCGCGAGCACTTGCTAATCTCTGCAAAAGAGAAGTCAACGCAGGTAAAATGAAAATAAAAAATGCAAGTACCTGAAGAGAACTCGCGAGCACCTGCTAATATCTACAAAAGAGAAGATAAAGCAGGTAAAAAGAAATGAAAACGCGAGTACCTAAAGGGAACTCGCGAGCACCTGCTAATCTCAGCAAAAGAGAAGTCAAAGTAGGTAAAAAGAAATGAAAACACGAGTACCTGAAGAGAATACGCAAGCACCTGCTAATCTCTGCAAAAGAGAAGTTAAAGCAGGTAAAAAGAAATGAAAATGCGAGTACCTAAAGAGAACTCGCGAGCACCTGCTAATCTCTGGAAAAGAGAAGTTAAAGCAGGTAAAACAAAAATGAAAAATGCGAGTACCTAAAGAGAACTCGCGAGCACCTGCTAATCTATGCAAAAGAGAAGTTAAAGCAGGTAGAAAGAAAATGAAAAATGAGAGTACCTGAAGAGAACTCGCGAGCACCTGCTAATCTCTACAAAAGAGAAGTCAAAGCAGGTAAAAAGAAATGAAATTTCGAGTACCATAAGAGAACTCGCGAGCACCTGCTAATTTCTATAAAAGAGAAGTCAAAGCAGGTAAAAAGAAATGAAAACGCGAGTACCTAAAGAGAATTCGCGAGCACCTGCTAATTTCTGCAAAAGAGAAGTCAACGCGGGTAAAAAGAAATTGAAAAATGTAAGTACATGAAGAGAACTCGCGAGCACCTACTAATCTCTCAAAAAGAGAAGTCAAAGCAGGTAAAAAGAAATGAAAATGCGAGTACCTGAAGAGAACTCGCGAGCACCTACTAATATCTGCAAAAGAGAAGTTAAAGATGGTAAAAAAGAAAATGAAAATGCGAATACCTGAAGAGAACTCGCGAGGACCTGCTAATCTCTGCAAAAGAGAAGTCAAAGAAGGTAAAAAGAAATGAAAACGCAAGTAACTGAAGAGAAATCGCGAGCACCTGCAAATCTCTCCAAAAGTGAAGTTAAAGTAGGTAAAAAAGAAAATGAAAAATTCGAGTACCTGAAGAGAACTCGCAAGCACCTGCTAATCTCTACAAAATAGAAGTCAAAGCTTGTAAAAAGAAATGAAAACGCAAGTACCTAAAGAGAACTCTCAAGCACTTGATAATCTCTGCAAAAGAGAAGTCAAAGAAGGTAAAAATAAATGAAAACACGAGTACCTGAAGAGAACTTGCGAGCACCTGCTAATCTCTCTAAAAGAGAAGTCAACGCTGGTAAAAAGTAAATGAAAAACGCGAGTACCTGAAGAAAACTCGCGAGCACCTGTAAATCTCTGCAAAAGAGAAGTCTAAGTAGGTAAAAAGAAATGAAAATGCGAGTACCGGAAGAGAACTCGCAAGCACCTGATAATCTCTACAAAAGAGAAGTCAACACAGGTAAAAAGAAAATGAAAAACGCGAATACCTGAAGAAAAGTCGCGAGCACCAGCTAATCTCTGCAAAAGAGAAGTCAAAGCAGGTAAAAAGAAATGAAAACGTGAGTACTTGAAGAGAACTCGCGAACACTTGCTAATCTCTGCAAAAGAGAAGTCAAAGTAGGTAAAAAGAAATGAAAATGCGAGTACCCGAAGAGAACTCGCGAGCACCTGCTAATCTCTAAAAAAGAGAAGTCAACACAGGTAAAAAGAAAATGAAAAATGCGAGTACCTGAAGAAAAGTCGCGAGCACCAGCTAATCCCTACAAAAGAGAAGTCAAAGCAGGTAAAAAGAAATGAAAATGCGAGTACTTGAAGAGAACTCGCGAGCACATGCTAATCACTACAAAAGAGATGTTTAAGCAGGTAAAAATAAATGAAAGTGCGAGTACCTGAAGAGAACTCGGGAGCACCTGCTAATCTCTTCAAAAGAGAAGTTAAAGCAGGTAAAAAAGAAAATGAAAAACTCGAGTACCTGAAGAGAACTCACGAGCACCTGCTAATCTCTACAAAAGAGAAGTTAAAGCAGGTAAAAAGAAATGAAAATGCGAGTACCTGAAGAGAACTCGCGAGCACCTACAAATCTCTAGAAAAGAGAAGTAAAAGCAGGTAAAAAAGAAAATGAAAAATACGAGTACCTGAAGAGAACTCGCGAGCACCAGCTAATCTCTGCAAAAGAGAAGTCAACGCAGATAAAAAGAAAATGAAAAATACGAGTACCTGAAGAAAACTCACGAGCACCTGCTAATCTCTGCAAAAGAGAAGTCAAACAGGTAAAACGAAATGAAAATGCGAGTACCTGAAGAGAACTCGCAAGCACCTGCTAATCTCTGTAAAATAAAATTCAACGCAGGTAAAAAGAAAATGAAAAATGCGAGTACCTGAAGAGAACTCAAAAGCACCTGCTAATCTTTGCAAAAGTGAAGTTAAAAAAGGTAAAAACGAAAATGAAAAATGCGAGTACCTGAAGAGAACTCGCGAGCACCTGCTAATCTTTATAAAAGAGAAGTCAACACAGGTAAAAAGAATATGAAAAACATGAGTACCTGAAGAAAACTTACGAGCACCAGCTAATCTCTTCAAAAGAGAAGTCAAAGCAGGTAAAAAGAAATGAAAACTCAAGTACCTAAAGAGAACTCGTGAGCACCTTCTAATCTCTGTAAAAGAGAAATCAACGCAGGTAAAAAGAAAATTAAAAATGCGAGTACCTGAAGAGAACTCGCGAGCACCTGCTAATATCTGGAAAATAGAAGATAAAGCAGGTAAAAAGAAATCAAAATGCGAGTACCTGAAGAGAACTCGCGAGCACCTGCTAATCTCTGCAAAAGAGAAGTTAAAGCAAATAAAAAGAAATGAAAACGCGAGTACCTGAAGAGAACTTGCGAGCACCTGCTAATCTCTGCAAAAGAGAAGTTAAAACAAATAAAAAAGAAACTGAAAAACGCGAGTACCCGAAGAGAACTCGCGAGCACCTGCTAATCTCTACAAAAGAGAAGTTAAAGCAGGTAAAAAGAAAATTAAAAACGCGAGTACCTGAAGCGAACTCGCGATCACCTGCTAATCTCAACAAAAGTGATGTCAAAGCAGGTAAAAAGAAATGAAATTGCGAGTACCTGAAGAGAAATCGGGAGCACCTGCTAATTTCTGTAAAAGAGAAGTCAAAGCAGGTAAAAAGAAATGAAAACGTGAGTACCTGAAGAGAACTCGCGAGCACCTGCTAATCTCTACAAAAGAGAAGTCAACGCAGCTAAAAAGAAAATGAAAAATGTGAGTACATGATGAGAACTCGCGAGCACCTGCTAATCTCTAAAAAAGAGAAGTCAAAGCAGGTAAAAAGAAATGAAAACACGAGTACTAGAAGAGAACTCGTGAGCTCCTGCTAATCCCTGCAAAAGAGAAGTCAAAGCAGGTAAAAAGAAATGAAAATACGAAGACATGAAGAGAACTCGCGAGCACCTGCTAATCTCTGTATAAGAGAAGTTAAAGCAGGTAAAAAATAAAATAAAAATGCGAGTACCTGAAGAGAACTCACGAGCACTGCTAATCTCTGCAAAAGAGTAGTCAACGCAGGTAAAAAGAAAATGAAAAACGCGAGTTCCAAAAGAAAACTCGCGAGCACTTGCTAATCTCTGTAAAAGAGAAGTCAAAGCAAGTAAAAATAAATGAAAATGCGAGTACCCGAAGAGAAGTCACGAGCACCTTCTAATCTCTGTAGAAGAGAAGTCAAAGCATGTATAAAGAAATTAAAATGCGAGTACCTGAAGAGAACTCTTGATCACCTGCTAATCTCTACAAAAGAGGAGTTAAAGCAGGTAAAAAAGAAAATGAAAAATGCGAGTACCTGAAGAGAATTCGCGGGCACCTGCTAATCTCTGCAAAAGAGAAGTCAAAGCAGGTAAAAATAAATGAATACGGGAGTACCTGAAGAGAACTCGCGAGCACCTACTAATCTCTCAAAAAGGGAAGTCAACGCAGGTAAAAAGAAAATGAAAAACACGAGTACCTGAAGAAAACTCGAGAGCACCTAAAAATATCTGCAAAAGAAAAGTTAAAGCAGGTAAAAAGAAATGAAAATGCGAGTACCTGAAAAGAACTCGCGAGCACCTGCTAATCTCTGAAAAAAAGAAGTCAAAGGAGGAAAAAGAAATGAAAACGTGAGTACCTAAAGAGAACCCGCGAGTACCTGCTAATCTCTGCAAAAGAGAAGTTAAAGCGGGTAAAAAAGAAAATAAAAAATGTGAGTACCTGAAGAGAACTCGCGAGCAAATGCAAATCTATGCAAAAGAGAAGTCAAAGCAGGTAAAAAGAATTGAAAATGCGAGTACCGGAAGAGAACTCGCGAGCACCTGCTAATCTCTGCAAAAGAGAAGTCAAAGCAGCTAAAAAGAAATGAAAACGCGAGTAGCTGAAGAGAACTCGCGAGCACCTGCTAATCCCTACAAAAGAGAAGTCAACGCAGGTAAAAAGAATATGAAAAACGCGAGTACCTAAAGAGAACTCACGAGCACCTGTTATTCTCTGAAAAAGAGAAGTCAAAGCAAGTTAAAAGAAATTAAAAGGCGAGTACCTGAAGAGAACTCGCGAGCACCTGCTAATCTCTGCAAAAGAGAAGTTAAAGGAGATAAAAAGAAATGAAAACGCGAGTACTTGAAGAGAACTTGCGAGCACATGTTAATCTCTATAAAAGAGAAGTTAAAGCAGGTAAAAAAGAAAATGAAAAACGCGAGTACCTAAAGAGCACTCGCGATCACCTCCTAATCTCAGAAAAAAAGAAGTCAAAGCAGGTAAAAAGAAATGAAAACACGAGTACCTGAAGAGAACTCGCGAGTACCTGCTAATTTTTGCAACAGAGAAATTAAAGAAGGTAAAAAAGGAAATAAAAAATGCGAGTACCTGAAGAGAACTCGCGAGCACCTGTTAATCTATGCAAAAGAGAAGTCAATGCAGGTAAATAGAAATGAAAATGCGAGTATCTGAAGAGAACTCGCGAGCACCTGCTAATCCCTGCAAAAGAGAAGTCAAAGCAGGTAAAAAGAAATGAAAATGCGAGTACCTAAAGCGAACAAGCGAGCACCTGCTAATCTCTACAAAAGAGAAGTGAAAGAAGGAAACAAAAGAAAATGAAAAATGCGAGTACCTGAAGAGAACTCGCGAGCACCTGCTAAACTCTGTAAAATAGAAGTCAAAGTAGGTAAAAAGAAATGAAAATGCGAGTACTTGAAGAGAACTCGCGAGCACCTGCTAATCTCTACAAAAGAGATGTTAAAGAAGGAAACAAAAGAAAATGAAAAATATGAGTACCTGAAGAGAACTCGCGAGCACCTGCTAATCTCTGCAAAATAGAAGTCAAAGTAGGTAAAAAGAAATGAAAACGCGAGTACCAGAAGAGAATTCGCGAGCACCTGCTAATCTCTGCAAAAGAGAAGTCAAAGGAGGTAAAAATAAATGAAAACACGAGTACATGAAGAGAACTCGCGAGCACCTGTTAATCTATGCAAAAGAGAAGTCAAAGCAGGTAAAAAGAAATGAAAATGCAAGTACTTGAAGAGAACTCGCGAGCACATGCTAATCCCTGCAAAAGAGAAGTCAAAGCAGGTAGAAAGAAATGAAAATGCGAGTACCTGAAGCGAACTCGCGAGCACCTGCTAATCACTACAAAAGAGATGTTAAAGAAGGAAACAAAAGAAAATGAAAAATGCGAGCACCTGAAGAGAACTCGCGAGCACCTGCTAAACTCTTCAAAATAGAAGTCAAAGTAGGTAAAAAGAAATGAAAATGCGAGTACTTGAAGAGAACTCGCGAGCACCTGCTAATCTCTGCAAAAGAGAAGTCAAAGGAGGTAAAAATAAATGAAAACACGAGTACATGAAGAGAACTCGCGAGCACCTGCTAATCTCTTAAAAATTGAAGCAACGCAGGTAAAAAGAAAATGAAAAACGCGAGTACCTGAAGAAAGCTCATGAGCACCTGTAAATCTCTGCAAAAGAGAAGTTAAAGCAAGTAAAAAGAAATGAAAACGCGAGTACCTAAGAGAACTCGTGAGCACCTGCTAATCTCTGCAAAAGAGAAGTCAAAGCAGGTAAAAAGAAATGAAAACGCGAGTACCTGAAGAGAACTCGCGAGCACCTGCTAATCCCTGCAAAAGAGAAGATAAAGCAGGTAAAAAGAAATGAAAATGCGAGTACCTGAAGCGAACTCGCGAGCCCCTGCTAATCTCTACAAAAGAGAAGTTAAAGAAGGAAAAAAAAGAAAATGAAAAATGCGAGTACTTAAAGAGAACTCGCGAGCACCTGCTAAACTCTGCAAAATAGAAGTCAAAGTAGGTAAAATGAAATGAAAACACGGGTACTTGAAGAGAACTCGTGAGCACCTGCTAATCTCTGCAAAAGAGAAGTCAAAGCAGGTAAAAATAAATGAAAACACGAGTACATGAAGAGAACTCGCGAGCACTTGCTAATCTCTCAAAAAGAGAAGTCAACGCAGGTAAAAAGAAAATAAAAAACGCGAGTACCTGAAGAAAACTTGCGAGCACCTGTAAATCTCTGCAAAAGAGAAGTCAAAGCTGGTAAAAAGAAATGAAAATGCGAGTACCTGAAGATAACTTGCGAGCACCTGCTAATCTCTGCAAAAGAGAAGTTAAAGAAGGTAAAAAAGAAAATGAAAAATGCGAGTACCCAAAGAGAACTCGCGAGCACCTGCTAATCACAGCAAAAGTGAAGTCAAAGCAGGTAAAAAGAAATGAAAATGCGAGTACCTGAAGAGAAATCATGAGCACCTGCTAATTTCTGTAAAAGAGAAGACAAAGCAGGTAAAAAGAAATGAAAACGTGAGTACCTGAAGAGAACTCCCGAGCACCTGCTAATCTCTGCAAAAGAGAAGTCAACGCTGGTAAAAAGAAAATGAAAAATGTGAGTACAAGAAGAGTACTCGCGAGCACCTGCTAATCTATAAAAAAGAGAAGTAAAAGCAGGTAAAAAGAAATGAAAATGCGAGTACTAGAAGAGAACTCGTGAGCACCTGCTAATCCCTTCAAAAGAGAAGTCAAAGCAGGTAAAAAGAAATGAAAACATGAAGACCTGAAGAGAACTCTCGAGCACCTGCTAATCTCTATATAAGAGAAGTTAATGCAGGTAAAAAATAAAAAAAAAACGCGAGTACCTGAAGAGAACTCACGAGCACTGCTAATCTATCCAAAAGAGTAGTCAACGCAGGTAAAAAGAAAATGAAAAATGCGAGTTCAAGAAAAAAACTCGCGAGCACCTGCTAATCTCTGTAAAAGAAAAGTCAAAGCAGGTAAAAAGAAATGAAAATGCGAGTACCCGAAGAGAAGTCGCGAGCACCTCCTAATCTCTGCAGAAGAGAAGTTAAAGCATGTATAAAGAAATTAAAATGCGAGTACCTGAAGAGAACTCGCGATCATCTGCTAATCTCTACAAAATAGGAGTTAAAGCAGGTAAAAAAGAAAATGAAAAATGCGAGTACCTAAAGAGAACTTGCGAGCACCTGCTAATCTCTTCAAAAGAGAAGTCAAAGCAGGTAAAAATAAATGAAAACGGGAGTACATGAAGAGAACTCGCGAGCACCTGCTAATCTCTCAAAAAGAGAAGTAACGCAGGTTAAAAGGAAATGAAAAACCCGAGTTACTGAAGAAAACTTGAGAGCACCTGCAAATATCTGCAAAAGAGAAGTCAAAGCAGGTAAAAAGAAATGAAAACGCGAGTACCTGAAAAGAACTCGCGAGCACCTGCTAATCTCTGAAAAAAAGAAGTCAAAGGAGGAAAAAGAAATAAAACGCGAGTAACTGAAGAGAACCCGCGAGTACCTGCTAATCTCTGCAAAAGAGAAGTTAAAGCAGGTAAAAAAGAAAATAAAAAATGCGAGTACCTGAAGAGAACTCGCGAGCACCTGCTAATCTATGCAAAAGAGAAGTCAAAGCAGGTAAAAAGAATTGAAAATGCGAGTACCGGAAGATAACTCGCGAGCACCTGCTAATCTCTGCAAAAGAGAAGTCAAAGTAACTAAAAAGAAATGAAAACGCGAGTACCTGAAGAGTACTCGCGAGCACCTGCTAATCTCTACAAAAGAGAAGTCAACGCAGGTAAAAAGAATATGAAAAACTCGAGTACCTTAAGAGAACTCACGAGCACCTGCTATTCTCTGAAAAGAGAAGTCAAAGCAGGTAAAAAGAAATGAAAATGCGAGTACCTGAAGAGAACTCGCGAGCACCTGCTAATCTCTGCAAAGGAGAAGTTAACGGAGGTAAAAAGAAATGAAAACGCGAGTACCTGAAGAGAACTCGCGAGTACCTGCTAATCTCTTCAAAAGAGAATTTAAAGCAGGTAAAAAAGAAAATAAAAAATGCGAGTACCTGGAGAGAACTCGCGAGCACCTGTTAATCTATGCAAAAGAGAAGTCAAAGCAGGTAAAAAGAAATGAAAATGCGAGTACCTGAAGAGAACTCGCGAGCACCTGCTAATCACTGCAAAAGAGAAGTCAAAGCAGGTAAAAAGAAATGAAAATGCGAGTACCTGAAGCGAACTCGCGAGCACTTGCAAATCTCTACAAAAGAGAAGTTAAAGAAGGAAACAAAAGAAAATGAAAAATGCGAGTACCTGAAGAGAACTCGCGAGCACCTACTAAACTCTGGAAAATAGAAGTCAAAGTAGGTAAAAAGAAATGAAAACGCGAGTACTTGAAGAGAACTCGCGAGCACCTGCTAATCTCTACAAAAGAGATTTCAAAGCAGGTAAAAATAAATGAAAACACGAGTACAAGAAGAGAACTCGCGAGCACCTGCTAATCTCTTAAAAAGAGAAGTCAACACAGGTAAAAAGAAAATGAAAAATGCGAGTACCTGAAGAAAACTCGCAAGCACCTGTAAATCTCTACAAAAGAGAAGTCAAAGCAGGTAAAAAGAAATGAAAACACGAGTACCTAAGAGAACTCGCGAGCACTGCTAATCTCTGCAAAAGAGAAGTCAAAGCAGGTAAAAAGAAATGAAAACGCGAGTACCTGAAGAGAACTCACGAGCACCTGCTAATCCCTGCAAAAAGAAGTCAAAGCAGGTAAAAAGAAATGAAAATGCGAGTACCTTAAGCGAACTCGTGAGCCCCTGCTAATCTCTACAAAAGAGAAGTTAAAGAAGGAAAAAAAGAAAAATAAAAATGCGAGTACCTGAAGAGAACTCGCGAGCACCTGCTAAACTCTGCAAAATAGAAGTCAAAGTAAGTAAAAAGAAATGAAAACGCGAGTACTTGAAGAGAACTCGCGAGCACCTGCTAATCTCTGCAAAAGAGAAGTCAAAGCAGGTAAAAATAAATGAAAACACGAGTACATGAAGAGAACTCGCGAGCACCTGCTAATCTCTAAAAAAGAGAAGTCAACGCAGTAAAAAGAAAATGAAAAATGCGAGTACCTGAAGAGAACTCGCGAGCACCTGTAAATCTCTGCAAAAGAGAAGTCAAAGCAGGTAAAAAGAAATGAAAATGCGAGTACCTAAAAGAACTCGCGAGCACCTGCTAATCTCTACAAAAAAGAAGTCAAAGCAGGTAAAAAGAAATGAAAACGTGAGTACCTGAAGAGAACTCGCGAGTACCTGCTAATCTCTGAAAAAAGAAGTTAAAGCAGGTAAAAAAGAATATAAAAAATGCGAGTACCTGAAGAGAACTCGCGAGCACCAACTAATCTATGCAAAAGAGAAGTCAAAGTAGGAAAAAAGAAATGATAATGCGAGTACCTGAAGAGAACTCGCGAGAACCTACTAATCTCTGCAAAAGAGAAGTCAAAAAAGGTAAAAAGAAATGAAAATGCGAGTACCAGAAGAGAACTCGCGAGCACCTGCTAATCTCTACAAAAGAGAAGTCAACGCAGGTAAAAATAAATCAAAACGCAAGTACCTGAAGAGAACTCGCGAGCACCTGCTACTCTCTACAAAAGAGAAGTCAAAGCAGGTAAAAAGAAATAAAAACGCGAGTACTTGAAGAGAACTCGCGAGCACATGGTAATCTTTACAAAAGAGAAGTAAAAGCAGGTAAAAATAAATGAAAACACGAGTACCTGAAGAAAACTCGGGAGCACCTGCTAATCTCTTCAAAAGAGAAGTTAAATTAGGTAAAAAAGAAAATGAAAAACGCGAGTACCTGAAGAGAACTCACGAGCACCTGCTAATCTCTGGAAAAGAGAAGTTAAAGCAGGTAAAAAGAAATGAAAACGCGAGTACCTGAAGAGAACTCGCGAGCACCTGCTAATCTCTGTAAAAGAGAAGTTAAAGCAGATAAAAAAAATAAAAAATACGAGTACCTAAAGAGAACTTGCGAGCACCAGCTAATCTCTGCAAAAGAGAAGTATACGCAGATAAAAGAAAATGAAAAATGCGAGTACCTGAAGAAAACTCGCGAGCACCTGCTAATCTCTACAAAAGAGAGGTCAAAGCAGGTAAAAAGAAATGAAAATGCGAGTACCTGAAGAGAACTCGCGAGCACCTGCTAATCTATGCAAAATAGAATTAAACGCAGGTAAAAAGAAAACAAGAAATGCGAGTAATTGAAGAGAACTAATGAGCACCTGCTAATCTCTGCAAAAGAGAAGTTAAAGAAGGTAAAAAAGAAAATGAAAAATGCGAGTACCTGAAGAGAACTCACGAGCACCTGCTAATCTTTACAAAAGAGAAGTCAACGCAGGTAAAAAGAAAATGAAAAACGTGAGTACCTGAAGAAAACTCGCGAGCACCTGCTAATATCAGCAAAAGAGAAGTCAAAGCAGGTAAAAAGAAATGAAAACGCGAGTACTTGAAGAGAACTCGCGAGCACCTTCTAATCTCTGCAAAAGAGAAGTCAACACAGGTAAAAAGGAAATTAAAAAAGCGAGTACCTGAAGAGAACTCGCGAGCACCTGCTAATATCTGCAAAAGAGAAGATAAAGCAGGTAAAAAGAAATGAAAACGCGAGTACCTGAAGAGAACTCGTGAGCACCTGCTAATCTCTGCAAAAGAGAAGTTAAAGCACTTAAAAAGAAATGAAAATGCGAGTACCTGAAGAGAACTCGCGTGCACCTGCTAATCTCTGTAAAAGATAAGTTAAAACAGGTAAAATAGAAAATGAAAAATGCGAGTACCTGAAGAGAACTCGCGAGCACCTGCTAATCTATGCAAAAGACAAGTTAAAGCAGGTAAAAAGAAAATGAAAAATGCGAGTACCTGAAGAGAACTCGCGAGCACCTGCTAATCTCTGCAAAAGAGAAGTCAAAGCAGGTAAAAAGAAATCAAATTACGAGTACCTGATGAGAAGTCGCGAACACCTGCTAATTTCTATAAAAGAGAAGTCAAAGCAGGTAAAAAGAAATGAAAACACAAGTACCTGAAGAGAACTCGCGGGCACCTGCTAATCTCTTCAAAAGAGCAGTCAACGCAGGTAAAAATAAAATGAAAAATGTGAGTACCTGAAGAGAACACGCGAGCACCTGCTAATATCTGAAAAAGAGATGTCAAAGAAGGAAAAAAGATATGAAAACGCGAGTACCTAAAGAGAACTCGCGAGCACCTACTAATCTCTACAAAAGAGAAGTTAAAGAAGGTAAAAAAAGAAAATGAAAACGCGAGTACCTGAAGAGAACTCGCAAGCAGCTTCTAATCTCAGCAAAAGTGATGTCAAAGCAGGTAAAAAGAAATGAAAATGTGAGTACCTGAAGAGAAATCGGGAGCACCTACTAATCTCTGTAAAAGAGAAGTCAAAGCAGGTAAAAAAAAAATGAAAAACACGAGTACCTAAAGAGAACTCGCGAGCACCTGCTAATCTCTGCAAAAGAGTAGTCAATGCAGGTAAAAATAAAATGCAAAAATTTGAGTTCCTGAAGAAAACTCGGAAGCACCTGCTAATCTCTGCAAAAGAAAAGTCAAGCAGGTAAAAAGAAAATGAAAACGCGAGTACCTGAAGAGAACTCGCGAGCACCTGCTAATCTCGGCAAAAGAGAAGTCAACATAGGTAAAAAAAAATGAAAAATGCAAGTACCTAAAGAGAACTCGCGAGCATCTGCTAATCTCTGCAAAAGAGAAGTCAAAGCCGGTAAAAAGAAATGAAAATACGAGTACCTGAAGAGAAATCACGAGCACATGCTAATCTTTGCAAAAGAGAAGTTAAAGCAGGTAAAAGAAATGAAAACGCGAGTACCTGAAGATAACTCGCAAGCACCTGCTAATCTCTTCAAAAGAGAAGTAAAAGTAGGTAAAAAGAAATGAAAATGTGAGTACCTAAAGAGAACTCGAGAGCACCTGCTAATTTCTGTAAAAGAGAAGTCAAAGCAGGTAAAAAGAAATGAAAATGCGAGTACCTAAAGAGAACTTGCGAGCACCTGCTAATCTCTGCAAAAGAGAAGTAAACGCAGGTAAAAAGAAAATGAAAAATGTGAGTCCTTGAACAGAACTCGCGAGCACCTGCTAATCTCTGAAAAGAGAAGTTAAAGCCGGAAAAAAGAAATGAAAACGTGAGTACCTGAAGAGGACTCGCGAGCACGTACTAATCTCTGCAAAAGAGAAGTTAAAGAAGGTAAAAAAAAGAAAATGAAAACGCGAGTACTTGAAGATAACTCGCGAGCACCTGCTAATCTATGCAAAAGAGAAGTCAAAGAAGGTAAAAAGAAATGAAAACACGAAGACTGGAAGAGAACTCGCGAGCATCTGCTAATCTCTGCATAAGAGAAGTTAAAGCAGATAAAAAATAAAATGAAAAAAGCGAGTACCTGAAGAGAACTCGCGAGCACTGCTAATCTCTGCAAAAGAGTAGTCAACGAATGTAAAAAGAAAATGAAAAATGCGAGTTCCTGAAGAAAACTCGCGAGCACCTGCTAATCTCGGCAAAAGAGAAGTCAAAGCAGGTAAAAAGAAATGAAAATGCGAGTTCCTGAAGAGAACTCACGAGAACCTGCTAAACTATGCAAAAGAGAAGTCAACGCTGGTAAAAAGAAATTGAAAAATGCGAGTACCTAAAGAGAACTCACGAGCACCTACTAATCTCTGCAAAAGAGAAGTCAAAGCCGGAAAAAAGAAATGAAAATACGTGTACATGAAGAGAACTCGCGAGCACATGCTAATCTCTGCAAAAGAGAAGTTAAAGCAGGTACAAAGAAATGAAAACGCGAGTACCAGAAGTGAACTCGCGAGCACCTACTAATCTTTGCAAAAGAGAAGTTAAAGCATTTAAAAAAGAAAATGAAAAACGCGAGTACCTGGAGCGAACTCACTAGCAGCTGCTAATCTCTGCAAAAGAGAAGTCAAAGCAGGTAAAAAGAAATAAAAACGCAAGTACTTGAAGAGAACTCGCGAACTCCAGCTAATCTCTGTAAAAGAGAAGTTAAAGCAGGTTAAAAATAAAATGAAAAATTTCTGCAAAAGAGAAGTCAACGCAGTTTAAAAAAAATGAAAAACGTGAGTACCATAAGAGAACTCGAGAGCAATTGCTAATCTCAAAAAAAGAGAAGTCAAAGCAGGTAAAAAGAAATTAAAACACGAGTACCTGAAGAGAACTCTCGAGCACCTGCTAATCTCTGCAAAAGAGAAGTTAAAGAAGGTATAAAAAAAATGAAAAACACGAGTACTTGAAGAGAACTTGCGAGCACCTGCTAATCTTTATAAAAGAAAAGTCAACACAGGTAAAAAGAAAATAAAAAACACGAGTACCTGAAGAGAAATCGTGAGCACCTGCTAATATCTGCAAAAGAGAAGTCAAAGCAGGTAAAAAGAAATGAAAACGCGAGAACCTAAAGAGAACTCGCGAGTACTTGCTAATCTCTACAAAAGAGAAGTTAAAGCAGGTAAAAAAGAAAATAAAAAATGCGAGTACTTGAAGAGAACTCGCGAGCACCTGCTAATCTCTGCAAAAGAGAAGTCAAAGCAGGTAAAAAGAAATGAAAATGCGAGTACATGAAGAGAATTCGCGAGCACCAGCTAATCTCTGCAAAAGAGAAGTCAAAGCAGGTAAAAAGAAATGAAAACGCGAGTACCTGAAGAGAACTCGTGAGCACCTGCTAATCTCTACAAAAGATAAGTCAACGCAGGTAAAAAGAAAATGGAAAACGCGAGTACCTAAAGAGAACTCACGAGCACCTGCTATTCTCTGAAAAAGAGAAGTCAAAGCAGGTAAAAAGAAATGAAAATGCGAGTTCCTGAAGAGAACTCGCAAGCACCTGCTAATTTCTACAAAAAAGAAGTTAAAGCAGGTAAAAAAGAAAATGGAAAATGCGAGTACTTGAAGAGAACTCGCGAGCACCTGCTAATCTCTACAAAATAGAAGTCAAAGAAGATAAACAGAAATGAAAATTTGAGTACCTGAAGAGAACTCGCGAGCACCTGCTAATCTCTGCCAAAGAGAAGTCAAAGCTGGTAAAAATAAATGAAAACACGAGTACCTGAAGAGAACTCGAGAGCACCTGCTAATCTCTCCAAAAGAAAAGTCAATGCAGGTAAAAAGGAAATGAAAATGCGAGTACCTGAAAAAAATTCGCGAGCACCTGCAAATCTCTGCAAAAGAGAAGTCAAAGTGGTTAAAAAGAAATTAAAACACGAGTACCCTAAGATAACTCGGAAGCACCTGCTAATTTCTACAAAAGAGAAGTCCTCGCAGGTAAAAAGAAAATGAAAAATGTGAGTACCTTAAGAGAACTTGTGAGCACCTGCTAATATCTGCAAAAGTGAAGACAGAGCAAGTAAAAAGAAATGAAAACACGAGTACCTGAAGAGAACTCACGAGCACATGCTAATCTCTACAAAAGAGAAGTCAACGCAGGTAAAAAGATCTTTATATAAAATGAGAAATGCTGATTGGAGAGTACCTGATTTTCAAGAGAAAACTCGTGAGCACCTGGGTTGTTGGGAAATGAGATTGGAATGTCTCTAGATTCACCCAATATCTTGACCAGGAGCCCCAATTTGCTTTAAGATCCGTGCTGGAGACAATTTCGAGCATGTTTAGGTAAAAAGAAATGAAAACTAGTTTATTTAAAATTTGTTGGCATTGAAGTACCCTGAATTGGCTTGACTAGAACTCGCAAGCACCTGCTAATCTCTGAACATAACCAAAAATAGAATTTTTGGAGAAACCTTTCAATAGGCTTTAAAAAGAAATGGCTAAATTAAAATGTGCGAGTAGGGCTCTTGAACCTAAGAGAACTCTTAGGGAGATGTTTTGATTAGGATATTTTTGACCCAACCCTAGTTATACCTATATGGGTTATTTAGGTCAAAGTGCTTTTTGGTGTTTGAGTGGTCAAATCCCCTCTACTGATTTTACCCGTCGGCAAGAGAAGTTACTCCTCTCTAAATTTTGGGTGGTTCAGGTAAGCCTGATGAATGGTAGATCATGGAAAATGAAAAATGCCCCTTAGGAAAATTACCTGGTTGAAGAGAATCTCACGCTGGAGGAAGAAGAGCCCTGCTAATCTCTATTTTAGGGCATAAGCCCAATAGTTGGGTTTAGGCAATCCCAAAACTAGTTTATTTTAAAACCTGACAATAACTTTACATTTGGGCAGTGTATTTCTTTGATAAATAGAGTCCTAAATTTTGGTTGAATTTTTGGGCTAATAAAATCAGTACTTCCTTAATAACGCTAGTTGTATCCTTAGGTTTATTTCCTTGTTATGATATTTTTGTCCCTGAAGTTAGAACTTTCGTATTTGTAAGTCTTACATCATTATAGATCCTCAGTATTTTATTGGAATTTTTAGATGATTAATTTAAGTACTTGTTTCATACATTATATTGTGGATTTCTGATCAAAAATAGATATAGAGCCCAATAGTAAAGAAAATTATGAAACTTTGTCAGTAAGTGCTCTTTTGGTGTTTTATGACATTAGTGGTCTCTATTTTCTCATTTTTAAAGAAATTAAAAATAGTACTTGTTTCACAAAGAAGAAGATTACTTATTTTAATTAGATTCAGAGTACTCTGTTTTAGAAAATTGTCTTGGTTAGAATTAATTTTAGATCATTATCTAAGAGTTTTATCTTAATTATTAGATGACTTATTACAGTACTTGCTTCAATACGAATGACTATGGAATAATTGATTTAAAATGAAATTTCAGTGTTTTTAGGGGCTACTATTGACTGGAAAATTGGGAGATACTTCTAGAGTGTTTTAGGCCGCTAATGGACTTACTGGATTTTTATTAAAATCTTTAGAACAATATTGCTTTCCTTTGCTTCTTAAAATGATAATATTGACTATATGTTATAAATTGTGGAATTGGGGTCTAACCAATTCTGAAAATTGTTAGACCTTGGATTTGCTGTAGAAATATTACCTAGTATTTATCATAATTTTGTTGTGATTTATTTCTGATTTAAAAGTCTTAAAATGATAATATTGCATGTTCAAAGCACCTTAGGGCATTAAATCTTAGGTTAATTAGATTAAATGCCCTGATTTAAAAATAATTAGGAAAATTATGAAACTATGGAGTTAGTCTAAATAGGTCATGGTAGACTCCAAGAAATTATTATGGATCTGTTGGATGAGTAAATGGAGTACCCCTTAGTGGGTGCATCATGTAGCTTAGTATGGTCTGCATATAGTACATAGAACTGAAATAGGCTAGCTCAGAGAGCTTAAACACACTTAGGGGAGTCACACTGAAATTTAAGAGAGGATTCGTCATGGGTATAAATCAATAATATTAAGTGCCTTACGAAAGGGAGCTTTGGTCTTCAACCCATAGTAGTTCCTAGTGCCCTCGAGAACCCTTCACGGGGTATGCCTTGGGCAGTCCTGGGCTAATGTAAACCATAGGAATAATAAACATTAAAGAGTAACTAGTATTATTAGGGGTTCACTTTCACACACCCCAGTGTCTCGGGTAGATAGGGTGACTAGGATGTTCGGGCGGTAGGATCGGTGGTTGGAAATGGGTAGGGTAGCCCGGTGAGCCGATGGCTCGGTAGATATTTATGACGGGCAGGATAGCCCGGGGAGCATTGGCACGGTTTGTGGCTGTGTTGAACGGAATAGTCTGGGGATCTTTGGCTCGGTGGATAATACATTAATATTGCATGTGCATAAGATATAAGGTGGTGGGTCTTCGGTATTGGAGAGTCGTCGCACTGACACCAGTACGTTGACTCGGAGGGTGTGGTTTTACACTTTGCCAAATAAAGTCTTGTGCACCAGCCGGCAAGAGTGCGCAGGAGTCTGCTTAGTGCACCAGCGTTGAGGCGTACGATAGGTCTGACTGGTAGTGCTGATACCGGTTTAGAGGTGGGCGAGGCCCAACCCACTTCTTTCGTTTGCCACTACGGAGGTATCCTAGGAGGTTAGGATCCAAAAAGGGGGAACTAAAAGTCTATGTACACAGAGTCGGGTGGGTGAGTTGCACTTGCATGATCACATCATAGAATATTTGCATGTCATAGCATCTTCATTGCATCAACCCCTGACAGCTATTGTATTAAGTGGTATGGGACGCTTTATACAATAGGCCTTGCAAAACGACCCCTTCGCTTATAGGCTTGCGTGAGCATGCTTATAAGTTATGGTTATTTTCTTATGATAAATATTGTTTGCTTGTAAACTGACACCTCATCGTATAAATTGGTATGAGATTTTTATACGATGGGAGCCTTGCAAAAGATCCTTTAGCTTATGTGTTTTCATATAAGTTAAGGTTACATATTTCATGTTCTGTCTTTCATACTTTTATTACTGCTACTTATTATTATAGAACTGCTAGATTAGTTATGTCGCCACCTGCTTACATTTGTTACTCTCCACCTTCATAGCTTCTCTTTCCTTCTCCCCACTCGGTGCCTAGGAGCCATGGGGGAGGGGTGGGGGATGATAGGACTTTGTCTTTTAGACTAACGGTTTTCGAACCACATCATTTAGGGGATCGAGCATTAGGAGCATCAGCACTGAAAGGACAAGGAGGTAGGACATGAGGAGCAGTTACTATGCACAACCACTACTACACGGCAACAGGTCAAAGATGGACTTCAGTTTGCTTCCGCTTAGATGTTGAGAGTTGCGAGAGTGTTTGTAGTGAGGAATTGATGTTTCGGGTAGAAGCCCTTCTTTTGTACTATGATTATTATTATTGTGGACTCTCCCTTCGTGGAGATTTTTTTATATACATGTGACTCTTGTGGACTTGTTTTAAATTTAATTATGCTACTGTTCTGCGATTTATTTGGCCGGCAGGATCGGCATGTTGTAGTGACGACCTTCCCGGGCATGAAGGTGTCACCGCAAAGCGGCGGTTCTGGGCCTAAGACCTCGTTGGTTTAAAAAAAGGGGGTATTATAACCTGCTAATCTCTACAAAAGAAAAGTCAATACAAGTTAAAAGAAAAAGAAAAATACGAGTACTAGAAGAGAACTCGCGAGCACCTGCTAATCTTCTCAAAAGATATGTTAATGCAAGTAAAAAATAAATGAAAATGCGAGTACCTGAAGAGAAATAGCGAGCACCGGTTAATCTCTCCAAAAGAGAAGTTAAAGAAGGGAAAAAGAAATAAAAACGCGATTACTTGAAGAGAACTCGCCATCACCTGCTAATCTCTGCAAAAGAGAAGTCAACGCAGGTAAAACAAAATGAAAAACACGAGTACCTGAAGAGAACTCGCGAGCACCTGCTAATCTCTGCAAAAGAGAAGTTAAAACACGTAAAAAAGAAAAAGAAAAACACGAGCACCTGAAGAGAACCCGCGAGCACCTGCTAATCTCTGTAAAAGAGAAGTTATAGTAAGGAAAAATAAATGAAAATGCAAGTACCAGAAGAGAACTCGTGAGCACCTGCTAGTCTCTACAAAAGAAAAGTTAAAGTAGGGAAAAAGAAATGAAAACGCGTGTACCTTAAGGAAACTCGAGAGCATCTGTTAATCTCTACAAAATAGAAGTCAACACAGCTAAAAAGAAAATTGAAAAACGTGAGTACCTGAAGAGAACTCGCGAGCACCTGCTAATCTCTACAAAAAAGAAGTCAACGCAGACAAAAAGAAAATGAAAAACTCGAGTACTTGAAGAGAAATCGCGAGCACCTGGTAATCTCTACAAAAGAGAAGTAAACGCAGGCAAAAAGAATTGAAAACGCGAGTACCCAAAGAGAACTCGCGAGCACCTGCTAATCTCTGTAAAAGAGATGTTAAAGTAGGGAAAAAGAAATGAAAACGCGAGTACCTGAAGAGAACTCGCGAGAACCTGCTAATCTCTGAAAAAGAGAAGTCAACGCAGGTAAAAATAAAATAAAAAATGCGAGTACCTGAAAAGAACTCTCGAGCACCTGCTAATCTCTGCAAAAAGAAGTCAACGCAGGTAAAAAAAATGAAAATGCAAAAACCCGAAGATAACTCGCGAGCACCTGCTAATCTCTGCAAAAGAGAAGTCAAAGCAGGTAAAAAGAAAATGAAAAATACGAGTACCTGAGGAGAACTCACGAGAACCTGCTAATCTCTATAATAGAGAAGTCAAAGCACGTAATAAGAAATGAAAACGCGAGCACCTGAGAAGAACTAGCAAGCACCTGCTAATCACTACAAAAGAGAAGTTAAGGCAGGTAAAAAAGAAAATGAAAAACGTGAGTACCTGAAGGGAACTCACAATCACCTACTAATCTCTACAAAAGAGAAGTCAACGTAGGTAAAAATAAATGAAAACGCGAGTACCCAATGAGAACTCGCGAGCACCGGCTAATCTCTGCAAAAGAAAAGTCAAAGCATGTAAAAAAAAATGAAAACAAGTACCTGAAGAGAACTCGCGAGCACTTGCTAATCTCTGCAAAATAGAAGTGAAAGCAGGTATAAAGAAAATAAAAAACGCGAGTACCTGAAGATAACTCACGAGCACTTGCTAATCTCTACAAAAGAGAAGTTAAAGCATGGAAAAAGAAATGAAAACACAATTACCTGAAGAGAACTCGTGAGCACCTGCTAATCTCTGCAAAAGAGAAGTCAACGTAGGGAAAAAGAAAATGAAAAATGCGAGTACCTGAAGAGAACCCGCGACCACTTGCTAATCTCACAAAGAGAGGTCGAGTACGCTAAAGAAAAGGCAAACACCATAAATTAAAAGTCACGAGTACCGCAAAGAGAACTCGCGAGCACCTGTTAAACCTTGCAAATGAGAAGGCAGTATGAAGAGAACTCGCGAGCACCTGCTAATCTCTGCAAAAAAAGAAGCAGGTGAAAATGCGAGTACCCTGAAGAGAATTCGCGAGCACCAATCTACCTGCAGAACTCGCGAGCACCTGCTAATACAAAAGAGAAGTCAAAGCAGGTAAAAAAAATTAGAATGCAAGTACCTGAATAGAACTCGCGAGCACCTGCTAATCTCTGCAAAAGAGAATTCAAAGCAGGTAAAAAAATGAAAATGCGAGTACCTGAAGAGAACTTGCAAGCACCTGCTAATCTCTGTAAAAGAGAAGTTAAACGCATGTAAAATGAAACCTGAAAATCGCGGCGATCTGAAAAAGAGAAGTCAAAGCCGGTAAAAAGAAATGAAAACTTCAAGTGAACTCGCGAGCACCTACTAATCTCTGCAAAAGAGAAGTTCAAAGCAGGTAAAAAAGAAAATGAAAAACGCAAGTACCTAAAGAGAACTCGCGAGCACCTTCTAATCTCTACAAAAGAGAAGTTAAAGCAGGTAATGAAAGCACGAGTACCTGAAGAGAACTCGCGAGCAAATGCTAATCTCTGCAAAAGTACCTGAAGAACTCGCGTGCAACGCAGGTATAAAGAGTCAATTATAAAAAATGCGAGTACCTGAAGAGAACTCGCGAGCACCTGCTAATCTTTGGAAAAAAGAAATTAGTACCTGAAGCGAAGACCTTCTAATAGAAGTTAAACCAGGTAAAAAAGAAAATGAAAAATGCGAGTACCATTAAGATAACTCGCGAGCACCTGCTAATCTCTCAAAGAAGGTAATGAAAACGCGAGTAGAAGAACTAGCAAGCACCTGCTAATCTCTGTAAAAGGTAATAAAAAGAAAAACGCGAGTACCTGAAGATAACTTCGCGAGCACCTGCTAATCACTGCAAAAGAGAATTAAAGCAGGTAAAAAGAAATGAAAACGCGAGTACCTGAAGAGAACTTGCGAGCCACCTACTAATCACTCCAAAGGAGAAGTTCAAAGCAGGTAAAAAGAAAATACAAAATACGAGTACCTGGAAGAGAACTCGCGAGCACCTTCTAATCTCTGTAAAAGAGAAGTCAAAGCAATTAAAAGAAATGAAAACGTGAGTACCTAAAAAACTCGCGAGCACCTTCTAATTTCTGCAAAAGAGAAGTAAAGTACGCAGAAAAAGAAAATGAAAAATGCGAGTACTTGAAGGAAAACTCGCGAGCTAATCTCTGCAAAAGAGAACAAGCTTGAACCTGAAGAGAACTCGCAAGCAGCTAATCTCTGCAAAAGAGAATTCAACAAAAGAGAAGTCAACGCTAAAAAAAAAATTGAGCACCTGAGAGAGTCAAACTCACCGGCACATGCTAATCTCCACTCTGCAGTTGAAGAGACTCGCGAGCACCTGCTAATGCAAAAGAGAAGTCAACGCAGGAAAAAGAAAAGTATGAAGAGAATGAAAATGCGAGTACTGATGAGACCTGAATCTTGCGAGCACGCGAGTACGAAGAGAACTCGTGAGCACCTGCTAATCTCTGCAAAAGAGAAGTCAAAGCAGGTAAAAAAAAATTAAAGCGAGTACCTGAATAGAACTCGCGAGCAGCTGCTAATCTCTGCAAAAGAGAATTAAGCAGGTAAAAAAAAATGAAAACGAGTACCTGAAGAGAACTCGCGAGCACCTGCTAATCTCTGCAAAAGAGAAGTTAAAGTAGAGTAAAAGAAATGAAAAATGCGACCTAAAGAACTCACGAGCACCTGGATCTCTATAAAGAGAAGTCAAAGCAGGTAAAAAGAAATGAAAAACGCAAGTACTATAAGAGAACTGCGAGCACCTGCTAATCTCTACAAAAGAGAAGTCAAAGCAGGTAAAACGAAAATGAAAATGCGAGTACCTGAAGAGAACTCCGAGCACCTACTAATATCTGCAAAAGAGAAGTCAAAGAATAGGTAAAAAGAAATGAAAAATGCGAGTACCTGAAGAGAACTCGCGAGCACCTCTAATCTGAATAGGAAAAAGAAATAAAAACCTGAGAACTCGCGAGCACCTGCTAATCTCTACAAAAGAGAAGTTAAAGCAGGTAAAAAAGAAAATGAAAAACGCGAGTACCTGAATAGAACTCGCGAGCACCTGCTTATGTCAACAAAAGAGAATTCAAAGCAGGTAAAAAGAAAATGAACGCGAGATGCGAGTGAAAAAGCGAGTACCTGAAGAGAACTCGCGAGACTAATCTCTTCTCGCTGGTAAAAAGAAAATGAAAAAATCGAGTTCCTGAAGAGAACTCACGAGCACCTGCTAATCTCTGCAAAGAGAAAAAGCAGGTAAAAAGAAAGAAGTTAAGTTGCGAGCAGGAAAAGTCATAAGAAATGAAAATGCGAGTACCTTAAGGGAACTCGCGAGCAACTGCTAATCTCTACAAAAAAGAAGTCAATGCAGGTAAAAAGAAAATGAAAAATGCGAGTACCTGAATAGAACTCACGAGCACCTGCTAATCTTTGCAAAACAGAAGTTAAAGAAGCGAAAAAGAAATGAAAACAGGAGAACCTGAATAAAACTCACGAGCAACTGCTAATCTCTTCAAATTAGAAGTCAACGTAGGTAAAAAGGAAAAGAAAAATGCAAGTACATAAAGATTACAGTGCGAGCACCTGCTAAACTTTGCAAAAGAGAAGTCAATGAAGGTAAAAAGAAATGAAAATGCGAGTACTTGAAGAGAACTTGTGAGCAGCTGCTAATCTCTAAAAAGAGAAGTCAAATAAGGTAAAAAGAAAAAGTAAAACTTGAGTACCTGAAGAGAACTCGCAAGCACCTGCTAATCTCTGCAAAAAAAGTCAAAGCAGGTAAATAGAAATGAAAACATGAGTACCTAACGAGAACTCGCGAGCACCTTCTAATCTCTACAAAAGAGAAGTCAAAGCAGGTAAAAAAAATGAAAACGCGAGTACCTGAAAAGAACTCGCGAGCAAGTTCTAATCTATACAAAAGAGAAGTTTAAGAATGGAAAAAGAAATCAAAATGCAAGTACCTAAAGAGAACTCGTGATCACCTGCTAATCTTTGCAAAAGAGAAGTCAACGCAGGTAAAAAGAAATTTAAAAACTCGAGTACCTGAAGAAAACTCACGAGCACCTTACAATCTCTGCAAAAGAGAAGTTAAAGTAGGGAAAAAGAAATGAAAAACACGAGCACCTGAAGAGAACTCGCGAGCACATGCTAATCTCTACAAAAGAGAAGTTATTGCTGGGAAAAACAAATAAAAATACGAGTATCTGAAGAGAACACACGAGCACCTGCTAACTCAAAAGAGAAGTCAATGCAGGTAAAAAAAAGAAAAATGAGTACCTGAAGAGAACTCGTGAGCACCTGCTAATCTTTAAAAAGAGAAGTCAAATGAAAACATGAGTACCTGAAGAGAACTCGCGAGCACCTGCTAATCTCTAAAGTTAGGGAAAAGTACCTGAAGAGAAAGCACCTGCTCGCGAAAACATGAGTACCTGAAGAGAACTCGCGAGGGAACTCGCAAAACGCGAGTCTGCTAATCTCTGCAAAAGAGAAGTCAACGCAGCTAAAAAGAACCTGCTAATCTCTGAAAAGTACCTGAAGAGAGCTCACGAGCAGCTAATCTCTGCTGAAGAGAAACTCGCGAGCACCTGCTAATCTCTTGAAATTGGGAAAAACCTGCTAATGAGAGAATGCAAGTACCTGAAGAGAACTCACGAGCACCTGCTAATCTCTGCAAAAGAGATGTCAGGTAAAAAGAAAATAGTACTTGAAGAGAACTTTCGAGTACCTGCTAATCTATGCAAAAGAGAAGTCAACGCAGGTTAAAAGAATTGAAAATTGGAGAACCCGAAGAGAACTCTCGAGCACCTGCTAATCTTAGTAAAAGAGATGTTAAAGTAGGGAAAAAAATGAAAATGTGAGTACCTTGAGAGAACTCGCGAGCAACTGCTATTCTTTGAAAAAGAGAAGTCAGATCAGGTAAAAAGAAAATGACAAATGCGAGTACCTGAAGAGAACTCGCGAGCACCTGCAAATCTCTGTAAAAGAGAAGTCAACGTAGGAAAAAAGAAATGAAAACGCAAAAACCTAAATAGAACTCGCGAGCACCTGCTAATCTCTGGAAAAGAGAAGTCAAATCAGGTAAAAAGAAATGAAAACGCGAGTACCTGAAGAGAACTCGCGAGAACATCCTAATCTCTGCAAAAGAGAAGTCAAAGAAGATAAAAAGAAATGAAAACGCGAGTACCTGAAGAGAACTAGCGAGCACCTGCTAATCTTTGCAAAAAAGATGTTAAAGAAGGTAAAAAGAAAATGAAAACCGTGAGTACATGAAGAGAACTCGCGAGGACCTGCTAATATATTCAAAAGAGAAGTCAAAGCAGGTAAAAATAAATGAAAACACGAGCACCTGAAAAGAACTTGCGAGCACCTGCTAATCTCTGCAAAAGAGAAGTTAAAGCAGGTAAAAAAGAAAATGAAAAATGCGAGTCCCTGAAGAGAACTCGCGAGCACCTGCTAATCTCTGCAAAAGAGACGTCAAAGCAGGTAAAAAGATATGAAAATGTAAGTACCTGAAGAGAACACGCGAGCACCTGCTAATCTCTACAAAAGAGAAGTTAAAGCAAGGGGAAAAATGAAAATGTGAATACCTTAAGGGAACTAGCGAGCACCTGCAAATCTCTACAAATGAGAAGTCAACGCAAGTAAAAAGAAAATGTAAAACGAGATTACATGAAGAGAACTCGCGAGCACCTGCTAATCTTTGCAAAAGAGAAGTTAAAGCAGGGAAAAAGAAATAAAAGTGCGAGAACATGAAGAGAACTCGCGAGCGCCTGCTAATCTCTGCAAAAGAGAAGTCAACGCAGGTAAAAAGAAAATGAAAAATGCGAGTACCTGAAGAGAACTCGCGGCCTCCTGCTAATCTCTACAAAATAGAGGTCAACGGAGGTAAAAAGAAATGAAAATGTGAGTACCTGAAGAGAACTCGTGAGGACGTTCTAATCTCTATAAAAGAGAAGCTAAAGCAGGGAAAAAAGAAATGAAAACGTGAGTACCATAAGAGAACTCGCGAGCACCTGCTAATCTCTGCAAAAGAGAAGTCAACGCAGGTAAAAAGAAAATGAAAAATGCGACTACCGGAAGAGAACTCGCGACCACCTGCTAATCTCTATAAAATAGAAGTTAACACAGGTAAAAAGTAATGAAAATGCGAGTACCCGAAGAGAACTCGCAAGCACCTGCTAATCTCTACAAAAGAGAAGTCTAAGAAGGTAAAAAAAAATGAAAATGCAAGTACCAGAAAAGAACTCGCAAGCACCTGGTAATCTCTGCAAAAGACAAGTCAAAGCAGGTAAAAAGAAATGAAAACAAGAGTACCTGAAGAGAAGTTGCAAGCACCTGCTAATCTCCGCAAGAGATAAGTTAAAGATGGGAAAAAGAAATTAAAACGCGAGTATCTGAAGAGAACTCTTGAGCACTTTCTAATCTCCGCAAAAGAGAAGTCAAAGCAGGTAAAAAGAAAATGAAAAATGCGAGTACCTGAAGAGAACTCACGAGCACCTGCTAACCTCTAAAAAAGAGAAGTTAAAGAATGGGAAAAAAATGAAAACACGAGTACCTGAAGAGAACTCGCGAGCACCAACATGGTCAGCAGTTATTCTTGGAGTCTGCGCGGCTTGTTTTCTCTGCCTTGTAATTTACTTCCATCTGGTACATCGTTGAATCATGTCTCATCATTTATACATTGCCTTGTAAAGACTTTTTGATAGTATAAGTTTCTTATTCTTCTATTTGCATCTGGTTATTTTGACCCGGATAGGCTGAGTGTTCCTGCGCCTGGTTTCCCGTTTTTCGCAATTACAAATTTTGTATAGCTATCACCTGGCGAAAGGACTGGAGATAATGAAAATTCATCTCTTTATTTTGCACTTTATCTTGCTAGACTAGTATTTTATTAAAGATGTTTTGTAGAATCTATTCAATTATCATCTGGATAATTAAGTAAATGTTAAGCTTGATTTTCATGAGTAGTCTTTTTGACTAATTAGGTTATTTTAAAGTTGTTAAGCTTTTGATAATATTCTTATTTTTGTTTAAATGCTTTAGATTGTTAATTTAAAATATATAAGACTCCTAACTCTAGTATTTGTGTAGAAAATTGTGAATCAGGAATAAGTTTGGTGAAAATATCGGCAATTTGTGATTCAGTTCTTATAAAGGTGATTGTATGTTATCATTTATAATGCAGTCTCTTATAAAATGATGGAAAACATCTATATGTTTAGATCGTGAATAATGTACTGGATTGTAAGTAAGATCAATTGCACTTTATTGACGCACCTTAATTGTATGGTTCGTTGTTGTATTCCAAAATCTTCTAAAGTTTGTTTCATCCATAGAGCTTGTGCACAAAAACTACCTAGTGCAATATATTTGGCATCGGTGGTGGAGAGGGAATCATAATTCTATTTCCTACTCGACCATGAAATAAGTGATGGGCCTAAAAAGTGACAAGTTCAACTTGTGACTTTACGATCTAACGAACAACCAACATAATTTGAATCAGAATAAACATGTAAAACAAAATCTTCATTATGAGGATACCATTGTCCTAGTTTTGAAGTACCAATTATATATCTAAATATTCGTTTAACCGCTTTTATATTTGATTCTTTAGGATTAGCCTAAAATCTCATACATAAGCAAACTGCTAACATAATATTAGGTATAGATGTCGTTAAATATAATAATGATCATATCACCCCTCTATATAGAGTTTGATCAATAGATATTCCACTTTCATCTTTTCCTAACTTTAATGAAATAATATAGGAGTACTTGCTTTCTTAAGATTTTCAAATTCAAATCTTTTAAGAACATCATTAATATATTTTGATTGACAAATAAAAATTCAAACTTATTTTTGAGTAATTTGAATACCTAAAAAATATATAAGCTCTCCTACTATTCTCATTTCAATTTCATTTTCATAATCATTACAACATCATTACATAACTACTGTTTCCATTGACCCCAATGTTCTAAATTTGTACGAAGTCAAACTAGTCAATGACATACACACATAGTTGAATTTAATGTGTGCTTAAGTTCATGCATGCAGGTTGTCCGTGATTGGACAGGTGAACAAAAAGAGGAAGCTGGAAGTCTGACAATTTGACTAAGAAAAAAGCGTCGAGACAGATGAGACAGCTGAGAAGAATGTCTTAGCATAACAGGTGAGACAGCTGAGAACCTCAATACAAAACATTGAGAGAAGTGTTGGTCTCAACAAAACTGCTGAGACAGGAGATAGTATCAACTGTGAAGAATAAACCGCAGAGACAGTTGAGAAGAAGCCGCTAAACAGAAGATAGTCTCAGTTGTGAAAAATAAACCGCTGAGACAGTTGAGAAGAAACCGCTGAGACAGAAGATAGTCACCACTATGAAGAAGAAACCGCTGAGACAGTTGAGAAGGAACCGCTGAGATAAAGTCAATAGAAATTCTCTATGTCTAGAAGCGTTGAGTGAAGCAGGCTCACTCAACACCTCTAAAGAAGAGCTCAGTTCAGAATTTGTCAAACTGAGTTCTGAGTTCGTCGAGCTGAGCTCACCTTTTGTCGAGCTTAAGTTTAAAGTTTGAGATTCTGACTTCGTCGAGCTCAGTTCAGAATTCGTGGAACAGATTTTAGAATTAGTCGATCTCTGCTCATCTTTCATCGAGCTAAAGTTAATGTTTGAGATTATGAGTTCGTCGATCCAACTTCAGAATTCGTCGAATTGATTTCATAATTCATCGATCTCAGCTCACCTTTCGTCGAGCTAAAGTTAAAGTTTGAAGATTCCGAGTTTGTCGAGCTCTGTTCAGAATTCGTCGAACTAATTTCATAATTCGTCGATCTCAGCTCAACATTCGTTGAGTTCAGTCAAAGTATTTCATGCCGTTTCGGGAAAGCTATAGTAGTGCCAAAAGCTACTATTTGTCCTCTTATGAGGGTGGGGGCGCTCACCATCCTTTTTAGGGCCCACATTCAAATTGTGTCGTTGATTCAAATCAACAGATATAAAAAGAAGAGAGACAAGGGGATTAGGGAAAAAAAACAAGAAACGAAAAATAGAGGTTGTTGGACTTCATCTTTTCCGACGAGCATGAAAGCCAAGTCCAGCAGTGCATGTTAGCAGGCAGAGAAAGATAGCTGAAGCATTACCAGTTCAACAAGATTGTTCATTGGAGAATAAGGTGGCTGATTCATCTAATTAACATGAAGAAATAGCTGTCTGAAGGGCCGTCAGCCTTCAATAGTAGCTAGCTATTCTTTAGTGGAGCAAAGAAATAGTTAGATGTAGAAGAAGACTAATTCCTTCTTCAGCAAGAGAGCTGGACTAGTATTTCCTCAGTCCAGCAAGGTAGACTCGGAGATTTAACTCTGAGTCAGTATTTCAACTTTATGATTATACTCCTGTTGGATTCAGACTGTCTGAATCTGAGATTTAGGGCCTTTTGTGCCTGAGTTGTAGGTGACTAATTAGTCACTGAGGTAGGTGCCCTATTGGGGTACTGAGGTAGGATCCAAGTGTGGATCTCAGAGTAGGGCTGTCCTCCCAGCCTGAGAGGTAGGCCTTAAAGATAAGGCTGAGGTAGGTGACTGTTGATTCACTGAGTTGTAGGTGACTAGTATGTCACTAAGTGTAAGTCTTGGAGGAGACTGTGTGTAGGGCCTTTTGGCCTGAGGTAGGTGACAAGTGTGTCACTAAGGTGTAGGTGCCTGGAAGGGCATTGAGATAGGTACTTGGAAAGGTACTGAGCTATTTGCGTGATGCATCACCCTGAGAGTAATTCCTTGTGCCTTAAGTTGTAGGGCTGAAGAGCCTAAGCTGTTGGCCTTAGAGATAAGGCTAAGGTAGGTGGTTTGAGGAATACTGAGTTATAGGAGCACTGCATGGCTCTGAGATAAGAACCTTCGTGGTTCTAAGGTAGGGTTCTGAAGAGAACCTGAGTGTAAGGCTGAGTGCCTGAGGTGTAAGCTCTAAGGATCATTTTGGAGGAGTTTTTGTCTTGTCTAACATAAGTTAGAAAGATGGGAGGGAAAGTGGATGTACCCAGTTGGGGAACCACTATAAACATCTGTGTGCTTTGTTGTGTGCTTGTTCTTCTTTTATATTGCAGGTAATAAGTACAAGCTCTAAATCACTTAGTAAGAAAACAACAAAAAGTCTTAAGAAATTTCATAGACCTATTCACCCCCCCCCCCTTCTAAGAGACTAGCTAACCTTGAAGTTATAACTTTGAAGTGGTATCAAGGGGAGGTTGCCCAAAAAGGATTTAAATATCTGAGTATACCTCCAAGGTTCATTATAAGACATAAGAATGGTGTCTAGTATAAACTAGAAAGAACTGGGGGTCATGAAGATTCCAATCTGTAGAAAGGAAGGCTTTGGCCTCTAGAAGGAATGGGTTAGGTTATTCATGGAGGCTTCTGACCCTAGGATATACATCACAGTTAATGAGGGACCCTTCATCCCTATGAAGACCTCAGTTATGGATGCCAACATACAAAGCCCTAAATCTTATGATGAAATGAACCAAGATGAGCTCCTACTTGCCTCCATGGACAAGAGAGCTCAAAACATTATTTCCAGTGCAATAGATGATTCAACCTTCCAAAATCTGGTGCACTGCAAGACTTCCAAGGAGATTTGGGACACCCTAGTTGTGTTTATGGAGGGTTCAGAGGAGGTGATGGATGACAAGAAAATCCATGCTCAACCAAGAGTATGAGGCCTTCTGACAAGGAAAGTCTGATGGCATTATTGAGAGCTTTGAGAGATTTTTTAGAATAGTGAATGAACTGAGAACATATGGAAGGGTCTTCAGCACCTATGAGCTAAATGACAAATTTCTCAGGTCCCTCACAAAGGATTGGGACACAAAGAATTGTGCCATTAGGTAAATGGCCAAGTAAGCTGACACTCCTCCTCCAACCCTGTTTAGAAAGCTATTGTCATATGAGATGCAACTTGCTGTAAGAAAGGAAGAAGAAAAGAGACGTAAGTCACATTCCAAGGAGAAGTCTGTGGCCTTCAAAGTCGATGCCCCAACCAGGAGCAGAAGGAAGAACTCTTAACCCAGGAGAATTGTTGAGTCAGATTCTGAGAGCTCAAAGACCAGCACCTCAGACAGCCATTTGTCTGAAGAGGACTTTGCTGCCTTCTACAGGCAGTTTTAAAAATTCATAAAGAAGGAGCAGAGGAAGAACACAAAGCCTTCCTCTTTCTCACAATACAAAAGGAAAACCTCGTTTGAGGACATGTATTCTTCTAACTCTAGCAAACAAACTTTTTCTAAAGTTATTTGTTTCTACTACAGCAAACCTGGGAACATAGTTGTTGACTGCCCATTGAAGAGGAAAGATGAAGGCGAGAAGAAGCACCACAAGAGGAAGAAGAAAGAGAAGTCCCTTGTGGACTAAAGGAAAAGACCTGGTTTGACTCCTACTCTGGGTCAGATAGTGAAGAAGAAGAAGCGTACATTGGGCTAATCGTTGTTGCTGAAGAAGAAGCTGAAGAATATCCTGCTGCTAGGATAGGGATTAGGGCCCCTCTGTCACATTCAGAAAGTGACACAGAGGTGGATGAAGATGAAGAAGAAGATGTTCAATGACATGGATTTAAGGCAATGACAAATGAAGAGAGAAGTTAGGATCAGCCTGTACAGGCTCAGGTAAATTCTAAATATCTACCTTCTATTTAAAGTCTTGAGGCTAGCTCAGATTCTGAAGCTCAATCATCAAGATATGAAAGGGATTCATATTCTGAGGAAGGTGGCAATTCTATAATTGACAAGTATGGAGAACTTCTTGAAGCATTCAAGAAGTGCAAGCTCCTTGCCAAGAGAAAGGCAAAAGAGCTTCTCAGTCTTAGGAGCAAGTGTGAGGGCCAAGAAAAGGTTTTCAATGATATGGCCGCACAATCAACCAAGATTTTGGGGATCATTGATATGCAGTTTGTGGTAAGAGTCTCAAATGAGAAACTTATCCATAAACTTAAAGTTGATCTCATAAATGAGAAATTGCTGGTGGCCAAGTTTTTTTAGCCAACCACCGTGCTTCCCTTAATTGACACCCTCTTTACCCAAGATGGTAAGAAAGGGTTAGCATTTAAGGGACCTGATAGACCTCCCAATCCATAAGGAAAGGGGAAGGGACCAGTTGTGCCTATAGCCTCATTTCCTCCAGTTTCTTTTCAAAAAGCCTTGCTGCCTCCTAATAGGTATGACCATGAAAGCTGTTATGGTCACTAGTAGAATGGAATATACACTGGTATGTCAAATGTGCCCATATCCAAGGTGGAATATATAGCCATGTTAGGGCCTTTTAGCTGCCCATGAGGAAAATCAAATGACCCATCCTGGACCATTTGTTTTTGGTGCCCCAGCACCAAAACTTAAGGATAATGTTGCTGCAAGAAATCTGAGTCATCCAGTAAAAGTAATGACTCAAGGTGAGTCTTCTAGCAAGGCTGGAATGGTAGTTTTTATGCAAGCAGATGAATGTTATCTGAAAAGTAAAATGCAGCTGGTGGCTCTAAGAAAAGATCAAAACAGTCAGCTAAAAGACTTACCTTTAGTCAAATGGCAGCTGTAAGAAATTAGATATATACAACAGCTCATCTTCCCATTGTTCAGCGAGCAGTCCAGGCTGTAAGACCATTTTTTTCTTTTAACTAACGGGGTCTTCGGCCCAGAACCGCCACATTGTGGTGACACCATCATGCTCAGGGAGGTCGTCACTACAAAATGCCTATCCTACTTGCCATATCGATCACAGAATAGTAGAAAAAGTATGAGAGTATTTGAAATTAGAACTCAAACACATGTCCATAATAATCACATATATAGTAATAATTCTCCACGAAGGGAGAGTCCACAGCAATAAAAATAAATGTACTGGAATTAGGGCTCATGCCCGATACATCAGAGTCCTCATTATAAGTCACTCATCGCAGAAGCAAATCTATAACAACTACTAGCAAACGGGACTCACTGTCAGCTATCTGAACTCTTGTTCTAGACTTTCCCGTCTCCAAGCATGCCGACCACCGGGGCTACACCTCCAATATGGGCTCCACGATCCCCTAAAATGATTTGGTCTGAAAACCGTTAGTCTAAAAGACTAAGTCCTATCATCCCCTACTCCTCCCCTATGGCTCCTAGGCACCGTACAGGGAGAAGGAAAGGAAAGGTAATATAGGTGGAGAATAAAAAAGGTAGCAGGTGGCGGGGAAACTAATCTAGCAGTTCTATGAAAACATATTGCAGTAACAAAATTATGAAAGACAAACTATGAAATATGTAACCTTAACTTATATGAATGCTCATACAAACATATAAGCTAAGGGGTCTTCTGCGAGGCTCCTATTATATAAAAATTCCAATACCAATTTATAGGGTGGGGTGTCGGTTCTCAAGAAAGCATTATATATATCCATAGAATAATAACCTCAGCTTATAAGCACGCTCACGCAAGCTTATAAACCAAGGGGTCATTTTGCAGGGCCTATTGTATAAAGAGTCACATACCAATTTATACAATAGGTGTCAAGGGTTATATGCAATGAATATGTTATGTCTTACAAGTATGTAATGATATGATAATTAAAGTGCAATACACCCACCCGACTCTATGCACGCAGACCTTTAGTTCCCCCTTTTTGGTGCCAAACCTCACAGGATACCTCCGTAGTGGAAAACGGAAGCGGTGGGTTGTGCCATGCCCACCTCTAAACCGGTAACTGCACTACCAGTCAGACCTATCATATGCCTCAACACTTGTGCACTAAGCGGATCTCTCGCATACTCTTTGACGGCTGGTCCACCAGACTTAATTTGGCAAAGTGTTAAACCACACTTGACGAGTCAACGTATTGGCGTCGATGCATCGACCCTCTAACACCGAATACCCACCACCTTATAATTTATGCACATGCAACCTTGTGTACCAACCACCGAGCTAAAGTTCCCCTGACTAACCCGTCCGTCACAACCCACAACCGAGCCAAAGCTCCCCGGACTAACCCGTCCGTCACAATTATCTACCGAGACTTTTGCTCGCCGGGCTATCCTGGCCATTTCTATAACCAACGAGCTACTTCCCATGTGACCCAACCTAACTTCCTGAGACACCGACGTGTGTGAAAGTGAACCCCTAGTTATACTAGTTTCTCTTAAATATTGATTAGTCTGACGGCTTACGTTAACCTTGGACTGCCTAGGGCATTCCCGGTGAAGGGCTCTCGAGGGCACTAGGAACTATGATGGGCTGAAGCCCAAAGTTTCCTTTCGCAAGGCATTTATTGTTATTGTTTAATATCCAATTTTAGATCCCTTTTAATATTACACTGGATCTAACCCTAGTGTGTTTTGAGCCTCTCTCTCTCTCTCTACAGGAAAGACGATCTTTCGTCGATCCCGGGCACCTCCCTATCTTAGTCAACCCAGCATTCTACTCATCCCAACTTCTAATGATGAACTCACTTTCATTTTAGCCAAACCAACAAACTATTAACCCCAAGCCATATGCCCAACTCCAATGCTATAACATTTTCTGCAGTTTTACTATATGCAGACCAACCTATACTATATGTTATACATGATAGGAGGTACTCCAAATTTTCATCCATAAGCCTTAATATATTTAATGGGGGTCCATCATATCATGATTAGCCTAACTTCAGATACTTATAATTTTCCTAATAAAATTGGTATTTAATTAATTTTTCTTATAGTTAGGCCATGGGTAATTTGAACTTGAAGTATAATAGTTTCTTAAGTAATGGCCACCCAAAAATTATGAACACTAGATAACAAAGGAAAAACAGTAATTACTAAATTTCATGATTTTCAAAAAATGATATAGCCTCTAATTAATTAATCTAATAATAAGCCATTAATTTTGGGTAAAGAAGAAAGTACTAAATTTATTTATTAGAAAATTGTATAAAAATTAAGAAATCTCAAGAATGTCCAGAAAAAACCTCTGACTAAAAATCAAATTTTATTAAGCTTACTAAGTACCAAAATAAATTCAAATACTTTTATATGGAGAATAGCACCTTGTGAAACAACCCCTATAGATAAACTTCCAAAAATTCCTTAAAAATTCACAGAGCTTTAAAATGTTAAAAAAAGTCCTCTTACTAAATATCATAAGTTTCCATTGAGTGATTTATTCATAAGAAATTTCTAAGTAGAAGGTGCAACTTGATGGGTTATGAATGAAGTACCCCATTTAATGATTTAAAATTCATATTAAAATTTCCTAAGGCTTCTTAGAGTCTTAAAACATAGCTTGACAAAATATCATCCAAACCCAAGGTTAGGAAGTCAATATAATAAAATTCTTCAAGATAATTTATGATAGTGCACTTTTCAAAGGAACCCACTTGTAATTTCGTCCATACCATATGTAGTATATTTTAGTGGATAATATTGTTATGAAAATGACATCTACCAAAATATAATACAATCCCAAGGTTATATGAGACACTAGACATTCCCTAAGGTGTATGGACCCAATACCTTACCCAGTGGTTTAAGTGATGTGCATGTCCAAAAACTTACCCAGTGGTTTAAGTGATGTGCAAGACAAAAAACTTACCCAAAACTTGTCCATATCCCTCCCTAGGGCTTATTACGACACTAGGATCACATGGAACAAACACCAAGTCCATACAAGGGCATTTCACCCTATGCCCTTAATAAATCCCCAAACTCCAACCATAGGGTTTGAACTTGGGTCCTAGTGCAAATCTACCCCAATCCACACCAAATTCCATGTTAGGGTGTTTAGCATCATATCAAACCAGCGGTCCAAGTGTCAGCCTCTGTTGAGGTGATTTGACCCATTAAACTCACAAGAAACACCTTGACCTAAATACCCCCCTTTTGGCCAAGGCTAGGGTTTACAAAAATTCAACACAAATCATCTCCAAATGAGATGAAATTTTTTCTAGAACCTTATGATGACCCCACTGACCACTCCTGAAAATTTAGGAGGGTTTGGAGATAATTACGTCCCCTAATTAAATTACCCTAGGATTATTAAATAATTAAAAAAACTATAGAAAAAATATCTCCAAAAATTCCCATTTATCGTCATGACTTAGGTAAAGAAAAGATTGACTTCTTGTCCAAATTTCAGATCATTTGGACATGTGCTAAAGTGGGGGCACACATTTAAATCTCTCACTTGCCCAAGGTATAGTCCTCACCAAAATGAGTGCCCTGGTTAAACCAAATATCCAAATTGGTTCAAAAATTTTTTATATTAAACTAAACCCATAGAGCTACAATTTTCATGTTGACCACTTACTCTGATTAAGCCTCTAAGTATTTTTAATAAATAGAAACATTAACAACATTATTTGTGACATAATAAATGAAATGATATAATCCTGAGATTATAAATTGAAGCAGAACGAATCTTGGTGCAGAGATGGACGACATCTGGTTGTCTTCAAGCTCCAGCCGATGGCCAAGATTATCCCATCCTAAAGCTTATTCCATCGCCATTTTCCGGCCACCCGACCACCTCCCTGGCCGTCTACCGCCACCACCACCTCTATCGAGGTGGTGGCTATCGCCAGGCGACGGCACAGCCGATAGAGGGGCAGATTCCGGCAATCCCGCAAACATGTTTTTCTCAGAAAAACCAGGAGAACGAAGGCTTTTATCAGGCTCAATTGAGCCTGAATCTCAATCTAAATGAATCCTAGGATCTACCCATAGAAGCAGCAAGGGAGGACCTGAGTTACAGCCAGTGAGCGGGTGACGTGCCTCCTTGCCATTTCTGGATGCCGATTTGGGTTTTTCTGCAACCTCCCCAACAACAGCAAGGAAATTTAAATTGGAACGGGGGAAACACCTGCTCTTGTCCTTGTAAAGGTTCTTGAAGAAGGAATTGGGGAGAGGAGGCTTGTAATCCCCAATTCATCAAATCACTATTAATGGCCATTAAATCTAGTTTTTGGTTTCAGCCAAATTGAGGGGGCTGAGCCACCCCACTAGCTGGCCACCTCCTGGAAACTCTTCCCCTGCCTCCAAGGAGTATAAGCCCCATCAAAGTGAGGGGTTATTAAACCTCCATGGCCATGATGGCCATTAAGCCCCCATTTTCTCTCTCCTCCAAAATGGGTAACTCCTTACTCTCTCTCCTAGTCACCACTCTCTGAATTTGGTGGGCCCAAAATGTGTCTCTCCACTCCTTAGACTAATGGGCCACACCACTTGGGCTTAGCCCACTTAAATTGGGCTAGGTTAACCTAAGTTGACCACTTTTACACGTGAGTTGACTTTTGTCAACATGACAATTTGGGTTGGCCCCAAGGGGTCGTTGGTGACCCTTGGCTTCCCCTAAGTTCTAGGAAGGGTTGTGTAGGGTTGACTTGGCACCTTTGTGGTCACTTGCCCCTTTGTTAGGGCACTTTGAAACCTTTAGTGCTAGGGATGACTTGGGTCAACTCAACCTCTAAAGTTGACCCCAATGGGTCTTTGGTGACCTATTGACTTCACCTTACATTTCACCTTTTCCCTACTAAGAATTTCGCATAGTACTTATGTAGGCATAATTAGAATTTTTTGATTAGTCCTTTTATAAATATCTAGTTTTTATATTTTTGCTTGGGGACAAGCAAAGTTTAAGCTTGGGGGAATTTGATAATATGTTTTGTAGTCTAAACTATTATCGTATTTTCTATTTTATAGTGTACAAATCTTGTCTATTATTAGTTTATTTGTATCATTTTTATGTAAATATTATTGCCGCTGACTTTTTCTTGTCTTTTTGCAGGTTTCCAGAAAATTGGCCAAAATGACCTAACACGCCCCCCTGTCACGCCCTCCCTGGGCGTGACCTAGGGCGTGTCACCTGATCCCGAGGACTCCTACTGGAAGGGATAGAAAAACGTTCAAAACCGTTGTCACGCCCCCTGACACGCCCTCCCTGGGCGTGTCACCAGGCATGACTATGGGCGTGTCGCCCTCTGCCGTAAAGCCTGCCGCCGCATTAAATGCCGTTTCTCCACGGCACACAAACAGTACTGTCACGCCCCATGTCACGCCCGTGACATGGGCGTGACACCCTCCTTTTTTGGTGACTGACGGATTTCCGACCAATGATTTGGACATGACGTGCCTGTCACGCCCCCCTGTCACGGACGTGACCTAGGGCGTGACCACCGACATACCGAAGTAATCATCCCTCCCGCCAGAATCCAGAGCCCGAGGTCAACATAGTACTGTCACGCCCCCTGACACACCCCCCCTAGGGAGGGCGTGTCGGAGGGCGTGACCAACCCGAGAAAAAATTCTATAAATTGAGACCCCCCCTCTCCATTTCAGCAAGCTTTGGTTGAGAGGGGGAGGTGCTGCCCCTTTGGTTCTTGAGTTTTTTTATGCTTTCTCTCTCTCCCTCTCTCTCTCTCTCTCTCTTCCTTTGTAATTTTTGCTTAATCATGGTTTAATATTTAGTTGCTTTAGCTTTCTTTGTAATCTTTGCTCTTGCTTAGTGCTAATTGTAGGGCTAGAATAGGATTTAATTTTCATGCACTTGTAATTTCAATAGTGTAACTTGCCTTTTTTCATTAATAAAAGTGTTCTTCCTTTACTTGTGTTCCTTTATATGCTTTTCTACTCATCTCCCCTCCTCCACTCCATTATGATTAACTAATCCTCCTTGTACTCGATCTTGATGATCCAAGGTTAGAGCGATTATGTTATGATGTTTTAATTAATTTTTTCTTTTTAGGTTAGGGCCTTGAATTACTCTTGATTAATCAAGGGTTGGAGGTATATTTTCGATATATACTCTAAGCCTTTGCTTTCATTCTGGGCTAGCCGAGAGGCCGAAAGAATGAAGTGAGCATTCAAGAGTAAAGGGAGTTGTACGCACCCCTCGAGAGAGGCAGACGTCCAAATCTCCCGGATTGGAGTAAAATCCAATAGTGGGGTTCACCGCGTAAAGCGAGTTTTAGGCCTCCGATTTAGACGAGAGTCGATCGGACCTTCCTAAACTCGGTTGGGCACGACTTCGAGAGAAGCGTGTTCAAGCTTTAGGAACCTCCACGGTCAAGGACCTTTATCCTATTAAGTTTAGATTTTTATCGCATTTTCTTAATTGTCTTTAGCCGAGGTGAATCTTGATCGAGTGCATTTCCATTTCATATTTTCTACCATTCGTCGTAATCGTTTTACTTAATAGCTTTACTTAATTGCAGTGTTTCACTTTCTAGTATATCTTTACTTTCTCCCCTGCACTTAGATTTTCTAAAACCCTAGTTTTTCCGTCGATAAGATAATAGCGTTCGTGTGAGTAAGCATAGCCAACAGTTCCCGGATTTCAATACGACACTTGTGTCCCCTTGCTACAATTCGATAGGTATACTTGCCTCATCGGGTTGCTAGTTCGGTTGCGCTTATTTTCTTCGAACCCTAGCGCGCAACAAATCTTTTGGCTCTTGAATCATAAGACTAGATGGAGGAGCATACTCAGCATACTTCTTGCTTGATTTGTCAGAGTATGTAACTCTTTTTCCTTTGACATCTACTGGCTTGGACTGAGTAAGTTTTTCTTTTGAAGGTGACAATTTTGTTTTGGGAGGATACCTAGGAGCTGGAGGAGGAGAGAATGTTGGTTGTTGATATACAACTTACTTTACTTGCTCTCTTGGACTGTCTGAATTCCTAGACTGCCCTTGATTATAAGGCCTACTAGGAGGATGCTGCCTGCCCTTCCTTTGATAGGTATAAGATTGATTTGGTATGGTAGATGGAGAAGAAGATCTGGGAGTAACATTTCCTGATGCACCAATAGAGGGAGGAGGAGGAGGAGGACCTCTCTGAATCCACTTGGGAGGAGAAGAGTTCTTCCTGCTCTTCTTCCTTGCTTTTTGAGGATTTTTAGAATACCACATCCAAGCCTCAAATTTTTTAGATTTAGGATCAATCCCTTTCAGAATATAGTAGGGAATATTATGGTCTGGGTTAGGAGGAGCTGGAGCTATGGCCTTCCATTCCTTTTGAGCAGTCCTTTTCTTTTTCTTATTACCTTCTGAATCATCAGAATCCTCATCCTCATCCTCAGAATGTGAGGACTGAGGTTTTGCATATAGATCATCAATATCTTTTAACAAAGCTTCCTCTTTTTCTTTAGATTTCTGAAGAGCCTTTTCTCTTTCTTCTTCTAGAATATCTTGAGCTAAAAGAGAATCCAAATCTAGACCTGGGGAGTCATCTTAAAGATTAGAGGGCATAGAAGATACAACAAATTCAACTTCTGGAATAGCAACTGACACATCTACATCTGAAGACTCTACTGAATTCCACTTAGCTTCTAAGAAGGAGGTAATAATTCCTTCTAGATATCTGGCAACTACAGGAGTGGAAATCTCCTCAATACTAAATTTGAAAGCAGAAGCTGCTTCAGCTATTGTTTCAGAAATAATAAAACTGTCCAAAATCTAAAGGCTCATTTGTCTCTGATAACACACAATGGCCTGAAGTGGATCAAATGCACAAGGGGAGGACTGACAGATATAATGGTCTCTATAGGATGATAGTGAAGACACATCATCTGAATTAAGAAATGCATCCAGTTCATCTTCAAGAACTACTGGAGCATCTATATCTACAACTATCTTCTGTACTAAATCTGGAATGACTTCATCTAGAATTGCATCTGAACATGTTTCTAGCTCCATTGCTGCTTGAAATTGCACAACCTGACGAGCCCAAGCGAAGACTCAATCATCATCATTGAGAATCTCCCCCTGCCTGGGTTCAGTGGGAACTAAACCCAGGCCCCTAGATGAAGAAGGGACTGAGAGGGCAGAAACGGAAACAGCAAGTGATGAGATGGAGAGAACAAGGGGGGCAATGGCTTCAACTATCATTGTTTTGATGGATGGAGTAATGAGGTTTAGGATATTTGCAATGAATTCTTGTATAATTGGAAATGATGGAGGAATGATGGATGGGCAAGCATCAAAATTGATTTTCCTCTAAACTGGAGCTTCATTAATTGGAGAATTATGATGAGATGGATGATCATTAGTGGGTGATTGATGATTTGAAGTGGATGGGGAATGATGAGGAGAAGTGGCTGGAGTAAGCAGATTAAACACGGAATCTAAGTTGAAGTTTGGTATCTCAGCTAGATGAGATGGTGTTGGGGAAGCAGATTGTGATGGATGGTTTATAGAAGAAGAATGAATTTCAATGGAGGTGGATGGTAAGGAGGATGAAGTAGCAATTTATTCACTAGGGTGGGAAGTGGCTTCAGGAGCCCTTGTGCCCTCAGATGTTGTAGGGGCAGACCCAGCCTTTGATGGTTTATGAATGGTCCTTTTCCACTTATTAAACAAGGAAGGATCAATTCTCTTGCTAGCATTGATTGCAATAGGAGCAGAGCCTAACAGCTGGGAAGCTTTCTTAGATAGAAAGAACCCAATCAGCCTACCTTGAGTCACCTCTTTCTTATTATTGTTTTTCCTGATCAATTCAAATAGCAATCCAGCCCAGTTGATTTCTTTCTTATTCACAATAGCTGACATCAAGGCAAATTGTTGCCTGTTGATGTTGTCGTGGGCTGAATGCTTTCCAAGCAAAACTTTTCCAACCAAGTCAGCCAAGAACTTAAATCCAACAGATAAATTTACTTTCAAGAGCTTAGATGGAATGCCTTCTACATGTCCCATCTCTAATAGCATCCTACCATACTCAGCAGTATCTTGATCATACTCATCAGATCCATTCTTTAACTCAAAGATTTCAGTCAGAATTTCGGGAGTAAGAATTACCTCCACGCCGTTGATGGTTCCTATCATCGCTTTGTCATCAGAAGAAGATGTATAGACCCATCCCTTTATTTCTGATAGGTGGAGTTTGATTTTTGTAGACATGAGCTTCTTGAGACCTTGATCATCGCATAACTGCAGCATCTCTCGGAAAACTTGTTCGCAGTCGCTGAAAGAATCGAAATCAACACTGAAATCGGCATCGAACTTCATCACGGATAGAGTTGCAGAGGAAATCACCATGGAATCGACGAGAAGAATCGCAAGATGAGAGAGAGAGGAGAAAGCGCAGGATGAGAACTCGAAACAATCCTGGAAGTAGAATACAAAAAGACGAGCTCCGCCGACGATCTTCAGACCTAGATAGACGATCGTTTTGAAATAAATTAGGAACGTCGATCTCTGAGTGAAGATTAAGAGAATCTGTCGTTGACCGTCGATCGACGATCGATTTCCGAAGCAGAGTCATCGTTCATCGATCGACGATTTCTGTCTCTAAAAGCAAAGAGCTGTCGTAGACCAAGGGTCGATGATTTAGCTCAACCTGTTCGACTATCTTCGAACATCGTTCGACGATCTCAGAACAGATTTCAATTTTGCAGATTTTTATGCTTAGTCTGATCCATTCATCATTCCTAGTTGATTAAAAAATAATAGATGTTTCTTTTCATCTAAAGGCTTTGTAAATATATCACTTCTCTGAAGATCTGTGGGTATAAACTCGAGATTTATTTTATTCTTGTCAACACAGTCTCTTAGAAAATGGTGTCTAATGTCAATGTGCATAGTTTTAGAATGGTGCACAGGATTTTGTGCTATGGAAATAGCACTGGTACTATCACACATAATTTTGGTGTTTTTGTATATGTACCTATAATCCAAGAGTTGATTTTGAATCCACAGTATCTGTGAACAGCAACTAGCAGCTGCTATATATTCAGCCTTTGCAGTTAAAGTTGAAATAGAAGCCTACTTCTTGCAAAACAAAGAGACTAATCTCTCACCTAGGAACTGACAAGTCCCTGAGTTGCTCTTCCTGTCAACTCTAAAGCTAGCATAGTCAGTATCTGAGTATCCAATCAACTCAAATTCATATTAAGCTGGGTACCAAAGTCTTAAATTTGGGCATCCCTTCAAGTATTTTAAGATTCTCTTAAGAAGAGTCAAGTGAGATTCCTTAGGGTTGACCTCAAATCTAGCACAGAGGCATGTGACAAACATTATATCAGGCCTACTTGCAGTTAGATATAATAGGGAACCAACAATGGCCCTATAATTTTTCTGATCAACAGGCTTGCCCTTTTCATCAGAATCAATAACTACATTAGTAGCCATAGGAGTGTGCATTGCAGAAGAATCTGCTATCCCAAACTTATTTACCAATTCCTTGGCATATTTAGATTGGGATATGAAGATGCCATCAGCATCTTGTTTCACTTGGAGACCAAGGAAATAAGATAGCTCACCCATACTACTCATCTCAAACTTAGAATGCATTAAGTCTGAGAACCTTTTGCATAGATTAGGATCAGTGGAACCAAATATAATGTCATCCACATAAATTTGAACTAACAGGATCTTGTCCTTGTGGTTCTTAATAAAAAGGGTTCTATCAACTATGCCTCTAACAAACTTATGTTCTAATAGGAAACTAGCTAAAGTTTCATACCATGCTCTAGGAGCCTGCTTAAGTCCATACAGAGCTTTTTGCAACTTAAAAACATGTGAGGGATAAGTTGAAGAAGTAAAATAAGGGGGTTGTTCAACAAATACCTCTTCCTTTAGCTCTCCATTCAAGAATGCACTCTTTACATCCATTTGGAACACCTTAAACTTCATGTAGGCTGCATAGGCAAGAAAGATCCTTATTGCCTCTAGCCTTGCAACATGAGCAAATGTCTGATCATAATCTATGCCTTCTTCCTGTCTGCAGCCCTGTCCTACAAGCCTTGCTTTATTACTTATAATAATTCCTTGAGCATCCAACTTGTTTCTAAACACCCATTTAGTGCCAATAACCAGTTGACCTTTTCATTTAGGAACCAAATTCCAAACTTTACACCTTTCAAACTGATTTAGCTCCTCTTGCATAGCAATGATCTAGTGGGGATCTTGCTCAGCATCTTTTATTATTAGGGGATCAATCTGTGAAAGAAAACAAGCAAGCATCACATCTTGACTTAGTTGATGTCTAGTTTGCACACCAGGTGAAATGTCTCCAATCACTTGAGATGTAGGATGTTCTCTAAGTGTGACATAATCAGTTGGTAGTATGTGATCTTTAATAGCAGTTGGAATTAATTCCTCAAGTGGAATTAGATTGGCTGTTGGTAGAATTGCAATCACTTCTACTTGGTCATCATCACTGTCTGAATCAACTGTCTGAAGAGTTGGTTGAGGTTGAATCTCCTGAGTGAGTTTTAGCTTATCCAAATTATTACACAAGTCAGGTACTTGCAAAGAGTTACTGGATGAAGTTTCCTTCTCTCTGTAAAACATGTTAGTTTCATCAAAAGATAAATGTACTAACTCTTCAATTTTCAATGTGGATTTATTTAATACCCTATAAGATTTTCTTACTTGGGAATATCCTAGAAAGATTCACATTGAAGCCTTTGCTTCAAACTTTCTAATGTAGTCTTTGTTATTGTTGTGAATGTAAACTACACAGCCAAAATTTCCAAAATAATCTATTTTAGGTTTCTTTTCTTTAAGAAATTCATAAGGAGTCTTCCCCTTTAGCTTATGTATCAGACTCCTATTTAGTATATAGTTAGCTGTGCTAACTACTTCTGCCCAAAATGATAGAGGCATATTAGCATCATCTAACAATGTTCTTGCAGCATCAATCAGGGTTCTATTTTTTCCTTTCCACTACCCCATTTTGTTGAGGAGTTCTAGGAGTAGAGAAGCTATGCCTGATACCTTCTTTCTCACAGAATTCTTGCATAAGAAAAGATTCAAACTCAGTACCATGATCACTTCTGATCAAAGCAACTTGAGTAGAGTACTCAGTCTGTATATAAAGTAGAAAATCTATAAGAACTTTAAAGTTATCAGATTTAGTTCTCAAGAAGAACACCCAAGTGAACCTAGAGTAATCATCTACAATTACTAGGGTATAGAATTTCCCTCCTAAACTTTGTACATTTATTGGACCAAAGAGATCCAAGTGCAATAGGTACAGGATTCTTGGTGAATCACTTTTATTTACAGCTTTGAAACTATTTTTAGTTTGCTTGCCTAGTTTACAAGCCTTGCATAGGCCTTCCTTCTTGTAGGGGCAAGAGGGCAAACCTCTGACAAGGTTGTATTTAGATTACCTAGATATATTCCTAAGGTTAACATGACCAAGCCTTCTATGCCACAAAGTATTATTACTGCTCACCTCTTTAAATAAACAAATTTCAGAAGAGGTGGATTTAAATTCTACAAGATAAATATTTCCTTTCCTAATGCCTACTAATACAAGTTTATTATTCAAAGTAATATTGCACAAAGTATTAGAAAACCAAACTTGGTATCCTGCATCACACAGCTGACTTACAGAAATGAGATTGTGCTTCAGTCTTGTGACATAAGCTACCTTCTTGAAAGTCACTGACCCTTTGGTGAATTTACCATATCCTTCAGTATGACCACAGCTGGAATCACCAAAGACTACCTTTGGTCCTAACTTGGCTTTGAAGCTTGAAAGGTTTTCTTTGTTTCCAGTCATATGCTTGGAGCATCCACTATCCAAATACCACTTGTCCTGAGTGATAGGATAGGTCTTCACCTACAATAAGATAAATTAAACATTGTGGATCCAGGTAACCTTGGGTCCATTGTTCTTCATATAGGAAAAACTAGAAATGAAAGAGTATGCAGGTTGAGGGTGATATCCTAAGGGATGAGATCTCCTAGGTGGGATAATCCAATTAGCAGACCTAGGGTTGCTATTAAACTTATTGTTTCTGTGAGCAGTGTTGTGATTCTGGAAATTTAGTTCTGATCGTCGATCGATGTTCGACGATCGGTACCCAGATCGTCGATCATGGTTCACAGAAAAGGATTCTGGATTCCATAATCATTGATCTCTGTTCGACGAATCAAGCTGAGATCGTCGATCACCCATTGCTAAGTAGTTATACCCAGCAAGTGAGTTCAGAGATCGTCGATTGTCGTTCCACGATGGGTGCATCGATCATTGATAGGCGTTCGATGATTTTTGTATTTCTATGAATTTATGTTTCCTTTTGTCTCTCTTAATCCTATTTAAAGTTTTCTTAGCCTTTTGAATAACCTCAGTTTTGTGTATTCCCTTTTCAGAAACAAACTTTACTGGAGTAGAAAGATTGTATTCAAGGAGCAATGGGGGTTCACTAGGGGAGGCACCTAAGCCTAACTTATTGTTGCCTGTCCTTGTGTTGGCAGTGCTTGTGATTTCTAGCAACTTTAGGCTTCTACCATTAAGTGAATCTTCTAACCTCTTAGCTTTAGTTAGTTCTAATTTAAGAAATTTAATTTCTTCAGATGATCTAGTGAGTTCAGATTCTAACCTAATGTTTTCACTAGATAGAGATTCTGATTCAGCTAGTTTATCTCTAAGCAACTTAATCTCCTATTCTGAGCTAAGTAAATCTAGGCAAAGAGTTTTAAATTCATGCTTAAATTAATCAGTGGTAAAATTAAAAGATGCAATTACCTGGTCTTCATCAGATAATTCATCCTCCTCATCTTCAGTCATCTCTGCAGCTGAGTTACTGCTGCAGGCATTGATTGCCATAAGGCAAATCTCCTTATCTTTCTTCTCTTCTTCATCATCTTCACTGGAGCTAGAGGAAGAGGAGTCTTCCTCAGTATCACTCCAGGTCTTTGCAATAAGACCTTTCTCTTTCTTCTTATAATTGTGAGAAGATGTATTGGAATGGTGCTTCTCATGTTCCTTCTCTTTTCTCCTTTCCTTATGCTTTGTCTCTCGACACTCAGGGAGAATGTGTCCTGACTTCCTGCATCCATAACAAAAAAATTCTTTAGATGGAGTTTTATCATACCTTGGCTTGTCATCATATTTTGATGACTTTGTTCTGTTGTCCTTTCTGCCCATCTTGTAGAACCTTTTGGCAAAGAGTGCCATCAGTTCTTCATTTTATTGAGTCACTTTGGAATCATCATCAGCCTTAAGAGCAAGGGTTTGCTATTTCCTTGTTGGAGTAGATTCTTTGGCTTCAGCTTCAGCTTCCCTGGTCTTCAGTACTTGCTCAAATGATTTGAGCTTGCCAAGGAGAGCTTCAGTTGAAATCTCTGTTGTACTTCTGGACTCCTTGATTGGCCAGATTCTGAGATACCATGTTCTAGGGAAGCACATCAGTATTTTATCATTGACTTTTGTCAATGTGATCTCCTTATCAAGTGTCCTCAGCTCATTGATAATTGAGCTGAGACTTGTGTACATAGCTTCTACTGTCTCAGCCTCTTCCTTCTTGATGTTCTTATATTGGGATATGAGGTTGGACCTTCTATCCTTCCTCTCGTCAGCTGAACCAGCTACAATCTGATTCAGTGAGTCCCACATGGCTTTTGCTGAGGTGTAATCAGCTACTTTCTGGAAAGTCTCATCATACATAGTCTGAGCCAGAATATTCATAGCTTTGGCATCAGCTATCTTGGCCTTCTTGTAAGTTTCATTATAGTCAGAAGGTGGTACTACACTGAGATTTGCAGATGTTGTAGAAGTAGCTACAGCATGTGGTGTTGGTGGCCCTGTTTAGATAGAGGAAAAAATATCTTCTTCAATAGAGTTCATGTAAAGTCTAATTCTTGCCTTCTAGATGCCAAACTTGGCTAAGTTACATACTGGAGGTCTGGTGCTAGAGTTATCTTTGTACTGGGCCATGAATCTAATGTGAGTGTATATGGTATCAAAGTATCTTATCACAAGATCTTATGGTTCAGGTGTTAGCCTATTTAACCAGTCAACCTCCCTCTAATACTAATTGAAAGTGAGGGGATAAGATACTTACTACTCTAGAGAGGGGGGGGGTGAATAGAGTATTCAAAAAGAAGAGACTCTAAACACTTCTCTTAGAGCTATTTGCGGGATATAAAAATAAAAGCTTTAAACCTAAAGACTAATAGAGTGTAGTGAATAAAAGAGAAGCTCACTGAAGTTTCAGTTGAGCTTTTATCCTAACACAGTAATTAGCAACCTAGTTAAAACTATCATAGCCACAATGCATTAATAAAAATAAGCAACCAGACAATGAAAGAGCTTTATAGTGGTTCCCCAATTGGGTACATCCACTCTTCTACCACCCTGGTAGGAATCCACTACAGGTTTTTTATCAGGTGCCCTGCCACCAGTAGATCTGCTTCAGGTAGATCTAAAGACCCTTCAGGCTTTTGATCTGGTTCCTAAAAGCCAAACACACAGGTTTTTGATCAGGTGCCCTGCCACCAATAGTTCACTTTTGAAGGGAGTAATAACCCTTTTACAGGAGGTTAAAAGAGAGAATTAAAGATTTCTTTCTTGTGTTGAGAGAAGCTACTGGATAGCTCTGAATATATCAAAGCTCCCCCTAGCTTAGAGAATGTCCAGGAAGAAGCTTTGCTTCAGGGTGTAGGATCTCCAAATTGCTTGAGAAGACTTTCTGATGCGGCCTTGAAGAAGACTCTAGATTGTGAATGAATGTTCTTCTTCAGCAACTTTTGCAATCTTGGAGAGTTTGCAACAATGAATGTTCAGCAATCTGGGAGGTTCTTCTTCTTGAAAGCATGAGCTCCGATTATTGATTTTCCTGAAGACAGGATGAACTCAGGAAGAAGAACTTTTCTTTCTCTTGAAATTTCTGGTTCTGTATATGCTGTGATAGTTTGTGTGTTGTATGTATATTTATTATCTTCACCAGACTGCACTGATAATATATAAACTTCTCTTCTTTTGAAAAATCCTCGAGCCCTACACTTTAAAACTTTCCAAATAATAAAATAAAATAAAGAAACTGCACCTGTAGTCTTTTCTGTCATTCCCAAAAAGAAATTAAGGATATTAAAAAAATATCCTATCAATTTGACTTTACTAATAGGCACAGGAAAAAAAGCCTAACGACTATATTACAGCTGTAGAAAAACACGGTTTTCTCTGATAAAACAAACGACTTTATTCTGCCAAATCTCTTTATTAATGCATAAGGAATATTGCAAATAAGCAAAAGAATATAAGTATTAAATTAAGCAGAATATTATGAATAAAATATGTCTTAAACAAGAGGAAATAATCAATGATCAAATGCAATGAATATAGATAATAGCAGACAGAAAGCGTCGACCAAAGATCGAAGATCATCGATCTGAACAAGCAGATTGTCGACCTGAAGAAAAACTGTCTTCATAGAAATCGTCAACCAGGGCACATGATCGTCGATGAATAAGCAGATCGTCGATCCCACTTAAGAGTTTATATAACTCTGAGATCGTCGATCATCAATCGAAGATCGTTGAGCTATGTTCGACTATCGTCGAGCACAATTCTACTTAATAAATTTTCATTTCAATTCAATCTCAACTACCCTAACCTAAGGGTAGACTAACCTTTAGTCTTACTATTGACCATAGATAATTCTTGGGTCAATTAAGCCTAATTGAGATGACATGGCCCAAATCAAAACTAGGGAACCAACAAACCTGATTGGTGGCAGGGCACCTGATCAAAAACTTGAGTGGATTCCTACAAGGGTGGTAGAAGAGTGGATATACCCAAGTTTAGGGGAACCACTATAAAATTCTTGTGTCAGCTGTGATGCTTTCTTATTTTCATTGTGTGCTGCTTGCTGAATAGCTTAGTTTTATTTCTGTACTATCTGTTTATACATATAAGTCGTACTATTTTAATTCCGCAATAAAAATCTAATAAGATTTTAAAATACTCTATTCACCCCCCCCCCCCTCTAGAGTTAAATAGATCTAACCCCTCGGGTTGTATCTTTCATACCATCCTTCAATTGGTATCAGAGGGTGTGTTTCTTTTGTTTCACAGAATCATATCTGAACCAAGATCCTTGTTAGATCTATCTCTTTCTAGGGTGTTATTACAGCAATGACACAAAATAAAGATTATGCTAGTACCAGACCTACAGTCTGTAACTTGAAAAAATTACACTCTGGAAGGAAAGAATCATGATTTACATGAATTTTTTTGATGAGGATATTTTAAATTCAATTTTGACAGGACCCCCTCAACCTACAGCAGTGACTGCAACAACATCTGACATACATGCAGTTCTACCACCTGAGTGGACTGATGCTCAGAAGATGGCCAAAATAGCTGATGCAAAAGCTATGAATATCCTGGCTCAAACTATGTTAGATGACATATTTCAAAAGGTGGCTGAATGCATTTTAGCAACACAAATCTAGGACTCTCGAAACTAGATGGTGGCAGGCTCAACAGATGAGAGAAAGGACAGAAGATCCCTCCTAATATCTCAATATGAGATCTTCAAAAAGGAGGAATCTGAAACAGCGGCTGAGATGTATAAAAGGCTTAATGTTATCATCAATGAACTAAAGACCCTTGATAAAGATATATCCTTAACTGAGATTAATGACAAGATCCTAACGTGCTTCCCCAGCACTTGGGATTCTAGGATCTGGCCAATCAAGGAAGCCAGAAGTTTGAATGAGATATCCATTGAATCTCTCCTTGGAAAGCTAAAATCCTATGAGCAATTAATCAAGACCAGAGAGGCTACTGAACTAAAGGACTTAACCTCTTCAAGGAAGGAGCAAAATATTGCTTTCAAAGCAACAAAAGAATCAGAAACCCTTCCTGCCAATAAAAAGCTGATGAGCTTTATGGCAAATAGATTTTATAAGTTGGCCAAGAAGGACTTAAGAAGGAAATCATCAAAAAGTGATGATAAAACTAAGTATGACAGAACTCCTACCAAGTAGATTGTCTGCTTTGGATGCAAAAAACCTGGGCATATTCTCCCTGAATGCCCAGAGGCATAGAATAGAGACTAAAGAAAGGAAAAGAGAACAAGAAGTATTCCAGCAAACATTCAAATAGACATTCCTCCAACAAGCATAAAAGAAAGGAGAAAAGTTTCATTGTTGAAACATGGAGTGAAAAAGAAGAGGGGACTTCATCTTCCAGCTCCAGTGAAGATGAGGAAGAAGCCAAGGCAAGGGAAGTGTGCCTTATGGCAATCAATGCTTCTTGCAGCAAGTCAGAAAATGAAGAATCTGATGAGGAATCAGAATCAGAAGAAGACCAGGTAATATCTTCCTTTGATTTTAATTCTGCTAATTTTAAGATTGAATTCAAATCACTGTGTAATGATTTAATCAACTCAGAAAAAGAAATTAAAACTCTTAGAGACAGGCTAGTTGAATTTGATAACATATTTGCTGAAAACATCAATTTAAAAGATGACTTAGACCTAGCTAAAGAACAAATAATAACTCTCAAAACTGAGTTATGTGTGGCTAAGAACCTTGAGGAATCTCTCAATAGGAGAAGCCTTAAGCTGATGGACATCACAAGCACAGTAAATGCAAGGCTAAATGGCAAGCTGGGCTTAGGTGCTTCATCAAGCTTCCCCCTCATTCTCAAGTAAAATATTCTTTCAACACCTATAAAATTTGTATCTGAAAAGGATAAAGAGGTAATACACAATAAGAAACCCACAGAAGTCTCTCACAAATATAAAAATCTAAAGAATAGAAACAAGAAAAATCTAAATAAAAATAATGTTCAACAGATTTCGTCAAACACAGATTGACGAAATGTGTCTAGGTCGTCGAACCAAGATCGACGATCTATGAACGCAAACTCTAGTAATAATAATTCGTCTTACTACGATCGACGAATCTTGTATGGTTCTTCGAGTAGAGATCGACGAACTTGGGGTACAGAAAATGAATGTACTCATTCCCTGAATAGAGATCGAGGATCTCATCCCATATCATCGAACTCTGATCGACAAACTTACAACACTTCGTCGAACCTAGTTAGACTTAACAAAAATCATAACTTTAATAGAAATTTTAATCAAACTAGAAAACCCGTTAATCCATTTGCTAATTCGAAAATTCCACCTAGGAGATACCATCCCTTAGGATATAAATCTCAACCTAAATTTTCTGTTATATCATGCTTTTCCTATCATGAAAATAAATGGCCCAAGGTAATCTTGCTCGAGAACAACTAATTTTTTTTCCTTTGCAGGTAAATAGCTATCCAATGGTTAATCAACAATGGTATATGGATAGTGGATGCTCTAAGCATATGACTGGCGGCAAGGACAACCAAAATAATTACAAGTCCAAGATGGGACCAAAGGTGATCTTTGGTGACTCAAATTATGGCCAGACTGAAGGCTTTGGAGAAGTTAAGATAGGAGCAGTAACTTTCAAAAAGGTTGCATATGTAAGTGGATTGAAACATAACCTTATCTCTATAAGTCAACTATGTGATGAAGGTTATCTGGTATCTTTTAACTCAAGCTCTTGTATTATTTCTACTAAAGAAAACCAAACTGTTTTAATTGGAAATAGACAAGGCAACATATATGTAGTTAATTTTCTATCTACAATATCAGATATTTGTTTATTTAATCATGTTAGCAATCAGAATGAATTATGACATAAAAGATTAGGTCATGTTAATATGAAAAACATTGCTAGGCAATCTAAAGACAACCATGTTAGATGATTGCCTTCTGCTCCCTACAAGAAGGAAGGCCTCTGCAGGGCTTGTCAATTAGGCAAACAAACTAAATCTAGCTTTAAATCAGTTAATAAGAGTGATTCACCTAGGATCTTGTACTTGCTACACATGGTAATTATTTGCCCTATTACTGTACAAAGCCTAGGAAGGAAATCTTATACTCTAGTAGTTGTAGATGACTTCTCAAGGTTCACTTGGGTGTTCTTTCTGAGATCGAAGTCAGATACATTCAAGGTTCTTAAAGATTTCTCAAAGACATACAGATTGAGTACACTACTCTAGTTGTATTGATAGGAGGTGATTATTGTACTGAGTTTGAGTCTTTTCTTATGCAAGAGTTCTGTGAGAAGGAAGGTTTCATGCACTGCTTCTCAGCTCCTAAAACTCCTCAACAAGATGGGGTAGTTGATGACTACTTTTTAGTCATCCTTTTTTGGGTAATTTAGTAACTTAAATTTCTAAGTATTATTATAATTTTATATGCTGATAGTCCGTTTCGTAATGGTATTTTCTATCTTTCAATTTACGAAGCATGTCTTGTATGCTTATATTTTGACCCTTTTTTGTATATATTATTGTCACTAACATCTTCCCTTATTTTTGCAGGATTTTACAAGTTTTGCTGTTACACGCCCCATGGTCACGCCCTCCTAGGGCGTGTAACCTAGTGGAATGAAGCCGCCGGTCCGAAGTCAATCTCCGCCAGAAACTAACTGACACGCCCACTGACACGCCCTCCAGGGGCGTGTCTGACAGGCGTGACCCGCCAAGTCCCGAGAAGTCAGTACCGAGCTCAATTTCAACGCACCGAATCCGACACGCCCTATGGTCACGCCCTCCAGGGGCGTGTTCGATGGGCGTGTAACTCAACAACCACGCCAGAATTAAATGCCAGCGCTCCAGATGTCGCACCGAATCAGACACGCCCTATGGTCACGCCCTCCATGGGCGTGTCATAGGGCGTGACCCAGCCCGAAAAAATTCTATAAATAGGGATCATCTTCTAGTGTTTTGGGGGGTGGTGGAGAGAGATTAGAGAAGAAGAAGTGCTGCTATTTTAGTGTTTATGTCTTAAGCTTGTCTCTTCCTTTTTACTTCAAGTAATTGAGTTTCTTTTCATGCAGGCCTTTTTCGCATTTCTGTACTTCCTTTTTACAACATTTGTAATCATTGTAGAAGGTGTTCTTATAGTATCTGTGTGCCCTACTTGTGATTCCTCCACATTACGAAATAAAATAGTTCGCTATTCTCTTTCCCTTCTACTCGGTGTTATTTTCCATACTATTAATATGATCTTCATTTTCTATACCATGAATAACTAAATCCTCCTTGTACTCGATCTTGATGATCTGAGGTTTGAGTGATTAAGTTATGATGCTTTAATTTTACCTTTCCTTTTTAGGGGTTTAATCTTGAATTGCTCTTGAATTCTTTTGGGTTGGAGATATATCATCGATGTATACTCTCCGCCTTAGCTTTCATACTTGGCAAGCCGAAAGGCCGATAGTTTGAAGTGAGCACTCAAGAGGAAAGGGATTTGTATGCACCCCTCGAGAGAGGCAGACATTCAAATCCCCCGGATTGGAGTAAAATCTAATAGTGGGGTTCACCGCGTAAAGCGAGCTTTAAGCCTCTGATTCAGACGAAAGTCGGTCGGACCTTCCTAAACTCAGTCGGACACGACTTCGAGAGAAGCGTGTTTAAGCTTAAGGAACCTCCACGGTCAAGAAACTCTTCCCTATTAAGTTTAGGCTTTTATCGCATTTCTTTATTACTCTGGCCGAGGTGATTCTTGATCGAGTACATTTCCATCCCTTTGTCGTAGTTCTTTAACACTTTATCGTAATCGCCTCTAATAGTTCTTTAACTTAATGCAGTGGTTCTCTTTCTAGCGATTAACAATATTTCCTTTCTTAATTGCAAGTTCCTTTTTAGCCCTCAAGATTTTCCTTTGATAAAATAATAGTCTTCGTGTGAGTAAGTGTATTCAGCAGTACCCGGATTTCAATACGACACTTGTGTCCCCTAGCTACAATTCGATAGGTATACTTGCCTAGATGGATTGCTAGTTCATTTGCTTTTATTTTCTTCACGATTAGTAGACACCAAGTTTTTGGCGCCGTTGCCGGGGAATCAGCTCTTGTTGATATATTGAAAACATGAATCTATTACTTTTATCTTCCTTATTGCAAACCAAAAAGAAAAAAAATCGCTTTAAAAATAATAATAATAATAATAATAAATATAATCATTTTCAATAGATACCCACATCACAAGTTTCCTACACCAACAAAATCCTCTCAAAAAGGGCAATACGGTTTTAAGTGCCGCTATCTTGTCTAGTACCTTGCGAACCCTTCATCGGGTAGTCCTTGGGAAGTTTGGGAGCTAAAACAAAAAAATATATATATACTTAAAAAAAACAACAAAATATTAATAATAATAAACAATACTTCTCTCTTTCTTCTTCCAGTGCATGACCCGGGGAAGTCCGTCGGTTATTTTGGACTTGGACCACGAAATCGAGCGTACTCTTCGGAGAAGATTGCGATTTCAAGGCCCGACTCTTCAAATACCGGTCGAACATTCCGATTCATATTCTACCTTAAGAATGGACAATCCCAACCAAGAGGAAGTCTTGCAAAGACCCAACCAAGAGGAAGTCGTGCAAAGGAATATGTCCCATTATGCAAGACCAAACCTGGAGGGTACAGAATCTAGCATAGTTCGTCCCGCTATTGCGAACAATAACTTCGAGCTTAAGCCTAGCATCATTCAAATGGTGCAGCAATATGTACAGTTCGACGGATCGCAAGATGAAGATCCAAACTTGCATATTGCTAATTTTCTTGAAATCTGTGACACCTTCAAGATTAATGGTGTCTCGGACGATGCGATAAGGCTAAGACTCTTCCCATTCTCCTTAAGGACTAAAGCCAAACAGTGGTTGACTTCTCTTCCAAGAGGATCAATCACTACTTGGAACATTTTAACTGAAAAATTTCTTTCTCGTTATTTTCCCCCCGCCAAAACTGCTAAGTTTCGAAATGATATAACTTCATATTCTCAAATTGATTCTGAAACCCTCTATGACACTTGGGAGAGGTTCAAAGAACTTTTGAGAAGATGCCCACATCATGCTCTGCCTGTATGGTTGCAGGTTTAGACATTCTATAATGGGCTAAACCAAGTGACTAAGCAAATGATAGATGCCGCTTCCGCTGGTTCTTTAGACCGCAAAACTCCGGAAGCCGCTCTTGAGCTTATCGATGACATGGCGATGAACACTTATCAGTGGAATTCGTCCAGGTCTCACCCATCTAAACCTGCAGGTATCTATGAAGTGGATTCGGTGACGCAACTGGCGATGCAAGTGGAAATGCTCAACAAGAAGATCTCGGAGATGACTGCTCCCTCCACCGCTAAGGTATATGAAAATGCTGCTGCTGCCGAGCAGGTGGATTATCTGGGGAACATACCCAGGCCTGCTCAAAATATCTCTGCGAATAATTTTTCTGCTTTTTCGAATTTTTCTTCTCCCCCTGGTTTTTCTGCTTCGTCGAACACTTATCATCCCGGATGGCGTAACCATCCTAATTTTTCTTGGAGTAATAATGCTAACGTAATACGCCCACCGCACGATTTCGCACCGCCACCACCACCGCAACAAAATTTTCAAAAACCTTCCCCTTTGGAAGAGATCCTCGCTAAATATATAAGCTCGAACGATGCCACTATTAGAAATTTAACAGGATCCATGAAAAACTTAGAAAATCAGGTTGGCCAACTCGCCAAGGCCTTTTCCGAGAGACCACCTGGAACTCTTCCCTCGAACACTGAGCCTAACCCAAGGGAGCACGCAAATGCGATTTCCCTTCGGAGCGGTAAAGTTGTTAACGAGCCCACCACAAGGGAAGAGCCAAGGGTGAGTATCCCTCCTGTTCTTACCCCCACGGAAAATGATAACTTAGATCTTGAAAAAGACAAATCTATTTTTGAAAAAGAAAAGGATAGCTCTATTATTTCTAATTCTGAAAAAGACAAAAATGATTTTCAAAATGATGCTCCGATTATTATAAATGAATTCCCGCCACCTCCTTATCCGGCTAGACTTAGGCAAGAAAAACTAGATAATCAATATCAACGCTTTCTTGAAATATTTAAACAAATTCATATTAATTTGCCATTTCATGAAGCGATTAGCCAAATGCCTAAGTACGCTAAATATCTTAAAGATTTATTAACGAACAAAAAGAAATTGGAAAATCTTTCTCATGTAACATTGAATGAAGAATGCTCGGCAGTCATTAAAAATTCAAATCTTCCGAAAAAGATAAATGACCCGGGTAGCTTTTCAATTCCTTGCGTCTTCGGTGATTTATTCGTTAAACATGCGCTAGCGGATCTAGGAGCGAGCATCAATTTGATGCCTTTTTCCTTATTTAAAAAGCTAGGTTTGGGCACTCTCAGCCCGACGCGCATGAGTATTCAGTTAGCCGATAGGTCAATAAAGTATCCACTAGGTATCGTTGAGGACGTGTTAGTAAAGGTCGACAAATTCATCTTCCCGGTGGATTTTGTCATTCTTGATATTGAAGAGGACGTCGAGGTTCCTCTTATCCTTGGACGACCTTTTCTCGCCACCTCTCGAGCAGTTATTGACGTTAGTAATGGAAAGTTGTTTTTGCGAGTGGGGGATGATGAAGTCACATTTTCTATTAATAACTCGATGAAAAATTCTTTACAAAATGATGACTCATGCTTCTTTATCGATGTTTTAAATGAAGATTCTTCCCTTCCCCTTTCTAACATCTCCTCTAATGAATTTTCCTCTTCCTTTTCTGAAATTTCTTCAAATGTTTTTGAAAGTACGGTGATGTCAATACAAGAAAATTTTGAAAATGAGTCTATTTTTGGTAGGAAAAACTATGAAAAACTTATTTTTGAAAATGAAAAAGTCTTAAAAAATTCTTATGAGGAACCACCCAACTTAGAACTCAAACCCCTTCCCGAACATCTTAAATATGCCTTTCTTGCAAAAGATTCAAAATTGCCCGTTATAATCTCGGCTTTTCTTTCCCAATCCGAAAACGATCAGTTGATCGACCTACTACAAAAGCATCGCCGAGCCATAGCATGGCAAATTTGTGATATTCCTGGCATAAGCCCCTCTTTCTGCACGCACAAAATATTTTTTGACAATAATCCTAAGGGTGTAGTCCAACCACAACGTCGTCTTAATCCAAAAATGAAAGAGGTTGTGAAGGGAGAGGTGCTTAAGTTATTAGATGCCGGGATAATCTATCCTATTTCCGATAGTCAGTGGGTAAGTCCAGTTCAGGTTGTCCCTAAGAAGGGTGGGATCATGGTAGTGCCAAACGAAAACAACGATCTAGTTCCAACTAGGACGATAACAGGATGGAGGATGTGCATCGATTACCGTAAACTAAACGATGCCACTCGAAAAGATCACTTCCCCCTCCCCTTTATCGATCAAATTCTAGAACGTTTGTCCGGGCACAATTTTTATTGCTTCCTCGACGGTCTCTCGGGATACTTTCAAATCCCTATCGCACCCGAGGACCAAGAGAAGACGACATTCACTTGCCCCTTCGGAACCTTTGCTTATCGTAGAATGCCTTTCGGATTGTGCAACGCACCCGCCACCTTTCAGCGGTGTATGCTTGCCATTTTTGATAAATATGTAGAAAATATTATGGAAGTTTTTATGGACGACTTTTCCGTTTTTGGCGACTCTTTCGAATTATGTTTAGAAAATTTAGGAAAAGTTTTAAAACGCTGCGAGGAGACAAATTTAGTCTTAAATTGGGAGAAGTGCCACTTTATGGTACGTGAGGGTTTAGTCCTTGGCCACAACATTTCCGCTAGGGGGATTGAAGTGGACAAGGCAAAAATTGAAATAATTGAAAAGCTGCCGCCACCCACAACCGTTAAAGCGATTTGAAGTTTTTTAGGTCATGCGGGTTTTTATCGTAGATTTATTAAAGACTTTTCAAAAATCACTAAACCTCTCACCCACTTGCTCGAAAAAGACACTCCTTTTATTGTTGATAAATCTTGTCTCGAGGCCTTTGAATTAATAAAATCAAAACTTATAAACGCCCCTATTATGAGCGCCCCAGTTTGGGATTTACCATTCGAAATTATGTGTGATGCGAGTAATCATGCGGTCGGTGCAGTTTTAGGTCAACGAATTGCTAAGAACCTTCATCCGATTTTCTACGCTAGTAAAACTCTCACTTCTGCGCAAGAAAACTACACTACGACGGAGAAAGAGCTCTTAGCAGTTATTTTCGCTTTTGATAAATTCCGACCGTATGTCACTCTTTCTAAAGTTATTGTTTTCACGGATCACTCCGCTTTGAAATACCTCCTTTCTAAACCGGATGCCAAGCCGCGTCTTATCCGTTGGATCCTCTTACTTCAAGAATTCGACTTGGAGATTCGGGATAAGAAAGGAGCGGAAAACTTAGCAGCTGATCATCTCTCGCGTCTTGAAAATCCCAAACTTGATTTTTTAAATGAAACTTCTATAAATGACTCTTTTCCGGATGAACGCCTTTTTAATATTTCCTCATCTCCTACCCCCTGGTTTGCCGATCTGGCCAATTATCTTGTTGCTCGGGTCCTTCCAAAAGAATACTCCACTCACCAAAAGAAGAAATTCTTTTCGGAGTTGAAGTATTATTTTTGGGAAGACCCATTTCTATTTCGCATTTGTGCGGACCAGGTGGTAAGGAGATGCGTTTCGCAGGAAGAGGGTCACCAAATTTTAAAACATGTTCATGAAGGTCCGACTGGCGGGCATTATCAAGCAAACCGCACCGCCCACAAAGTTCTTAGTGCTGGCTTCTATTGGCCAAGCATATTTAAAGATGCACAAACCTTTGTGGGTGGATGTGATCGATGCCAGCGGACTGGAAATCTCTCACATAAAAATGAAATGGAACAAAACTATTTTCTCGAGTGCGAGGTTTTTGATTTGTGGGGCATCGACTTTGTTGGCCCGATTCCTTCAAGTTTAGGTAATAAATATATTTTAGTAGCGGTGGATTACGTTTCTAGATGGGCAGAGGCCCAAGCTCTGCCAACTAATGATGCTCGTGTTGTTGTTAATTTTCTAAAAAAATTGTTTTCTCGCTTTGGATTCCCTCGAGCGATCGTTAGTGATAGGGGCAGCCATTTTTGCAACACCCAACTCACTAAAGCATTAATAAAATATGGTGTCATGCATAAATTGTCAACTGCTTATCACCCCCAAACTAACGGTCAGGTCGAGGTAGTCAATCGCGAACTAAAAAGAATTTTGGAAAAAACTGTTTCTACTTCTCGTAAGCATTGGTCCCTAAAATTAGACGATGCTCTTTGGGCTTATCGGACAGCGTACAAGACCGCCATCAGTTGTACTCCTTTCCGATTGGTCTATGGAAAGTCGTGTCATCTTCCGGTAGAAGTAGAGCACCGAGCGTATTGGGCATTAAAGTTTTTCAATTTCGATCCGCATTCGGTAGGCGAGCATAGAAAACATCAATTAAATGAACTCGATGAGTGGAGAGCGTATGCATATGAAAATAATCGAATTTATAAAGAACGCACAAAATTATATCACGATAAGAACCTGCGCCACCCTAAAACGTTTACACCCGGCGATCAGGTTCTTCTTTTTAATTCACGTTTACGTCTCTTCCCGTGAAAGCTTAAATCTCGATGGTCCGGACCATTCACGGTCAAGGATGTTTTCCCTTACGGCACGGTGCTACTTTCACACCCCGATAAGGGGGACTTCAAAGTTAATGGCCATAGACTCAAACGCTACTTCTCTAATGATTCTGTGACTCCTGCAAAGGAGAATCTTCTTTTTGATTCTTAGTTATTATTATTTCTGATGGACATTTTTTTTTCTTCTGTGATGGACATGTTTACTTTTATTTTTGGACTTCTTATTATTCTACTCTTTTATTTGAATGGTTGTAATAATAAAAACATTATCGGGCAATCTACCCATGGACTCTATTTCTTTTTGCTTTTATTTTTGCTCTTCCTACCGGAGGCACATCAAGTCCATGATCGTGGTCGCCGCTCCACCGTTGCTGATATCAGATGGATCAGGTCATACCTGCTGACGATCAAGTACTCCAAAAAGCAAGCATGGGGGAGCGACATCCGCCTTCATCTCACGAACCCGGGGAAGTCCTGTTCCTTTTCCTTATTTATTTTTCTGCATTTTTCTTTTTCTCTTCTTCTCAGTCCCCTTCTTTTTCTTTATGTTTTCTTCATTGAGGGCAATGAAGAATTTAAACATGGGGGGGGGGGGTCTAGTTTCTTTTTGCCTTTCTTTCTGTTTCTTATTTAAAAAATTATTTTTTTATGTCGTCTAAATCTAAAAATCCAAAAAAAAAAACTATAAAATATAAAACCCAAAAAAATTAGAAAAACAAAAAGATCAAAAAATTTTTTGTGCTTAAAATCGATTTGAAAAACAAAACCTAAAATTATTTTCTATCTTTATTTTCATGTTGCTTCTAGTGAAGTGTAGGCCCATGCGGTTTTTGTAGTTCTATATAGATTACTTTGAAAATGGTTTTCTAAACCTATCATTTTAACATAGTTTAGTTCTACTAGTTTCTTTTTCTTAAATATAGGCATCCGGTTTTTAAGTTATAATCTAGCAATACGTAGTTATGTCTTTTTATTCGGTTAGTTACTTACGAATGATTGCTAGGTATCATTAGTTCTTTTTCATTTGCGGGGTAGTCTTTCTTGGTGTCTAGAACTTGTACCAAGCTACTCTCGAAGCATTTGCGCCGTTTTTATGTTCTTTAGAAATGATTTAGGCCACCATTTGAATAGTTTGAGCTTTTCTTGCCCACCGAAAACATAACCCTTGCAAAACAATTTTGGGCCTTTTCCTTATTTTCATTGTTTTTAGCTCCACCTTTCATTTCATCTTGTTCACCAAAGCCAAATGCCCGTCCTAATTTTTGCACTATAACCTTGAGCTTAAAAATTATTTTTGTGGGAGGGGTATTATATTATTTTGGAAATGAAAAGGACAATTATAAAGCTTATTTTTGGAGTTTCCTTATCGATTGTTATTCAAAAAGTGAGAAAAAAAATATCATTACCAAATCAAAAAGAAAAAAATGAATGCAAAAAGTTTATGGTTGGCCAAGTTTAGAAAAGAAAAATTTTCATGGCCTTGTTTTGTAGTTTCATATTGGAGAAATGACATACTTGTTATTTCTCAATTTTTATGTTTTTGGTTATTTTTGAGCTCATCTTGGTTTAGTGCCTAAAACCTTCATGTTTACCTTTGAATCCACTTCCTAATTATTTACCTAAGCCAAGTTTAATGCCTAGTAGAAGTCCTAATGATCTTAGAACTTAATTTCGCGTAGTGGAGAAAGTGTGAACGTACAAGCCTATGGCCCCCATCATTGATGGATTTCTTTGGAGGTTATCTTGGAGTGTTTTAGGGTTAATGTTTATCTAGCAACCTAGTAGTTTGTTAATGCGCCGTTTATTTAGAACTTCTACTTTTGTTTTCCTTATTTTCATTTATTTTGGATGCCTTGTTTTTAAGATTTAGAAATTAGTAGACTTCTCTTATGTTTTAATGAGATTTTTAGGCTTTCCCTTTCAAATCTTCTATTGTGCACTTCTCACCCCACTAGTTGATAATATGAATACTAGGATAGTTTAATTTTCCATGTTTTGTTTTTCTTAATTATGAAACATAAATTAGCTTTGTTTATTTTCTATTTCCTTCACTAGTTTTCATTTTTTATTTGCTTGAGGGCAAGCAAATGTCTAAGCATGGGGGTGTTTGATGACTACTTTTTAGTCATCCTTTTTTGGGTAATTTAGTAACTTAAATTTCTAAGTATTATTATAATTTTATATGCTGATAGTCCGTTTCGTAATGGTATTTTCTATCTTTCAATTTACGAAGCATGTCTTGTATGCTTATATTTTGACCCTTTTTTGTATATATTATTGTCACTAACATCTTCCCTTATTTTTGCAGGATTTTACAAGTTTTGCTGTTACACGCCCCATGGTCACGCCCTCCTAGGGCGTGTACCAAGGGCGTGTAACCTAGTGGAATGAAGCCGCCGGTCCGAAGTCAATCTCCGCCAGAAACTAACTGACACGCCCACTGACACGCCCTCCAGGGGCGTGTCTGACAGGCGTGACCCGCCAAGTCCCGAGAAGTCAGTACCGAGCTCAATTTCAACGCACCGAATCCGACACGCCCTATGGTCACGCCCTCCAGGGGCGTGTTCGATGGGCGTGTAACTCAACAACCACGCCAGAATTAAATGCCAGCGCTCCAGATGTCGCACCGAATCAGACACGCCCTATGGTCACGCCCTCCATGGGCATGTCATAGGGCGTGACCTAGCCCGAAAAAATTCTATAAATAGGGATCATCTTCTAGTGTTTTGGGGGGTGGTGGAGAGAGATTAGAGAAGAAGAAGTGCTGCTATTTTAGTGTTTATGTCTTAAGCTTGTATCTTCCTTTTTACTTCAAGTAATTGAGTTTCTTTTCATGCAAGCCTTTTTCGCATTTCTGTACTTCCTTTTTACAACATTTGTAATCATTGTAGAAGGTGTTCTTATAGTATTTGTGTGCCCTACTTGTGATTCCTCCACATTACAAAATAAAATAGTTCGCTATTCTCTTTCCCTTCTACTCGGTGTTATTTTCCATACTATTAATATGATCTTCATTTTCTATACCATGAATAACTAAATCCTCCTTGTACTCGATCTTGATGATCTGAGGTTTGAGTGATTAAGTTATGATGCTTTAATTTTACCTTTCCTTTTTAGGGGTTTAATCTTGAATTGCTCTTGAATTCTTTTGGGTTGGAGATATATCATCGATGTATACTCTCCGCCTTAGCTTTCATACTTGGCAAGCCGAAAGGCCGATAGTTTGAAGTGAGCACTCAAGAGGAAAGGGATTTGTATGCACCCCTCGAGAGAGGCAGACATTCAAATCCCTCGGATTGGAGTAAAATCTAATAGTGGGGTTCACCGCGTAAAGCGAGCTTTAGGCCTCTGATTCAGACGAAAGTCGGTCGGACCTTCCTAAACTCAGTCGGACACGACTTCGAGAGAAGCGTGTTTAAGCTTAAGGAACCTCCACGGTCAAGAAACTCTTCCCTATTAAGTTTAGGCTTTTATCGCATTTCTTTATTACTCTGGCCGAGGTGATTCTTGATCGAGTACATTTCCATCCCTTTGTCGTAGTTCTTTAACACTTTATCGTAATCGCCTCTAATAGTTCTTTAACTTAATGCAGTGGTTCTCTTTCTAGCGATTAACTATATTTCCTTTCTTAATTGCAAGTTCCTTTTTAGCCCTCAAGATTTTCCTTTGATAAAATAATAGTCTTCGTGTGAGTAAGTGTATTCAGCAGTACCCGGATTTCAATACGACACTTGTGTCCCATAGCTACAATTCGATAGGTATACTTGCCTAGATGGATTGCTAGTTCGGTTGCTTTTATTTTCTTCACGATTAGTAGACACCAGTAGTTGAAAGGAAAAATAGAACCCTAATTGAAGCTGCACGGACATTACTTGCAGATGCTTATATGCCTCTATCCTTTTGGGCAGAGGCTTTGAGCACAAAAAATTATGTACTAAACATGAGTTTAATACATAAACTTAAGAATAAGACTCCCTATAAATTGCTCAAAGGGAAGAAACCTAAAATCACCTATTTTAAAATATTTGGTTATATATGCTATATTCATAATAATAACAAGAAATATATTAGAAAGTTTGAAGCTAAGGTTGCAGAGGGAATTTTTCTAGGTTATTCCCAAGTCAGCAAAGCTTATAATGTATTTAATAAATTCACTTTGAAAATTGAGGAATCTGTTCATGTTACTTTTGATGAAGCTAACATGTCTTATAAGGAGAAAGAAATTTCTACCAATAGCACATTGCAGGTACCTCACTTGTGTGAGAGATTTGATGATCTAAGCCTCACCCAAGAGGTTCCAACACAAACCTCTCCAAAAGTTGAAGAAGAACGTGAAGAAGAAAGCTTAGAGGTGGTTGAACCCTATCCAACAGCTAATGAAATTACACAAGAGGAGTTTATTCCCCAAGATGTTTCCCAACCAGCTCCTCCCACTGATTTTGTCACACTTAGAGATTATCCTTGATCTCAAGTGTTTGGATACATTTCAGTTGGGGTGCAAATAAGGCATCAATTCAACCCTTACTTGATATTTGCTTGTTTCCACTCTAGACTTGAGCCTTAATCCATTAAAGATGCTGAGCAAGATCCCCACTGGATCATTGCAATGCAAGAGGAGCTTAATCAATTTGAGAGATGTAGAGTTTGGGAATTGGTTCCTAGAACCAAAGACTACCCAGTTATTGGAACAAAATGGCTTTTCAGGAGCAAATTGGATGCTGAAGGCAACATCATAAGCAACAAGGCAAGACTTGTCGCACAAGGCTATTCACAAGAAGAAGGCATAGACTATGATCAAACCTTAGCTCCAGTCGCAAGGATTGAGGCTATAAGGATTTTCATAGCTTATGCTGCCTATAAAAAGTTCAAGGTCTACCAAATGGATGTCAAGTATGCTTTCCTAAATGGTGAACTCAAAGAGGAAGTGTATGTGGAGCAACCACCAGGTTTTATCTCTCCAACTCATCCCTCCTTTTTCTTTAGATTGAATATAGCTCTCTATGGTTTAAAGCAATCTCAAAGTGCTTGGTATGATACCTTAGCTAGCTTCTTGTTAGAGCATAAATTTTCTAGAGGCATTATAGATAGGACTCTTTTTATTAAGCATCGTAAAGAGAAAATTTTGTTAGTTCAAATATATGTAGATGACATCATTTCTGGCTCTACTAATCCCAAACTATGTAAAAGGTTTTCTGACCTTATGCATTCCAAGTTTGAGATGAGTAGCATGGGTGGACTTTCATACTTTCTTGGTCTCCAAGTGTAGCAATCTCCTGATGGTATCTTAATCTCCCAATCTTAGTGTGCTAAAGAGCATGTAAAAAGGTTTGGGATGTGTGATGCCTCAGCTATAAAAACACCTATGGCTTCCAATACTGTGATAGATTCTGATGAACATGGGAAGCCTGTTGATCAGAAAACATATAGGTCCATTGTTGGGTCTCTACTATATCTCACTTAAAGTAGGCCAAATATTATGTTTGTTATATGTATTTGTGCTAGATTCCATGTGAACCCTAAAGAATCTCACTATATTTTTCCAAAAAGGATTTTGAGATATATAAAGATTTGTCCAAATCTAGGACTTCTATATCCATCAGAGTCAGAATTTGACTTAACTGGATTTTCAGATGCTGACTATGCTGGATGTAGAGTGGACAGAAAAAGCACATCAGGAACATGCCAGTTCCTTGGTGATAGGCTATTGTCCTGGTTCTGTAAAAAGCAAACCTCTGTGTCCACATCAATTACAGAAGCAGAATATATAACTGCTTGCAAATTATTGCTCACAGTTTTTGTGGATACAAAACCAACTACTAGATTATGGATACAACTTAAATAATTCAACTATATATTATGATAGTACCAGTGCTATATCCATAACACAAAATCCAATGCATCATAGTAGGACCAAACATATAGAAATAAGACATCATTTCATTAGAGATCGTGTAGACAAAAAAAATTAATCTTGTCATTATTTCAACTAATTTACAAAGAGAAAACATCTTCACCAAGCCATTGGATGAGAAGAAACATCTGTTTTTCTTAAATCAGTTAGGAATGATTAATGGAGATGAGATAGTATAAATTTTGTCTGTGGTCGACAATTTGTTGACAGTTCATCGAATTGAGATCAACGATCTGTGAACTCCTCGTGAAGAGTTTATCGAACGGAGTTCAACTACAACTTCATAGTGAAACAGTTTTAGTCGTACGGAGATCGACGATCCCTGCTTCAGTGAATTTATCGTTGAATGGATATCGACGATTTTTTCTTCTTCTCCAGACTGAGATCGACAAACTCATTTTCTATTAAAATACATCGTCAGACTCAGAGCGAAGATCTTTTCTTTTTCGTTGGACTGAGATCACCTTTTCATCTTCTAAAGACCTTATAATCTAAGTTTTAGACAAAATACATCCCACGCTTTCAATTTCATTTGCATTTGATCTTTGTTTCTCTATACAGGCGATTTCAATGGCGATTTCAGCGGCAACTCTCACTGGGATGAAGTTCGATGCTGGCTTTGATATAGATATGGATTCTTTTAAGCTCTCCGATCAAATATTTCAGGACATATTGATCTTGTTCAATGTGCTGCAAATTCAAAAGTTTATGACTACACGGATGAAGCTTCCAGTTGCAGAGATAAAGGAATGGGTTTTTACTTCGTCATCTCTAGACGCACAAACCCTTGTCGGCATAATATTTGGACAGGAGGTTATTCTGACTCCTGATATGTTACCTGAAATATTTGGATTTGTTAATGGTAACGATTATTTTGAGATGGACTCAATTGAGTTTTCTGAAATGCTTACAAGGATGGGTAACTCCGAGGGAAACCCTAGTAAGTTGTTGAAAATGAACTTGTCAGTGACATACAAGTTTCTTGCTGATGTTGTCAGCAAGGTACTGCTCGGGAAGCACACCGCTCATGACCACATAACCAGGCACCAATTCTTGTTGATGAGTGCACTAGTAAATAAGAAATCAGTAAATTTGTGCACTATCCTATTTTATTTAATCAATAAGAAAAATAACAAAAGAGAAGTGTGTTTTGGGAGGACTTTAGGCATCTTCCTCCAGGGGAAATGTCACCAACTGTTGGTCTCTCCAACAATCTTCATTAATACTTCCAAGAGGCTGACCCCAGTCCTCTTTTGGAAGTGGGAGAGGACAATCAGAAAACCCTCCAAAGCTTTCTCTTCCTCTAGACCTTCTGAGGACACTAGGACTCCAAGAGTGAATCCCCCACCTACTGATGAAGAGGCACCAGAAATTCCTCCTTCTCCACCTTCCTCCAACACACCTCCATCACCAACCCATCAACAAATTTCTAACCCTATTATCACCACAGTCATTTCCCTCCATCTCCACTTCAATCTCCTCTACCTCACTACCTACAGGACATTCCATTTACCACTTCTGTATCTACATAAATGTCTCCAACCTTCAATCTCATTACGTCACCAACATCATCCCCATCACCAGTACAATCACCAATACATACTCCTCCACAATCTCTACTTACTGATGATATTCCTATGGATATCACATTTGACATCCCTCCACTCACTCCTCCAGTCATCCCCTCCACATCTACCATCATCCCTCCAATTATATCTTCACCTCCATCAACTTCATTAAATATCTGTACTTCTTGTGGTATCACCACTTCTTCTCTCCCATCATTAACATTTGATCTATATTCCATCATCTCTCTTCTCATTCCAACCATCAAATCTCTCATAGCGGATGCCATTGCACCTCTAATTCTCTCTATCCAAACTCTCTCCACTCAACTTACTTCTATTTCAGACCCTTCTTAATCTAGGGGCCTGGCATTAGACATCCCTGATACCAGGCAGGGGGAAATGTTCAATGAAGAAGTCTTCCTTCCAGCAGTTCCAGCAGTTCCAGCAGAAACAGCAGCAACAATAACATCAGTAGTAAAGATTGTTGATACTGATATACCACATACAGATTCTACAGATGCAGTTTAATCCTTGGTCATTCTTTATGGAGATTGGTCCATTTCTCCAGCAGTTGAACTGAATTCAGTTCTAGATTCTTTTGACCTCCTATATAGAAACATTCTTTTATTTTTTTTCTCCTAAGTATTGCACAGATATCATTTGATATACAGCTCCAGTATGTACAAAAACTCTTCATGCCATTCAGGACAGTTTTGCTACTGACTTGGTTGTGGAACCTAATGGCCCAACCCATGTTATGGATGGCAGTCCTATTCCCAGCCAAGATGATATGATTGCACAAGATGTTGAACAAGAGATTGCACAGATGCAAAATAATCCTGAGCTGAATGCTTTTCTATTGACTGATAAAGACATAGAAGATTCATAGATGGTCACAAAGATTATTGTCTTTCCTACAGTTGTTCAACCTCCAGCTCCTCGTCAGGCTAATAAACAGATTTCAAAGGAAATAATAAAAGGAATAGATGCTTTATATGATAATCCTCGAAGTTTTTATGAAGTTGACAAAGATGATGATTCTGATGATTGTGATGATCCTAAATCTAAGAAGGAAGTTACCAAGAAGAGAATGATTGTTCCAAAGGATGCTCCTAAGCCTAATCCTACCAATGACACCCTTACTATATCTTGTAAAAGATAGCTCCATACCCAGGGATATCTCAATTGATTTGGATATCGAATAATGAATAGAAAGAAAGGAAGAAGAGGAGAAGGTACATGTCTCCTCCTAAGTAATTTAGGAAAGACCATCCTCCTCATCCTCCTTCTTCAGGTGCTTCTGGAAATTTTACTCAAAGAGCTGCTCCAGCAACCAAGACATAGCAAAAACATTCCAGGCATGGAAGTCAGCAATCTTCTCAAAGCCATCCACTGCCAGCTTCAACCAAGAGAACTCCTACAGACAATATTGATGAATCAAAGCAGGAATCTAGTTCAAAAAGGCTAGAGTATCCTCCAATTCCTTTTGTAGATCCAGAAAAGGAGACCTCGGCCAAAATAGCTAGATTTCATGAACTGCTAGGACTCTCACAGATTAACCAAGCCAAAGCTGAAGGAAAGGATCCTTCTCTATTTTCAATAAAGTCATCTTTTAGAAAAGAGGAACTCAAAAGGTATGCAAAAGCTAATAAATTCTTTAATGTTGATGATTATATGAAACTAAATCCAGAAGCTGTAGTGCCCAGAGGAACTTCTCTCACATTATTTGTGCATCTTATATGTTCATGTCAAAGAGAGAAGCTGCTAATCCAAAAAGAGAAGTAATATTCAAGTTGCCTACTGAGAAGTCTTAGAAAGCAATTTCTAAACAGAAACAATGATTTTGTTATTGTGTTGTTCTTATTTTTTGAACTCTATTCTGTTTAATCATGAAGCACATCTTATAAATATTTGCTGAATGTTTTATTTCTGTCGGATATATGTTTTCTTACTTTATGATTGTTTCTTTTATTTTGAGTTAATGACCTCCCCCAAATAAGGGGAGATTGTTGGATCCCTAGTTGGATTTGGGCTAGGTTCACTAAATTAGGTTAAGTATGACCCTCCTTGTATAGTGTAGGGTCATTGGTCTTCATTAGATTATAGGGTAGGTCAAAAAGTCATATTGATCAGAACAAGCCCTCAAAAGACTTAGAAGATTGCAGAAACCAGAACAAGGCAGAAATTTCATGTTGAAGAAGTCGTTCGACAAACTATGAAGTGAGCTCAATGATCTTTGTTCTCAGTTTGATGATCTTAGAATCTCTTCTCTGAACTGAGATTGATGAAAGATGAACTGAGCTCGACGATCTCTAATCTTCTATCAGGAATAAGTTCGACGATCTTCTATCTCTGTTCGACAATCTTGTAGCCAAGTATGTAATGCTTTATTTCAGTTCAAAGCTCTCAGGGCTCAGCTCGACGAAAGAGAGGTTGAGTTCGACGATCTAGGATCTCAGATCGATTAAAATTACCAGTTCAACATTTCTATTCTCTGCAGTTATTTCAGATTGATTAGGTTTATTTTATTGCTTATTTTATTCTGAGTAAGTAATGCTTATATTCTCTGAATAGAGCCGTTCATATGACAGCATTAATTACAGGTTTTCACAGAGTTAATATACAGCTAATCCTTGGGAAAGTTAAGGAATTACTTTATTGCTCTTCTAGCCGTTTTCCAAGTTCCAAGATTTCAGCAATCAATCAAGGCAATCGAATTAAGAGACCAATTTGCTGCAGATTATACAGAGAAGTTTTTGAAACTCAGAACAATAAGAAATCATTCAAGAGAAAAAGTTCTGCATGGTCTTCAAATAGTGTTCTTCTTCCAGCAAGTTTTTAAGAGACAATAAACTTCATCTGTCTACAGTTTTCTGGAGAAATTTTCAAGAAGACCTACTCACCCTACAAAGGTCTCAATCTTCCTGGACAGTACTTCATCTCAGGGGGATCTTTGACACTATCAAGGATCCACAAGTCTTTTCAGTTGTTTTGAGAAAAGAGAAGAAAACATATAGTTTTTATTTTCTTTACCCCGCTGTACAAATGGTTTCTAACTCCCTTCAAAAGTAAACACTTGATTGTAAGTAACCTGATAAAAAGACTTGATTTGTTTTTTTGGAACTTGATCAAAATCCTGAAGGGTTTCCCTATCTACCTGATCAGATCTTATGGTGACAGGTCACCTGAGCAAAAACATGATTGGTGCCAGGGCACCTGATCAAAAACCTGAGTGGATTCCTACCAGGGTGGTAGTAGAGTGGATGTACCCAAGTTTAGGGGAACCACTATAAACTTCTTGTGTCGTCTGTGATGCTCTCTTATTTTCATTGTGTGCTGCTTGCTGAATAGCTTAGTTTTATTTCTTCACAAACTGTTTACACATATAAGTATTACTATTTTAATTCCGCAATAAAAATCTAATAAGATTTTTAAATACTATATTCACCCCCTCTAGAGTTAAATAGATCTAACCCCTTAGGTGGTATCTTTCATACCATCCTTCAGAGTACCACTTGCCCCTATCATAATAATTTTCAGCCACTGCATTCCATGCAGTTAGGATGATGCTTCTGGAGGTTGGACTCCATTTCTCAAAGTCAGGCCTAGCTTCAACCTATTCTCTGAATCTCTTCTTTGATATTTGTGCCTCATGCTCTTTAAGCAGAACTGGATCAGGCATTTCCACTTCTTCAGAAATTAAAGGTACTTTATCCAGTGGAGGGCTGTACATATCCTGGACTGCCTGATGAATTTCTTCATACTCAGAAGGGGGATATATGACTTGAGCCACTTCAGGTTACATCCCCACCAAGATTGCAGGTTGGTATCCAAATTCAGCAACATTATCATCATCACATAGAGGTGGATATCCTAAGGTAGCTTTGATACTGTTGGATACCAATTTGGCATGATCAGAGCTATCCTTGATAAGCACTCTCTCCCCCTTTATGACTTCTCGGGCAATATGATCTCTGAGATCAGTCTTATGAAATGTGACTTGATCTACCACATGATCATTTCCAGTAGTATAGTAGGATTTAAATTTCTTTATTTGAGCTGAAATAACAGACTAAGAAGTCTTAATAGCAGTATCAACTGCTTGCAAATCTAGTTTTATTTGAGCTGCTATGGCAGAGTCTTTGTTGTTCATATGTGTTTGTAGGGCAGTGGTCTGTTTAGCCAATTTTTTCAGAGTAATGGAATGTATATCCCTCAAATTATCATTCATCCTTTTCTGATTTTCAAGAACAAAACATTGCTTGACAGCCAGGTCATCCACCATAGTCTTAGTAGTTTGTTGCTGTAGGGCAATATATACTACAACATTGTCTCCCTTATGGAAGCAGTCTGTCATTTCTTTCTTGAGTAGATTTACCTCAAATCCGATAGATTTGATGTCCTGTTCCAGGCTAAATTGCAGCTCCTTGTGGCTTTCATCCATATATTTTTCAAGTACAAGTCTTTGCTCATCAACTTTTTCTTGCATTTTCACCAGTAGGGAACTGAAGTATACTTCTAGAGCAAGAGATGTTTTCCAAGCCTGTAATGCTTTCTTGTAGCATGTACTCTTCTTCCTGAGCTCCAATATCTTCCTTTTCTTAAGGCCTGAGGCTTCTTCCTCCCTTTCAGAATCAGAAGATATTTCTAGTTCCAATGGCGTGCCTTGAATATCTATATCTAGTCTTGGTGCTAGGTCTTGCACCTCCCCCTCAACCCCAGCAGTAGTGTGTTGATCTGCAGAAACATCTTCCTTGTTAACCTCTTCTACATCCCTCTGGAAGTCAATCTCTAATCCATGGATTACATCATTTCCAAGAGTCCGAGGTTTCTCTGATAGATCTTGAATATGTACATCTTGTGCCTCTTTTTCATAAGTTTCTGCAGCTGTGTTCATGCCCTGAACTACTTCCATCACAGTGAGTTTGCAGTCTCATTATCTAGCTCAGCTACAGTAATATCTCCCCCTTGGTTTGATATCTCCTTATTATCTGGCAGATGGGCTATCTCCCTCTAGATATGAGCTTCAGTTCCAGGTGTGTGAGTGGGAGACTTCCTGGGTAGTTCAGTGGTGTTTTCATCAGAGCTAAATTCAACCCTTTCTTATGAGTCACTGGAGGACTCCTCAGCTTCCACTGTATCTTTCTTAGAATTTCTTACCTTTTTGGTCTTCTGCTTAGGTGCAGGGTCTTCTTTGGACAATACTATGTCCCATCTAGTTAGGATTCTTTGATCCCTTCTTCTCATGTGATTAATCTTTGAACCAGCAGTTTAGTTTAGTACCTCAGGTATGTTTGTAGCCAGATACAAACTCAGTATTCTGCCTAGGTTAGGCTTCTTAATGCTTTACTTAAGCTTATTTAAGATAACAGTACTCTAGTCAGTCTTTATCTTGAAGATGATTCTTGTTATTAGGCTAAACATGTAGGTGGAAATCCTATCATGTCCCCCAGTTTTGCAAAGGACAACTTTCCCTATAACTTCAGACAAAAAATTCCCCGTGGAGTTCATCTCTTTCCTAGTCATGGATGATCCAATGTTTGTGTTTGTGGGCAGCCCACACCATTTGAGGGGTTCTGTAATCTGTGCAGACTCAATCGCCAATTCTTTTTTAACCCTTGATAGGTGAAGGGATTTGCTCAGATTTTTGGAAGTTATCTTTACTGTTTCTCCAAGAACTGTGGATTTGATCTCGTCCCCTTCGAATTTGTTGTTGCGTTGGAATAGAATTCTAATACTTCTTTCTTCCATTTCCTTGTTAGTTCCAAAACTACATGATCAAGACCTGCTTCTTGGATTAGGTCCACTACCGCCTTAATATCAGGTTCTGCATCAGCGAATGCACCCTGAACAAGCCATAACCTTCATTGATGTTGTTGTCCGTCTTAAGTGCCATTGGAGATGAGAGAAGTGAAAGTTGAAGAGAGAGAAATAGAGTTTCTTGGTCGACACTACTGGTATATTCTCGAAATTTTAGAGAGCATACTCGACAAGGTATCGCTACCTCCTATTTATACTTTTCTAAATAGTGTAGCTCAAAAGGCAAGCTGAAATTAGAGTTTTGTATGTTGACTCAAATTTGGTTGTGTCGACACTGTCCTCTAAAAGTGTCGACTAAGGGTTTTGATTCTTGACAACTCCATATGTCGACACCTATTTCTATGTGTTGACATAGACTTCTAAAGTCTCGACAGAGGGTTTAGTGTCTCGATAACTCTATGTGTCGACACACTAAAGCTCTATGTGTCGACACTAATTTCTGTGTATTGACACACTAACTTACTTTGTGTCGACACCGACTACTAAGGACTCAACTTTTATAACTAGTGCTGTCACTTAGTCATATGTTGATAAGAAAATTTCCATTGACCGGTCAGCTCATTCTAGGTTCAACATTTCTAATTCAATTTTAAAATAGTTGAATTTACTTTCATCTAGAGGTTTAGTGAATATGTCTGCTACTTGATTGTTAGTAGAAACAAATTCTAGACTTATGTCCCCTTTCTCAACATATTCTCTAATAAAATGATATCTAATTTCAATGTGCTTGTCCTGCTACGTGAAACATGTTTTTTAGAAATTGAAATAGCACTTGTTGAATCACAATATAAAGGAGTTTGACTTATCTTGATGTCATAATCTTCAAGTTGATGTTGTATCCAAAGCAACTAGGCACAGCAGCTTCCAGCTACTATGTATTCTAACTCTGTTATGGATATAACAACACTTGTCTGCTTTTTGCTACTCTGTGACACCATTCTTCCACCTAGGAATTGACATGTACCAATGGAACTTTTCCTGTCTTCCTTGCAGCCTGCATATGAAAAACCTGTTAGCAGAAAATCTCCATTCCTAGGGTACCATAGACTAAGATATGGTGTCCCTTTAAGATATCTTAAAATTCTCTTTGCAGCAGGATAATGAGACTCTTTAGGGCATGCTTGGTATCTAGCATAAAGACATGTTGCATACATGATGTCAGGTTTACTTGCAGTCAAGTATAGTAAGGAGCCAATTATCCATCTATTCAAAGACTCAACAATAGGTTTCCCTGACTCATCTTTGCCTATAGGCACACTAGATCCTATTGGAGTTTTCATGGTGGAGGCAGTCTCCATGCCATACTTTTTAATCAACTCCCTTGTGAATTTAGACTATGATATGGATAGTCCATCATCAGTTTGTCTTACTTGGAGTCCCAAGAAGAACTTTAGCTCGCCCATGCTGCTTATCTCAAACTTCCCTTTCATAAGTTTTGCAAACTTCCTGCAAAGGTTGTTTTCAGTAGATCCAAAGATTATGTCATCAACATATATCTGAACTAGGATGATCTTGCCCTTTGATTCCCTTAGGAATAGAGTCTTGTCTATTTTCCCCTTGTAAATTTGTTCTCAATGAGGAAAGTAGACAATGTAACATACCATGCTCTAGGGGCTTGTTTCAACCCATATAGATCTTTCTTAAGACTATAAACATGATCAGGAAAGTGTGGATCTACAAAACCTGATGGCTGATCTACATATACTTCCTCTTTTAGATCTCCATTCAGGAATACTGACTTGACATCCATCTGGAAGACCTTGAATCCTTTATGGGCTGCATAGGCAAGGAATAGTCTTATTGCTTCCAGCCTTGCTACTGGGGCAAAGATCTGATCAAAGTAAATTCCTTCTTCCCGTATGTAGCCATTTGCCACCAATCTGGCTTTGTAATTGACAATAATGCCATTTTCATCTAACTTATTTCTGTAGATCCATTTAGTCCCTATGATATTTTGTCCCTTAGGCTTGGGAACCAGTTTCCAAACTTTGCATCTCTTGAATTGGTTCTGCTCTTCCTGCATAGCACCAATCCAGTGTGAGTCTTGGATAGCCTCTTCAAACTTCTTTGGTTCCATTTGAGACAGGAAGATTGAGCATAATGCTGAATTCAAGCTCTTACTTCTTGTCATCACACCATGACTTGCTTCACAAATGATTTTGTGAGGTGGATGATCTCTTAAATGTCTCATAGCTAGTGGCAATCTTTGTTCAGCTTGGTGTTCTTCATTTCCTTCAGCTTGCTGATTCTCAATGTCTTCAACTGGTTGTTCTTCATTCTCAGTTTGTAAGTATTGACCTCCCTCTTGACAGCATCCATTATCTTTAATCTCTTGGCCTACTTATTTATCTTCCCTAATGGTCAGATTTTTCATCTTGTCTTTTAAACTTGCAGAACTTGAAGAAGTACTTGGCAGCTAACAGTTAATCAACTTAGACTCATCAAAGACAATATGGACTGATTCTTCTACAACTTGAGTATTCAAGTTATAGATTCTATATGCTCTACTATTGTTGCTGTACCCAACAAATATCCCTTCTTAGGACTTGGCAACAAATTTTGTCAAATGAGACTTAGCACTATTTAGTACATAACACTTGCTACCAAAAATCCTAAAATAGGATAAATTTTGTTTTCTACCTTTCAGAATCTAGTCTTTTTGTGGATTTTGGTGATGGAAGCTCTATTAAGAATGTGACAAGCAGTATTTTCTACCTTTGCCCAAAAATATTCTGGGAGGGAAGTGTCATTTAACGAGGTCCTACCTTCCTCAATTAGTGTTCTATTCTTTCTTTCAACAATTCCATTTTGCTGTGGAGTTCTAGGTGAGGAGAATTCTTGATTAATCCCAAGCCCTTAACAGAACTTTGTCATGTATTCAGACTGAAACTCAGTTTCATGATCACTTCTGATTTTGACCACGGAACTATTAAGTTCATTCTGAATTTGCTTGATAAAAGTCTGGAAGATATCTGGTGTTTCAGATTTTCTCCTTAGGAAGAATACCCAAGCAAACCAGGAAAAATCATCAACCACCACAAGAGTATAGACTTTCCTATATAGACGATGAACTGGCATAGAACAAAATAGATACATATGTAGGAGGTATAAACACCTCACCGAGTCTTTGAGATCAAGACTATGGAAGAAAGACCTGGTCTTCTTGCCCTTTTGACAAGCTGAGCAAATTCCCTCCTTAATGCACTTAACTTCAGGACCATTCCTTACCAACTCTTCACTAAAGAGTCTACCTAAGGTATTGTAGTTCAAGTGATCTAGCCTCTTGTGTCATTTGATACAATGAGAAACTTTCTCATCTATAACTAGGCATATAGGAGTGTCCTCACTCTCACACTCAAAATCTATAAAATAAATATTTCCTCTCCTAGTGCCTGTCAAGATAACCTCTTGATCAATTGAAATTCTAATTTGACACACATCCCTGAGGAAGGAAATATCATAGCCCAGATCACAAAGTTGACTTATGCTTATAAGGTTATGTTTCAAACTTTTCACATAAGCTACTTGTGTGATAGTTATTATGATATTTGTTATCTTACCCAAACCTTTAGTTACCCCTTTTTCTGAGCCCCCAAAGATAACTTTGGGACCATTATCAATAGGAATGAATTCCTTTAGCTTGCTTCTTGTTCCAGTCATGTGTTTGGAACATCCACTGTCCAAGTACCATGTAGGGGTATGACCACTTGGACTAACCTGCAATAAATATATTATCTAACCGTAGGACCCCAAATTTTATTGGGTCCTAGGTGCAAGTTAGATCTAAACTGAACATGTCTACCAACAGTTCTTCTGACATATAAGCCACCATTACTCCTCTAGACACTCTTATTATGCCATCAATTAATGGCATAGTGACCCACTTTGCCACAGAACCAACTCTCTTGCACATTATACCTTCTTTTAAGAACTGGCTTAAGAGTAATGTTGATTGTAGCTCTTTAATCTGATAGTACTTCAGCTCCTTTCTTAAGTCTTTCAGCCAGGGCATGCTTAGGGACTTGTCTGGCAGCAGAAGTACTTAGGATATCTGTAACCCTATCTACAGCTGCCTTCTTTTCAGAATGCATACTTCTGATAGCTTCAGATATTCCTAAGTCTTCTTTGCTAATAGATTTTCCCATAGCTTGATGATAGACAGGCATATTTTTTGAGTCAGCTGATACTTTGTCCTTTAGTGCTAGGGCTGGTACACCAAACACAAATAGTACTTTATAGGCCATTTGGGTTTTCTCATGGACTGCCCAATAGGCACAAGCACCCTTTCCATCTTTACTACCTTGCTCATAATGACCAACTATACTATCATGGTCATACCTATTAGAAGGTTGAACCACTTTCTTAAAATAAATAAGAGGTTTGGAAGCCAGTGGCTGAACTGGAGCTTTGCCTTCCCTTTTAGAATTGGCAGATCTTGTTCTTCCTTTGAAACCTAATCCCTTCTTACCCTTTTGGGAAGAGAAGGAATCTATCAAAGGTAACACAGAACTGGGTTATGAGAACTTGTACACCAGCCCCCTTTCCATTTGGAGTCTACTTTCAAGATTTCTTATATGGTTATTCTTGAAAGTAATGGTATCCATTTGAATAAAAGTTATATTCTTCAATTTGCTAATTTCATTTAACTTCAGATCCAACACTTTTGCTGAGTCTGAGGAAGCCAACTTTAGAGTGGCATTTTCCTTTGCAAATTTTTTGGCTAGGAGCTTGCTTTCCTTAAAGGCTTGTCGGAGCTCTCCATAATCATCAATTAGTTGATTGATGTCTCCTTCAAATTTATAGCCACCTTCATCTCTTGATGAAACTTCTTCTGACTCTGGGCTAGTAATATAATCTGACACTGAAGGTGATAATTGTACCTTACTAAGACCAGGCTGCTCCTGGTTGTGTCAATACTCAGCTACGGTCATCAACACTATGCATTGGCTATCTTTTTCTTTATTGATATCATTCAGCAACTGCAAGAATTCTATTTCTTCAGAATCTTCCTCAGTTGAGAATAGCCCAATGTAGGCCTCAACATCCTCTTCATTTTCTTACTCTGATGAAGAAGAGTCAGTCCAGCTTTTCTGCTTCTTGGCCACAAAGGATTTCTCCTTCTTGCCTTTATGTTGGTGTTTCTTTTTCTCACCAGAGTCCTTTCTTTTGACAGGACAGTCTGCTATTACATGTCCTGGCTTGCTGTAATAATATCAAACAATTTTAGTAGAAGTTTGTTTACCAGGTTTAGAGCCATACCTTTCCTCTTTAGAGGTTTTCTTCTTTCCCTTGTAGTAATCACCCTTGGAGTAAGAAGAAGAGGATGGCCTGCTCCTCCAGTATTTATTCTTTTGTAACCTCTGGAATTGCCTAGAAAAGGCAGCAAAATCCTAATCAGAGTTATGGAAATCAGATGTACTTGAGTCTGAACTTTCTAAATCAGTATAAGAAACTTTTCCGGGAGGAGGAGTCTTTCTCCTGCCCTTCTTTAAAGATTCAACTTTGAAAGCCACAGACTTATCTTTGATGTAAGACCTGGTTCTCTTTTCCTCTTCTTTTCTTGCAATCAACTACATTTCATAGGATAACAATTTTCTAAATAAGGTTGGTGGAAGAGTATCTACAAGTCTGGCCACTTCTCTGATGGCATAGACCTTTGTATCCCAGTCCTTGGTCAAAGACCTGAGAAACTTATGATTCAGTTCATAAGTGCTGAAGACCCTTCCATAAGTCATCAGCTCATTAACAATTTTGAAAAACTTTTCATAGCACATGGCTATGCTATCTGTCTTAGTTTGTTTGAATCTTACATACTCTTGATTGAGCATGGACTTCCAATCCTCTCTTACTTCTGCTGTCCCTTCCATATAGACAATTAATGTGTCCCACATTTCCTTTGAGGTTTTGTAGTGGAACAAGATTTGAAATGTGGAATCATCTATGGCACTGACAATTATGTTTTGTGCCTTCTTATCAAAAGTTGCTAAGATGATCTCATCTTTTGTAATTTCAGAAAAATTCTTTGGAGTTTGTAAATTTGCATCAAGAACTGATGTCTACATTGGGATGAATTAACCTTCCAGAACTATGATGTAAATTCTTGGATCAGATGCCTCCATGAATAATCTGACCCTTTCTTTCCATATGCCAAAAGTTTCCTTTCTACATATAGGAAGCTTCATGGATCCAAGTTCTTTGTGATTTTCACCTGAACCCATCTTGGCTATCTTATTACTGCCTTTGAGAAATATTCAGACTTTTAAGTTTATTTTGAGTAACCTGGCTCTGATATCACTTGAAAGAATAGGTTTCTATAATGTCTAAACACGTAGAGGGGTGGGGGGGGGGGGGGTTAATAGGTTTAATTCTTTATTCTTAGGCAGTTAATAGATTATTCACAGTATGATTAAAATCTATAGCAATCACAACGTACAACACATCAATCACAGCAGACACACAGGTTTATAAGGGTTCCCCAAGAGATGGGTACATCCACTTTCCCCCTTCGCTTATCTAGTAATACACTAGATTCGGCCAAACTTCCTTCCACCTTCTCAGATCCTCTGATCTTACAACTCAGAACCCAAATAGGTTCCTACAACTCAAACTTCAACAAGTCCTACACCTCAAGTTCTTCCCAAGAACCCTACCTCAGAGTGAATCCACACTCCTACCACTCAGGCTATCAAGCCTTACCTCAGCCCTTATCACCGAGCCTAAAGCTTAGAGAATGTCCTACCTCAGGAAAACAACCCTACCTCAACCGTTATAATTACAGGCTTACAACACTTAGATCTATAAATAGATTCTACAAAAAATTTATAAAAATTTACTTTTCTTCCTTCACCAAGATAGAGAGAAAAGAGGAGTGAACTAATCTTGATCAGATCTTGATTAATTTTCTTTCTTCAGATCATTACTGCAATGAATAAGATTCAACCTTACTTAGCTTATTCAAAGCTTCATGAAAGAGGGAACCTAGGTTGAATCTTCTTGAGAAGTTGATGCAGACATAACTTCTTCTTTCTTGCTAACTTTATTTAGAAAACCTTGACAGATCCAAAGAGATGATGTCTCCTTCTATGATATAGAATCAGGACCTTCTTTCTGTATAGAATTCTTTGAATTCTTCTTGGAGTAATCCTCCTTCTTTTTGACTTCCCTGTAATTTTTCTATATTACTGTGCGTCTCTATTTTTCTCTAATTACTTGGCTTTATTTATAGATCACATCAGAGGCAACCGGCTGATCCGGTAGATGACTAAAATCTGATAGTGCTGACATGTCTAACAGGCCTTGATAATCCTGGCAGCTGTCAAGTTTTCTGCCTGGAGATCTGGCACTTAGAGTTATTTAACTCAGCTGAATGTGTCGACATAGATGAAGTATGTGTCGACACAATTACCCGGCTGTCGACACACTTCCTCTAGTGTTGTCGAAAAACTTAAGAAACTGTCGACACAGCTTTTATACATTGTGTCGACTCAACTCCTTTGATGTTGTCAACATACTTCAGGAAATGTTGGCACAGCTCTTCAACAAGTATCTACACTCCCTTTGTCGAATGTGTCAATAAACTTCTTTTGATAATGTCGACACTCTTCAGAAATTGCCAGCACAATTGATGTTGACCTATATTCTGTATGTCGACACAAGTCTTGTGTGTCGACATTGCTGTTGTAGACATAACCTCTAAATGTCGACACAAGTCTTGTATGTCGACACAGCTGATGTAGACTTAAACTTTGAATGTCGACACAAATCCTGTGTGTCGACAAAACCCTTCTACTCATGTCAGCACTTCAAATCTAAGTGTGTCGACACTAGTCTTGAGTGTCGACATAACTGCTGTTGACTCAAATTTCATGTGTCGACACAAGTCCTGTGTGTCGACACAACTTTGCTTCTGATCTCGACGCTGCTCCTTCAAAGATGTCCACACATTATAAATGTATCGACACTTTTGTACTTATAATATTTTCTTCATTCTTCTTCTTGCACAAATAAACTAAATACACCATTAAATATAACCTGATGTATATTATTGAGTCAGGTGAGGCTTCTCCAAATCAGGTACATAATCTCCAATGTACCCAACAAAAATGAATGACTTGTACCCTACGTATCTTTGGCATTGTCATTTGGGCCATATAAATGAGAAATGTAAATCCAAGCTCCATAGAGATGGACTATTGGACTCATTTGATTATGAATCATTTGAGAGATGCCAATCTTGTTTGGTAGGCAAGATGATTAAGGTCCATTTCATTGGAAACAATGAGATGGTTGATGATCTCCTGGGTATAGTACAAAATGATGTACGTGGACTCATGAGTTCTATGGCCAGAGGTGGGTACTTCTACTTTGATACATTTACTGATGATTTCAATAGATACGGATACGTGTATCTTATGAAGTGCAAATCCTAGTCCTTTGAAAAGTTCAAAGAGTTCAAGAATAAAGTATAGAACAAACTGGGTAAGACGATTAAAGCACTCGGATCTGATCGAGGTGGCAAATACCTAAGTCATGTGTTTCATGATCATCTAAAAGAGTGTTGTAATTTATCACAACTCACTCCAACTAGAACACTATAGTATAATGGTGTGTTTGAGCGGAGGAATCATACACTATTAGACATAGTGAGATCGATGATGAGTCATGCAGATCTTCATGTTTCCTTTTCGGGTTTTGCTCTAGAAACTGCTGCTTTTACACTAAATCGTGCTCCAATAAAAGCAATTCTAAAGACACCATATGAGATATGGACTGAGAAGTGTCCTAGTATGTCGTTCATTAAGGTTTGGGGCTATGACGCATACGTACGACGTCAAATTCCTAACAAGGCTGAACCCAAATCAGATAAGTGTTATCTTGTGGGGTATCCTAAGGAAACTAAAGGGTACTATTTCTACCTACCGTCCGAGGGCAAAGTGTTTGTCACGAGGATTGGAGCCTTTCTTGAGAAAGAGTTCTTAAGTAGAGAGACTGCTAGGGTAGAACTTGAAGAAGTTCAATTACCACAAAATGTGAATGAACAAGAATTGGTACCTAAGTCAGGACTACAAGTTGTTGTAGCTGGAGAACCTGCTCAGGAAACACAAGTTCCACGTAGATCTGGTAGACCAAGATTTGAACCTGAGAGATATGGATTTCTCGTGTCTCAAATAGGTAATGTGTTGCTTATGGATCATAGTGATGAGCCTGCAACCTACCAAGAGGCTATGAGTGGACCGGACTCTGAGAAGTGGTTTGATGCCATGAAATATGAAATAGACTCCATGTATTAAAACCAAGTTTGGACCTTGGTGGAACCACCTGATGGGGTACGATCTATAGGGTGCAAGTGGGTATTCAAGAAGAAGACCGACATGGATGGGAATGTACAGACATTTAAAGGGCGATTGGTGGCTAAAAGTTTCAAGCAAATTCATGGTATTGACTATGATGAGACTTTTTCCCCTATTGCCATGGTTAAGTCCATCAGAATTCTATTTGCTATTGCTGCGTATTATGACTACGAGATCTGGCAGATGGATGTCAAAATAGCTTTTCTAAAAGGAAACCTCCTTGAGGAAGTGTACATGACATAACCCGAGGGTTTTATATCTCCAAGTGAAGCCACTAAAATATGCAAGCTGCAGAGATCCATTTATGGATTAAAACAGGCTTCTTGAAGTTAGAATCTTCTTTTTAATGAAAAGATAAAAGAGTTTGGTTTTATCCAGAATGAGGTTGAACCGTGTGTTTATAAGAGGATTAGTGGGAGCATTGTTTTCTTCTCGATATTATATGTAGATGACATACTGCTGATCGAGAATGACAAACCGACCCTGCATGTTGTTAAGAACAAACTAGGGGACTATTTTTCAATGAATGACTAGTGTGAAGCGACTTATATACTTAGTATTAAGATCAATAGAGATAGATCGAAGAAGTTGAAGGGTTTGACCAAAAGTACGTACATTGACAAGATGTTGAAACAGTTCAACATGCTTGAGTCCAAGAATGGATTCTTACCCATGTCTTATGGTGTGAGTCTCTCTAAGGACTAGTGTCCTAAGTCTTGTTAATATAAGGACCATGTGAAGTTGATTCTATATGCTTCGACAATTGGGTCTATCATATATACAATGATATGTACTAGACCCGATGTCTCTTATTCCATGAGCATGACTACCAGGTATCAGTCTGATTGCGGTTAAAGTCACTGGATTGTTGTTAAGAATATCCTGAAGTACTTGCGAAGGATTAAGGATACATTCTTGAAATTTGGTGGAGAGGAAGAGCTCGTCGTAAAGGGTTACACGGATGCTAGCTTCCAAACTACTTGGGATGACCTAAAGTCTCAGTCAGGGTTTGTATTTTGCCTTAATGAAGGTGCTGTTAGATGGAAGAGTTCCAAGCAGGAGACAGTTGCCAATTCAACAACTGAGGCCAAGTATATCACCGCTGCAAATACAGCAAAGGAGGCTGTATGGATTTGTAAATTCATCGGCGAGTTAGATGTAGTTCCTAGCATTGTTCATCTCGTTGGTCTCTATTGTGACAACAATGGTGCAATTGCACTTTCTTCAGAACCTTGATCTCATCAGCCCTCCAAGCACATACTTCGGTGGCTCCATCTAATTCGAGATATTGTCGATCGTGGAGATATGAGCATTTGCAGAGTGCTGACTGAGGAGAACATTACAGATCCATTAACAAAGCCTCTTGCACAGAGAAAGCATGATGTTCATGTTAGATCTATTTATATAAGATACCTGAATGATCAACTCTTATAGGAGTCTTATGGATTGTATGTTTGTTGGCTGTAATATTTTATTTGATGAATAAAGTATTGTATGCATTTCATTTAGATATTTTGGCAAGTTCTTTTATTGTGTTATTATTATATTGTGATAGAGTAGTTAACGGTATAAATGCCATTAGAATGTTTGCTTCCATATGAGTCAAGTAATGACTTGAAAGTAAGAACCTATGATCTAAGAAGATTCATTCTTAAAAGGTCCCTGGACGTTGTATCATCTTAGAAGTTGAGGGCAATGATGAAACCGTTGAGACAAGCACATGCATTGACTGATGACCCGTTCTCACAGGTCATGATATTATGATATCAAGTCAACACATGGGTACTTATTATGAACAAGTTGTACTGGACAGACCTATCACGAGATTACTTTGTGGATTGTTATATAAACGTGTCACAAGTATGGCTCAAGTTGCAATGGTGTTTGTGGTCCTTTGACCTGAAGTCACAACATTTATCGAGTGAGGAAGAGCGTGCTTTGATACCATCAAAAGTCCAATCGTGAGAAAGTTGGATGATAAAGGTGGTTATTGAGTATGTTACAAATCATTTGGGTGTTTGCATGTGAGAAGAAATGGGATTTGTCCTCCTTTATGACAAGAGTTTCATCTATGGGCCCCTTGATGAAATGGGACTGAGAAATGCATGACCATGCTTGGTTGAGTCAATATGTGATATTAGGATCATTAATTTTTGAAATTCCATTCTACATCAGGAAACTAGGATTAAATAATTATGAGGGTGACACGGTCTATACCTCTAGTTCTATCCGGATGTAAGGGACGAAGGGACAAGACAACACTACAACATTGGTCATAATGTATTTTGAGTTTATTAACTCTTACTGTTTGGGGAGCAATGATGTATTACTAGCTGTCGCTCATTATTTATGAAGCTTTTGTTTGATACTTTCAAGATAAAGTGGGATACTATTTGTGTTACCATTGTGATTTGGAAGTGATCAAGCATGTGGCCTCACTACCAACTTAGTATTAGTCTATTAGGGTCACACATAAGATTATGGAGAAATTAGGAGATTGGATTTATGAGGTGTAGCTCGTATGATGAGTCTAAAAGGCTTTGCTCAATCAGGCCAAAAGCTTCGAGTCCGTTGAGACCACTCAAAGCCTTTGTCGAGTAAAGCGTTAACTCGACAAATGGCATCGTTGAGTGTATTCAACGATTTGTTGAGTCAAGGTGTTGGTTCGATGAGTATGACACTTAAGCATTGAGTGTGTTGACTATACTCGACGATTCGTTGAGTCAAGGAGTTATTTTGACGAGTATGAGTCTCAGGCATTGAGTGCGTTGAGTTCACTCAATGCCTTTGTCGAATAAAATGTTTACTTAACGAATCTAGCACTTAGGCGTTGAGTGAATTGTGTTAACTCAACACCATTTGACGAATCTGGATTTTTTGCATTGAGTGCGTTGAGTGCACTCAACGCCATTTGATGATTCGTCGAGTATGGCGCAGAATGCGTTGAGAGTGTTGAGTCCACTCAACGCCTTCACAAAGTCAAGAGTTGATTCAGTTGAGGATGACGTTTAGTTCGTCGTGTATCCTATAGATACTCGATGATTCGTCGATTATGTGATGATACTCGATGATTTGTTATGTATGTTATAGATACTCGACGATTCGTCGAGATAAGCATTATTTTGCCGAAATTCTGGATTCTAAGTCTGGGTCTGCTAATAGCGACGAGAACTGTTCTGTTTATTCCTTGGGTATAAATAGAAGCCTTTAGGGTTTCTTATTACATGACTTACTATTCATTCAGTTTAAGCACACGAGCCGTACTGTGCGGAAAGATGGAAGCCCTAGATTCCCGAAGGAAGTCATTCCGCCTTTTGCCGTCGCTGTTACTGATCCCGATCCTGGTGATTGTCACTGTTGCCTCTCCTACAACAGATCTAGTAGTCTTTGGAGATGCTGTGTGTCCTCTACCGACCTAGTTCTTGTTCGATAAGTGGTTGTGGGTTCTCCCGATTGTTTGGATTTCCTATAGAGGCACGGATATACTTTCTGCGCTCAAGACTCGAGCCGCTAAGCGGCCGACTGATTTTTCTAGAGCATCTAGGTTGAGTATCGACACAATCCCACAAAGGTAATTTTATTTACAATAAGTTTTACTTTTTAATTCATGAATATGGACGAGCCAAACTCTTTGGGTTTTCTTGTTCTCTATTTTTCGCTGCGTGCACAAATGTTGTGCCGTCTAGTAAAACCTAACATCAACATCCTAACACTCAGACACATATTCCCTATAAACTCAGGATCAATAGCCTAAAACTCAGGCACACTGTCCCTACAAACTCAGGACAAAATGTTCATACAAGATAGATTGTTTAGATTATAAAAAGAGATACTAAAAGAAGTACACCTTTAGATTTGGTCTTCTGTTGAGATTGAACAGCCGAGAGCTATCCTGGAGCACAACTTGAAATATTGTTCTTCAGCTTGTGCCCTAGCTCCTTCTTGATCTCCTATCTCCTTGTAGAAAGAAGAAGATCAATCACTGATCCTGATGGATTCAACTTTTACTCCTTAGATTTGAGAACAACATTTGGAAGCATAAGGCCGTTGGACCTCTTTGCACTTCCAGTACTTTGCAGCAGTACTTAGCAAATTCTCGATTCCTACAAGCACATGATCGATCCTCCTTTTTGTTTGACCTAGAAAATGCTTTATATATGTTCCATCGATCTGCAATGACTCTTAGATTGATTTTGACATTTCATGGTCAAGAATGTATAAAGCAATTTTGCTTTATTAGTCTTCTGCCAAAAAGGGTCATGCCATCTCAACGAATATATTTGAAATTATATCAGCGAATTAGCTGAGAATGGCTTCTATTGTAGTGGCAGATTAACTGCGTCTCAGTAGTTCTATTGAGACCACATTGCTTTCTTAGCAGGGCTAGGATAGACTGTTGTCTCAGTGGCTATTAGCTGAGTCTCAGCAATTTCGCTGAGACCAGATAGTCTTCTCAATTAATTTCGCCATAATCGACTAAGAAGAATACAACAACATCTTGAACTATTCTAAAACTTGTTTTAGAACAACTTAAACCTATTAAATGAGTGAAGTAGAAGGTTTATCAAAAAAAATTTGCACTTAACACTGAAGGTGATGCCTCTTCAAATCCATGGAACATTGAAGGACAATATTCCCAACAACGGTGATGCCATCTTTCTTTGGGACTAACTGGACAAGGCTCAACCATTTGCTATCACTAATCAAATATATAATCCCAACATCTAATAGCTTGATTACTTCATTTTTAACAATCTCTTGTATATTGGGGTTAAGATGATGTTGCGGTTGTGCGACCAGTTTGAATCTTTCATCCAACAAGATCCTGTGCATGCACATGACCGGGCTGATTCCCTTTAAATAAGTGATTGCCCAACCAAAGACACCCCTATGCATCTTTAAGAGGTCACCCAGATGGTGTTCATACTTGTGTGGAATTAAAATGGATATGATGATTGGATAAGTTTGATTTTCTCCCCAAAACAAATATTTTAAAGTAGATAGCAAGGGTTTGAGGGACAACATCGGGGTTCCTAAGAAATATGTTGCAGAAGTACACTCCCAGCTATATTCTAGCGAGGTTCCTGATGAAACAAGAAAATCACCATCAATAATAACAACTTCCAAATATGTCCCCCCTTCATGACCAACCCATGGGAGTTGGATCAAAAAATTAGCATAATCCTAAAAAAACTTTAGAGGCCTAGCATTGGAGGAGTCAGCCTCTTGCATCACCTTATATATGTCAAAAGTTGCCTTATCGTTGCCAAGGAGCAGAGTCAATATCAACTTCTCAGCATCAATTAGAGCATGTATCGTGTTAAGAAACTATCTCCCCAAAATAAGAGGGACGACCATATCATAACCAATATCCAAAATCATGAAGTTAGCTTGAAACACAAAGTTATTAACAAATACATCAAGATCTTCGACAACCCAATAGGCTTCTTGATAGAGCAGTCAACCATTTGTAAAGTGATATTCATTGATTTCAAACTACCAAACCCCAACTCAAGGAAAATAGATAGGGGCATCAAATTGATTGATGCTACAGAGTCACAGAATGCCCGGTAGCAGCATGATTTCCCAATGGTATAAAGAATGGTGAAACTGTTCGGGTTATTTTAATTTCACAGGGCAATGCTCAATAGTGATAGTGGCATAGTCCTCCATGGTTGAAATTGCACTAGAGGTTTCCAATTGCTTGGTCTGAACCAGCAAGTCTTTTAAATATTTTGCATAATTTGGGATTTGTGCTAGGACATCCCTAAGAGGGATATTAACCTGAACGCCTTTCATCAGCTCCTGAAATTTATTATATTGTTTCTCCTTTCTAACATTTTTCAACCGATGCAGGAATGGTGGGTAGATCAAAGGTTGAACAGGAACAGAGAGGAGAAGGGGCAGAGAAGTGCTAGTGTCAGTAGCCGACATGTCATCACACGATGGTACATGCTGTCTTGCGGGAGAGTCACTCCAGCGGTTGGGTTCCCCATTTGACCTACAGCTACATAGCTGCATAGAATTCAATGTTTAATTCGTTTGGAGCACCATCAAAGAAATTGCAGTTATAATACCCACATTCACTGACTAAAACCTCTTGAAAGTGCTACTCCGAGCTTCAAAGAATTTCATGATATAATGAATGAATGACTGAAACTAGTCCAAGGGGAGCTCAGGTGGGGAAATTTTTTTCAAGTGAACATTTTGTATAAGTGAGACATTCAGGACATCACGATCGACGAGCGTGCACTGTAACGACCCCATCCGTTATATGACGTATAGTAGAAGGTCCGGCCGGGGCCCCACACTATATGCCACAAACAGACGGTGAGGTCACAGGATAATACCAAACTATACACGAATCCTAACTCAGAGCATTCTAGCGGAAGCTTTAAGTTGTAAATTGAACTCAAACTAGGAATGTCCAATATATATAAACCACAGTTATATATACAACCACGGAATGTACAACAAAGGTTTGGCCTTAAGGCCTTACAGTTCCTCTTTCCATACAACATGGATTACAAACCTCGGCGCGCAGGCCGACCATACATGAGGAAAAACAAAACAAACCAAACCATTTGCTCAGCCTTCAAGGGCTAGCCGCAGCAGCAGCAACAACAGCAGCAATGGCTTCAGCCCTTCACTTACCACTTGGCTCTCCAGCACCTGCATAGGGACAATCCACCCAAACGGTGGCAAACAAGGCAACGGTCAGCATTCAGCTGACCCAATTATAATAATCCTACCCCTTTCTCGGGGCATTAGCATTCTTTCCCTGCATAGCATGGCATCATCATATAGCAACAATGTGCGCGCAGGCACATTCAAGCCATCACAACCATCGGCCACACGGCCCGACAGTCCGTGCACTCAGGGCACATTCTTGGTGTACCGGAATACCAGGGTCAACACCACGGTCTACATGGTATTTGAGCATTCTAGTCTTTTCGGCGCGCGGGCCTAAGACTCTCATTAGGCGTGCTAACAAAACCTATAACCAGGCTTCCATGTCGGACGGACCTAACGCAGGTACGGATCAACCACCCCCCGTTGCTCAAGTCGCTGTGCCACCTCGAATACGGAAGTATCCATGGCAATTTATAGGCGCGGGTCGGTTTCACCTTTCCTGTTCGGCAATCTGCCTTTTCATCGAGTTGTAGCCCAATGGCTCAACCGCACATAAAGTGGCAACGCATTGCCACAAGAGTTGCATCCAACCCTCTTCATTTCCTGGACATCATCCAGTACTTCCTGCTGCACCAAGCAACAGGTAGGCACAAGGCAACACAAGCCATAATCTTGGAGCCTTCTCCGATATGCAAACAAGCATCACCAATCCAGACTAGCATGTCCAGATGGGCTTCACACAGCATGCCTAGATCCGTACTCCAATTCCGGACTCTAACAAGGGGGACTTCACATATCTACCCCAAGGGACACCACAACCCACCGCACACTCGCGGGGAAGGGTTTTCCCTATGCAATACAGAAAAGAAGGACTTCACATGTCCAAGAAGGGAGATCGTTACCCTTGTCGATCTCTTGGGAGCCATTGTAAACTAGACGGTGAGAAAGAACCGCAGCAGCTTTGCCTTCACAACGCTGGCCTCGGATCACGAATCGGACTACGGGAGCTCCGTCGGTGGCTTGATCTCCTCCTCCTTCTTCTTCCTCCTCTCTCTTTCTCTCTTCACTTTACCAAGTGAAGAATGACTCAAGCTTCTGCTGATTTAAACCAGCCAGGAATCACCTGAGCCCTTGGATCCAAAGAGAGAAAAATGAACGGCCATGATTTCCCAAAATCACATTTTTTTTGGCTGACACGGCCTGTGACACGCCCGTGTCACAGGCCGTGTACCCTTAAGCGGCACACGCAGTATTCGTACCGACTGAACTTTACCAGAACACGGGCATCGACACGCCCGTGTCGAACCTGACTCGCCCGTGTCGAACCTGACACGCCCGTATCAGTCATGAGACACGCCCGTGTCACCCCTGCCTCATCGAGCTCCAAACTCAACCAGCAGTACACGGGTAGGCACACGGCATTGGACACGCCCGTGTCAAATTTGACACGGCCGTGTTCAAGGCTTGGTTCCGGGCCGTGTAATCTTCTGACTCAAAACGCCGTGTAAACCAACCTGCACCTCAAAACCATTTTTGAGATTTTTAGGGTGTTACAATCCTCCCCCCCCCCTTAACAAAATTTCGTCCCGAAATTTGCATGGTAAGGAAACAAGGAAACACAATGCTATAACTTGATAACTCTGTTATAACACAAGGTACACGGTCTACAGTTTATACAAACAGTTCGGGAAATTCAGCTCGCATGGTCTGCTCTCGCTCCCATGTTAGCTCTTCACGGCCACAACTGTCCCATCGGACCTTGACCATCCCGATCACTTTGTTCCGCAACTGTTTCTCGGCTCGATCCTCGATCCGATTGGGTCTAACCCTCATCATTAGCCCATACTCGACCGGTACCCGATCATTCTCCACTACTTGAGCTGGATCCTTGACAGCCTTACGAAGTACTGAGATGTGAAATACATCATGTAATCCACCCAAGTCTGCTGAAAGTGCTAGTCGATAAGCAGCTTCCCCAACTCGCTCCACCACCTCAAATGGACCAAGATACCTCGGACTTAGCTTTTTCAAACGCCGAATCCTGGACACGCCTTTGAAGGGTTTGATCTTCAAATATACCCAATCACCCACCGCGAACTCCACGTTCCGGTGTTTGGCATTGTAGTACTTTGCTTGACAATCTTGGGCTATCAATAGCCTCTCCCGAATAGAGCGTATGAGCGAGGTAGCTTCTTCGACTTCCTTTTTCCCACTCAGCTTAGATTCGCCTGCTTCTTCCCATGCTAACGGTGTACGACATTTACGACCATATAAAGCCTCAAATGGTGCCATACCGATGCTCGCTTGGTAGCTATTATTATAGGCAAATTCGACAAGAAATATATAATCTTCCCATCTCTTACCAAAGTCTAGGGCGCACATGTGGAGCATGTCCTCCATCGTCCTGTTGGTTCGTTCAGTCTGGCCATCTGTTTGAGGATGAAAGGCCGTACTAAACGCTAACTTTGTACCCAACATTTGATGAACGAGCCGCCAATCATTCGATGTGAACCGCCCATCACGGTCACTAACGATGCTCCGAGGAACACCGTGCAGTCGAACAACCTGCTCCACATAAAGCTTGGCAAGGGTTTCCACTGAATCGTCTCTTCTGTTTGGAAGGAAGTGCGCCACTTTTGTCAACCTGTCCACAATCACCCAGATTGAATCATGACCGCGTTGAGATCTCGGCAACCCGTGCACGAAATCCATCGAAATGTCATCGAACTTCCACTCCGGAATAGGTAACGACTTCAGGAAACTGCCAGGCTTCTGGCATTCCGCTTTCACCAATGCACAAGTATGGCATTCCGCCACATAACGTGCTACATCTTTCTTTAGTCCGGGCCACGAGAACAGCTTTTTCAGATCTCTGTACATCTTTGTGCTCCCTGGGTGAACTGAGTACTTTGCAAAGTGAGCTTCGTACATCAACTCTTCCCTCAGTTTACCCACACTCGGGACGCACACTCGACCATTTCTTCGTAACAAACCGTTATCCCAAGAGAATTGGTCATCCGGCCCATCTTTAGCATAGCGCTGGAGACTTTCATCAAACTCCGTTGCTCGCCGAACTCTGTTCGTAAGGTCATATTGCACCTCCGTCCAGTTCAAGCACGCATCGGTCGACGAACCCTTGTCAACACAAGATATCTCCAATGCTTCCAATTCCTGGATTAAACGCTGATCATGCCTCTGCAACCAGCTTGCCCGTACCGGAGTCTTCCGACTCAAAGCATCAGCGACCACATTTCCCTTCCCGGGAGTATAGTGAATCTCGAAGGTGTAGTCCCTAAGGAACTCCATCCATCTTCGTTGTCGCATATTCAGATCCTTCTGATCCAACAAGTACTTTAGACTTTTGTGATCTGTATAGATGTCCACTTTAACGCCATAAAGGTAGTGCCGCCATAACTTGAGCGCAAAGATTACCGCTACCAACTCCAAATCATGGACGGGGTAATTCCGCTCCTGCACTTTCAACTGGCGCGAGCCATAAGCAATCACTTTACCAAACTACAGAAGAACGCAGCCTAAGCCGCTCCCGGAACCATCACTATAGATCTCATACCCATCTGTACCATATGGCGACGTCAACACAGGCGCCATGGTCTAACGACTCTTCAAGTCTTCAAAAGCTCGCGCGCACTCCGGCGTCCAAATGAACTTTTGATCTTTTCTCGTCAGCGTGGTCAGAGGTAAAGTAATCCGTGAGAAGTTTTCCACAAACCGTCTATAGTAGCCCGCAAGCCCAAGGAAGCTCCTGACCTCGGCCACTGAAGACATCACTGGCCAATCACGAATGGCACTTATCTTCAACGGATCCACTGTGATACCTTCTCCACTCACCACATGGCCTAAAAAGGCTACTGAAGAGAGCCAGAACTCACACTTTGAGAACTTGGCATAAAGCTTATTCCTCCGCAGGGTATGCAAGACCAACCGCAAATGGTTTGCATGATCCTCTTCCGACTGAGAGTATACTAAGATGTCATCGATAAACACAATCATGAACAAATCCAAGTACTCTCGGAACCTTCGATGCTTTATGTCCATAAATACCGAAGGCGCATTACATTGGCCAAACGGCATTACCGTGAACTCATAATGACCGTAGCGTGTTCCAAACGCCGTCTTGGGAATGTCACCTTCCCAAATTCTCAGCTGATAATATCCCGATTTCAAATCCAACTTGGAATAGACCGTTGATCCTGCCAGCTGATCAAATAGGTCATCAATCCGGGGAATCGGATATTTATTTTTCTCCGTCAGCTTATTCAATTCGCGGTAGTCAATACATAACCGCAAACTACCGTCTTTCTTTTTCACAAATAGAACAGGCGCGCTCCAAGGTGACATACTTGGGTGTATGTATCCCTGCTCCAACAACTCTTGCAATTGGACTTTCAACTCAGCCATCTCTTTTGGCGCGACGCGATAAGGTGAGCGGGCCACAGGTTTCGCACCTAGCACCAACTCAATAGAGAAGTCAATCTCCCGCTGGGGTGGTAACCCAGGAAGATCTTTAGGAAACACATCGGCAAACTCTGACACAACCAGTACTTCACCGACACTGGCCTTTTGCTCAACAACCTGAATTAGCGTGAAGAATAACTCTGCGCCCTTCCGAACAGCATTGACGACTTGGAGCGCAGACAACAGAGTCCCGCCAACTCCTCGCATACCAGCGAACTTCGTCACAAGTCCGGTATTCTGGCCCAGTGTAATCTCCTTGTAGTTGCAATCAATAAAGGCACGCTGCTCCGAGAGCCAGTCCATACCAAAGATCACATCAAACTCTGATAACGGTAGCACAGCTGCACTCAGATCGAAATCCCGACTTCCTATTTGAACATCCACATCGCAATCCCTATCCGCAAGCATCACACACCCATTCGGCAATAGCACCCTTGTACTATCAACCGTCACATGACTCGGCACCCCAATTCGAGATACGAAATCCTCAGACAAAAATGAATGCGAAGCACCCGTATCAAACAGGGCTCTCGCCAAATTATTCCGAATCAGGACAAAGCCTGCAGCACACACATCATGCACATGCTATACATAACCACAAATAATAGCACTTAAGCAATTAAGCTATATCAACTCGTACCTGTGACGACGTCACTTTGCTTAATTGCCTCCTGCTAGCCAAGCTGATAGATTCGGGGCTGTGCCTGGGATGCAGAGGAATCAACCACCGCTTTGCCCTTCTCAGCATAAGACGCACCCGTCTTCTTTTCCCCTTTGGGCTGAACAACCCTACAGTCACAGGCTATATGCCCCACCCGGCCCTAGTTATAGCATGTACGAGAATCCGGCCTTGATGTCGCCCCCGACACAACGATCGTAGTCACTTGCTCAGACGGCTTGGACCTCTTGCCCCCTTTCTTCTGGTAGAACGATTTGCTCGGGCGAGGTGCTTGAACCTCTGGCTTCGACACAACCAAGCCCTTGTTACCTTGCACCCGCCGCATGTCCTTCTCCAACGCACATGCAGTATCAACCAACGCCTGAAACCATTGGTTCACTGAACTCGAAAGCAGGAATCTCAACTCATCCCGCAATCCTTCATAGAACCTATTCATTTTCCTTTGGTCATCCGCGAAGATTGTTCCCGCATACCGCCCCAACCTGGTAAACTCATGCAAGTAGCAATCCACGCTATCTTCTCCTTGCTTTAACCGTTGGAACTCATTTTCCATGGCAATGCGTTGCACCGCTGGGACATGCTTTGCTAGAAATATTCGAGAGAACTCCTCAATCGATACTTGCGTTAATTGCCTGCCCGCCAAATGGTGTACCTCAACCTCGTCCCACCACAACCGCGCCTCTCCTTCAAGCATGAAGGTGGCCAAGGTGACCTTTAGAGTTTCCTCCGCCCTGATCGCTGTCATTATCCGCTTGACACGCGATAACCAATCCTCTGCTTGCGTTGGGGATCCCATTCCCGTAAACGTAGGCGGACTGAAGCTCATGAATTGCTTCAACTGTCGGTCAGCTGCTCGTGGATCTACAGCCTCAACCGGCTCGGGTCTTACATCAACACGAACTGGCACTACTGCCGGCTGCGCTTGCCCGGTCGGCTGAATCATGGCAAATAGAGCCTCAGCAACTAAGCGAACAGTTTCCGTAGATGGAGGAGGTGTTGGCACCTCAGCTGGTGCCGCACTCTCATCAGAGCGCTGGGGCTCAGACTGCCCAGCACCACTATACGTCACCTATAGGTGGACAAGACACACATTAGCGAACGTATGCAAGCAAAACAACACAAAAAGGAACGCGCAGATTCCTCAAACAAGATTTTGTACATTCCTTAGTGGACATTCCAGAGTTCATTAGCGTTACAGCAGGGCGCATAAACACGCGCTCGCCACCCCCTAAAAGAATTCGACCACGAATTCGATAGAGGAAGACCGAACGAAGCTGATACCAAAATATAACGACCCCATCCATTACATGACATATAGTAAAAGGTCCGGCCGGGGCCCCACACTATATGCCACAAACAGACGGTGAGGTCACAGGATAATACCAAACCATACACGAATCCTAACTCAGAGCATTCTAGCGGAAGCTTTAAGTTGTAAATTGAACTCAAACCAGGAATGTCCAATATATATATAAACCACAGTTATATATACAACCACGAAATGTACAACAAAGGTTTGGCCTTAAGGCCTTACAGTTCCTCTTTCCATACAACATGGATTACAAACCTCGGCGCGCAGGCCGGCCATACATGAGGAAAAACAAAACAAACAAAACCATTTGCTCAGCCTTCAAAGGCTAGCCACAGCAGCAGCAGCAACAGCAGCAAGGGCTTCAGCCCTTCACTTACCACTTGGCTCTCCAGCACCTGCATAGGGACAATCCACCCAAATAGTGGCAAACTTGGCAACGGTCAGCATTCAGCTGACCCAATTATAACAATCCTACCCCTTTCTCGGGGCATTAGCATTCTTTCCCTACATAGCATGGCATCATCATATAGCAACTATGTGCGGGCAGGCACATTCAAGCCATCACAACCATCGGCCACACGGCCCGACAGTCCGTGCACTCAGGGCACATTCTTGGTGTACCGGAATACCAGGGTGAACACCACCGTCTACACGGTATTTGAGCATTCTAGTCTTTTCGGCGCGCGGGCCTAAGACTCTCATTAGGCGCTCCAACAAAACCTATAACCAGGCTTCCAAATCGGACGAACCTAATGCAGGTACAGATCAGCCACCCCCCGTTGCTCAAGTCGCCGTGCCACCTCGAATACAGAAATATCCATGGCAATTTATAGGCGCGGGTCGGTTTCACCTTTCCTATTCGGCAATCTGCCTTTTCATCGAGTTGCAGCCCAATGACTCAACCGCACATAAAGTGGCAACGCACTGCCACAAGAGTTGCATCCAACCCTCTTCATTTCCTGGACATCATCCAGTACTTCCTGCTGCACCAAGCAACAGGTAGGAACAAGGCAACACAAGCCATAATCACGGGGCCTTCTCCGATATGCAAACAAGCATCACCAATCCAGACTAGCATGTCCAGATGGGCTTCACACAGTATGCCTAGATCCGTACTCCAATTTCGGACTCTAACAAGGGGGACTTCACATATCTACCCCAAGGGACACCACAACCCACCGCACACTCGCGGGGAAGGGTTTTTGTAACGCCCCCGATTTTTCTGCGTTTATTTTTATTCTCGTTTGGCGTTACGATGACACGTTTCCGTGGCTTGTGCCATTTGTGGAGTGTGGTTTAGCTCCTTAGAACTGAGTGCCCTATTCTGTAGCCTGTTGGCAAGATCTCCCTAGCAAGGCGAGTCGTGTTGGGTGACCCGGTGTGGCCTCTCGGGGGGATGTTGGTGTTTGGCTTTATTTGGGTATAACTCGAGTTCTGTTCGTCGAAAATTAATTTCGACTTCGCCATTATGTTCGTAGCGTGGGTATTTAGCTACGGTGCGAATTTCGTCGAATTCTAAGGTAGTTCGGTTTTCGCGTCGTTTTGATGCTTTATGTAATTTTGTAATTAATTATATTATTATATATTAATATATATATATATATATGATAGAAATAGAATAGCCGATCATCTTCCCCACTTGAAACCGCCGCCCCTGTACGAGAGGAAACGGGAAACCGCCGAGCCTTGCCTTCCACCGCCGATTCTCGGAGCGTTTGTGGACGGAATTCGATTCCGAGAGTGGATTCGGATTGCTCTCGTCGAGAACTTCATTCCTACGGTAAGAAATTCGATTTTCGTGGAGCTTTAGGGGGATTGGAATTTTTGGTTTTTGATGTTTCCGCCATTAAAGTTCGGATTTGCTTGTTAGGTGAGTTTTTGGTGCTGCTCTTTCTAGTGCAGCGTGAAGAGGAGGGAAAGCCAACCAAGCTTCACCGGAAATCGAGGCAAGTGGTGTTCTTGCCCTTGCCAAGTTGTTTTCTTTTGTTTAAAGCCTATTGTTTCTATCGTTTTATCTCCTATTTTCCGTCTCGAATGATTAGTCATAGTTTGAATGGTAGTGGCGCGCGTCGTTGGTAGTTTCCTACTGCTACTGTAGTTGCGTGGGTCGTGTGCACGTTCCGGTGTCGTCCGGGAAATCCCAACGGTACAGGTTAACCGCGCACGGTCATCAACCGTTAGGGCGCACGACCACTGGTCATGTGCCTCTGTTCGTGCGCGGCTGTCTTTTTATTTTCCAAAGTTCTGTCTCGGCAATCGCACGAGCGCTGGCAACAGTGCGCACGACTAGTGGTCGTGCGAAACTGATCGTGCGCTAATTCTAAGTTTTTTGTCAGGTTTCAAGTTTCCCAGGTTCACTTCGCACGATCATCAGCCGATGAGTGCGCACGACCACTGGTCGTGCGACACTCATCGTGCGCTCTGAATATTTCTTTTTTTTTGGCATCCGTATTTAGCTGGCGTCGATGCGCGGGTTAGGTGGGCATGAGTGTTTTGTGTAGTGTTAAGGTAGTAAGGTAAGAGTTATTGTTGTGATAGTTCGCCTTGCGTGGCACGTTGAGTGGGTGAAGCTCACTCAATGCGGTGTCGAGAGGACCCAGCGCCACATCGTGTTGAGTCATTTCAACACTTTCTTTTCCTCTTTCCTCGATTTACGTTCCCGAGTTAATTCCTTGTTTATATTTGTAATTTCCTTGTCGGTCATATTTCTCTTTCCTAATGGCCGAATCGTGGGTCGTGGGTAGTAATGGTGGTTTGTAGCTCTTTATGAGGGTGGAGTTGTGTAATTTAGCCAAGGCCACTCGTGTTTTTCTTGCTCCAGGTATGGGCTGGGCATGTGGGTGGAAGGTCCCTTGCGCTTTCACGAGTAGACCCTCGAGCTTGTTGACTTGGACATGGTGGATGGTGGAACTAAGTTTGCCTCCAATCTGGTTCCTCGTTGTTTGTTTTTGCTACTACCACCTCCCACAGTTTAGGGTGTTAGAAGTTTCTTCCTTGGTAGTTTGCAGTACTTTTGGCTCTTGGTAGCCTAGTAGGCCCTGCAGGATGTTGTTCCTGGGCTGGGTTGTTGCTGTTTCCTCGCACGTAGTGCTTTTCTTGTTGTCCTGTTTTGGACAGTTGTGACTCTTTCTACTGCATGTTTTACAGGTACTTTTCCCCTTTTGGTTGACTCTTTCATGCAGTTTTTTTTTCTTTGTTTAGCTTGCTGAGGTATTCTGTTTTCTTTTGGAATACCCCAGGTTCTGAGCCGTAGCCAGTTGGGTGGCTAGTTTGCAGTGGTGGTGTTGGTGGTCTCTTGGACCTTGGAGTTCCGTTTGCAGTGTTGGTGAGGTAGTTTTTCAGTACTTTCTTACAGACATACATGTGTGTCAGTGGGTTCGTGTCAGGTTGTTGGCGCCCACTGGTAGTTGTTACCTTTGAACTAGATATATTTACTTATGCTGCTACCACTTTCTTGAGATAGTCTACTTGCCCTGAGAAGGATTTATGCTAGGTTGCTAGTTATTTTGTTTAAAACTATAATTATTATTATAAATAAAACTCATGATCGGCATGTTTTTATAAAACTTAATCACTATTTTTCAAATCACGTATGAAAATCGTTTTCTTATATATTACATAAATTAAATGTAGTATCTTGCATAACATGAGTGGTTCTCTTGGGACCCTTATGCGCTCTTTAGGGTGTAAAACCTAATTAAACTATTTTTCTTTCCGCAGTGTATAAATATAGTTTTTCTTTTGTGGACTAGGTGATCCACTGAGCCGAGGGATACGGTCTCTAAAATATAACTGATTTTCTAATCATTAATCACATGATTTTCTTTCTTTAAGTTGGTAGTTGGTTTTGCCTGAGCGTCAGCAGTTATCCCCTGCTTGACGTGGCATCTTGACGCGTGTTTTCTCTTACTCTGATAATTCTTAATTCGGAGAAAATGCGGGTTGTGACAGTTGGTATCAGAGGGAGGTTGCTTGACAAGTTAGTTGAGCAACCTTCCTTTGTTTGCTTTTTAGTAGTTCAGCATCATGTCATTCACACACCGATATGTCATTAGCACGTCTTGGCAAAAGCACGAACACTACACTCATAGCATAACATGAAGTATACGGGGCATATTATGTAGTATGGGATGCATAATATGTGTTTGTATATGGATCCACCATAGGGGCAATATGTGAGCGTTATGTAGTATGGGATGCATAACCTCACCACATAGCTGCGACTAGCACGTTTACTTTTTCGTTGCATGAGAATGTTATGTAGTATGGGATGCATAACATTTTCATGTGTACGCCGCTCATAACATGCATTAGGGCCTTTTTAGAATGCATAACACAAACATGCATATCATAACATTGCATAAGCACAACATGCCATGCTGAAGACTGGCAGGATGACATATGTACACACATAAGTTTTCAAATTAATATAAAAGTCATGCATTCCCGATCTAGGCACAAGAGTTAGTAAGGTGGTGGTTAACCATCCTAGGTTAGGGCATAACATCTAAATTTTGTTAAAAAGATAAACTCTCAGAGCAAGTTTAGCACCTTTAAGTCTATATCTATATATGTATTGTCTATACTTGTATTTGGTTCTAGATGTTGTAGTAGGGTCTAATTTGTGTTGTTATGATTTTAGAATGGCAAGGCGTCCTGCGACTCGATCGACTCCCCTGTCGGAGGGTGAGTCATCTCGGGCTCAGAACGATGCAGTGATCGAGAGTTTGCGTCAGAGTAACGATTCCTTGGGCGGACAGTTGGAGGAGGTGCGAGCCCAGATTCAGTCTTTGGTAGCGGTCATGGCAGGTCAGACTCAGGGTGTGCAAGTCCCTGCGGGGGGGGGGGGGGGGGGGGTTAGCTGTTCCTCCTCCTCCTACACCCTTGAGACCTCCAGTTGTGGTGCCAGCAGAGATGGCCTTCATCCCGCAGTTTCAGAGGCTGAGCCCTCCCACTTATGATGGGAAGGCAGATTTCATGGTGATAGACGACTGGCTGATCTCCATGGAGGAGATGTTCTCGTACTCAGGGATTGCAGATGATCAGAGGGTGATGATAGCCGCCTATCAGCTTAAAGGTTTGGCTAAGAGTTGGTGGCTGAGAGAGAAGGAGAGCTTGGTAGCCGGATGCTCTTGGGAGGTGTTCAAGGAGATGCTGTTGAGGAAGTTCTTACCCTCGGTCGAGCGTGACCGCCTCATGAACGACTTCCTCCATCTGAAGCAAAGGCAACTCACGGTGGGTGAGTATAAGATAGAGTTCAGCAAGTTGAGCCGTTTTGCCCCTGGATTGGTCATCGTTGAGACTGATCGAGTTAAGCGATTTCTCGGTGGTTTGAGGAGCGAGGTGCAGCAGTTGACCAGTGCTTATGGGTCAGAGACTTATACAGGTGTAGTAGAGGCTGCTCTGAAGGTGGAGGCTATTGAGACCGCGAAGAGCAGAGGCCAGCAAATGAGGTTGGATAAGAGAAAGTCGGTGGAGGAGAAGAAACCCCAGGTACCCGGTGCGGCTCCGGGAAAGAGGGGTAAGGTGGAGTGCAGCTTCTGTGGCCGGTCAGGCCACCCTACCGAGAAATGTTTCAAGAAGGCAGCAGCTCAGAGGAAGGAGCAGGTTCATGCGATTCAGGGTGCTCCTAGGAGAGATGTCTCCTGTTCCGTTTGCAAGCGATCCGGCCATGATGCGGCCCAGTGTTGGACCAAGGATAAAGTCTGCTTTCAGTGTGGGCAGAAGGGTCACATCAAGTCGAGGTGTCCTCAGTTTCAGCCAGCTCTTCCTACAGTTCCGTTACAGGCTTTACCTCCACCTCAGCGTGTGGACAAGGGAAAGGGGAAGCTGAACGTGATCTCTTCCGAGGAGGCTCAGGCTTCGACCCAGGTCATCTCAGGTTAGTTGTTTGTTGTTTTTCCAGCCTAGTAGTTCTATTTGCTAGAATGTTTGCAGTATTGTTGTGGCAGTTCCTTAGTTTTTCATGCTCCTATAGGGATATTTAAGGTAAAGAACCGCTGGGCGCGGGTTCTGTTTGACTCCGGCGCTACCCACTCGTTCGTGGCTAGAGCCTTTGTGGAGCGACATCGGTTGACCTTAGATCGTGTTCGGGATTCCTTCCGTGTCAAGTTTCCCTCTGGTGAATCTGTGTTGTCAGATTTGGGCATTTTGGATTGCCCTGTTTTGTTGGGGAACTTTCTTGCGAAGGCGTACCTGAAGATGATTGATCTGGAGGACTTTGATGTTATTCTGGGCATGGACTGGCTCTCTAGGTATGATGCAGTCATTCAGTGCAAAGGAAAGCGCTTGGACTTCATCAGGGACGACGGTCAGCCCGGCAGCGTGTATACTGATCCGTGTCAGGATTCTCCTATCATCTCTGCGGTATGTGCTCAGAGGTTGTTTCTTTCTGGTTGTTGTGCTCGTTTAGTCTCGGCGGTTGAAACCGTTGTTAGCGTACCACGCTTGGAGGAGATTCCTATTGTTTGTGGTTTCGCCGATGTTTTTCCTGATGACCTTCCTGGTCTTCCTCCCGAGCGGGATGTTGAGTTTGTGATCGATTTGGAGCCGGGTACGCGTCCTATTGCTAAGGCGCCATACCGGATGGCCCCTCGTGAGTTAGAGGAGTTGCGAGGTCAGTTGGATGAGCTGTTGGCTAAAGGTTTTATCAGGCAGAGTTCGTCTCCTTGGGGTGCTCCTGTTTTGTTTGTAAAGAAGAAAGATGGGTCGATGCGGCTTTGCATCGACTATAGAGAATTGAACAAGGTCACTATTAAGAACAGGTACCCTCTGCCGAGGATCGATGATTTATTTGACCAGTTGCGCGGTAGCACGGTGTTCTCCAAGATCGATCTACGTTCTGGTTATCATCAGCTCAGGATCCGTGAGGCGGATATTCCACGGACTGCGTTAAGATCGAGGCATGGACACTTTGAGTTTTTGGTGATGTCGTTTGGTCTGACCAACGCACCATCAGCCTTCATTGATATGATGAACAGGGTGTTCAAGGATTTCCTCGACAAGTTCGTTGTGGTCTTCATTGATGACGTGTTAGTTTATTCTCGTAGTGCTTAGGAGCATGAGCAGCATTTGCGTTTGGTCCTATCAGAGTTGAGGAACCATAAGTTATTCGCCAAGTTGAGCAAGTGCGAATTTTGGTTGCCTCAGGTTTCTTTTCTAGGCCACGTGGTGAGCAAGGAAGGGATCTCGGTCGATCCAGAAAAGATTACAGCAGTGATGGATTGGAGTAGGCCGAGTATGCCTAAGGAGATCAGGAGTTTCTTAGGGTTGGATGGATATTACAGAAGATTTGTGGAGGGTTTCTCTTCCCTAGCTGCACCGTTGACCAATCTAACTCAGAAGAATGTGGCATTTGTTTGGATCGAAAAGTGCGAGGAGGCTTTTCTGGAGCTAAAGAAGAGATTGTGCACTGCCCCCGTTCTGACACTGCCTACTGAGGGTGTGGATTATGATGTATATGTGGATGCTTTGCTTGTAGGTCTGGGATGCGTATTAATGCAGGTTGGGAAGGTGATTGCCTATGGGTCAAGGCAGCTGAAGACTCATGAGAAGAATTATCCTACGCATGACCTTGAGTTCGCAGCGGTTATTTATGCGTTAAAGCTGTGGAGACACCTACTTTATGGGGCTCAGTGCAAGATCTTCACTGACCACAAGAGCCTGAAGTACGTGTTCACGCAGAAGGAGTTGAATCTGCGCCAACGACGGTGGCTAGAGTATGTGGCTGATTATGATGTAGAAATCCAGTATCATCCGGGCAAGGCCAATGTGGTGGCCGACGCCCTGAGCCGAAAGACGGGAAAGATCTTTAACCTCTCCGCCAATCGGTTTGTTGAGGAGTTCCTCCTTATGGATATTTCAGTGGGATGCTGTGGTTTGCAGAGTAGTTTGTCAGTGGCAGAGCCGTCCTGGATTTCTTTGACCAGACTGCACCAGAAGGACGACCCGGATCTGTTGCACTTGTTCATCAGGACAGAGAAGGGAGAGTTGCCTGATTTTGCTATCGATGATGCGGGTACTTTGAAGTACCGCGGCAGGTTTTGCATCCCCGCCGTTGGAGATATTAGAGGTATGATTTGCAGAGAGGCTCATGGATCCAGCGTTGCCTATCATCCAGGATCTACAAAGATGTACCGTGACTTAAGGCAAATTGCCTGGTGGTATGGCATGAAAGGTGATATAGCCCGATTTGTTGCTGAGTGCCACACTTGCAAGCGCATGAAGGCCGATCATGGAAGGCCTGGTGGCAAGTTGACCCCGTTAGAGATCCCGACTTGGAAGTGGGAGAGTATATCTACGGACTTCATTACGGGCTTACCAAAAACTTCGAGGGGATTTGATTCTGTTTGGGTTATAGTGGATAGATTGACGAAGTGTGCTCACTTCGTGCCTTATAAGATTGATTACCCGATGAAGAAGATAGCAGAGTTGTACTTGAAAGAAGTCATCTGACTCCACGGTGTGCCGGTTAGCATCATTTCTGATCGAGACTCCCGGTTTACTTCTCGTTTTTGGCAGAGTCTGCAGGATGGTTTGGGTACGGATCTGAGATATTCTACTGCGTATCACCCACAGACCAATGGGCAGACGGAGCGGGTGAATCAGATTGTTGAGGATATGATCTGATGCTATATTTTAGACCACGGCGGAGCGTGGGATGAGCGGCTGCGACTTATGGAATTTGCTTACAACAACAGTTATCAGGAGAGTTTGTAGATGGCTCCGTTCGAAGCCTTGTATGGGAGGCGCTGTTGGACTCCGTTGTTTTGGGCCGAGGCTGGTGAGAGGCTGTTGTTGGGTCCTGATGCGCTGGAGGATATGGAAGTCGCCGTGAAGCTTATTCGGGAGAAGCTTCGTATAGCTCAGGAGAGGTACGAAAAGAACGCTAATCGGCGTAGGTCTGCTTTGGTGTTCTCTGTAGGGGACCTTGTATTTCTTAAGGTTTCCCCAATGGTGGGTGTAAAGAGGTTTGGTAAGAATCGGAAATTGGACCCAAGGTATGTGGGCCCGTTCGAGATTTTGGAACGGATTGGCGTGTCAGCTTATAGATTGGGTTTGCCAGCAAACTTCCCAGGAGTTCATAATGTTTTTCATGTTAGCCAATTGCGGAAGTGTGCGCGCAGTAGTGGGCAAGTCTTGGACGTTGTGCCCCAGTTGGAGCCCAACCTCTCTTTTGTTGAGGTGCCGGTTCATATTTTGGATACTCAGGAGCGAGTGCTGCGAAAGAATTCCATACCGATGGTGAAAGTTCTGTGGAAAAATCAGGATTTGGAGAGCGCGACTTGGGAGCTAGAGTCGGCCATGAGGAGGGCTTACCCTCACCTGATTCCCTGATTTGATCGGTATGTTTCTCTTCTTGTAACTCCTATTGGTTACTTTTCCTTCTTTAGTAGGAGTGTTGTGCGTAAAGTTTCGGGACGAAACTTTCTTTTAGGGGGAGTGACTGTAACGCCCCCGATTTTTCTGCGTTTATTTTTATTCTCGTTTGGCGTTACGATGACGCGTTTCCGTGGCTTGTGCCATTTGTGGAGTGTGGTTTAGCTCCTTAGAACTGAGTGCCCTATTCTGTAGCCTGTTGGCAAGATCTCCCTAGCAAGCCGAGTCGTTTTGGGTGACCCGGTGTGGCCTCTTGGGGGATGTTGGTGTTTGGCTTTATTTGGGTATAACTCGAGTTCTGTTCGTCGAAAATTAATTTCGACTTCGCCGTTGTGTTCGTAGCGTGGGTATTTAGCTACGGTGCGAATTTCGTCGAATTCCGAGGTAGTTCGGTTTTTGCATCGTTTTGATGCTTTATGTAATTTTGTAATTAATTATATTATTATATATTAATATATATATATATATATGATAGAAATAGAATAGCCGATCATCTTCCCCACTTGAAACCGCCGCCCCTGTACGAGAGGAAACGGGAAACCGCCGAGCCTTGCCTTCCACCGCCGATTCCCGGAGCATTTGTGGATGGAATTCGATTCCGAGAGTGGATTCGGATTGCTCTCGTCGAGACCTTCATTCCTACGGTAAGAAATTCGATTTTCGTGGAGCTTTAGGGGGATTGGAATTCTTGGTTTTTGAGGTTTCCGCCATTAAAGTTCGGATTTGCTTGTTAGGTGAGTTTTTGGTGCTGCTCTTTCTAGTACAGCGTGAAGAGGAGGGAAAGCCGACCAAGCTTCACCGGAAATCGAGGCAAGTGGTGTTCTTACCCTTGCCAAGTTGTTTTCTTTTGTTTAAAGCCTATTGTTTCTATCGTTTTATCTCCTATTTTCCGTCTCGAATGATTAGACATAGTTTGAATGGTAGTGGCGCGCGTCGTTGGTAGTTTCCAATAGCTACTGTAGTTGCGTGGGTCGTGTGCGCGTTCCGGTGTCGTCCGGGAAATCCCAACGGTACAGGTTAACCGTGCACGGTCATCAACCGTTAGGGCGCACGATCACTGGTCGTGTGCCTCTGTTCGTGCGCGGCTGTCTTTTTATTTTCCAAAGTTCTATCTCGGCAATCGCACGAGCGCTGGCAACAGTGCGCACGACCAGTGGTCGTGCGAAACTGATCGTGCGCTAATGCTAAGTTTTCTGTCAGGTTTCAAGTTTCCCAGGTTCACTTCGCACGATCATCAGCCGATGAGTGCGCACGACCACTGGTCGTGCGACACTGATCGTGCGCTCTGAATATTTCTTTTTTTTGGCATCCGTATTTAGCTGGCGTCGATGCGCGGGTTAGGTGGGCATGAGTGTTTTGTGTAGTGTTAAGGTAGTAAGGTAAGAGTTATTGTTGTGATAGTTCGCCTTGCATGACACGTTGAGTGGGTGAAGCTCACTCAATGCGGTGTCGAGAGGACCCAGCTCCACGTCGTGTTGAGTCATTTCAACACTTTCTTTTCCTCTTTCCTCGATTTACGTTCCCGAGTGAATTCCTTGTTTATATTTGTAATTTTCTTGTCGGTCATGTTTCTCTTTCCTAATGGCCGAATCGTGGGTCGTGGGTAGTAGTGGTGGTTTGTAGCTCTTTATGGGGGTGGAGTTGTGTAATTTAGCCAAGGCCACTCGTGTTTTTCTTGCTCCAGGTATGGGTTGGGCATGTGGGTGGAAGGTCCCTTGTGCTTTCACATGTAGACCCTCGAGCTTGTTGACTTGGACATGGTGGATGGGGGAACTGAGTTTGCCTCCAATCCGGTTCCTCGTTGTTTGTTTTTGCTACTATCACCTCCCACAGTTTAGGGTGTTAGAAGTTTCTTCCTTGGTAGTTTGCAGCACTTTTGGCTCTTGGTAGCCTAGTAGGCCCTGCAGGATGTTGTTCTTGGGCTGGGTTGTTGCTGTTTCCTCGCACGTAGTGCTTTTCTTGTTGTCCTGTTTTGGACAGTTGTGACTCTTTCTACTGCATGTTTTACAGGTACTTTTCCTCTTTTGGTTGACTCTTTCATGCAGTTTTTTTTCTTTGTTTAGGTTACTGAGGTATTCTGTTTTCTTTTGGAATACCCCAGGTTCTGAGCTGTAGCCAGTTGGGTGGCTAGTTTGCAGTGGTGGTGTTGGTGGTCTCTTGGACCTTGGAGTTCCGTTTGCCGTGTTGGTGAGGTAGTTTTTCAGTACTTTCTTACAGACATACATGTGTGTCAGTGGGTTCGTGTCAGGTTGTTGGCGCCCACTGGTAGTTGTTACCTTTGAACTGGATATATTTACTTATGCTGCTACCACTTTCTGGAGATAGTCTACTTGCCCTGAGAAGGATTTATGCTAGGTTGCTAGTTATTTTGTTTAAAACTATAATTATTATTATAAATAAAACTCATGATCGGCATATTTTTATAAAACTTAATCACTATTTTTCAAATCACGTATGAAAATCGTTTTCTTATATATTTTATAAATTAAATGTAGTGTCTTGCATAGCATGAGTTGTTCTCTTGGGACCCTTATGCACTCTTTAGGGTGTAAAACCTAATTAATGTATTTTTCTTTCCGCAGCGTATAAATATAGTTTTTCTTTTGTGGACTAGGTGATCCACTAAGCCGAGGGATACAGTCTCTAAAATATAACTGATTTTCTAATCATTAATCACATGATTTTCTTTCTTTAAGTTGGTAGTTGGTTTTGCCTGAGCGTCAGCAGTTATCCCCTGCTTGACGTGGCATCATGACGCGTGTTTTCTCTTACTCTTATAATTCTTAATTCGGAGAAAATGCGGGTTGTGACAGTTTTCCCTATGCAATGCAGAAAAGAAGGACTTCACATGTCCAAGAAGGGAGATCGTTACCCTTGTCGATCTCTTGGGAGCCATTGTAAACTAGCCGGTGAGAAAGAACCGCAGCAGCTTTGCCTTCACAACGTTAGCCTCGGATCACGAATCGGACCACGGGAGCTCCGCCGGTGGCTTGATCTCCTCCTCCTTCTTCTTCCTCCTCTCTCTTTCTCTCTTCACTTTACCAAGTGAAGAATGACTCAAGCTTCTGCTGATTTAAACCAGCCAGGAATCACCTGAGCCCTTGGATCCAAAGAGAGAAAAATGAACGACCACGATTTCCCAAAATCACATTTTTTTGGCTGACACGGCCTGTGACACGCTTGTGTCACAGGCCGTGTACCCTTAAGCGGCACAAGCGGTATTCGTACCGACTGAACTTTACCAGAACACGGGCATCGACACGCCCGTGTCGAACCTGACACGCCCGTGTCAGTCATGAGACACGCCCGTGTCACCCCTGCCTCATCGAGCTCCAAACTCAACCAGCAGTACACGGGTAGGCACACGGCATCGGACACGCCCGTGTCAAATCTGACACGGCCGTGTTCAAGGCTTGGTTCCGGGCCGTGTAATCTTCTGACTCAAAACGCCTATTATTTGAGTGACACGCCCTGGGACACGCCCGTGTCCCAGGCCGTGTACCCCCGACACGCCCTGGGACACGCCCGTGTCCCAGTCCGTGTAAACCAACCTGCACCTCAAAACCATTTTTGAGATTTTTGGGGTGTTACATGCACCACATCCCTTTAGTATGAGATTCGATTAACAATCTGCCAAGCATCAGAAATTGACTTACTGAACAACGACCCGCAGGTGGCCAAATCAAAATATGGCTATACATTGCTGACACATTAAAGTAAAATATCCGAAGGCATTGCTATTCGGGAAGGCAATGCACAAAATAGAATTTTTGGAGGAGAAGGAATCTCTCCCAAGGGTCCATCAAGAACTCGTCCTTATCCTGAGAAACCAACAACAATTTGCGGTGCATTGCCAACATGCGCAAGCATGAGTAAAATTTGCCAAAAAACACTTCCTCCATATTGCACCATGAATGGATCAGATTTGACTGAGTTTAACGATACCAAATCTGTACTTTGCCTTCCAAAGAAAATGTAAACAATTGGACCCTAACCCTTTTAGAATCTATTTCAGAATACTGAAACGTATTACAAATCTAGAGAAAGTTCTGCAAGTGGGACAAAGCATCCTAGTTAGGTGTTTCATAAAATAATTTTCCCTAGGAAACAAAAGTAACTAGCTCTGCCGCGATCTCAAAACAATTGTTAGCCACCCTATGCACCAAGGTGATTAAAAGATTAGATGATTGAACCTTACACCACAGGAGAGCCACAAAAAAACATAGATAAGAATAAAGATTAATTAATCTCCCTAACAGCTGAATCACAATGCCAACAGCGTTCCCCGACATTGGTTCCATAAACTTGATGCACGTTCGATAAGTGCACCAGTCTCTCAAGTAATATAAATAGAGAGTGTTCCCCAAGTATTGATCTCTTGAGGAACGTAGAGTGGGTGCGTGATTCAAGTTCTTAAAAATCTAATTATAAGGAGAAGCATGAAACAACAATTCTTGGTTTGGGTTTTTTTAAAAAAAATTAAACTAAAATTACTAGTGTGGGTCTTATGCATCGTTTCGCAAGGGAGGATGCCTGAGTGGCCAAGCTTATGGAGTGGTTTGCAATGTCAAATGAGGGGTCAAAGGAACTTCTTTGCAACGCATGCCACTAGCAATTTCTAGTGCGGTAAATCAACATGACAACGAGATGGAGGATGGAGTGCGAGCACAACATAAATCACAAACACCGCAATAAAATCCACATAGACATGAATTTAGATAAATAACAACTTAGCTTTTTGTGAGCATCATCCAAGAAACAAGGGATTGAAGTAGAAAACACTTCAACTAGGAATAATGCAAGAAATACAACTGAAAACGAGGGACTCATCGAATATTCTTGTCCGGAATCGAAGGGTTTTCAATCCTTGTCAGTGCTCGGTCCACGACTCTCGTCCGGGGTAGAGAATGGCTATCACTTCCTTCCAGCTGACTCATCTTCTTCGCTAATTGCCTCTTGTAATATCCCTAGTGTTGGGTATTGCATCCACAATAACCCAGATTTTCATGAAGTCACCCTTGAACTAAGATGAATTAGATTGTATTTGATCCTCTATTTTAGTTATGTGTTTGAAGGACTTTATTGCTAAGTGTAGACCAATGTCAGTCTGCAGTGGGTCATAAACAAAGGACCATACAATGGAATTCCTCATTGTGTGATCCAAGGTGTCGACTCATGTGTAGCCTCTCTATTTGGATATACTTCATTTTCAAGCACTTGGATCAAGAGAAGAGATGTTGGTGTTGAGCTTAGTCAGAAGAAAAGTTTTCTTAAAAAAAAAAATTCTCTAAGTCCTTTTCTCGAGTAGTCCTTTAGTTCTCGAGAAATAGAAGTTTAGTTCTCGAGTAGTATATTTGAGAGTTCTCGAGTAGTTAGTAACATTATTCGAGTATTATCCTTAGTTCTCGAGTAGTGCTAACTTAGTTCTCGAGAAACTAAGTTTAGTTCTCGAGTAGTCTCCTTCTCTACTTCTCGAGTACTGATTTGTTATATCAGAAAATTTTCTAAGTGTAGTTCTCGAGAAATGCTATTCCTAGTTCTCGAGAAACTTTCCTTCTCTCGATAAATCAATTCTCGTTCTTGAGTAATCTGTTTCTTTGTTCTCCAGAAATTCAGACAGTACTCGAGTACTCAACAGTAAAAGCATTGAGAGCGTTGAGTGCTAAGACCTGACTCAACGCCATTGACTGCCTTTTCTCGAGAAGTAATTCTTAGTTCTCGAGTAGTATTCTTTTTCATTTCTCGAGAACTGAAGTTCAGTTTAATATAAATGTTGTCTCGAGTAATCCTGTGTCTTCTTCTCGAGTAATAAACATTACTTTTCGAGAAATATCATTCTTCTCAAGAGCGTAAGTCATTTTCTGCAAAAACTTCTGTTTAGTCCAGAATGATGGGATTTCCAAATCACTTGATGTGACTGGTCCACGTGTACGTCATTAAGACTAATTATGACTGTTAGAGAGATCCTATATAAATTCATGTCAATCGACTAACCCTAAGACCAAGAATATGAAGGATCAACACACTGTCATAATTTTCTCAAGTCACTGAATCCTCTCTATCTTTCCAAAATGAGACCCGCCATCGCCGATCTTCATCGCGCAAGAGTTAGGGTTTCCGATTATAAGGATTCAGACAAAGATTGATTTCCTGATCGTGATTGTTTCTCTTTCTCCATCAACGTTCCGATCGGGTGAAGTCAAAAGAAAATCTTTAGATCTAGTTCTAGCCGTGAGTTCTTCTTTAATAAATCTAATAAAGCTGCAACTCTCAAAAAAGAAGATCCAGCCAGAACATCTCAATATTCGAAGAACATTTGTTTGTATTTTCAATTTTTGATAATCAATTCTTGTAGGAGATTTTTCTCCGAGTTGTAGGAAGTTTTATCTTCCGAGTGTAGATCCATTTGGATCGAGATTGTAGGAACTTGGTTCCGAGCCATAGGATTGGTTTTCAATCCGAGATAGTGGAGTAGCTGAGTCTAGTGGTTTACTAGATCGGTGAGGGAAAGTGGACGTACCCAAGGTTGGGGAACCACTATAAATCTTTTGTCGTCTGTGTTTGCTTGGTTGATTTGTATGCAAGATCGCAATTTATTTTATTTCGCAAATAGACGAACAACTTATCTATTCACCCCCCTCTAGGTGATTTAGGTAGACAACTGAACTCTAACAATTGGTATCAGAGGGAGGTTGGTCATTAAAAGGTTTACACCTTATTCAATTTCCTCTTCAGTTGTCTCTTGAGAATTTGCCAAGCATGGACAAGGGTAAAGATTTTGCTAAGCTTCCTCTGTGCACCAAGAACAACTTTCCCATGTGGAAAGAAAGGATTAAATTTTTCATGGAAGCTGTGGATCCCCAGATCTTCATGATTGTTGAAGAAGGTCCTCACGTTCCCATGACCATCTCCACTATAGATCCAACTAAGCAAGTACCTAAGAAATAAATGGATCTAGACAAGGACGAGATTGCACTTGTCTTACTGGATAAGAAAGCTAATAATATAATAGCAAGTGCAGTCGATGACTCAATGCTGCAAAACTTGATTCATTGCCAATCTGCTAAGGAAATGTGGCAGTCTCTTGTCAACTTAATGAAAGGAATAGAAGAGGTAAGGGATGATAGAAGGTCCCTCATGAATTAGAAGTATGAAGCCTTCCGGCAAGGGCCAAAAGATACCATTGCAGACACTTTTGAGAATTTCTTCAAGATAGTTAACGGCCTAAGAGTGTATGGACGGGTCTTCACTAATGGGGAGATGAATGATAAGTTACTGAGGTCTCTCACAAAGGAATTGGACAACAAAGTCTGTGCCATCCAGGAGTTTGGCAAACTAGCTGAGATAGACCCACAAAGTCTCTTTGGCAAGCTAATGTTCTATGAACTGCAGATCAACTCCAGAAAGGCTGAAGAAGAGAAAAGTCATTTCTCTTCAAAGGAAAAGTCCATTGCTTTAAAGGAAGATAGTTAAAAGAAGGGAAAAGCTGCCTCACTAGCACCAGCTCCATAAGAAAGTGAAGTGGAATCATCTGAGCCAAACCCTTCAGGCTCAGAGCTATCTGAAGGAGAGTTCTCACTGCTCTTAAGAAAGTTCAAGAAAATCTTGAACAAAAAGAAGCAATGGAGAGGCAAGGATGTCTCATACAAAAGATCACGACATGATGGTGATCAACAAAATAAAGGCTCAAGTAGCCATGACAGGTACAATTCTAAACCTAACAAACATATTTTGACTGACATAGTTTGTTATTGTTGTAACAAGCCAAGTCATGTCATTGCTGATTGCCCCCACAAGAAAAAGGAGGGTGGTAAAAGAGAAGAAAAGAAGTCCTCATACAACAAAAAGAGGACAGAGAAGAGCCTGATAGCCAAGAAGGGCAAAACTCTTAGTGACTCTGCTCATCTGAGTCGAGTGAATAAGAAGAAGCCTACTTTGGGCTTATGTCTCAGACAGATGATGAACAAGAGGCCTAGGTCACTGGGAAGGTAAACTCACACACTCCTCTTTCTGAATCTGAAGTCTCTGAGCATGATCATGAGGACAGGTCTTCTAACGATGAGTCTGAACTTATGGACTAGTATAAGGAGTTGATCAAGGCATACGACAAATGTCGAAAGGTCGTGAAAACTCAGGAAAAAGAGATTAAGTCTCTAAAGGCAGTAGAAAGCTCTCTGAGAGATGAAGTAGTTAAGATGGACTCACTCAGAGAAGACTTAGATACTACAGTCGATGAGTTCAACAAGGCTATCATGCACCTTGATCTGAAGGATGAAATCATCAAGGGGTTGGAAGAATTACTAGAAGCCGAAAAAAACTTGTTGAAGATTTCTCTAAGCCCAAGGTAGTTCTTCCTCTTTTTGCTGAGTTCTCTGCTCAGGCCAAGGGTGCTGGGTTAGGCCATGTAGAAGATACTAGAAAATCTTCTAGGAGGAATAAGGCTCAGAGAAGGAATAAGGCCGCCAAGAAGGCCTTAGCCAAAGAAAGGGGAAGGCCCCTCAAGATCAGACTATCTTTAAGAAAGTCATATTTCCAACTAATGAGATTGATCTTGACTCATCCTATGGCCATTTGACTAGTCCTACTTATATAGAGCCACAGTCTAGTTACCAAGGATGGACTCGCCCCAGAAACTTTAGTGAGAGTGTCTTTAAGGCACCTTATGAAGAAGTCATTCTTCAGGACTATGGTCCTTATGATCATGGTCATAACTTCAAGAAAGCACCAAAGGTAAAACCCATTATGGAAAAACCTGTGAAGGAGAAGAAATCATGTGATTGCCATCATCATGAAGCCTCCTCCTCCAAGACTGCAACCCCTGCTAGACCACTATCGCAGAAGGTCAAGCAGGAGTACCTAAGAAAAAGATACAACATGTTCGATTATTGTTGCTGTGGCAAAATTGGTCATTTTGCCATCGATTGTTGGTTTAATCCAAGAAATGTTGCAACTTCTCAGGTTGGCAACATGAGAATGACCACTCATAATGCTAATCCTCATAGGGGGACTGTTCTAATACGAGACCAAGGACCCAAACATGTTTGGGTTCCTAAGGCAAACTGATTATGATTGCATGGATGTCCAAAGGCCACTAAAACGCCTATCTGGTATTTGGACAGTGGATGCTCTCGGCACATGACCGGGGCAAGAAGCCTACTTCAGAACTTTTCTCCAGTATTGAACGGACCAAAGGTTATCTTTGGAGGTTCAGACCGAGGAATCACTAAAGGCTATGGTATGATCACTAACAGTAGTGTATTCTTTTCAGATGTAGCTTATGTCGAGGGATTGGAACACAATCTCATAAGCATAAGCCAACTATGCGACAAAGGATACATAGTTGAATTCCATGCTGACAAGTGCTTGATAAAGTCTGTCGATAATATGGAAATGATTCTATCTGGCACTCGAAGTAGGAATATATTTTGTTTAAATTTCATTTGTATAGATTCTTCTACACCAGTGTGTTTTTTAGCAAAAGATAGTGCGTCTCTTGTTGACCAATGGCACAAGAGATTTGCACATATTAATTTTAAAACTATTAACAAATTATTTTCAATAAACATTGTACATGATGCCCCAAAGGTCAAGCACGTCAAAGATAGACCTTGTCATGCTTGTGTGAAAGTCAAGCAAACGAGAACTACTTTTAAAAGCATTATTGGCAAAGGTTCATATAGATGTCTGCATCTACTTCATATGGATTTGTTCTGTCCACTGCAAATTAGAAGTTTGGGAGGCAAGTAATATACATTGGTTATTGTTGATGACTACTCGCGCTTTGCGTGAGTGTTCTTTCTAAAACACAAGTTAGATACCTTTGATATCTTTAGAAATTTTGCTAGGCAGATCCAGAATGAATACAATTATTCCGTAGTCAAGATCAGAAGTGACAATAGAATTGAATTCAAGTCTGGGGCCATGATAGAATTTTTTTGAAGCCTAGGTATCTTTCGTGAGTTTTCCTCTCCTTGTACTCCACAGAAAAATGGAGTAGCTGAGAGAAGGAACAGAACACTCATAGAGTCCTGCAAGACTATGTGGAGTGATGCTTCACTACCGGAGTACTTCTAGGCAAGAGTCGTCAACACTGTATGCCACATGCAAAATCGAGCACTCATAAATAAGAATCATGATAAGACACCTTACGAACATTTAAAGGGCAAGAAAACAACTGTCTCATATTTTAGAATTTTTGGTTGTAAATGCTTCGTGCTTAACTATGGTAAGTATGACACTACCAAGTTTAGTGAGAAGAGTTTTGAAGGTATTTTTGTAGGATATAACAGCCATAGTAAGGCATATAGGATATTTAATAGAAAAACTCTGGTTGTAGAGGAATCAATACATTTTGTATTTGATGAGATGAGCTTGCTGCAAAGCAACTCTTCTAGTGTGCTTATTGAAGATGCAGGTGTAAAGTTGAAAGAAATTAGCTTGGATGAGCCAAACAATGACGAAGGTGAAAAATTCATCAAGATCACCACTCCAACCCCTATTGGAGAGGTAGATGATCAAGATGAAGAAGTAGTCCATGTTGATGAAGTCACTCCAGTGGTTGAAGTTCCATATGCAAGGAATCTAGAGCTCAGACATCTGAAGGATCACCCAATGGACCAAATCATAGGAGATCCATTGGATGGTGTCAGAACTCGTAGAGGTACAACTAATGAAAATTTATATTTAAGTTTCCTCTCACAGGTTGAACCAAAGAAGTTCGAGGAAGCAAGCTCGGACGCATCATGGATCTTGGCAATAGAAGAAGAACTGAACCAGTTAAAGCACTGTAAAGTTTGGAAACTTGTTCCCCGACCCAAAGATAAGAATGTCATCAGGACAAAGTGGGTCTACAGGAACAAGATGGACGAAAATGGAACAATCGTAAAGAACAAAGCCAGACTCGTTGCCAAAGGATATCGTCAAGAAGATGAAATTTACTTCGACCAGACATATGCTCCAGTGGCTAGGCTGGAGGCAATCCAGTTGTTCTTAGCGGATGTTGCACTAAAGGGATTCACTGTCTATCAAAAGGACTTGAAGTCCGCCTTCCTTAATGGTGACATAAAGGAAGAAGTGTACGTAGTACAACCCCAAGGTTTTGTTGATTCTAACCTACCTGATTATGTTTATCTATTGTTTAAAGCACTGTACGGTTTGAAACAAGCTCCTCGAACTTGGTATGAAATGCTATCTAGTTTTCTCCTTGAGAACAAGTTCACAAGGGGAAGGATAGATAAGAAATTATTTCTTAGGGAAATAAAAGGCAAGATTTTGTTAGTGCAAATCTATGTCGACGACATTATATTTGGCTCTACTGACGACAACCTTTACAAAAGTTCTCAAAACTTATGCAAGGTAAGTTTGAAATGAGCAGCATAGGAGAGCTGAAGTACTTCTTAGGGCTTCAGGTGAAACAATCTGAAGATGGAATTTTCATATCCAAGACTAAGTTAACCAGAGAGCTAATTAAGAAATTCAGAATGGAGAATGCAACCTCTATGAGGACTCCAATGGGTTTTGCAATGTCTCTGGACAAGGATGAGAAGGGGAAAACTTTTGATGAAACCAAGTACAGAAGCATAGTTAGATCTTTGCTCTACCTTACTGCTATTAGACAAGATATAATGTTCTCTACATATTTCTGTGCTAGATTCCATGTGAACTGTCAGGAATATCACTATGCTGCTGTGTAGCGAATTTTGAGATACCTTAAAGGTACACCAAATCTTGGCTTATGGTACCCAAGAAGTAATGATAGCGAGCTGATCGGTTTTTCAGATGCTGACTTTGCAGGTAGTAAAGATGATAGAAAAAGCACTTCCGGGACATGTCAATTCCTTGGAAGAGGACTTATTTCATGGAGTAGAAAAAAAGCAAAACTGTGTCACAATCTCAACGGTCGAGTCAGAATATATTTCTACCGGCAGTTGTTGTGCACAATTGCTTTGGCTAAAGAATCAGCTGGAAGACTGCAACATGAAGGTCAAAGACATTCCAATGTTTTGCGTCTCCTCCAGCGCGATAGCAATTGCCAATAACTCAGTCTCGCACAGCCGGACAAAGCATATCGAACTAAGATATCACTTCATCCGGGAGCATGTGGAGCAAGGGGATGTGGATCTACAATATGTTCCTATAGACAGGCAATTTGTGGATATTTTCACGAAGCCGTTGGATGATGCCAAGTTCAACATCTTCAAAACTAAACTTGGCATGCTCAACAAGGAAGAATTGACAAGGTGGAATCATTTCAAGGCTCAGAAATCAAGAACAAGCCAAAAAGGTTAGAAGTTTCTCTAAGTGGACTTGATTTCTTGGGAAACAGGATGACTTCTCGGGAAGTGCACTATAATTACTCGAGTACTTTTCTTCTTCTCTAGAAACAGAAGTATCTCACTCGAGTAATAACTTTGTTCTCGAGAAGTAAAATCATCACTCGAGAAATAGGTTCTGACTTCTCGAGAAGCAGTCATTCATTTCTCGAGAACTAAGTCTCCACTCGAGAAATGACTCTTCAATTTTCAAATTATTCTGAATTCTTCTGTTTCGCTCTAAGCCTACTTTCTGCCCTAATCTAAGGCTTAATTTAGACCTAATCATCATTACTAGACTTATATAAATAGAGAACTTTAGATTTCATTAAACCTACATGATTTCAAAATCCATTTCTCGAGAAATTGTTTCATATTTTACTGCTGAACCAGAGTGTTCGTCGTCGTCGTCTTCTCTCTGTCGCTCATCTTTTTCATAAAGAATCCATCTCAGTCTGCTATGATTTCAGAAACCCCTGCCTTAGAGGACAGGACCCCATCTCCCTCTCATCCTAAGATTTCTCACACTGATGGTGTAACAATAAAGGGGGAGCCTGTCTCCTCTGCTCCTACTGTCAGAATTACTTCCTCGTCTCAAGTCAGATCTCCTCATCCAAAAATTTCTACAACACTTCATACAGATGAACATGTTCAGGATACTCTCTTATCCATATCAGAAGATATTGATAGAGGAACTTACTGAAAAGGAACCACCTCAGGTCCAAACTACAGATAAAACTCCATCTCCAGCCCCTGCTGCTTCTCAAGTATAGTCTTCAAAGTCACCTCCTACTGCCTCAGAACATGCTGTTTAAGACAAGCACGACACCATCCTCCTCTCTGATGATGACCAAGGTTCTCCAAAACCAGTTGAACCGGCTTTGAGGGACTTAAATTTCTCTCTTCTTGTCTTTACTGATATAGAAGAAGAAACTGTTCTTGATCACATCAAGAGAGATCCAAGCTCGGTGGTAGTTGAAGAAATTCCTCCATGGAAAGTACCTGCTCCTCCTGCTGATGCTACTGACACTACTTCTGTTTCTACCAGTTCTTCTGATATTTTAAGTAAAATTGAACAGATTTTGGCTGACCAAAGAAAGCATTTTGATGTTTCCTTGTTATCAATGCAAACTCAAGTCACTGCTCTTGAAAAGGAGATAAGCAGAGGATTTGCAGAAATTCAACATAACACTGATCAACTAAAACATCTATGTCATATTCGTGGGAAAGCCTTAGACCACACTATTACAAGTGTTGGTGAAGTGATGAATCAATTCATAACTCTGGCAAATAATCAAATTTTTCTTTAGAAGAAAGGCAAAGAAAATGTTATAAAGGTATGTGAGGAAGTTGGCACCTTTAAAGATGACACAATAAGCTCTCTCTATATAGAAATAAAAACGGGGGAAACTGATGCGTGTAAATACGGCAAGCGCACCGGTCGCACAAGTAATAAAGTTTTGGGAATGAATCCCCGCGTGTCGGTCTCTTGAGGAATGCAATTAGCGTAGAACAACGAACGATCCGAAATTATTGTTATGAGAGTTAATTAAATAAAGGAAAAATAAAGGGCTTTGAAGGTGGTTTTGCAAACAAATAAACTAAAGCGAAATATGCGGGTTGCAATCACCGCTTCACAAGGTGAGATGGATGTAACGGCCGCGATGCCATACTTCGGTAAGGCGAATGGACGGTGAGCCAGTGAGTGAGGTGTTTAGTGCGGAGTGCAATCAAATGGAACGAAGGAACGGAGTGAAGTGAGATGGGGCGAGGCGCATCAAATCACAAATCTCACGAGCAAGATTAAACAACAATAATCTAATTAAAACAACTAGAAATCGAAGTTCATTACAAGCTTAAGTCATTTCATACAACAAAAGAGATGGAGAAAGACTAAACCAAGAAAGTGAAGATCCACCGCGATTGTTGGACGGAGTTGCGGGTTGTCAATCCGCTTCCACGCGTAGTCCGAGGAGGCTTCCGGTACCAACGAGCTGTCACCTCGGGGGCCTTTAAGTCCGTTCTCTAGGTTATCTTCATGATCTTCTTCGGTGGAAAGCTCGGAGAAGAGGTCTTTAATGGCCGGGAGGATCACCGGAGGATGCAGAATGCTTTAGAATCGCAGGAAAATGACCACCCGATGATAGGGATGAAGGTGGAGATGGATGGAACTCCTGGGATGCGGAACGGCGAAGTGGCGGCAAAGATCGATCCAGGGTCCGTACCCTAATTCGCGGAACAGGCCGATTTATAGAAGCAGAGTTAAATAGCGCGCACGACCACTAGCACACGACCAGTGGTCGTGCGCGAACAAAGTCAGTGCCCGTGCGACAACAACCTGTAGAACCTGTACCAGGAAATCAAAGCTCGCGCACGATCAGCAGCGCACGATCAGTGATCGTGCGAAATGGTGAGACAGAACTTTTCAAAAGAGGGCATGACTGCGCACGACCGACAACGCACGAGCAGTGATCGTGAGCGGTATAGCTGGTGTCCGTGCGATATGGCGGGACAGAACTTTCACAAGAGAAGCTAGACTGCGCACGACCGATGATCGTGCGCCAAAGAGGTCGATGGTCGTGCGTGGGTAAAAACGCACGACCATTGACTCCTTTGACAAAAAATGGTGAAAGCCCGATCCCGGACGCCCACATGATCCCCGAACCTGCAGGAAAACTAGACGGGTTGTCGATCATGGTAGTCACAGATATTAATAAAATTCATAGAAGGAGGGAAATACACACACGCACATAAATAGGCTAATAAAGTGCACAAGACGTGGAATGTCGTAGCGAACCAAAAGGAGTGCTAATGGCGCTAAATGACAGTGCAATGTCATGAAATAAAGCCTAGATGAGTCCAGAATTCGGTATGAAATAGGGACTCATCAGAGACTCTAGTAAAAGAACATGTAGCAAAACTTATATATGAATTCACTAAAAATGCTCATGCTCATTGGACTGAAAAGTTAACAGAAATCAACAAGGATGTGCTTGCCCAAATCCAGTCTGTCAAATTTCATACATATGATATAATAGTCTGGATGCACAATTAGATATTTCCAGATTTTCAAGCAGATCCAAATATTTTTCCTCATCATCTTAATCGTCTTGCTGAAACTCAGTCTGCTCAATCTACTCAAATGCATGTTCCTGCTCCTATGCTTACATTCTCTCATAGACCTTCTGATGAGACAATTCCTCCAGATTTTTACACTCAAGTGTGGGATGATATTATTCCACAGGACCTACCTGAAGTTCACATTCCTAAGAAAAGAAAATATGGTGAAGGTCTCTCTTACTCTAAATCAGTTCCTAATCCAGAGACAGAGAAGAGGAAAGCCCAAGAATATGCTGAAATCTGGAGCCCCACTTCCAATACTTTGATTTTAGATACTTTGAAGCTGGTAATGGATTACAATGAAAACAGATCGACCCATTACAGTTCTACTGAATGTAAGACCCCCCTCCCGGAACACAACACACGGCACGAGGGGAGTCTTATGCCCGAAATAGCCGCCTTGCGGTAGCACTAACACACGGGTTAGCCTTTACCATAAGACGCCTATTCCGCCGGCTACAATCCATATCACATAAACTATGCCAACCCAACCATAACAGAAAAGTAAAGCAGTTCAATTAACAACTAAGTTTAAGTCCAAAAGAGCGAAAGATAACAAGCATAACAGGCTTGTACAAAAGAACAAGAGTCTAGAAATGTTTTGCCAAACGGCTACATGAAAACACTCACGACTGTTACTGAGGGTGCCGATGGCACCACCACTTCAGGTCCTATCGTCCGGGCCTGGCTGTCCTGCTGCATAGTCCGTTGCTGCTCTACCTGCGGGGTTTCCTCCTAAAAAGGAAGACGTAACAACCGTTAGTCATAAGACTAAGTGGCTTCACATCCGCTCCCCCGGCGACTCCTCGGCACCGGGCGGAGAAAGGAACAAAGGTACAATATGTATATATATAAGCAAGTAAACAAGCAGGTGACTGTAAATATGGTGGAGTATAAACTACGCTACACAACTAGCAGTTCTACAAATATCAATAATATACGACAGCAGGTATAAGTAATCAGAATAGTAACTTAACTTATAAGAGTGCCCATACAAACTTATAAGTTAAGGATCGGCTTAACAGTAAAGTAACTCATCGTATAAGAGTGCCCATACAAACTTATACGATGAGAATCTTGTGTATGCAATGAATGACATGATATGAATGTTATGCTATGACCGAATCATGCACACGCACATGCAAGTTGCTATGTCGACACAGACTTGAAGTTCCCACTTTTCGAGCAGGTAGCTAACCTCTCAGGCATCGCCCGTCGTGGCCAGACGGCGATAGTGGAGCGGGCGTCTCCACTACTAGGTGGTATCACACTACCTATCCTAGGCCCTCGTACGCCTCAACGCTAAAAACACAACAGCAGAGCTCACATGCGTACTACAGCTCAGAAGGGGTCTTGGGTAGATGTGCACCAAGAACACAGCCCAACCTGGCCTTTGATTTCGAACCGGATGGAACCTCGGAAACGCACGAGGTGCAAGCCCAACCGTTCTCATGGCGCGGAGGAGATCTCGGGTTATGGACACCAAGTATCTAACCCTACCGCCCAAGGTCTACCCATTGGCTCCCATCGGTGTGACGACTGGCGAACCTGTAGACCTGCCACAGTCATTATCTCAATATCGCGACACGATGAATCGTCGCACATCACATGCCCCAAAACAACTCACTCGATGCTACCCGTAGGGAGGCTACAACTCTAAGCATCGGTTATTAATAAACCCCTTGAGCTCGGATTATGGTTACAAAATACTCTTCACGTAGTGTTCATCATATTCACGCCCATCTATTCAATGAATTCACCTCAACACTTCGCATAATAGATATGTTCAACACCAAACTATATAAATATATTCTATACCAATCTCAACTCTTAATTTCTAGCCTTCTCATCCAATCCATTTATCTACCAATACATGGTTATTCCTCATTACACAACTAAATGGGTAACCATGCTAAATTACAGTAACTACAGCATTATAAATATATGGGAGCAAGATAACAAATGAGCAAATCACACCCATCGCAAGAGTGCTAACATTATAAATTAACAAGTGCATTAACATAGGATAGCCCGATACTAAAACTGGGATTCCCGGAGCTACAGGAATCTGATCACAATGCTCAACCCCTCGTTGGAAAGGTATTCGCGAGGGCTACGACTTTTGTGTTGAGCCGATCGCCCAGATCTGGTAGCAACATACCAGAAATTCAACTCGAATACGTACAGGAAACAGTTTCCTGTACAGGATTTTTCCGAACGCAGCGGACTCGAACCAGCTTTCCCGTGGCTACAGGTATCGCATGGAAACGTGCAACCACTCGTTGGAAAGGTAATTTCAAGGGCTACGACTTTCGTGTTGAGTCGATCACCCAGATCTGGCCAGAACACCTCTGAAATTGGCCACGAAGGTCGCCGCGTGCAGAAATCAGATTTCTGCACGCATCTTAAGGCGAGATGAACGGCATCCGTTCATCTTCTTCCTTGCAACGACCTCGCATAAACTTCTCCAGAAATCACACCCAACCTTATTTCTCCTTTCAAAGCCAAACCCTCAATGAAAACCCCTCTCATCTCCACTTTGAATGATGAGAAGGTTGAGGGAGACTAAGCCTAGAAAACCTAGGCATGGCTTATCCTAAGAACTCTCCTCCTCACCATCAAGACTCTATGGAGTCGATGTCTCTCCTAAAATAACTACAGATCTAGCACCAAGGGAGAGGGGAGAAAGCTCACCTCAAGTCCAGCGGTACCACCATGGCCGGCCATGAGCCTCGCACTCCTTCGTAGCGGCATTTCGTTTCCGCCAAGGATGGCCCAGTAATCTTCTTCCAAGGATGGCTCCGGCAAGCCTCTTCCTCCTCCAGCCAAGAGAACTCTCTCAGAAATTTCGGGGCAGAAGAAAGGGGATGAAATGCTAGGGTTTCACATCTTTTTCGTTTTTATACACCGCATACACGGGTAGGCACACGGCCGTGTTCCTACCCGTGTTCAGGTGACACGGCCGTGTCGCCTGCCGTGTTTAGGGCCGTGTTCATCCCAGAATCTCTTTCTGCCGTGCTGGGGTTGCGGTACACGGGTAGAGACACGGCCGTGTCTCGACCCGTGTCCTCAGCACACGGGTAGGGACACGCCCGTGTCCCAATACCCGTGTACCTCTCTGACTGATAAGCCTAATCTTGGCATGAGGCACACGGGTATGGACACGGCCGTGTCCATACCCGTGTTAGCCAAAATTACCGTTTTGCCTTGTTTTCCTCATTTCCCATATGTTCGCACCTGTTCACCCACACCCCCATTGGGCTCACCACAGCCCCCTTGACTCAAATATGCAATCAAGGGGCCTAGCGCGAATTGGGACGTTACACTGAATGGGACCTTTATGAGAAATCCATGACAAAGAGAAGGATCTATAATAGAGTGTATGGCAGAAATAATCCCAAGGCGCCCCCAAGACCACCTAAGTACTATCCAAAGCCATTCAGCTATTTCAGGAGGCAACAAGAGAAGTCTGAAAAGCTACATCTTCAACAACATCAGAGCTAGGACTGTATTTTTGGGTGTTGAGAATATGGATTGAATGAATGTAGACTTGAAATCTGAAACTATTCTGATTATATAAACTCTAGTTTTGATAATTATGTGTCTATCTTTATTTCTTGCATTTCTTTGTATTCTTAACTTTTCATCTCCAGTTCTTTTTATTATGATATAATTCACCTTAGTGTAGAGAGTTCTGATTTCTACAAATAGGAGGAGATTATTGGGTATTGCATCCACAATAACCCAGATTTGGATGAAGTTACCCTTGAATTAAGATGAATTAAGTTGAATTTGTTCTTCTATTTTAGTTTTGTGTTTGCAGGACTTTATTGCTAAGTGTAGACCAATGTCAGTCTGTAGTGGGTCATAAACACAGAACCATACAATGTAATTCATCATTGTGTGATCCAAGGTGTTGACTCATGTGAAGCCTCTCTATTGGGATCACTTCATTTTAAAGCATTTGTATCAAGAGAAGAGATGTTGGTGTTTAGCTTAGTCAGAAGAAAAGTTTTCTTAAAAACAGAAATTCTCTAAGTCCATTTCTCGAATAGTCCTTTAGTTCTCGATAAATAGAAGTTTAGTTCTCGAGTAGTATATTTGAGAGTTCTCGAGTAGTCAGTAACATTATTCGAGTATTATCCTTAGTTCTCGAGTAGTGCTAACTTAGTTCTCGAGAAACTAAGTTTAGTTCTCGAGAAACTAAGTTTAGTTCTCGAGTAGTGTAAGACCCCCTTTTTTTTTTCTTTTTCAACTACCGGGTCTTAGGCCCAGAACCGCCGCTTTGCGGTGACTCCTTCACGTCCAAGGGTCATCACCACAAGGCGCCGATTCTGCCGCCAAATTCGATCACAGAAGTAGCACTATTATTGAAGTAAAAGCCATGCAGTCCACAATAATAAAAAAATCACATATATATATAACTCCACGAAGGAGTGTCCACTGAAACATCAGAGTACAGCATAATGTAAAACTTAGAAATAAGGGCATAAGCCCGTACATCAGAGTCCTCACTACAGGTCACTCGCGGAAGCAAAACAAAAACTAAGTTCACCGTAACGTCACCGAACCGAGGGCACCCAAACTAAACTGGTCCATCTCCACCGACACCGTGCTCTGCCGGTGCCGTTTCTCTAGGTGTTCCTCCTTTTCGGTATGCTGTCGCCTCCTCGCAATCCCCGTCTGCGTCTGCGTCTGCGTCTATGGCCTCCTGCCTGCTGAGCTGGTGGAATCCCACCCATCAAGGGGCACTTGACCCGTGTATGTCCTGGCTGTGACAATGGTAACACGGTAGCGGGGTCAACTCCGTCAGAAACTGCAAAACCTGCGACCCTTCCATATGGTACACCTAAAATGATATGGTTCGAAAACCGTTAGTCTAAAAGACTAAGTCCTATCATCCCCCACCCCTTCCCCCATGCCCTAAGGCACCGAGCGGAGAGGAAGAAAGGGAAGACATGAAGGTGGAGAGTAGTCAAAAGCAGATGACGGTGGACCTAACTAGCAAGTTATGACAGGGAGCAATATAAGTGTTGTAATAGGTATAACAGAAAGGAAGTAAGTAAGAAATTAAACCTTCACTTTATGTGAGTACACATAAGCCAAGGATCTTTTGCAAGGCTCCCATCGTATAAAGTGTCCCATACCACTTATACGTTGGGGTGTCGGTTATCAAACAGCAGCATATATATATATATTGAAATTAACCTTTGATTTATAAACTTGCCCACACAAGCTTATAGACCAAGGGGTCGTTCAAGTCCTAAAGTATAAGCGTCCCATTCCACTTATACTTTAGGTGTCAAGGTTGTTATGAATGATTATGATATGCAACTATATGGTGGGTATGTTATGTCATGCAGTGCAACTCACACACCCGACTCTGTGCACACAGACCTTTAGTTCCCCCTTTCGAGCCGTTACCTCCCAGGATACCTCCGTAGTGGCAAACGGAAGCGGTGGTTGGGCCTCGCCCACCTCCAAAACCAGTAAAGCACACTGGTCTGACCTATCGTACGCCTCAACGCTTGGTGCACAAAGCGGACGCCTGCGTACTCTTGCCGCTGGCGCACCGGACTTCTGTTGGCAGAGTGCTAATCACCCCGCCGAGTCAACGATATCGGTGTCGGTGCAATCGAACTCCCGATATCGAAAGACCCACCACCTTAACTTTTCCTATTTTATGCACATGCAAGTTAAACCGTAAGCACACAAAACCGAGCCGAAGCTCCCCGACAAAAACGTCCGTCTCCAAATCAACCGAGCCGAAGCTCCCCGGACCATCCCGTCCGTTTCCAAATCAACCGAGTCGAAGCTCTCATCAACCTTCCTTTGCCAACAATGTTGTGAAGAGTGCAGCCCTAGTTACTAAGTTACTCTTGTCGGTTTGTTATTACAGTTTACTTTAGCCCAGGACTGCCCCCGTATACCCCGTGAAGGGCTCTCAAGGGGCACTAGGAACCAAGACGGTGCATTACGGCCCGAAGTTCCCTTTCGCAAGGCACTTATTATTGTTGGTTAATACCCCGTACCCAAACCCTTAATGTTACTCTGGTTCTAACCCTAATGTATTTTAACTCCTTCACCGCCCCAGGAAAGACGATGTTCCGTCGAACCCGAGCTCCACCCATCCTTAGTTAACCTAACCACTATCCCATACTCAATTTCATTGATAACCTCCGAATCATCTTGCCACGGCATTTACACATGATTTGTTGCCCTATGACCCTGGTATTACAATTTCTATGATTTCACTATATGCAGACCAACTTGAGCTAACAACGTGTATGATAGGAGTGCATCAATCTCTCATCCAACACCCTAAGATAATTACTAAGGGCCTATCATGACTTTTATAACTTAAATCCAGCACTTCCAAATTTTTCCTAAATAATTTAATATTTATTTAATTATCCAGAAATTAAAGCCATGAGTGTTTTGAGCATGAGGTACTACATTCATTCATCATAAAATTATAAGAAAATTACCAGGGCTCTACAATGTCCATAAATGTTCACTGACCAAAAATTATAATTTTACAAGCCTAAAAATATTATTTAAAAATCATTTATAAATTCTACAAATTGCAAGCCTTGTGAATCAACCCCTATGAATTATAGATCCAAAAATTCTACAATAATTACCAGAGATGTAAGAGGTCATAAAAACTCATTTGCCTAAGTTACACCAGATTTCAGTGAGGGAACAACCCATAATAATTATTTGACTATCTTTAGAAAATCAATGGCTTGTGAATGAAGTACTTAAAATAAACAGTTAATAATTCCAGAAAAATTCAAGCATATGTATAAGAATCTAAAAAGCTCTCTGCCAAAATTTCATTTCCATTAATCAACCAGAGAAATCAAATTAATTAAAATACCCAAAAGCCTATTTTTGTGAGTTATGAAGGAACTATTATGTACTGAATCCCAAGGCTCTCAATATTACTTCCCAAAGACTTCCCTAAACCCAAGAAGTACACTACCAAGTTTCATGGCTTTTAGATGAGTTAAATTACTGTTTTGACCCTAAAGGCCCTTCTACCCTAAAACTAGGGTTTAGGATTTGAGGTACCTAGCTACCTTAAAATTCTCTAAGATTATAACCAGAGGGTTAATATTCATTAACCACCTCTCCACCAAATATCAAGGCCATACAAGAGCATTTGCCCCTATGTCCTTCACAAACCCCCAAAAGTCCTCACTTTGGGTTTGTACCTGGGCCCTAGGGTAAATCCACCCCAACACATCTCCTTTGCTCCCCAAGGGTTCTTAGGATCATCCTAACCCATTGGTCACAACTTCAACCTCTGTTGAGGTGAGTTGACCACCAATTGCCACAAGTCCCCTTTTTCCCATATTACCCTTCCCTAGGTCCAAATTAGGCTTAGTGGTTTCCTAGTCAAAACTCAACCAAAGAGAGTTGAAATTTGAACCAGACCTAGATTATATACCAGGGACTCCTCACCAAAAATTGGGAGGGTATGGAGGTCATTTGCCCCTTCAATGTTCTAACCCTAATTTCCTAGGTTTAGGGCAAAACCCTAATTACCCTATTCCAAATGGCCTCCAATCTTTATAGGAGCTAGGTTTAGGTATATTAAGCCCCTGTCCAAATTCAAGAGGATTTGGACCAAGGGTTAAGTGTGGGGATCCATCTTAAAATCTGCCCTACATATAGGACCTACCCTAGGAAAATGGCCCTACAGGTCTGTAGGCTTGTCCTATATTTTTCCATTACATATCAAACTGTAGGTATTTGAAATACCTACAACTTATCTGCTGGTCACATCCCCTGAAAGTCCCTAGGGGTGCCCTAAAATTCTCCTACAGTGATCTGCCCTAACTTGTAGGGTATAGCCCTCACTAAAATGACTCTACAGGGCAGACCACTCATCCACATTTTACCCATCACATATCAAAACTGTAGGTATTCAAAATACCTACAACTTCTCTGAAGGTCACACCCCCTGAAAATCCCTAGGGGTGCCCTAAATTTCTCCTACAGTGATCTGCCCTAACTTGTAGGGCATAGCCCTCACTAAAAAGACTCTATAGGACAGACCACTCATCCAAATTTTTCCCACCACATATCAAATTGTAGGTATTCAAATACCTACAACTTTTATGTTGGCCATATTTGTTGATTATGCATCTAAAGGACCTAAAATAATTTTACAAGTTCTGCCCTAAAGATTAGGACACACCCTTATTCAAAAGGCTCTACAGGGCTGTATTTTCTTCAAATTTTCCCCCTCTGCATATCAAATTGTAGGTCTTTTAAAGACCTACAACTTTTATGTTTAAACTTTTTCATTAGGAGCACTTAAGGGGCCTAAAATCGGTTACAGTAAAACTGTTTAAGAAAAGACAGAAAATTGCATAAAATAAACTATTAATTTTAAATCCTAGGTGCACGAATCTTGATGAGCGATCCAACGGTGGCTGTGCTTCTTCTCCGATTAACCCTAAAAACAGCCCGTGCAGGCCCCTTTTTCGGGTTGTTCCGGCGGCCTGAGGCGGCGCCACCACCGGGAAACTCACCCTAAATGTTCCCGTGGTGGGGGCTATCACCTGGCCGAGCTAGGGCGGCCGGAGGTGGCGGCGCCGCCCTACCCGAGAGCTCCAAAATCCATGAAAAATGCAATTTTCAGATTTTTAAAAACCAAAACCGATTTGTTTGAGCATGAAACTTCATCCTAATGATTCCTAGGATCTAAACATAGAGGAAGAGGTGAGGGAGGACCTTCCCGGCGGCCATGCCACGTGTAGATCGACGAGGGGCCATGGCGACGGCGGCGGCGGCGTTTTCCTTCTTCTCAGCTCCGCCACCACTTGCTCTTCTGTTAGGGATTCGAAAGCCTCTCCTTGGCTCACTGATGGGGGTTTAAAAAGGTAGAGAGGGAGGGGGAGGGTCATGGCTGTTATGAAGAAAGCCATTAATGGCCATAATTGGGGGGTTTCGCCAAGGTGGAGGGGGGTGCATGTGTCTCTTGGTGGCCGGAATGGGCTGCTCGACTCCTCTTCCTAGGGGAGTTATGAGCCACCATAAAAAAGCTGGCCTCAGCTTCAATGGTCGAATTCACCCTCTCCTTCTCCAATTAAAACCACCCTTAATTTTCTCTCTCCTCTTTTAAATTCTTCTCTCTCTCTTCCTCTCTCTCCTAGTCACCCAAACTGAAAACTCCTCATCTCAACCCTCTAATGGCAGCCCACTAAGGCCATTTAATTTTTACATGAACTCACAAGAGTGAGGGAGGCTCAACTTCTCCATGAACCTATTATTTCTCTCTCTATTTTTTCTTCTCTCTCTCTTTCTCTCTCTCTTCCTCCAAATGACCCCCATGTAATGTCTTCCTTTTTATTCTATTGGCAGCCACTACAAATTATGATACTTCAAATGAATATAAGAGAGGGACCTACCATGAATGATCCTTTACTCTTTCTCTCTCCTCTATTATTTCTCAAATTTAGGCTTCTCTTTCTCTCTCCTATCACCTAGGTTGACTTGGTCAATTCCCTATGTATAGGCAGCCAATATCATACAAAAATAATCATGCAAGAGTTAGCCTAAGGGGGAGGGTGGTTTGAGGTTGGGTTAGCCCATATAGGCTAGGTTGACTTGATTTGGGCTTGGGGTTGACTTGGTCAAATTGACCACTATGGTTGACCCAAGTGGGTCCTTGGTGACTCATTGGGCCCACATTAGGTCTAAGGGAATTTTTTAGAGTCACAATGAATCTACTAGCCACCCAAAATCAAGTTTGAAAATTACTATTTGCAGACCAAGTGGCTCAACTAGGTTTTTAGGTCACTTGGTCTCCTGGCTCACCTAGTTAACTCATATGACCTAGTTATGCTCAGTCACTCCTAAGGGGGTCCCAATTTGAAAATGGGAGTTACAAGTAGTCTCCTTCTCTACTTCTCGAGTACTGATTTGTTATATCAGAAAATTTTCTAAGTGTAGTTCTCGAGAACAATTCTTAGTTCTCGAGAAATGCTATTCCTAGTTCTCGAGAAACTTTCCTTCACTCGATAAATCAATTCTCATTCTCGAGTAATCCGTTTCTTTGTTCTCGAGAAATTCAGACAGTACTTGAGTACTCAACAGTAGAAGCATTGAGAGCGTTGAGTGCTAAAACCTGACTCAACGCCATTGGCTGCCTTTTCTCGAGAAGCAATTCTTAGATCTCGAGTAGTATTCTTCTTTCTCGAGAACTGAAGTTCCGTTTAGCAGAAATGTTGTCTCGTGTAATCGTTTGTCTTCTTCTCGAGTAATAAACATTACTTCTCGAGAAATATCATTCTTCTCGAGAAATGTAAGTCATTTTCTGCAAAAATTCCTGTTAAGTCCAGAATTATGGGATTTTCAAATCACTTGATGTGACTGATTCACGTGTACGTCATTAAGACTAATTATGACTGTTAGAGAGATCTTATAAAGAGTCATGTCAATCGACTAACCCTAAGACCAATAATACAAAGGATATACACGCTGTCATAATTTTCTCAAGTAACTCAATCCTCTCTGTCTTTCCAAAACGAGACCCGCCGCTGCCGCCGATCTTCATCACGCAAGAGTTAGGGTTTCCGATTCTAAGGATTCAGACAAAGATTGATTTCCTGATCGTGATTGTTTCTCTTTCTCCATCAATGTTTCGACCGGGTGAAGTCAAAAGAAAATCTTCAGATATAATTCTAGCCGTGAGTTCTTCTTCAATAAATCTGATAAAGCTGTAACTCTCAAAGAAGAATATCCAGCTACAACATCTCAAGATTCGAAGATCATTTTTTTTGTATTTTCAATTTTTGATATCAATTCTTGTAGGAGATTTTTCGCCGAGTTATAGGAAGTTTTATCTTCCGAGTGTAGATCCATTTGGATCGAGATTGTAGGAACTTGGTTCCGAGTCATAGGAATGGTTTTCAATCCAAGATAGTAGAGTAGCCGAGTCTAGTGTTTTACAAGATCGCTGAGGGAAAGTGGACGTACCCATGGTTGGGGAACCACTATAAATCTTTTGTTGTCTGTGTTTGCTTGGTTGATTTGTGTGCAAGATCGCAATTTTTTTTATTCCGCAAATAGATGCAGAACTCACCTAATCACCACCCTCTGGGTGATTTAGGTAGACAACTGAACTCTTACACCTAGTAAAAGAACTCTATGGATGCAGTTAAAGCTACCTTAAAATAAAGCTTTGAGTTGGGCGATGATTGTTGAGGCTGATCAGGGAGACCTACCTTTAGATTTGCAAGAAGAAGTAGGCCGGATCTCCTCCCAATGGTGGGCGATGAAGGAGGGTGAAAGAGGGAGACTCAGAACCTCATAACATGAACATTTTAGTGATCCCAATTAAGGCAACTCCTGCAGCTTAAATAGTAGACTGTCAAAAAGTTGGGTACGCATGATTGAACGCATAACCGTGCGTGGATCATGCAAAATTAATAGCGTAGGATAGCCCAACCTTGACGATGAAGCTGGCTATGTGATTTTTCTCACGCATGGGCAAACAACCCACACACTTTAGTTATGATGTGGTTCGTCTAGTTACATGTACGATCTTATAGGAAAGTTTAAGGTAAAGAATCGTTGGGCATACATTCTTTTTGATTATGGTGCTACCCACTCGTTTGTGGCTAGGAAATTTGTCGAACATCAATGTCTGAACCATGATCAAGATGACGATTCGTTTCACGTTAAGCTTCCCTCTGGTGACTTGGTTATGTCGGACCAGAGAATGGGGAGTGGTCCTATCCTTTTAGGCAACTTTTTAGTTTTGCCATTTTTGAAGGTGCTAGGCCTGGAGTACTTCGATGTGATTTTGGGCATGGACTGGTTGTCCAAATATGATACTAATATCCAGTGCAAGGTAAAACATTTGGACTTTAAGTTGGAAAACAGCCACCTTATGAGTGTGTATGGATTTCCATGCCATGATTACCGGATTGTTTTTGCGGTATGTGCAAAAACACTCTTAGACTCTAGTTTTCTTGCTTATCTAGTTTCTATTTTGCGAACCGTTAGTAGTTTTCCACGCTTCGAGGTTATTTCTGTGGTGTGAGAGTTCCTCGATGTATTAACTGTTAGTCTTCCTGGTTTTCTGCCAGAGAGATATATGGAATTTATGATTGATCTTGAGTCGGGTAGTCGCCCTATTGTTAAGGCAACGTACTGTATGGCCCCTCATAAGCTAGAAGAGTTGTGTACCCAGGTATATGAACAGCTTCAGTGTGGATTTATTCAGACATGTTCTTTACCTTGGGGTGCTCCTATCTTGTTTGTGAAAAAGAAGTATGGTTCTATGAGGCTATACATTGATTACAGGGAGTTAAATAAGGTAACCATCAAGAACAGGTATCCTCTACCGCAGATAGATGATTTGTTTGATTAGTTGCATGGTAGTACGGTGTTCTCGAAGATTGATCTTCATTCAGGCTTCCATCAGTTGAGAATCCGTGAGTCAGATGTTCTGCGGACAGCTTTTCATTCTTGGCATGAATATTTTGAGTTCATAGTGATGTCCTTTGGAATGATGAATGCACCCTCTGCCTTCACGGATATGATGAATAGAGTGTTTAAGGATTTCTTAGATCATTTTGTGGTCGTTTTCATTGACGATGTTCTGGTATATTCCGAGAGCGCTGAGGAGCATGGTCATCATTTGTGCAAAGTTCTATCTACTTTAAGAGAGCATAAGTTATATGCAAAATTGAGTAAGTGCGAGTTTTTTCTTCCCAAGGTATCCATTTTGGGTCATGTTGTGAATAAGGATGGAATTTTGGTTGACCCAAAATAGATAACCTCTGTGTTGGATTGGAAAGGACCTACCACGCCTAAAGTGATAAGAAGCTTCCTGGGGCTGTTAGGCGATTATAGAAGGTTTGTGGAGGGATTCTCGGTATTGTCTTCACCTTTGACCAAGCTTACGTTGAAAAATACTGCGTTTGCGTGGGGCGATGAGTGCAAAGCAGCCTTTAATGAATTGAAAAAGAGACTGTGCACTGCTCCCGTATTGACTTTGCCTACCAAAGGAGTAGAATATACAATTTATGTGGATGCATCGCACATCGGGCTTGGAGTGTCTTGATTTAAGTGGGAAAGGTGATTGCTTATGGGTCAAGGCATTTGAAGGTTCACAAAAAGAATTAACCTACTAATGATTTGGAGTTTGCTGCAGTGATTTACGCTCTGAAGCTTTGGAGACATTTGTTGCATGGCGCGTTGTGCAATATTTATACAGACCATAGGAGTTTGAAGTACGTTTTCACTCAGAAGGAGTTGAATTTATGCCAGTGTAGATGGTTAGAGTATGTCGCATATTATGAGGTCGATATCCTTTATCATCCTAGCAAAGCGAACGTAGTAGCCGATGCCTTGAGTTGAAAGACCACCCAAATCTTTAACCTTTCTGTGAAATACTCGGTGGATGAGTTTTTATTAATGAATATAACTATTGGGAGTAGTGATTAGTCGAGTAGCGTTAAAGTGGCAGAGCCTCCATGGATTATGCTTATAAGGAAATATCAGAAGGACGACGTCGATTTGGAGCATATCCATAGTAGAACTGAAAAAGGGGAATTACAAGACTTTTTGATTGATTAATTGGGTACTTTGAAGTACCATGGAAAACATTGTATTCTAGCTTTTGGTGATATTCAGGCAAGGATTTACAGTAAAGCGCATGGGTCTAGTGTAACATAGCACCCTGGAACTACAAAGATGTATAGAGATTTGAAGCATATTGTATGGTGGTATGGGATGAAGAACGGCATAGTTATGTTTGTGTCCGAGTGCTTCACTTACAAGCATGTTAAGGAGGATCATAGAATGCCGCTTGGCAAGTTGTCGCCTTTGGATATTCCAAGTTGGAAGTGGGAGAGCATTTCTTTGGATTTTATTACCGGTTTGCCGAGGTATCCCCGATGGCAAGATTTTGTGTTGGTAATAGTCGATAGATTGACAAAATCTACTCACTTTGTGCCTTCAAGATTGGCTACTCCATAAAGAAGATACCGGAATTGTATTTGGATGAGGTTATCAGACTGCATAGAGTGCTGGTAAGCATCATGTTCGATTGAGACTCAAGATTTATGTCGCAGTTCTGGAAACTATTGCAAGAAGGGTTGGGCACTGACCTCAGGTATTTAATAGCTTGCCACAAACAGACTAATGGACAAATGGAAAGAGTTAATCAAATCTTGGAAGACATGATTAGATGTTATATTTTGGACCATGGTGGAGCTTGGGATCAGCGTCTCAGACTGATGGAGTTTTTTTTAATAAAAATAGTTACCAAGAGAGTTTGTAGATGCCTCCCTTTGAGTCTTTGTATGGGAGGCATTGTTGAACTCTATTGTTTTGGTCAAAAGTTGGAGAGAGACTGTTTTTATGTCTGAAAGCCTTGAAAGAAATGAGTATCCCTATAATGCATATTCAAGAGAAGCTTCGCATAACTTTGGAGAATTATGAGAAGTATGCAAATCGACAGAGGGTTGATCTGGAGTTCGCAGTTGGGAACATGGTTTTCCTAAAGGTGTCTCCAAATCCAGGTGTTAAAAGAATTTGAATGAACCACAAGTTTGATCCGAGGTATGTGGGACCTTTCCAGATTGTTGAGTGCATCGGAGTATCATCTTATAAGATAGATTTGCCTACTACTTTCCCCAGTGTTCACAATGTGTTTCATGTGAGCCAGTCTCAAAAGTGTGTGCTCAGTGAATAGTATGTCCTTGACTCGGTGCCCTAGCTGCAGCCTAATCTTTCCTATATTGAGGAATCTATTCATATTCTGGAGACTCAGGATCAGGTGTTACGGAGAAAAGCTATACATATGGTCTAGACTCTTTGTCAAAACCAAGATGTCGAGAGCGCGACATGGGAGTTGGAGTCAGCTATGAGAGAGGCTCTTCCTCACCTTTTCTCCTAGTTTCCCTTTGTAAGTTTTCTACCTGATAACCTTTGGTTACTTCCTTTTCTGTTTCGACTCAATTTGCATATGAAGTTTTGGGACACAAAATTCATTTCGGGGGAGTGGCTGTAACGCTCCTGAATTTTCGATAATTTGTTTCTAATCTCTTTTGTGGCATAATAGTGATGCGTGGGCATTACATAAAATCGTAGTTAGCGGGGCGACGTCGTTAGTATGTAATTTTGTTCATCAGAATTAGAGTAATTGACTTGGGAAACTTAAGTGGTTAATTTTAAATGTGTTTGTGAAGTTTGATGACGATCCGGGCTTAATTGGGATCTCTGTGAATTTTATGTGGATTATTATTGTTTTAACTTCAGGAGATTTTAACCGGAGGTTGGTTTGTCGGATCCTAATTTCGACTTTGCCAATGAGTTCGTAGTGCCGTCATCTAATTTTGGTGAAAATTTCATCGAAAACCGAGGTGTTCTTATAATTCGTGTCATTTAGATTTTCTTGGAAATTATATTAATAATATAATACATGTATATATATACGTTTAAAAAAAACAATATTCATTGTCTTCTCAAACAGATGATTTTCGCATTGAGCGAAAGAAGAGGACGACGTGTCGTTGCAGAGTCTTTTGGTCACTACCGACCAGAGATCCAGTGCACGAAATTCTTGACGGAGCATAGATCCGGAAAGCTCTCGCTGATATCTTCATGTGCATAGTGCATTTTTCCCATTTCGTGGAATTTTTGGCGTTAGGGTATGTGACCTTAACCCTTGTTTGGCACGAAAAGATTCAGTGCTTGTAGCCGTGGAGTTCTTGCGGCCGATCCTTGCAGCGGAACTTTCGTGAGACTTGTTTTCCGGCGATTTTCAGGCAAGTGGTGATTTTCCCCTCTTCCTATATTCTTTTATTCTTATTCCATTTGCTTTCTCTTCCCTTATGGAAGGTAGGAGTAGAGTAGGTTTCGACTAAGTTAGAATTCGTCCAGTAAAGTAGAAATTTGGCTAAGTCAAAATTCGTTGAGTAAGAGAAGGTTTTGGTTATGTCCATTTCGTCAAGTATTCTCCATGAAATCATCCGGTATTCTTGAGTTTCAGCTGATTTCATCAAATCTTTTTTGTCGTATATCACTTAAAGTATTTGAATTCGCCAAGTCTTTGTCGTCAAGTATAGCCGCTGAGTCAAGCCATGTTCGCCAAGTATTCTCGATGACTTAGTCGAGTATCCAGTGATATCATCAATAATTCTTGAGAGGCTAAGTCCAACTCATCGAGTAATCTTGACGAATTCGTCGAGTATCCCCGGGTTTCATTTGAATTCGCCAAGTGAATTTCATCGAGTACTGACGTGAGGTCAAGTTAATTCATCAAGTATCGTTAGGTTTCAGGCAAATTTGCTGAGTACAATACGTCGGGTAAGCACAAATTCGTCGAGTATATTCGATGAATTAGTGTGGACTTAGATTTTTTCTCGTCGAATGAAGTCCAATTCGTTGAGTATTGCATTGGAGAAATTTTGCGACTTTTCCTTCCTCTTCGTCGTTGGGGAATTTCGATGCTGAGTTTTGGGTTTTATCGCTATTATTAAGTGTCTTAATTATGTCCTTGGGTTGTAGTGGATAAAGAACCACTACCCTAGTCCCGAATTGTGAATCATTATGACTTTGGGTTTTCTTCTCTTTTTATGGACTGTTGTGTTGTGTTGGACAATGTGGCCACCACCGCAGTGCCTTTTTGAGATGTTTGGTCTAAGGGTTTGTGCTGGATAATGTTGCCACCGACTTAGTATCTATTTTTCACTAGTGTTAATGATTCACGTGTTGGCTGACCAGTATATATCTTGTTATATGCATCCATATGTTCATACGTATACTCTTGCAGATATTATTGAAGAATGACTTTAATTTGCACTTGGTGCATTTTCTCATATTTAAATCTTTGTGAAACATGTATTGCTTACTATCTTATGATTTATATGATGTGGTTTGACAACTATTTTCTATTTGGATTGGTAACCTCTTTAACTTGCTTAACTGCTTGATTTTATTTCTTGTTACCACTTGTACATTCTTGCTGAGGCGTTCTTTTCTTTTGAATGCCTCAGGCACGAAGTAGTGGCGGTCTGAGTAGTTAGAGCTGGTGGCTTCAGTCTTTGTACGCTAGTAGCAGTGGTTCTTCCCTCACATCCGTGAGGTAGTCTTGTTGTTCTTCTTTTTTTACTTCAGACATAAATTTTGTTTCATGGGTTCATGTCAGGATGTTATTGCCTACAGTGGAATATTGTAGAATATTAGACTATTTGATTGCTGCTGTGTTATTTTTCTAGATAGTTGTTAAACAAATTGCTCTCTGGGAATGTTTTATGCTAGGATTACATATTAGTTATTTTCAAAGGTATAAAAGGATCATTATGCTTATCTCATACTCAAGACATCTTTTTAAATCAATTGTCATTGTATTTTAACGTACGTAAAAAGCTCTAATAGTAGTTGTATTAAATTTAGGGCTTTGCATACCATGAATTGTCCTATTGGATCTTCATGCTCATATAGGATAATAGAGGAACTAAACAAAGTATTTTTACACAGCGTATATGTATATTTTTGCCCGTGGACTAGTTGATCCTTCGTGCCGAGGGATACGACCATCCAAACTCAAACTAAGCCTTCACCATAACAAACTTGAGAATTTCACGAATAGTATTAGGGCTATGCTCTCGCCTGAGCATATACAGTTATCCTATGCACGACGTGGCATCACGAAATGTATTTTTTCTTACTCTGATATTATATAAAATGCTGATAAAATGCATGTTGTGACATGTATGTTGATGTCTCTTCTATTATGGCTGAGGGAAGTTCCTCATCTAGTACTGTAGAGCTTGAACCCACTACCCCTTCTTCTATTTCTCCTGCTTGCAAGATGCATGTCTCATGATGGGGTGTGGAGGAGGAGAATCCAGATGTTATTTCACAACTCGACCAGCTGGAGGAGTCCATGGCCAAGTAGTTTTAGTAACTTTCCCGGTGGGGGGCATGTATGGAGGGCCCTTTTGCACTAGAGATCACTTCTTTGGGTCAGTATCGTCAAAGGTTGTGACCTATTCCTCCACCTTCTCCTCCATAGTTTCCCATGCATCACTAAAATATCAGGTTTCGCTCTTGTAGGGTTCTGTTGTCAGCTTCTAGTGACTCTTCATTGTTTTGGTTTTTATCATTTTTTTTAAAATTTATATTTTTACTAACTATATTCTGCCGGGGCTTCGAGCAAAGGGTGTGTTGTGGACCATTTCTTGCTATTTATCTATCTTTTTAAATGTCTCTGTGTTGTGGCATGCGTCCCTTTTTACAAATATATAGTGTAATATAGCTTTGTGTTGAATTCTGTTTGATATTATGTTAGTGTGCTTGGAGATGTTCCTTACACAGGTGTTGTAGATGATTTTAAGTAGGGGCAGTGACTCTGGTTTGCTTTCCAAAATTAAACAAAATATTTTGGTATTTTCATTTCTGAGCATTCGTAATGTCTTACTGAACTCTAATTTATTGATGTTGCATGCTTATTATATTTTGGAATATTTAGATTAAGTTTGGTGGACGGGAGTGTTATTGTGTTGATACGTGTGCACATGCACAACTGAAATTGATGGGTAAAATTTGAGATTAAAAATATCTCCAAATTATACGAACTATAGGCAATAACACCTATCGTTTATAGTATAGGATAAAATATGAAGTGTCGTATTTTTTCGGGCCCGTTGATTACTTCTACTCACGCAAATTACTATTATTTTATCGAATAAAAAATGGTGATTAAACTGTTGAGAAAATTTTTATGAAATAAAGATTAGCACTTGATCTACAATCCCTTTGGATTAAAATAAACTTTCATGAAATAATAAAATGCAAGCTTCTAAATTACTTACTTTGACCGTGGTGGTTCCCAAATACAAAAGCATCTCTCTCGAGAATACGCTCTTGACTAACCTTAGGTTGATTGATTAATACCCCTCAGTCAGTCGAAACCCCTTAGCTTGCTTTATGCAGTGAACTCCTCTATTGTATTTGACTCCAATCTAGATGATTTATGTCATCCTCTCTTGAGGAGTGCTTGCAACTCCTTTTATCTTTGAGTGATCTTCTCGTACCCATAACCTCTCGGTAAAATCTAGGATACATATCTTGGATAAAAAATATTATTAGCGATACGTTTAAATGATCTCCTCATTTTCACAACCTCTCGGTAAAATCGAGGATACAGATCTTGGATTGGACTCGCAACACTTGAATTTGAACAAATAAGAATCAAAGATAAATTGAAGTGAACAAAGTAGAGAGCTTGACATTTTTGAGAAAAATAAAGAAAGCTTATTTAATTCTAAAGTTCATCATGATCAAGTGCTAAATGGAGTTCAGCTACTTATCATGATAAGAGAATTACAAAATAAGGTAGAGAGAGACATTTTTTAAATTGTAAAAGTACTTGAATTAAAAATAAACAAAGCTAAAGATTATACTATGAAATGGAAAATACCGAAAAGAACTGCAAAATACTGAAAATAAAACACCAAAATCTTCCTCAAAACCTCTCTAAAAAATAACTAAATCTGCCTCCAAACTCTTTGTCTTGACTGGAATTTACAGTGAAGGTTGCTGGTGAGGTATGCCCCTTGGTCAAACCCGTGACCAAGGGCGTGTAAGGGACAAAACCGACATCTTGAAAGCCTGGGAATGTTTGGAGGAAAACTGCCAAAATCTGTTAATTTGCGGGTTATGCCCCTAGGTCACACGCGTGACCTTGGGAGTGTCTTGACTGTTTCTAAAAATGGCGGGAACATAGAACGATAAGAGATAATTTGACGGTTACAAAATAGGTCATGCCCCGAGGTCATGGCCGTGTCTAGGGCATGTAAGCTAGAATGGCTTGTGTCAAAACTGGCTTCTTAATGGCCGAGTCACACCCCTGAGCTGGTTGTCACGCCCCTGATCACGCCCATGAATAGGTTGTATAAATTTAATCCGTCGTGGAATAGAATCTAGAGTTCTGGAGGGGCATCATGCCAATGACTAGAGTCACACCCCATGTCATTCCTGTGACTGGAGGGCGTGTACTTTTAAAATCTCCTCAAAAACGCACTAGCCCAACTAAAAGTAGACACGACCGTGATAATGGCCATGACCCTTAGTCATGCCCGTGAACCTGGGGCGTGTACTAGGGATTTTTCAAGATTTGCTCAAAATCTTCTCCTAATTAATCCTACTAGCTTCAAAATGCTATTTGTAGCCAAGATATAAAAAGAAAGTTATTTAGACTTATATTAATATAAAACTAAATAAAAAGTGATTATTTATCAAATAAAAACTATATTAAAAAACTAAAAATAATGTTCTATCAAATACCCCCATACTTAAGCTTTTGCTATTCTAGAGCAAAAATATGAGAAATATTTATAAGATATTAATGTAATTTTTTATTAAACTAAAAATTTATTAAATCAAAAGAAAGCTAAAAATAAATTTAGGGATTCAAAAATAAAGTCCTAAATTATGAAATGAAAATGAGTAGAGAGAGATATTTAGCAAAGATTTCTCAAATAAATTAATTAACATTCAAAATTGAGTAATTAGCAAACAAAATCAGATAAAAATTATAAACACCCTTAACCAAAAAGAGACTTAAAGGAAAAATTCAAACTTCTACTTATGCTCTCTAAGTATTTTAATCTAAGTCTAAAACAATTTTATTGGCTAATAGGATTTGGGGGAACAAGGAATATGAATAGTTTTTTGATTAAAGGTGATGAATTTTATCCTCTCACCCCACATATATTTTCTTCTCTTTTTGCAATATTGACATATGTTTTCCAAGAAAATGATGATTTTTTTCATCTCATTTTCCCTTATATATGAACAAATATAATTTTATTCTCTTCACAAAAAAAATATTTGGGAGTAATGAATTTTATCCTCTTACTCCATCTTTTATTCTTGGGGGTTGCATATGTTTACCAAAGAATGCTTGATGCCCATGTCAAATGATCTAACAATAAAAAGAAAATTTAACATGTTTAAAAAGAGATATTGAATTTTATCCTCATATCCCCATGACATATGTTCTAATAAAAAAAATTAAAAAATAAGGGAAAGACTAGACAACTTTTAGATTAAATTAAAAACATAGAGAGCAAGTATAGTAAATTAAATTTTCTTAAGAATCTTAAAGAAAAAAGTGAATATAATTAAAATATAAAAATTGTTAAGCAAACTACAAGATAATTTAAACTAATTAGAATCAAAAAAGAAAAAGTGCTAAAGAAATTTCTCTAAATAAATTGAATTCATAAGATATTTCTTAAAATTAAATTTCTTAAAAAATTAAATCTAACTAATAATGATGAAATAAAATACTAGCAAATCAAAAATTATAAAAATTCTTATAAATAAACTCAAACAAAATTGATGAAAATATTAAAGAAACTAAGTAAGGGTTTATTATATTTAAGGATTTTTTCTAAGGATATAGATAATATGAACTAATAAAATAAGCATAAATTATAAACCTAATTTTTTTATTATTACTTGGACTTCCCGAGAACTACCCAATGATGGGTTCACAAGGTAGTTGACGGTTTTGTAGAATGAAAGCCTAACACAGTCCTTTCTAAGAAATTAGTACTTTAGATTTTATAATTTTTTTGTATTTCTGATTAAAATAAAAAGGAGAATGAAATTTAAATTGAGAAATAAAGAAAAATAAAAAAATAAATTTGTTTTTTTAAAATTATTTCAAAATGAAGAAAAGAAAAACATTTTTTGTATTTTTTAAAGGATGTTTTATCATTTGTTTTGGATTTCTAGATAAAAAAACAATATGAGATCCCACCACCATACGTAAAAATAAACATTTTCCCAAATGTTTATAAGGCTAGTATGAGCGGTAAAGAAAAAAATGAAAAGAAAAAAATGCATAAAAAGGAAATGCAAGAAATTAAAAGATAAATAAAGGGTGTCTCATAAGATTGATTTTCTTTTTCCGTCTTTAAACTAGACAGTTTTTGTTGGGAAAAAGGAAAATAAAAATTAAGGTCCACAAACAACTCCCTTAATTCACACTTAGCTGAATAAACCGAAGTCTGTCGTCTGGCTACTCCTCCGCTTATTTGATGATTCTCCTTATGGCGGTTGGCTTGAAAAGGTAAATCCAAATCACAAATACAAACATGGGGTGATTTGAATTTTGGTAGATGAGCTGCAAATAGATTGTGGACGAAGTTTGATTGCAATGACTCATATTCTACATGATAATCATTAGTAAAAGAAAAATCAAAAATAAACAAGTCAGGAAATTTTTCGCAAGGAGGATATTCTTACAAAACTATTTGATCAAGTTCTGGTTGTTTATTTTCTAAAATAAAATTATTATCCAGAAATTTATTTAAAATAAAATCATGGGACACAACTTTTTCATGAATTTTAATTCCTAAATATTTATGTGTTGTGCTTGAAAATTCTTGAAGAAGAGGAGAAAAATATAAAATCGAGAGGAGTAGGAGAAGAAACATGTTCTTCTTCTAATTAACTCACTGTGTCCATACAAAGAATAAATTTCTTAAATAATAATTTTCCTTTTTCTTCGGAATTAGAAACTAAGGGGGTACAAGAAGATTCATGTTCCTCCATAAGAGAAATATTAAAAGATGGGGAAAATCACTAGAATTAATAAAATTCTCATATAAATGTTGGGGAGAAGAAGCAAATTAAAATTATGAAGATTCCCCAAAATTAGAATAAGAAGCTTGCAGTGCAAAATAAGTGGAACAAAAAATTGGATCTAAAGAATTATTCTTATTACTCTAAAATCTTTTCGGGTGATCTTGCAACCAAGAATAATCAATATCTGAGTTGGAAGAAAAATTATTTAAATCAGAGATATTATTCTCATTAAATTTCGAAAAATTATTTTAATGAAAATTAGTCAAATCTAAAAAATTATTTTCATGAAAATATTAAAAATATTTATCATTAAAGTATGAATAATTATTTTCATAATTATTATCAAAATTATTTCCATAATAAAAATTTTGATGATAAAAATTAGAATAAAATTCGTCACTTCGATGAGGGGAACCAAAAAAATTACAAATTACTTGACGCTTTTGTGCGGCTTCCAAAAGATTAACTTTGTTTTGAAGCTCGGCAATTTTAGCTGCCAAAATATATAACATATTTTTTTGAAAAAGAAAAGAAGACAACCTTCACTTAATAGAATAGAATTAAAAAAAGAAAATTAAAAAGTGAATTGGAGGTAGAGAACGAGAATGATAAAATTAAAAAAATATGTGCTTTCAAAATATCAACAATTATAAATCCCCGGCAACGGCGCCCAAAACTTAATGGGTAATTTGAGATTTATAATATCTCCAAATTTTACGAACTATGGGCAATTACACATATTAATCATAGTATATGTTAAAATATCAAGTGGTATTTTTTCGGGTCGATTGATTACTTCTACTCACGCAAATTACTATTATTTTATCGAATAAAAAAGAGTGATTAAACTATTGAGAGAAATTTGAGGAAATAAAGATTAACACTTAATTTAGAATCCCTTTGGATTAAAATAAACTTTCATGAAATAAAAATGGAAGTATCTAAATTACTTACATTGACCATGGATGTTCCCCAAATACGAAACCGGCCCACTCCAGAATACACTCTTGACTAACCTTAAGTTGATCGTTTAAGACCCCTCAACCAGTCAAAACCCTTATGCTTGCTTTATGCGGTGAACCCAATTGTTGGATTTGATTCCAATCCAAAAGATTTATGTCGTCCTCTCTCGAGGAGTGCATGCAACTCCATTTATCTTTATGTGATCTTCTAATATCCACAACCTCTCGGTATAATTTAGGATACAGATCTAGGATCAAAAACAATGTTTGTGATACGTTTAAATGATCTCCTCATATCCACACCTCTCGGTAAAATTTAGGATACAGATTTGGATCGGACATACAACACTAGAATTCGAATAAACAAGAATAAAAGATAAATCAAAGTGAAGAGAGTAGAGAGCTTAACAATTTTGAGAAAAATAAAGAAAGTTTATTTCATCTCAAAGTTTATCATGATCAAGTGCTAAATGGAGTTTAACTACTCATCATGATAAGGGAATTACAAAAGAAGGTAGAGAGATACATGATTAAAATGAAAATATTCTTTGAATTAAAAATAAGCAAAGTTAAAGATTACACTATGAAATGGAAATTAAGAAAAAGAAATGCAAAAATACTGAAAATAAAACTCCAAAATCTTCCTAAAAACCTCTCTAAAAACTAACTAAATCTACCTCCAAACTCTTGGCCTTTCCTGGAATTTATAGTGAAGGTTGGTGGTGAGTCATGTCATAAGGTCACGCCCGTGACCTAGGGCGTGTAAGGCACGAAACTAATGTCTTAAAAGCCCGGGAACGTTTGGAGAAAAACCCCCAAAATTTGTTAATTTGCAGGTCATGCCCCTAGGCCACTCCCGTGACCTAGGGCATGCCTTGGATTGTTTCTGAAAATTACGGGAACATGGAACGACGTGAGTTAATCTAGTAGTTGCAAAATATGTTATGCCCCTAGGTCATGCCCATGACCAGGGCGTGTAAGATGGAACGGCTTGCTGTGAAAACTAGCTTCTTAATGGTTGAGTCACGCCCCTGAGTTGGTGGTCACACCCCCTAGTCACGCCCGTGACCAGGTCATGTAAATTTAATCTATCATGGAATAGAATCTGGAGTTCTAGCGGGGCGTCATGCCCATGACTGGAGTCATGCCCCATATCATGCCCATGACTGGAGGGAGTGTACTTTTAAAATGTTGTCAAAATATCTCTTGCCCAGTTGGAAGTCGACATGACCGTGACAATGGTCACGTCCCATTGTCATGCCCGGGAACCCAGGACATTTACTAGGGATTTTTCCTGATTTGCTCAAAATCTTCACCTAATCAATCTTGTTAGCTTCAAATTGCTATTTGTAGCATAGATTAACCTGAAATATAAAAATAAAGAAATTTAGACATATATTAACATAAAAAGTGATTATTTATTAAATAAAAACAATTTTAAAATAACTATAAATAATGTTCTATCACACATCATACTAGAAGTACTTGTTTTAATTTTTTATTATCATGTTCATGTTTTCTTCATAACACAACACCCACTCGATTGCGCACTTAACCACTAACACGTCACGTGGAAAATTTATTTCTTTTGTGGGATTCGAAAGTTTTATGTGCTGGCTTAGGATTATGAGATAGAGTAAGATATGACTCATGTTATCCTCCTGTCGAGTGCTTACATCTTGTATAAATTTTTTTGTAGATTCAATTTTTCTTTATGCTCGTAGAATTATAACTTGTTTTATAAGCATAGATATTGTTTACTCTACTCAAAGTTGGTGAATTCGGTTGTGAATCAAATAGTAGCATAGGATTATGTATAGGCATTCAGTATCCTTATAATGCTTGAGTTGGGAGGAAGGATTGTCTCTCTTGGTGGCTAAGAACTTGCCCCAACCTACTCTCCAAGAATGGGTATAAGGTTAATCAAGTGCGCGAGTGTGATGTAGGCCATCATTTTAGCCCAGTTGAGCTTTTGTGTTAATCCTATTGTCTCGTCCTCATCAACCCAGTTGTGTCTACCCATCCATTGATTTGGCTCTACTACTATCTCACCAAAGCTAAATAGCCAATCCTAGTTGCACACCAAAATTTGAGCTTTAGTGCATTTCATTTTCATGATTGGGGTGCTGATATGGTGAATATATTGTGTATTTGTGGATGAGCTTTATTGTTAATTTATGCATAATACGTTTTGTAAAAAGAAAAAGGAAAAAAATGAATGAAAGTAAAAGTAGAGGAAAAGGAAATTATGAAAAAAATTATGAAAAGAAAGAAATGTTTGAATGAAAATATTTATGTGTGAAATTTTGTGGAGTAGGCGGTGCACACACCCAAGTAGTCAAGTAAGTCTGGGGGTTTTATGCACCAGCATTTTATTTTGTGGTGCTCGAGGATAGATTTTGTGTTAGCTCATTTGGGTTTAGTGAATGAGCCATCATTTTTATCATTTGTGTACCTCACCTAAACTCAAGTCCCACTCTACACCTAAATTCCTATTGATTTATGCTTTGAGTAAAACTGATAATATGTTATTGATGGTAGTCTAAATTAACTAGGGGGGTGAATAGGTGGACTAGTACTTAAATGGTTATTTTTCAGATTTTAGCAATTAAAAGAAGAATAAAACACAAGCATCAAACACAGATTATCACAAATTCAGCTATAATGGTTCTCAAGGGTATGGGCACACCCACTTCCCCTAACACCTATCTAGTAGTGAGCCAGACTCGACAAACTCCTCAAAAACTCATCTCCTAAGAGAATAAAATACAGATCCCTCAAGATCTCTTTGGTCTCTTACAAGACCCTACCTCAGCCACACAGGCCCTACAATCAAACTTTTCAAAAAGTCTTACACTCAGGCACACAAGCCCTACAACTCAGAGTCCCCCAACTCGTATATCTCAGAAACCCAACTAGTTTCCTACCACATACTCCCACCAAGTTCTACACTCAGGATTTTTACCAAGCCCTACACTCAGGCTGGGAGTGCAGCCATATAACTCAGATCTCCAAAGAGATCCTAAAAAAATAGTTTAATATAATGTTTACAATAGAAGACTAAAATCAATCGACCTTGAATTAGAATCTTCTGCTGTTCTTGCCGTGAAAGCATGTTTTCTTAAATCAACCCCTAAATGGATTGAATCTTTAGTTAGAACAGATTTAGGGCTTTGCTCCATAATATTCTTCTTAGGAAAATAAATGATCTAACTATGAGTCTAGATGATTGACTCTGGTTTGTCCTTTTGAAAGTACTCAGAGAGAAATAGCTTACTTAAACAGTACACCACTTGTAACATCCCAATTCGCGCTAGGCCCCTCGCACGAGTTTTGAGTCAAGAAACTTGACTTGGGCTCGGGGAACACTAGCAAAAGGTGTCAAGTGCGTTGGATGGAGTGTAGGGTGGAGTGATATCCAACGGACCGAAAGGGAATGGCCTAAGCGAAAATCGTCGAGAATCACCTGGTGATTCTCGTCGATCGTCGAGTATCGATGAGAATACTCAACGCTCTCAATGCCAGATTTCCAATAAGAATGGTCCAAGGGAAAATCGTCGAGAATCATCTAGTGATTCTCGTCGATCGTCAAGTATCGATGAGAATACTCAACGCTCTCAACGCCAGGATTTCAGTTAAATTGACTAAGGGAAATTCATCGAGAATGCTCAACGATTCTCGCCGATCGTCGAGTATCGCTGGCGGATATTCAATGTACTCAACGCCCGGTAAATTGGCTAAGGGAAATTCGTCGAGAATGCTCAAAGATTCTCGCCGATCGTCGAGTATCGCCGACTGATACTCAACGCACTCAATGCCAGGATTTCTGTTAAATTGACTAAGGGAAATTTGTCGAGAATGCTTAACGATTCTTGCCGATCGTCGAGTATCGCTGGCTGATACTCAACGTACTCAACGCCAAGTAAATTGGCTAAAGGAAATTCGTCGAGAATGCTCAACGATTCTCGCCGAACGTCGAGTATCGCCGACTGATACTCAACGCACTCAATGCCAGGATTTTAGTTAAATTGACTAAGAGAAATTCGTCGAGAATGCTCAACGATTCTCGCCGATCGTCGAGAATGACAGGTCATTCCCGTCGAATTTGACTTATGTGTTTTCTTCGCCCAGGCAGATTCGCCGCCTTGTACAGGCAGACCGAACCAGATTTCAAGATTCGCGCTGGATGGTTCCTTGGACCGGGTCACTTCAATATGACACATTATGGGCGGTCCAATGAGGCGTTGACACGTGGAGGAGGTGATTAAACCTAATACATCAGTCTATATAAAGGGAATTAAAAGACGAACCCTAGCCTTGCGCCGACCGACCTTGCCGTCATCGTGGATCTCGCGAAACCGACGGAAGCAGGCGGAGCTTTTGGAGGAGGACTTCTCTCTCTCCTTCCTTTGTCGTGAAGAACAACCGCACCAAGAGAGATATGCCGCAAAGGAGAACGACTAGATCCATGGCCGGGGATGTTGGTACTGCCGGAAACGAGGTGAGCTTCCTCCCCTCTCCCTTGGTGCTAGATCTGTAGATATATTCTAGGAGAGATATCGACTCCATAGAGTCTTGATGGAGAGGAGGAGATTTCCTAGGAAAGCCATGCCTAGGTTTTTTTTCTAGGCTTTAGCCCCCTCCAACCTCTTCATTCTTCAAGGTGAAGATGAGAGAAGGTTTCGTGGAGAAATATGGCTTCGTGAGGGTGAATAAGGGTGGATGATTTTCTGGAGGAGATTTTGGGAGTTTGGTGTAAGGAGGAAGATGAACGGATGCCGTTCATCTCGTCTTAAGATGCATGCAGAAATCTGTTTTCTGCACGCAACGACCTTCGTGGCCAATTTCGGGGGTGTTCTGATCATATCTGGGTTTTTGACTAAGCACGAAAGTCGTAGCCCTCGAAATTATCTTTCCAACGAGTGGTTGCACGTTCCCTGGTGATACCTGTAGCCATGGGAAAGTCTGTTCGAATCTGCTGCGGTTGGGGGAAATTCCACCTAGGAAATCTGTACCCTGTACGCAGCAGGCTTCGAGTGGATTTCTGGTGTGATGCGATCAAATCTGGGCTTTCAACTAAACACAAAAGTCGTAGCCCACAAAATTATATTTCCAACGAGTGGTTACACGCACTCGTCGGATCTCTGTAGCCTCAGGAATCCTTGGTCGAAGTGGCTGCCCGGGTTAAGGTTGCACCTAAATTATAGGCTTGTGTAACCTGGATGTGATGTGGTGGAGTTTAATGTTGTGGTCCAACTCGAGGCTTGGGTGGACTCTTTTGACGTAGGGTTATGAATCTAAATTCATATAACGAGTTGTGGACAAGTTTAATTGAAGGAAGGAACCTGATATAATTGGGTATATTTGATCAGGAAAAAGTATAAATGATTTAACCATGCCCATGATACATGTTGAATGGATAAAAAGGGAATTAGTAATCCAATGCTTAGAGTGTCATCTCCCTACGGGTAGCATTGTGGAAGTAACAAGTGCGGTGTTGACTGTCACTAGTTGGAATGAGATTGAGATGAGTAAAGTTCGACGGTTGGGCTTGGCCCTCGGTGTTCATGTCCCAAGGCTCCTTCTCCATTTGATGGATTGTTGGGATTGGTCCTCGGTGTTCACGTCCCAAGTCTCCTTCCATGCCACGATATTGAGAAATTGCATGTGGTGTGAGTCGACACATGGTGCCGTAATCCCGGGTTAAGGATAGTGTGGTAGGTCTACGGGCTCGCCAATCATCACACCGATGGGAGTCGACAGCTAGACCTTGGACGGTTGGTCTTAGTCCTCGGTGTCCATGTCTTAAGGCTCCTTCCGTGCCAAGTGAACGGTTGGGCTTGGTCCTCGTGTTCATTTCCGAGGCTCCTTCCGTGTCACGCATAGGACAGTTCGATGATATGATCTTGGTGCTCACTTACCCAAGAAAACCCGCTGAGCCGTAGTACGCATGTGAGCTCCGTTGTTGTGTCCTTAGCGTTGAGGCGTACAGAGGCCTAGGCCAGGTAGTGTGAAGACCAGCCTAGTAGTGGAGATGCCCGCTCTACTGTCACCGTTTGGCCACGACAGTTGATGCCTGAGAGGTTAGCTACCTGCTCGAATAGTGGGAACTTTAAGTCCTTGTCGACATAGCGATTGCATGTGCTTGATCATAGGTGTGTCATTGCATTGCATTCATAGCATTACACTTCATTGCATACATAAGACCCTCATCATATAAGTTTGTATGGGCACTCCTATACGATGAGTTACTTATTGCTGAACGACCCTCAACTTATATGCTTGTATGGGCATCCATATAAGTTGAGTTACTTACTGTTATAGCTATATACTCTCTTGCTGTTGTAGATAGTAGATTTGTAAAATAAGAGCTTGTTTATTATACACTACTGCTGTTGCTGCTTATGATATGTATACTCACTTCACCTATTGTACTACTGTTATTTATATATTGTACCTGTTCCTTTCTCCGCCCGGTGTCGAGGAGTCGTCGGGGGAGCGGATGTGAAGCCACTTAGTCTTTATGACTAACGGTTGCTACCTCTTCCTTTTTAGGAGGAAACCCCGCAGGTGGACCACCAGGCTATGCAGTTAGACAGCCAGGCCTGGACGACAGGGCGTGAAGGGACGGTACCGTCGCTACCGTCGGTTACAGATGTGAGTGAGAGAGATTTTGTTGTAACCCTTCGAGGCAATTATATTTACGTACTCTGAATGTGTAGAAGCATGTTTAGCTTCTCTTTTGCTATATTTATGGACTTATGCTTGGTGTGGATTGACTTTCTTTTATTATTATGGTTGGGTTGGCAGTTTATATGTTGATATTGGTTGAAGCCGGCAGGATAGGCGTCTTGTGGTATAGGCTGACCCGAGTGTTAGTGTTACCGCAAGGCGGCTGTTCTTGGCATAAGACCCCTCTCATGCCATGTCTTGTGTTCCAGGATGGGTGTCTTACAAATGGTATCAGCTTGCTACGACCCTCCAAGGCGAAAGTCACTTAACAATGGTGCCACCCCCGTTTGATTAGTCAGTTTGGGGACAAGCTGACTTAGCGGAAGCAGTGGTGTGCCCATATGCAATTCACACTAAGTTGTCCATCTTTAACCTTAGATTAGCCAACCCAACCCTAGGTTTGTACCTTATGTATAGATCCCAGTACATGCTGAGCCAGTAAGGGGCACCCCCTCCCCATCCGTACCTACAAAATTCCAACAATCAGAGCTGGGGAAGACGCTTACAGCTATTTTGGATGCCTTTAGGTCCCAATCTCAGCAGGCACCTGTACAACAACAGGGTCCGGGATCTAGTTGGTTAAGCGTTTTTCGAGCTCTCTCCCCTCCCACTTATATTGGGACAGAGTCGGCGGTGCGTACAGAAGAGTGGCTCGAGACTATACAAGAGTTGTTGGCAGGAATAAGATGTCCAAACAACATGGCGGTGACCCTTGTGGTGACACTCTTAGAGCTGCACGCCAAAAGGTGGTGGAAGTCCCTCATGGGCTCCACTTTTCGTGGAAGAGTGTACACAGACATTAGTTGGAGCGAATTCTCTGAAGCCTTCTTAGAGCATTTCATCCCCTCGGCCGCTCGGGATGGTCTGAAAGAGAGATTTTTGCAACTAAAGCAAGTGTCCATGTCGGTGACGGAGTACCAACGGGAGTTTCAGCACTTGGCTAGATTAGCTGACTCCTATGAGATGGATGATAGAGGGTACGCCAAACGATTCTACAAAGGCTTGCGAGATCCCCTAAGGAAAGCCCTTTTGTTTATAGCGGATTCTAGTCTGGTGGAGATTATTGATATGGCGAAGAGATTGGAAGCGGACCACTTGGGAAGTGGTAAGAGGCCAGCGGAGGGAGTGATGGAAGCCGACCCCAGCAACAGAAGGAGATTCGACAATAAAAGAGGAAGAGGATATCGGAGGGGTGGCGGGCGTTTCCCCCAGAACTTTAGAGAGGAGCGCTCAGTTCCGCAACCGCCAGCATTACCTCCACCTCCACAATTTCAGCAACACAGCGGAAGGCAGGAACGGGTGTGCTTTGAATGCAACCAACCGGGCCACATTCGATGCTACTGCCAGCAACTATTTGGAGATGCGCCTTTCGCTCTCCCTCAAGCAGCCCCGCGGGGGAGAGGGTATGTGCGTGGTCGAGGAAGAGGACCACGAGGAAGAAACCCCGGACCCGCTCGAGATCAGATATATGCCTTGGACATGACTCAAGAGCGAAATCCTCAAGAGATGATTGCAGGTACGATTTGAATTAGTCATTTTGCTTCCATTAATATTCTCTAGTGGCTTAAGATATACTAGACGTCTAGCTTGAGTATTATTAAATGACACTTAGGCACCGTGATGGTCGGCGGGAAACCAGCTTATACGTTATTTGACACCGACACCTCACATTCTTTCATGTCCGAAGACTTCATCAAGAATATACCCGGAGTGCAATATTTCACTGGTATTGCCCGAAGAGTACGCCTCCCAGACGGATCTGAGATGACGGCAACCGCGAAGTGTGAGTTAGAGATAACCATTGGGGGAAATACCTTTGATACCCCTGCCACAATTTTGAGAATACCATAATTCGACCTCATCCTGGGTATGGCATGGCTGGATTGGCACCATGCAAGAATCGACTATGCGGAGAAGCGCATCTATTTGATACATGGGGATACTGATGTAGTCTTCCAAGGTATAAATTTTGCACCACGAATATTGTTATCCTCAATCCAGATCTTGAAAGCTCATATGAGAGGGGATGAAGTCTACATGAATGTTTCAAACTAAAGGAGATGAAGGTAGATGTGAAGGATGTGCGAATAGCACGGGACTTCCCTGAGGTATTTCCTGAAAAATTGCCAGGGTTACCCCCGCATAGAGAAGTGGATTTTCAGATTAAGCTTGTACCAGGAGCTAAGCCTCTCTCCAGGACCCATTATCAGATGGCCCCAAAAGAACTAGTAGAGTTTAGAGTTCAACTGCAGGAGCTGGTAGAATCAGGGTTTGTTCGCCCCAGCTCATCACCTTGGGGAGCCCATGTTCTATTCGTCAAGAAGAAAGATGGAACCTTGCGTTTATGTATAGACTATCGGGAACTCAACCGACTGACAGTACGGAACACCTACCCGTTAACTCGGATCGATGAGTTGTTCGACCAACTGGTGGGAGCGCATTGGTTCTCCAAGCTAGATTTACGCTCTAGGTAATACCAATTGAGAATACAGGAGGATGATATATATAAAACGGCTTTCAGCTCAAGGTACGGCTTATATGAGTTCACAGTGATGTCGTTTGGGCTCACCAATGCCCCATCAACTTTCATGAGCTCGATGAATAAAGTGTTTGAGACCTACTTAGATGTCTTCGTCATTGTGTTCATTGACGACATCTTAGTCTACTCGAAGACAGAGGAATAACATGCCGGACATTTGGCCTTGGTTCTGGAGAAGCTAAAAGAGAACGCCCTGTTCGCCAAGTTTAACAAGTATGAATTCTGGCTTAGGGAGGTGGCTTTCTTGGGTCACGTAATCAGTGGGGCTGGACTAGTTGTGGATCTGGCCAAGGTGCGTGCCGTGAAGGAGTGGTCGCATTTGAAGTCGGCTGCCGATGTGAGGAGTTTTCTTGGACTTGCCGGATACTACCGCAAGTTCGTAAAAGGATTCTCCAAGATTGCCCTTCCGCTGACTTCCTTGACAAAGAAAGGAGTGCCATTTGAGTGGACACTCCAGTGTGAAGCGGCATTCCAGGAACTGAAGGATAGACTTACCTCCGCCCCCATCCCTGTCCTTCCGTCTGGGAAGGAAGGATTCCAAGTTTACACGGACGCGTCTTATCAGGTGTTGGGAGCGGTGTTGATACAGTACGGGCACGTAATTGCTTTTGCTTCAAGACAATTGAAGAAGCATGAAATAATTTACCCAGTGCATGATTTGGATCTAGGAGCGCTGGTGTTCGCCTTGAAGGTATGGAGGCATTATCTATACGACATCCACTGCAAAATCTTCTCGGATCATAAAAATTTGAAGTACGTCCATACCCAGAAGGAATTGAACTTAAGACAACGGCAGTGGTTAGAGTTTCTATGCGACTATGAGTTCACCTTGAACTACCACCCCGGAAAAGCAAACTCGGTAGCCGATGCGTTAGAGTAGGAAAGTACCGGCTCGAGCCCAGAATCTCGATTGATGAGAATGGAGTTGGCACGGATGATCGAGGAGATGGACATCGCCTTAATATTTAAGGCTTCTTCGGAATATACGGAGTACCTGTCCAGCATGAGCATAGTTTGTGATATCCGGGACCGGATCCGAGTGGAGCAAGGATTGGATGCGGCTTTGGCCCTTACAATAAAGTTAATCAAAGACGGGACTACCGATGAGTACACACTAAAGGACAGACTCGTTTACTTTTGCGGCCTGCTCTACATTCCCAAAGGTGGCAGAATCCGAGAGGATATTATGAGAGAAGCACATTGCTCTCAATATTCCGTGCACCCAGGAATTTCAAAGATCTACGGCGGCTTACGGAAGACGATGTGTTGGACAGGAATGAAGAAGGATGTCCGGTACTTTGTCACGCATTGTGAAGCCTGCCAAAGAGTGAAGGCGGAATGTAGGAGCCCCGGTGGCCTGTTGCAGTCGTTGCATATCCCCCAATGGAAGTTTGAGGATATCTCTATGGACTTCGTACATGGGCTACCTTGCTCCCGCTCAGGAAATGATTCAGTGTGGGTGATCGTTGACCGCCTGACGAAAGTTGCCCGGTTCATTCCAATGAAGAAGGAGGCTCATGTGGACGTCTTAGTATGTCTTTTTGTGGAACAGTTTGTACGGTATCACGGCGTACCTAAGACGATAGTTTCGGACCATGATGGTCGTTTTACCTCCAAGGAGTGGAAGGCGGTACAGGCATATTTTGGCTCGCGCCTTACCTTCAGCACCGCATTTCATCCACAGACGGACAGGCAGTCTGAGCGGACCATCCGAACATTGGAGTATCTGTTGAGGTTGTGTGTGATAGATAGGGGAGAGCCGTGGGAAAGACTCTTGCCCTTAGTGGAATTCTCTTACAACAATAGCCATCAAGCTAGCATTGGCATGGCACCCCATGAAGCCCTATATGGAAGGAGGTGTAGAACCCCCTTGTCTTGGGTGCAAGATGAAGACCCGAAGACTTTGGGTGTTGAATATATAGATGAAACGAATGCGGTGGTTAGGTTGATACGGGATCATATGTTGGAGGCTCAAAGTCGGCAAGCGAAGTATTACAACGCTAAACACTGGATGGTGGAATTTTAGGTAGGAGACAAGGTGTTTCTGAAAATCCTACCGATGCATGGAGTATCACGAGTACGAGGAGTGAAGAAGCTCAGCCCACGGTATGTTGGACCCTATGTCATAGTGGAAAGGATTGGCCCTTTGGCCTGTCGGCTGGAGCTACCGCCCGAGTTAGAAAATCTCCACGATGTGTTCCATATCTCGTCGCTTCGGAAGGCGCTGTTGTGGCCCGAACAATACATCCCCACAACTGATGGTGTTGTGGCATCTGAAAGGTCTGTGCGACTGGAGCCAGTACGAATCGTTGATAATGAGATAAAAACCCTGCGCCGCAAAAGTGTGCCTCTGGTGAAAGTGCTGGGGTCTAATCATGGGAAGGAAGAATTTACTTGGGAGCCGGTGGACTTGATGCAGAAGCGCTACCCGGAGCTGTTCTTCCAAGGTAACATTTTATAGCGCATATTATCTAGTGCTTGCATCCCCATAGACCTAGACTGATTTCGGGGACGAAATCTTTTATTTTATTTATAGGATTTGTAACGTCCCAATTCACGCTAGGCCTCTCGCACGAGTTTTGAGTCAAGAAACTTGACTTGGGCTCGGGGCACACTGGCAAAAGGTGTCAAGTGCGTTGGATGGAGTGTAGGGTGGAGTGATATCCAGCGGACCAAAAGGGAATGGCCTAAGGGAAAATCGTCGAGAATTACCTGGTGATTCTCGCCGATCGTCGAGTATCGATGAGAATACTTAACGCTCTCAATGCCAGATTTCCAATAAGAATGGCCCAAGGGAAAATCATCGAGAATCATCTGGTGATTCTCGCCGATCATCAAGTATTGATGAGAATACTCATCGCTCTCAACGCCAGGATTTCAGTTAAATTGACTAAGGGAAATTCGTCGAGAATGCTCAACGATTCTCGCCGATCATCGAGTATTGCTGGCTGATACTCAACGTACTCAACGCTAGGTAAATTGGCTAAGGGAAATTCGTCGAGAATGCTCAACGATTCTCGCCAATCATCGAGTATCGCCGATTGATACTCAACGCACTCAATGCCAGGATTTCAGTTAAATTGACTAAGGGAAATTCGTCGAGAATGCTCAACGATTCTCGCCGATTGTCGAGTATCGTTTGTAACGACCCCATCCGTTAAATGACGTATAGTAGAAGGTCCGGCCGGGGCCCCACACTATATGCCACAAACAGACGGTGAGGTCACAAGATAATACCAAACCAAACACGAATCCTAACTCAGAGCATTCTAGCGGAAGCTTTAAGTTGTAATTTGAACTCTAACCAGGAATGTCCAATATATAAACCACCTTTATATATAACCACGGAATGTACAACAAATACATGAAGTTTGGCCTTCAGGCCTTACAGTTCCTCTTTTCACACCGTATGGTTTACAAACCTCGGCGCGCAGGCCGGCCATACATGTGTAAACGGAAATAAGCAAAAATATTCGCTTAGCCTTCAAGGGCTAGCCGCAGTAGCAGCAGCAACAGCAGTAGGGCTTCAGCCCTTCACTTACCACTTGGCTCTCCAGCCCCTGCATAGGGACAATCCACCCAACCGGTGGCAAACAATGCAACGGTCAGCATTCAGCTGACCGAATTATAACAATCCTACCCCTTTCTCGGGGCATTAGCATTCTTTCCCTGCAAAGCATGGCATCATCATATAGTAACTATGTGCGCGCAGGCACATTCAAGCCATCACAACTATCGGCCACACGGCCCGACAGTCCGTGCACTCAGGGCACATTCTTGGTGTACCGGAATACCAGGGTCAACACCACCGTCTACACGGTATTTGAGCATTCTAGTCTTTCCGGCGCGTGGGCCTAAGACTCTCATTAGGCGCTCCAACAAAACCTATAACCAGGCTTCCAAGTCGGACGGACCTAACGCAGGTACGGATCAGCCACCCCCCGTTGCTCAAGTCGCCGTGCCACCTCGAATACGGAAATATCCATGGCTATTTATAGGCGCGGGTCGGTTTCACCTTTCCTGTTCGGCAATCTGCCTTTTCATCGAGTTGCAGCCCAACGGCTCAACCGCTCATAAAGTGGCAACGCACGGCCACAAGAGTTGCATCCAACCCTCTTCATTTCCTGGACATCATCCAGTACTTCCTGCTGCACCAAGCAACAGGTAGGCACAAGGCAACACAAGCCATAATCACGGAGCCTTCTCCGATATGCAAACAAGCATCACCAATCCAGACCATGTCCAGATGGGCTTCACACAGCATGCCTAGAGCCGTACTCCAATTCCGGCCTCTAACAAGGGGGACTTCACATATCTACCCCAAGGGACACCACAACCCACCGCACACTCGCGGGGAAGGGTTATCCCTATGCAATGCAGAAAAGAAGGACTTCACATGTCCAAGAATGGAGATCGTTACCCTTGTCGATCTCTTGGGAGCCATTGAAAACTAGCCGGTGAGAAAGAACCGCAGCAGCTTTGCCTTCACAACGCTGGCTTCGGATCACGAATCGGACCACGGGAACTCCGCCGGTGGCTTGAGCTCCTCCTCCTTCTTCTTCCTCCTCTCTCTTTCTCTCTTCCTTAACCAAATAAAGAATGAAGTCTTCATCAGCCTTCACGGATTAAATCCAGCCAGGAAATCACCTGAGCCCTTGGATCCAAAGAGAGAAATCTGAACAGCCACGATTTGCCCAAAAACTCATTTTTTTTGGCTGACACAGCCTGTGACACGCCCGTGTCACAGGCCGTGTACCCTTAAGCGGCACACACGGTATTCGTACCGACTGAGATTTACCAGAACACGGTAATCGACACGCCCGTGTCGAACCTGACACGCCCGTGTCATTCCTGAGACACGCCCGTGTCACCCCTGCCTCATCGAGCTGCAAGCAATACACGGGTAGGCACACGGCATCGGACACGCCCGTGTCCAACCTGACACGCCCGTGTTCAAGGCTTGGTTCAAGGCCGTGTAACTTTCTGACTCAAAACGCATTTTATTTGCATGACACGCCCTGGGACACGCCCGTGTCCCAGGCCGTGTACCCCCGACACGCCCTGGGACACGCCCGTGTCCCAGGCCGTGTAACATGACCTGCACCTCAAAACAAATTTTGAGTCTTTTTGGGGTGTTACAATCCTCCCCCCCCTTAACAAAATTTCGTCCCGAAATTTGCACGGTAAGGAAACAAGAACCAACAATGCTATAACTTGATAACTCTGTTATAACAAAAGTACACGGTCTACAGTTTATACAAACAGCTCGGGAAATTCAGCTCGCATGGTTTGCTCTCGCTCCCATGTTAGCTCTTCACGGCCACAATTGTCCCATCGGACCTTGACCATCCCGATAACTTTGTCCCGCAACTGTTTCTCGGCTCGATCCTCGATCCGAATGGGTCTAACCCTCGTCGTTAGCCCATACTCAACCGGTACCCGATCATTCTCCACTACTTGAGCTGGATCCTTCACCGCCTTACGAAGGTCTGAGATGTGAAATACATCATGCAATCCACCCAAGTCTGCTGAAAGTGCTAGTCGATAAGCAGCTTCCCCAACTCGCTCCACCACCTCAAACGGACCAAGATACCTCAGACTTAGCTTTTTAAAATGCCGAATCCTGGACACACCTTTGAAGGGTTTGATCTTCAAATATACCCAATCACCCACCGCAAACTCCACGTTCCGGTGTTTGGCATTGTAGTACTTTGCTTGGCGATCTTGGGCTATCAATAGCCTCTCCCGAATAGAGCGTATGAGCGAGGTAGCTTCTTCGACTTCCTTTTTCCCACTCAGCTTAGATTCGCCTGCTTCTGCCCAAGCTAACGGTGTACGACATTTACGACCATATAAAGCCTCAAATGGCGCCATACCAATACTCGCTTGGTAGCTATTATTATAGGCAAATTCGACAAGAAATATATAATCTTCCCATCTCTTACCAAGGTCTAGGGCGCACATGCGGAGCATATCCTCCATCATCCTGTTGGTTCGTTCAGTCTGGCCATCTATTTGGGGATGAAAGGCCGTACTAAACGCTAACTTTGTACCCAACATTTGATGAACGAGCCGCCAATCATTCGATGTGAACCGCCCATCACGGTCACTAACGATGCTCCGAGGAACACCGTGCAGTCGAACAACCTGCTCCACATAAAGCTTGGCCAAGGTTTCCACTGAATCGTCTCTTCTGTTTGGAAGGAAGTGCGCCACTTTTGTCAACCGGTCCACAATCACCCAGATGGAATCATGACCACGTTGAGATCTCGGCAACCCGTGCACGAAATCCATCGAAATGTCATCGAACTTCCACTCCGGAATAGGTAACGGCTTCAGGAAACCGCCAGGCTTCTGGCATTCTGCTTTCACCAATGCACAGGTATTGCATTCAGCCACATAACGTGCAACATCTTTCTTTAGTCCGGGCCACCAGAACAGCTTTTTCAGATCTCTGTACATCTTTGTGCTCCCTGGGTGAACTGAGTACTTTGCAAAGTGAGCTTCGTACATCAACTCTTCCCTCAATTTACCCACACTCGGGACGCACACTCGATCATTTCTTCGTAACAAACCGTTATCCCAAGAGAATTGGTCATCCGGCCCATCTTTTGCATAGCGCTAGAGACTTTCATCAAGCTTCGTTGCTCGCCGAACTCTGTCTATAAGGTCATATTGCACCTCCGTCCAGTTCAAGCATGCATCGGTCGACGAACCCTTGTCAACACAAGCTATCTCCAATGCTTCCAATTCCTGGATTAAACGCTGATCATGCCTCTGCAACCAGCTTGCCCGTACCGAAATCTTCCGACTCAAAGCATCAGCGAACACATTTCCCTTCCCGGGAGTATAGTGAATCTCGAAGGTGTAGTCCCCAAGGAACTCCATCCATCTTCGTTGTCGCATATTCAGATCCTTCTGATCCAACAAATACTTTAGGCTTTTATGATCTGTATAGACATCCACTTTAACACCATATAGATAGTGCCGCCACAACTTGAGTGCAAAGATTACCGCCGCCAACTCCAAATCATGGACAGGGTAATTCCGCTCATGCACTTTCAACTGGCGCGAACCATAAGCAATCACTTTACCAAACTGCAGAAGAACGCAGCCTAAGCCGCTCCCGGAAGCATCACTATAGATCTCGTACCCAACGGTACCACATGGCGATGTCAACACAGGAGCCGTGGTCAAACGACTCTTCAAGTCTTCAAAAGCTCGCGCGCACTCCGGCGTCCAAATGAACTTTTGATCTTTTCTCGTCAGCGTGGTCAGAGGTAAAGCAATCCGTGAGAAGTTTTCCACAAACCATCTATAGTAGCCCGCAAGTCCAAGGAAGCTCCTGACCTCGGCCACTGAAGACAACATTGGCCAATCTCGAATGGCACTTATCTTCAACGGATCCACCGCGATACCTTCGCCACTTACCACATGGCCTAAAAAGGCTACTGAAGAGAGCCAGAACTCACACTTTGAGAACTTGGCATAAAGCTTATTCCCCCGCAGGGTATGCAAGACCAACCGCAAATGGTTTGCATGATCCTCTTCCGACTGAGAGTATACTAAGATGTCATCGATGAACACAATAACGAACAAATCCAAGTACTCTCGGAACGTTCGATGCATTAGGTCCATAAATACCGAAGGTGCATTACATAGGCCAAACGACATTACCGTGAACTCATAATGACCGTAGCGTGTTCCAAACGCCGTCTTGGGAATGTCACCTTCCCTAATCCTCAGCTGATAATATCCCGATTTCAAATCCAATTTGGAATAGACCGTTGATCCTGCCAGCTGATCAAAGAGGTCATCAATCCGTGGGATCGGATATTTGTTTTTCTCCGTCAGCTTATTCAATTCGCGGTAGTCAATACATAACCGTAAGCTACCGTCTTTCTTTTTCACAAATAGAACAGGTACGCTCCAAGGTGACATACTTGGGCGTATATATCCCTGCTCCAACAACTCTTGCAATTGGACTTTCAACTCAGCCATCTCTTTTGGCGCGACGCGATATGGAGAGCGGGCCACAGGTTTCGCACCTGGCACCAACTCAATAGAGAAGTCAATCTCCCGCTGGGGTGGTAACCCAGGAAGATCTTTAGGAAACACATCGGCAAACTCTGACACAACCAGTACCTCACCGACACTGGACTTTGGCTCAACAGCCTGAATTAGTGTGAAGAATAACTCCGCGCCCTTCCGAACAGCATTAACGACTTGGAGTGCAGACAACAGAGTCCCGTCAACTCCTCGCATACCAGCGAACTTCATCACAAGTCCGGTATTCTGGCCCAGTGTAATCTCCTTGGAGTTGCAATCAATAAAGGCACGCTGCTCCGAGAGCCAGTCCATACCAAAGATCACATCAAACTCCGATAACGGTAGCACAACTACACTCAAACCGAAATCCCGACTTCCTATTTGCACATCCACATCGCAAGCCCTATCCGCAAGCATCACACAGCCATTCGACAATAGCACCCTTGTACTATCCACCATCACATGACTTGGTACCCCAATGCGAGATACGAAATCCTCAGACAGGAAAGAATGCGAAGCACCCGTATCAAACAGGGCTCTCGTCAAATTGTTCCGAATCAGGACAAAGCCTGCAGCACACACATCATGCACAAGCTATACATAACCAAAAACAATAGCACAGAAGCAAGTAAGCTAAATCAACTCGTACCTGTGACGACGTCACTTTGCTTAATCGCTTCCTGTTGGCCAAGCTGATAGATTCGGGGATGTGCCTGAGACGCAGAGGAATCAACCACCGCTTTGCCCTTCTCAGCATAAGATGCACCCGCCATCTTGTCCCCTTTGGGCTGAACAACCCGACAGTCACGAGCTATATGCCCCACTCAGCCACAGTTATAGCAAGTACGAGAATCCGGCCTTGATGTCGCCCCCGACACAACGGTCGTAGTCACTTGCCCAGACGGCTTGGACCTCTTGCCCCCTTTCTTCTGGTAAAACGATTTGCTCGGGCGAGGTGCTTGAACCTCTGGCTTTGACACAACCAAGCCCTTGTTCCCTTGCACCCGCCGCATGTCCTTCTCTAACGCACACGCAGTATCAACCAACGCCTGAAACCCTTGGTTCACTGAACTCGAAAGCAGGAATCGCAACTCATCCCGCAATCCTTCATAGAACCGATTCGTTTTCCTTTGGTCATCCGTGAAGATTGTACCCGCATACCGTCCCAACCTGGTAAACTCATTCAAGTAGATATCCACGCTATCTTCCCCTTGCGTTAACCGTTGGAACTCATTTTCCATCACAATGCGTTGCGCCGCTGGTACATGTTTCGCCAGAAATATCCGAGAGAACTCCTCAATCGACACTTGCGTTAATTGCCTGCCCGCCAAATGGTGTACCTCAACCTCGTCCCACCACAACCTCGCCTCTCCTTCAAGCATGAAGGTGGCCAAGGTGACCTTTAGAGTTTCCTCCGCTCTGATCGCTGTCATTATCCTCTTGACACGCAATAACCAATCTTCTGCCTGCGTTGGGGATCCCATTCCCGTAAACGTAGGAGGACTGAAGCTCATGAATTGCTTCAACTGTTAGTCAGCTGCTCGTGGATCTACAGCCTCAACCGGCTCGGGTCTTACATCAACACGAACTGGCACTACTACCGGCTGCGCTTGCCCGGTCGGCTGAATCATGGCAAATAGAGCCTCAGCAACTAAGCGAACAGTTTCCGCAGATGCAGGAGGTGTTGGCACCTCAGCTGGTGCCGCACTCTCATCAGAGCGCTGGGGCTCAGACTGCCCAGCACCACTACGCGTCACCTATAGATGGACAAGACACAAATTAGCGAACGTATGCAAGCAAAACAACACAAAAAGGAACGCACAGATTCCTCAAACAAGATGTTGTACATTCCTTGGTGGACATTCCAGAGTTCATGAGCGTTACAGCAGGGCGCATAAACACGCGCTCGCCACCCCATAAAAGAATTCGTCCACGAATTTGATAGAGGAAGACCGAACGAATCTGATACCAAAATGTAACGACCCCATCCGTTAAATGACGTATAGTAGAAGGTCCGTCCGGGGCCCCACACTATATACCACAAACAGACGGTGAGGTCACAGGATAATACCAAACCAAACACGAATCCTAACTCAGAGCATTCTAGCGGAAGCTTTAAGTTGTAATTTGAACTCTAATCAGGAATGTCCAATATATAAACCACCTTTATATATAACCACGGAATGTACAACAAATACATGAAGTTTGGCCTTCAGGCCTTACAGTTCCTCTTTTCACACCGTATGGTTTACAAACCTCGGCGCGCAGGCCGGCCATACATGAGTAAATGGAAATAAGCAAAAAAATTCGCTTAGCCTTCAAGGGCTAGCCGCAGCAGCAGCAGCAACAGCAGTAGGGCTTCATCCCTTCACTTACCACTTGGCTCTCCAGCACCTACATAGGGACAATCCACCCAACCGGTGGCAAACAATGCAACGGTCAGCATTCAGCTGACCCAATTATAACAATCCTACCCCTTTCTCGGGGCATTAGCATTCTTTCCCTGCAAAGCATGGCATCATCATATAGCAACTATGTGCGCGCAGGCACATTCAAGCCATCACAACTATCGGCCACACGACTCGATAGTCCGTGCACTCAGGGCACATTCTTGGTGTACCGGAATACCAGGGTCAACACCACCGTCTACACGGTATTTGAGCATTCTAGTCTTTCCGGCGCGCGGGCCTAAGACTCTCATTAAGCGCTCCAACAAAACCTATAACTAGGCTTCCAAGTCGGACGGACCTAACGCAGGTACGGATCAGCCACCCCCCATTGCTCAAGTCGCCGTGCCACCTCGAATACGGAAGTATCCATGGCTATTTATAGGCGCGGGTCGGTTTCACCTTTCCTGTTCGGCAATCTGCCTTTTCATCGAGTTGCAGCCCAACGGCTCAACCGCTCATAAAGTGGCAACGCACAGCCACAAGAGTTGCATCCAACCCTCTTCATTTCCTGGACATCATCCAGTACTTCCTGCTGTACCAAGCAACAGGTAGGCACAAGGCAACACAAGCCATAATCACGGAGCCTTCTCCGATATGCAAACAAGCATCACCAATCCAGACCATGTCCAGATGGGCGTCACACAGCATGCCTAGAGCCGTACTCCAATTCCGGCCTCTAACAAGGGGGACTTCACATATCTACCCCAAGGGACACCACAACCCACCGCGCACTCACGGGGAAGGGTTTTCCCTATGCAATGCAGAAAAGAAGGACTTCACATGTCCAAGAAGGGAGATCGTTACCCTTGTCGATCTCTTGGGAGCCATCGAAAACTAGCCGGTGAGAAAGAACCGCAGCAGCTTTGCCTTCACAACGCCGGCTTCGGATCACGAATCGGACCACGGGAACTCCGCCGGTGGCTTGAGCTCCTCCTCCTTCTTCTTCCTCCTCTCCCTTTCTCTCTTCCTTAACCAAATGAAGAATGAAGTCTTCATCAGCCTTCACGGATTAAATCCAGCCAGGAAATCACCTGAGCCCTTGGATCCAAAGAGAGAAATCTGAACGGCCACGATTTGCCCTAAAACTCATTTTTTTGGCTGACACGGCCTGTGACACACCTGTGTCACAGGCCGTGTACCCTTAAGCGGCACACGCGGTATTCGTACCGACTGAGATTTACTAGAACACGGGAATCGACACGCCCGTGTCGAACCTGACACGCCCGTGTCATTCCTGAGACACGCCCGTGTCACCCCTGCCTCATCGAGCTGCAAGCAATACACGGGTAGGCACACGGCATCGGACACGCCCGTGTCCAACCTGACACGCCCGTGTTCAAGGCTTGGTTCAAGGCCGCGTAACTTTCTGACTCAAAACGCATTTTATTTGCGTGACACGCCCTGGGACACACTCGTGTCCCAGGCCGTGTACCCCTGACACGCCCTGGGACACGCCCGTGTCCCAGGCCGTGTAACATGACCTGCACCTCAAAACCAATTTTGAGTCTTTTTGGGGTGTTACATCGTTGGCTGATACTCAACGTACTCAACGCCAGGTAAATTGGCTAAGGGAAATTCGTCGAGAATGCTCAACGATTCTCGCCGATTGTCGAGTATCGCCGACTGATACTCAACGCACTCAATGCCAGGATTTCAGTTAAATTGACTAAGGGAAATTCGTCGAGAATGCTCAACAATTCTCGTCGATCGTCGAGAATGACAGGTCATTCCCGTCGAATTTGACTTATGTGTTTTCTTTGCCTAGGCAGATTCACCGCCTTGTACAGGCAGACCGAATCGGATTTCGGTATTCGCGCTGGATGGTTCCTTGGACCGGGTCACTTCAATATGACCCATTATGGGCGGTCCAATGAGGCGTTGATACGTGGAGGAGGTGATTAAACCTAATACATCAGTCTATAAAAAGGGAATTAAAAGCCGAACCCTAGCCTTGCGCCGACCGACCTTACCGTCATCGTGGATCTCGTGAAACCGACAAAAGCAGGCGGAGCTTTTGGAGGAGGCCTTCTCTCTCTCCTTCCTTTGCCGTGAAGAACAACCGCACCAAGCGAGAGATGCCGCAAAGGAGAACGACTAGATCCATGGCCGGGAATGTTTGTACCGCTGGAAACGAGGTGAGCTTCCTCCCCTCTCCCTTGGTGCTAGATCTATAGATATATTCTAGGAGAGATATCGACTCCATAGAGTCTTGATGGTGAGGAGGAGATTTCCTAGGAAAGCCATGCCTAGTTTTGTTTTCCAGGCTTTAGCCCCCTCCAACCTCTTCATCCTTCAAGGTGAAGATGAGAGAAGGTTTTGTGGAGAAATATGGCTTTGTGAGGGTGAATAAGGGTGGACGATTTTCTGGAGGAGATTTTGGGAGTTTGGTGTAAGGAGGAAGATGAACGGATGCCGTTCATCTCGCCTTAAGATGCGTGCAGAAATCTGTTTTCTGCACGCAGCGACCTTCGTGGCCAATTTCGGGGGTGTTCTGATCATATCTGGGTTTTCGACTAAACACAAAAGTCGTAGCCCTCGAAATTATCTTTCCAACGAGTGGTTGCACTTTCCCAGGTGATACTTGTAGCCACCGGAAAGTCTGTTCGAATCTGCTGCGGTTGGGGGAAATTTCACCTAGGAAATTCGTACCCTGTACGCAGCAGGCTTCGAGTGGATTTCTGGTGTGATGCGATCAAATCTGGGCTTTCTACTAAACACGAAAGTTGTAGCCCACGAAATTATCTTTCTAATGAGTGGTTACACGCACTCGTCGGATCTCTGTAGCCTCGGGAATCCTTGGTCGAAGTGGTTGCCCGGGTTAAGGCTGCACCTAAATTATGGGCTTGTGTAACGTGGAGTGCGATGTGGTGGAGTTTAATGTTGTGGTCCAACTCGAGGCTTGTGTGGACTCTTTTGATGTAGGGTTATGAATCTAAATTCATATAACGAGTTGTGGACAAGTTTAATTGAAGGAAGGAACCTGATATAATTGGGTATATATAATCGGGCAAAAGTATAAATGATTTAACCATGGCCATGATACACATTGAATGGATAAAAAGGGAATTAGTAATCCAATGATTAGAGTGTCATCTCCCTACGGGTAGCATTGTGGAAGTAACAAGTGCGGTGTTGACTGTCACTAGTTGGAATGAGATTGAGATGAGTAAAGTTGGGCGGTTGGGCTTGGCCCTCGGTGTTTATGTCCCGAGGCTCCTTCTGCATTTGATGGATGGTTGGGCTTGGTCCTCGGTGTTCATGTCCCGAGGCTCCTTCCATGCCACGATATTGTGAAATTGTATATGAGGTGAGTCGACACACGGTGTCGTAATCCCGGGTCAAGGATAGTGTGGCAGGTCTACGTGCTCGCCAATCGTCACACCGATGGGAGTCGACAGCTAGACCTTGGGCAGTTGGGCTTGGTCCTCGGTGTTCATGTCCCGAGGCTCCTTCCATGCTAAGTGAACGGTTGGGCTTGGTCCTCGTGCTCATTTCCGAAGCTTCTTCCGTGTCATGCATATGCTAGTTAGGGGCTAGGATCTTGGTGCTCATTTACCTAGTAGAACCCGCTGAGCCGTAGTATGCATGTGAGCTCCGCTGTTGTGTTCTTAGCGTTGAGGCATACGGAGGCCTAGGCCAAGTAGTGTGGATACTAGCCTAGTAGTGGAGATGCCCGCTCTACTGTCACCGTTTGGCCACGGCGGATGACGCCTGAGAGGTTAGCTACCTGCTCGAATAGTGGGAACTATAAGTCTGTATCGACATAGCAGTTGCATGCGCATGATCATGGGTGTGTCATTGCATTGCATTCATAGCATTACACTTCATTGCATACTTAAGACCCTCATCGTATAAGTTTGTATGGGCACTCCTATACGATGAGTTACTTATTGTTGAACGACCCTCATTTTATATTCTTGTATGGGCATCCATATAAGTTGAGTTACTTACTTTTGTAGCTATATACTCTTTTGCTGCTGTAGATAGTAGATTTGTAAACTTAGAGCTTTTTTATTATACACTACTGCTGTTGCTGTTTATGATAAGTATACTCACTTCACCTGTTGTATTTCTGTTATTTATATATTGTACCTATTCCCTTCTCCGCCCGGTGCCGAGGAGTCGCCGGGGGAGTGGATGCGAAGCCACTTAGTCTTTATGACTAACGGTTGCTACGTCCTCCTTTTTAGGAGGAAACCCCGCAGGTGGAGTAGCAGGCTATACAGCCGGACAGCCAGCCCAGGACGACAGGGCCTGAAGTGACGGTACCCTCGCTACCGTCAGTAACAGATGTGAGTGAGAGAGATTTTATTGTAGCCCTTCGAGGCAAATATATTCACGTACTCTGATTATGTAGAAGCTTGTTAGCTTCTCTTTTGTGATGTTTATGGATATATGCTTAGTGTGGATTGACTTTCTTATATAATTATGGTTGGGTTGGCAATTATGTGTTGATATTGGTTGTTGCCGGCAGAATAGGCGTCTTGTGGTACAGGCTAGCCCGTGTGCTAGTGTTATCACAAGGCGGCTATTCTGGGCATAAGACCCCTCTCGTGCCGTGTCTTGTGTTCCGGGAGGGGGGTCTTACACCACTTTTGATTCACAATTTTTCTTTCAAAGTAATGGAAGATGGCATCAATACAGTTCTGGTTGAAGAGAACTTTTACATTTCCCTAACTTATCCTTTTATACCCCTTAAGTTTCGTCAACAGTCTTAGGAAATGTGTTGTGAATGTTATGGACAAGAATATAATACTTTGTCCATCCTTTATGCGCCTTTGACAATTTTGAATCCCGTCAGACTGTACGGGCTCAATGCCAACATTTATTCCTGTCATCACGATATCGTTGAGTAGAATCTTCATTCTTAATGGTATAAACCTTGACAATGAGAACTGATCCTTTCTACATATTCTCCATGATATCAACTTGATTTTTTTCCACGATCTCAATGGTATAGAGGAGAACCCTATACTAATTAAATAAGCATATAGAGGAGAACCCTTAATAACTCTTTCTTTTAGAGATTGTCTTTCCAAATGTTTGATCCATTATTTTTAAGGATAAACACTATCAATGTTTTTCAATACTTTTCCATAACTTATCCAAGCAATGATGATGATTGTTTGATACTCATCACTCAAATATTCAAAATCAAGATCTTCTGCCTGCTCAGCTCTCTTCTATGTCATTAAATCTTCATACAACATGAGACCTTCACTCTTCCTTCTCTCTAATAGTTGAGAATCATGAGTTATCCTTTCCTAAGCTATGAAATCAAAGTCAAGAAGGGTTTCTTACCTCCAGTAGAGTTAAGTGAAGAGTAGTTCTGATTCCTTATCGAATCCATAGAGCATACTTTGTATTAATATTCTCCCCCTTTCTGGCTTCTTCTAATATTTTGCAATCCAGATGAGAGGTATTGGCCTCAAATCTGTTAGATAACATCTAAAATAGATACTCATTGTCTTCAAAAAGAACATCTCTTGATTCCTCAGCTAATTACATAGCTTGAATTTTAGTTGAATACATATAGTACACAATTTGGTCCACAACTTCTCTGATTACCTCATCTATGTGGCTAATATAATTCTTTATATTAGTAATGTCTTGTGTAGGTAGCCTCATGTTTTGATCCATTGAGGTTGGGATTTTCATATTCTAGTGCACAGTGATAGCAGCTTTATCCAACCATTCAGTGATCTATGCATTTGAATGTGCAGTATTTCCTTTTAGAGAATTTAAATCATCTATTATCTCAGCTTTAACTTTATGAACCTCTGATAGGATTTTAGCTCTCATATTCTTAACTAACTCATCAATATAAGACTTCAAAGTTGAAGCTTGCTCATCAAGTAGAGCTTTTATTTAAGTGAGGTTGGAACTATCTGATGTACTTGTTGATGGTTGAGGATGAGTAACTTGAGGTGTTTCCTCAGCATCAACTTGGATAAGGCTTATCTCAAGGTCCTCTTGACCTGCTAACACAGTATGAGTAGCTGTCTCAGCCTCTAGGGAATTGGGGAAACTTTCTCCCAGAGTAGGGACCTTAGATTGAGGCAGCAATAAACTTGATCATAATTCCCACTTAAGAATTCATCCAAAGAATTAATTTCCTCTACTTCATCCAACTATGCGTTAACTAGGGCACTAGAATTCTCTAAAACAACCAGCGACCTCTGAATAATAGTAACTGCTTTCAGGGGTGAGCTTGTACTAGCTTTATCAAGATTTACTTGAATGTTGATGTCCTGAAGATTTTCTTCATCTCCACTAGAAGGTGACAAGTTGTAACACCCCCTCCCGAAACACAAGACACGACCGAGGGGAGTCTTATGCCCAGGATATCTACCTCACGGTAGCGTCAGCACACAACTGACCTGTACTATAAGACGGCTATCATGCTGACAAAACTAATATAATCCATGCCAACTTAATATAAAGAATATAAAATAGAAGTCAAAATCCACACAAGTATATAAGTCCAAACAAGTACAATAATAATAAGAAGACAAAATGACTCTAATAATATCAGAGAAAAAAAATTTTCCCCAAGGGATGGAATATGAGTCTCTTCAAAAACTCACATCTGTAACTGACGACAATGGTTGTAACATCGTATCAGGCCCTATCAACCTAGCCTGGCTGCCCTCCTGCACAACCTGCGGCTACTGCTCTATCTGTTAAGTTTCCTCCTAAAATGGAAGATGTAGCAACCGTCAGTCATAAAGACTAAGTGGCTATCACATCCGCTCTCTCGGCGACTCTTAGGCAAAGAGCGGAGAAAAGAAGAGGGTATAATATATAAGCAGTAGTATAAGCAGGTAGAAAATCTATATATCATGAGTAGTAATAGTAGCAATGCATATCATTATTATAAACATTCTATTCTAGCAGTTCTACTCAAATCTTAACAATCCATTAAGCATATAAATCTACAATAGGAAAGTAACTTAACTTATAAAAATGCCCATATAGATTTATAAGTTAAGGATCGACTTTACAGAAAAGTAACTTATCATATAAGAGGGCCCATACAAACTTATATGATAAGTATCTTAAGTGGTATAATGTAATGTTATGAATGCAATATGATGACTCGCCTATGCTCACACATACGCACACTGCTATGTCAACATTGATTGTAGTTCCCACTTTTCAAGCAAGTAGCTAACCTCTCAGGCGTAATCTGTTGTGGCCAGAAGGTGATAGTACAACGGGCATCTCCACTACTAGGAAGGTCTCCACACTACGTGGCTTAGGCCTCCATATGCCTCAATGCTAATAATATAACAGTGGAGCTCTATGCGTACTATGGCTCAGAGGGGTCTTGGGTAGATGTGCACAGAGAACACACCCCAAACTGGCCTATTGTGTGGCACGGAAGGAGCCTATGGAAGCATATCACCATAGGGCCAAGCCCAACTGTCCACTTTGCATGGAAGAAGCCCTGAGAATGAGCATAGAGGACAAAGCCCAACCGCCCAAGGTCTATCTGTCAACTCCTGTATTGCCCCTGATTTTTCGATGTTTATTTTAATTCCTATAGTGGCGTATTTTTGACATCAGGGGGTTACTTTGACACGTAGTTGACGGGTACTGTTGCTAGAGAGTGACTTTTGCTTATTTGGTATCAGAGGTTTTGGCTTAGAATATTAACATAGCTAATTTTTAGTGTGTTTTTTTTAGATTTCCCTTGCGAGACGGGTTTGTTTTGGAACTCGGTGAAGTCTTTTTTAGGATATTCAGTGTTTGGGACTTCATGGAGTTATTACCCAAGTTTTATGTGTTGGATTTTGATTTCGACTTCGCGGTTGGATTCGTAGCATCAATATTTAGCTTCGGTGAAAATTTCGTGGAAATCCGAGATGATTTGGAATTTCTGGTCATTTGGACGTTTATTGTAGTAATAATATATTAAATTATTTATATATTATAAGTATAAATACCCTTACGATATGACGGAAACCCTATTCATCATCTTATACCCCATCGGGCTGATCCGTGGAAGATGGAAAATGACAGACTTTGGAAGCTTTTGGTCATCGATTGTAAGATCTCCGGTGAACGTAATCTTCGTCGGAGGATAGATTAGGATAGCTCTCGCCGAGATCTATGTTTGTACGGTGAGTTTTTTTGTTTTCTGGAATTTTTGGGCATTAGGGAATTCATTTTTGACCATTATTTGTCCTGAAAAGTTTAAGGAATCATTGCCTCGGTGTTCTTGCGACCAGGTCCTTGAGGAGGAGTGCTTGCGTGGCTGTATTTCGGGCGATTTAAAGAAAGTGGTGATTTATTCCCCATGCTATGACTTCCTTTGTGTGTTTCCCATTGCTTTTCTTCCCTCCTTTACATTAAGGAGTAGTGTAGGGTTCAGACAAGGCCGATCTGCTGCGTAGTATTGGATTTCCGTTTAAGGGCCATCCGCCAATGAGAGCGTAGTTAGCCTAATTGAATTTCGTTATATATGACTGATAGTCTAGGTTAACCTGTCGAGTATATGATTGTTAGTCTAGGTTAACCGTCGAGTATATGACTATTAGTCTAAGTTAGAATTCATCGTATATGATAGTTAGCTTAAGTTTAAATTCGTCGTATATGCTAGAATAGAATTCATCAAGTATGGGTTTTAGACTAAGTCAAATCGTCGAATAGGCTAGGCATTGAGTTAAGTCATATTTATTGAGTATCAGAATTGGCGTTTAGTGAATTTGGCTTGGCATTGAGAGTGTTGAGTGATCTGCGAGTCTAAGTCAGATTCATCGAGTATCAGCCTTGGCGTTAAGTGAATTTGACTTGGCGTTGAGAACGTCGAGTGATCTGTGAGTTTAACTCAGATTCGTCGAGTATCAGTCTTTGCATTGAGTGATTTGGTCTTGGCATCGAGAGTGTCGAGTGCTAGTGAGTCTAAGTCAAAATCATCGAGTATTGTTAGTTTCGCGTCGAGAGCATCGAGTGAACGAAATGGCGTTGTGTGCTTTGAGTGTTACTATCTTTGGCATCGAGTGCGCTTAGTGAACTCAGCTAGACATTTAGTGAAGGAATTGAGTGAAGTAAAATCATGGAGTGATTTCCAGGAATCGAGTGAGACTGCTTTGGCGTCAAGTATACTCGATAAATTTCTCGTGGACATAGGTAATTTCATCGATTCGTCGAGTATCAAGGTTATGTTAGCCGAATCATTGACTTTCGTTAAGTTAGTTAATTTTGCTAAGTATAATTTGTCAGGTCTCTATTGTATTCATCGAGTATACTCGACGAATAAGTATGGACTTAGTATTTCCTCGCCGAATTGAGCCAATTCGTCGAGTATGGTCCTTAGGGTGAATTTCAGAATTTTTTTCTTCCTTCTTATCATTGGAGACCCGGTGTTTTGGTTGGGGTTTTATAATTGTTTATGGATGTTTATGTGTGCCCCAAGGTTGGCAGTGGTTAAAGGACCACCAATCTAGTGTCGGCTCGTGAATCATTGCACTTGGTGGGTTTTTTTGGTGTTTTCTCTTGGACTGTTGGGTTGTGCTGGACATTGTGGACACCACCACAATGCCTTTTTGATTTTTTTGACCTGTTGGGTTGCGTTGGACATTGTTGCCACCACCACAGTGCCTTTTTGAGAAGTTTGGACTGTTGGGCTGTGTTGGACATTGTGGCCACCACATCAGTGCCTTTTTGAGAAGTTTGGGTCTGTTAGTTCGTGTTGGACATTGTGGCTACCGACTCAGATCCGTTTTTACCTGTGTTAATGATTCACATGTTTAGAGTAGTTCATTCTCTTCATTCTTATAATTTAGACATATCTCTTTATGCTTACTATTACAGATATTCTTGAAGCATGGATTCGTTTCACACTTCGTGCAATTTCCTTACTCTTGGACTTTATAAGTTAAATTTTTTTTATTGTTTTATTTCTCATCTGTTGTGGTTTGCCAACCTTTACTATTTAGGGTTGCTAACCCTTAAACTCCTTTGCTTTAATCTACTGATAATATTTTTACCATTTGTATTTTCTTGGTGAGGTATTCTTTTCTTTTGAATGCCTCAGGTTTGGAGCAGTAGCCGGTTGAGCGGCTAGGGTTGGTTGTGACTAGTGTTCTAAGCTATTGTAATCGTATTTTTCTCACCATCGTGAGGTAGTTTTGTTGTTTGTTTTTTATTTCAAACATACATGTCCTTTCGTGGGTTCGTGTCTGGTTGTTGATGCCTACTGGAGATATTTTTGTAGAAAGTTAAGTACTTACTAGCTACTAAGTATATTTTTGAATGAATTATAGGTTTTTCTTGCTCTCTGGGATTGTTTTGTGCTAGGATTTCATGTTAGTTATTTTTAAAAAAGTTTTAAAAATATCATTTTGACTATCTCATTCAAAGCATTGTTTTAAACCAAAGTCACTATATTTTATCTAACGTAAAAGCTATTTCTATACTTATAATAAACCTATTGGTATGCATATCATGAGTTGTCCTGTTTGGAAGTTTATGTTCATATAGGATGTTAATCTATATAAATAAAGTATTTTTCGCAGCATATATTCATATTTTCACTTGTGGACAAGTTGATCCACTGAGCCGAGGGATACGGCCATCAAAAATTAACTTAAATTACAGTTTTCTTCATATAAAACTTGAGGATTTCATAAAAAGTGTTAGGTTCGAGTTCTTGCCTGAGCGCCTACAGTTATCCCCTATACAGCGTGGCATCATGACACATGTTTTCTCTTACTCTGATATATATTTAAATGCAGAGAAAATACAGGTTATGACAGTTGGTATGAGAGGGATAGGTTGTTTGATAATTAGTCGAATGACTATCTTTGGTTAGTTTTTGATTGTCTTGTTCCATTTCATACACACACTGATGTGTCATCAGTATGTCTTGGCTAAAGCATGAACAGTACACTCATAAGTACGAAAAGAAGTATACATGGCATATTTTGTAGTATGGGATACATAATATGTGTTTGTATATGGATCCTCATAAGAAGCAACATGTGCCTATTATATAGTATAAGATGCATAACAATCATCACATAAATGCACATTAGATTTTTATTTTCATTACATGCGATATTTTGTAGAATGGGATGCATTATATTTTATGTGTACACCGCTCATGGCATGCATTAAGGCCTTTAGTAGAATGCATAAGACAACATACATGACATAACATAGCATTAGCATACGTGCCAAGCTAAAGATCTACCTGATGACATACGTACACACATGGTTTTAAGAAAAAAGAATAAGAATTCATGCATTTATGGTTTATGCACATGAGTCAATAGGATGACGATATATCATCCTAATTTAAGCAAGATATCTTTAATCGAAAGCCCAGAGCAAGTTAGCAACATGAGCATGTTTCTAAACATGTATGGTCTGAACTAAGTTGTGTAGTTCTAGAGGTTAAGCTACATTTTTATTGGTTTTATTTTGTAATATTAGGATGCCATCTAATCGTGTTGCGACAAGTTCAACTCACCAGGATGAGGGTGAGTCGTCTAGTGCGTAGAGTGAGGCTGTGATTGAGGGACTGCAGCAGAGCAATGAGGCTCTGTCTAGGTAGATGGTTGATATTCAATCACAGATCCAGGTGCTATTAACTATTTTTTAAGGACAACAACATAGAGTGTAGGACCCTATTGTGGGTCAAGCCGTTCTAGTTCCTCCTGCTCCTTTGGTGCCTCTAGTTTTGCTGCCACAAGAAATGAATTTTATCTCGCAATTTTAGCGATTAGGACCTCTTACATATGACAGCAGAGCTAATTTTATGTCTTTGGATGATTGGATTATCGTGATCGAGGAGATGTTCTCGTATTCAGGAATTTCTATGGACCAGAGAGTGATGGTTGCCATTTATCAGCTTAAGGGTCTTGCAAAGAGCTGGTGGTTAAGAGAAAAAAAAAACCTCACTGATAGATGTTTGTTTGGATCGTTTAAGGAGTTACTGCTTAGGAAGTTTTTACCATCGGTCAAGCAAGACTTTTTAATGAACAAATTCCTGCATCTGAAGCAAAGATAACTCAAGGTCAGTGAGTATGAGGTAGAGTTCAACATGTTGAGCCAGTTTGCCCCAGATTTAGTAGATTCTGAAGCTAGTAGAGTCAAGAGATTTCTAGGTGGTTTTAGGAGTGACATCCAGTAGCTGTCTAGCGCTTATAAATCTTAATACTATACTGAGGCAGTAGAAGCTGCCCTAAAAGTCAAGCTATCGATAATGCCAAGAATCGAGGCATGCAAATGAGAAAAGACAAGAAAAGGTCAGATGACGGTAAGAGCTATCAGGAATTTTTTCCAACTTCGAAGAAAAGAAGTAAGGAGGTGTGCAGTTTATACGTCCAGTCGGGCCATCCGTTTGAAAGGGGTTTCAAGAGGTTGGAATTTCAAAAGCATTAGCATGTGCATGCAATTCAGAGTGCTACCAAAGGAGATTTGTTTTATGCCTTGTGTAAGAAAAAGGGGCATGATGTTGTCGATAGTTGGAGTAAGGAGAAGGTATGCTTCCATTGCGAACAGGAAGGGCATTTTAAGTCCAGTTACCCGTGGTCTTAGCCCCTGCTACAGCTTATTCCACTTCAAGCGTTACCGCTGCCGCAACTTTTGGTTAAAGGGAAGCACAAGTTAAATATGGTGACTTTGGAAGAAGTGCAGACGTCTACCCAAGTGATCTCAGGTTATATTCTAATCTTGTTCTAGCTTTTATCTCATAGCTATAGTTTCGATGTTTATTCATCTAGTTACGTATGCGATTTTAGAGAGAAGTTTAAGGTAAAGAACCGTTGGGCACGCGTTCTTTTTGATTCTGGTGCTACCCACTCGTTCGTGGCTAGAAATTTAATAGAGCATCATTGTCTGAATCTCGATCTAGTTTGCGATTCGTTTCGAGTTAAGTTCCTTCAAGTGATTCGGTGGTGTCGGACCAAGGTATCCAGAGTTGTCAGATCCTTTTAGGTGATTTCCTAGCTTTTGCTGATTTGAATGTGTTAGACTTGGAGGACATCGATGTGATCTTAGGCATGGACTGGTTGTCTAGATATGATGCGGTTATCTCATACAAGGTTAAGCATTTTGACTTTAAGATGGAAAACGGCCACGCTAGGTGTGTTTTTGTTTTTTCGCGCCAAGATTCCCCGATTATTTCTGTAGTATATGCTCGGACACATTTGAATTCCGTTTGTTTTGCTTGTTTTGTTTCTGTTTTCTAAACCATTAGTAGTTTGCCGCATGTCGAGGATGTTCCTGTGGTGCGAGAGATTCCTGATGTCTTCCCAACTAGTCTTCCTAGTCTTCCACCTGAGATGGATATGAAGTGTGTTATAGATTTGGAGTCGGATACTCGCCCTATCTCTAAAGCACCGTACCGTATGGCCCTGCGTGTGCTAGAAGAGTTGTGTATCCAGCAGGATGTGTTATTGTGGTGTTGATTCATTAGGACAAGTTCTTTTCCTTGGGGTGCTCCCGTATTGTTTATAAAGAAGAAGGATGGATCTATGAGGCTGTACATCGATTATAGGGAACTGAATAAGGTAATTATTTAGAACAGGTATCCCTTGGTATGAATAGATGATTTGTTTGATTAGTTGCAAGGTAGTACAGTGTTTTCTAAGATAGACCTTCGTTCAGGATACCATCAGTTGAGAATCCGTGAGTTGGATGTTCCGCAGACTGATTTCCATTCTCGGCATGGACATTTTGAGTTCTTGGTAATGTCTTTGGTTTTACGAATGCACCCTCTTCCTTCATGGACATGATGAACAGAGTGTTCAAAGATTTTCTGGACCATTTCATGGTCGTATTTATTGATGATGTCCTTGTTTATTCCCGGAGTGCCAAGGAGCATGCCTCGCACTTGCGGCTGGTTCTATCAGCTTTAAGAGAGCATAAGTTGTATGCAAAGTTGAGTAAGTGGGAGTTTTGGCTGCCTCAGGTTTCCTTTTTTGGGTCATGTTGTGAAAAAGGACGGAATTTCTGTTGACCCAGAAAAGATAGCTTCCGTAATGGATTGGAAACGACCTACCATACCCAAAGAGATAAGAAGTTTCCTAGGGTTGGCAGGCTATTATAGAAGATTTGTGGAAGGATTTTCTATGTTGTCTATGTCGCTGACAAAGCTTACGCAGAAGAACACAACTTTCGTTTTGATCGATAGTGTGATGAAACCTTTTAGGAATTGAAAAAGAGATTGTGCACTGCTCTAGTGTTGACTTTGCCTTCCGAGGGATTAGAGTATGCTGTTTATGTGGATGAATCGCACGTCAGGCTTGGATGTGTCTTAATGCAGGAAGGTGAGGTAATTGTGTATAGGTCGAGCAAATTAAAGATACATGAAAGGAACTACCCTACTCAAGATTTGGAGTTTGCGGTAGTGATTTATGCCTTGAAGTTATGGAGACATTTGTTGTATGGTGCATTGTGTAAGATTTAGACGGACCATAAGTGTTTGAAGTACGTATTCACTCAGAAGGAATTAAATTTGCGCTAGCGTAGATGGTTAGAATATGTCATGGATTACGATGTAGAGATTAAATATCATTTGGGCAAAGCTATTATGATAGCTGATTCCTTGAGTAGAAAGACCACACAGATCTTTGGGCTTTCGTTGGAATCCTTCGTAGAAGATTTTCTATTAATGGATATCTTGGTCAGAAGTAGCAACTTGCTAAGTAGTTTGGAAGTAGCAGAACCTTCATGGATTACGCTTACAAGGCTACATCAAAAGGACGATCCTTATTTGCCGCACCTTCGCAGCAGAACTGAGAAAGGAGAATTACTAGACTTTTCTATTGATGATGAGGGTACTTTGAAGTACCGCAGTATATATTTTATCCACACTATTGAGAATATTATAGCTAAGTTGTGCAGTGAGGAGCATGGTTCTAGTGTTGCCTACCACCATGGTTCTACTAAGATGTATAGAGATCTGAAGCAAATCGTTCAGTGGTATGGAATCAAGAATGATATAGCCAAGTTTGTGTATAATTGTTTTACTTGTAAGAGAGTTAAAGCAGATCATAGAAGGCTTGGTGGCAGGTTGACACCTTTGGATATTCCAAGTTGGAAGTGGGAGAGTATTTCTATGGACTTTATTACTGATTTACCAAGATCTCCCCGAGGACATGATTCTGTGTGGGTCATAGTTGATAGATTGATGAGGTGTGCTCACTTCGTGCCATTCAAGATTGATTACTCCATGGAGAAAATAATAGAGTTATATTTGGATGAGGTCATAAGACTACATGGAGTACCTATTAGTATTATGTCAGATCCAGATTCCAGGTTTACATCTCATTTTTGGAAAAGTTTACAGGAAGAGTTGGGTACCGAACTCAGATATTCAACTACTAACAATCTACAGACCAATGGTAAGAAAGAGAGAGTAAATCAGATTGTTGAAGATATGATAAGATGTTACATTTTGGACCATGGGGAGCGTGAGACGAGCGGTTGAGATTGAAGTAATTTGCCTACAATAATAGTTATCAGGTGACCTTGTAGGTGGCCCCACTTGAAGCTTTGTATGGGAGACATTGCAGAACTCCCTTGTTTTGGGCCGAAGTTGGTGAAGGAACGTTGTTGTGTCCAGAAGCCTTAGAAGAGATGAATAATTCTGTGATGCATATTCGAGATAAACTTCGTATAACTCAGGAGTGTTATGAGAAGTACGCTAATTGGCGAAGGATTGAGTTGGAATTTGCAGATGGGGACAAGGTTTTTCTCAAGGTTTCTCCGATGTTTGGAGTTAAGAGGTTTGGAAGGAACCGCAAGTTGGATCCAAGGTATGTAGGACCTTTCCAAGTTATTGAACACGTCGGAGTGTCAGCTTATAGGCTCAATTTGCCCACAAAATTTCCATTGTGTGCACAATGTATTTCATGTGAGCCAGTTGCGAAAATGTGTGCTTAGTTACCAGCATGTTCTCGATTCATTGCCCCAGTTGCAGTGTAATACCCCTATCCGTCAAATAGCATATAACAGTAGGTCTAAACAGGGCCCGACGCCATATACCATGGACAGACCGGTGGGTTACTAGATGAAACCATACAACCAATACACACATCCTATACAGAGCATCTAGCGGAAGCTATTTATTAAGTTGTAAGAGAAAGACCCTAGCACAAGCACGAATGTCCACTAATAAACCCATAAGGAATGAACTATAAATACACAAAAGTACTAACCTTACAATAGTTCACTTGAATAAAATCGTGTTTTACAAACTTTGGCTCGCAGGCCGGCCACACATGAACTAATAAAGTAAACACACAAGGCCTTCATAAGCCGGCTCAGCATCCTGGGCTTTGGCCTGCTATTTCCCGCTCGGCTACGCAACACCTGTAAGCACAAATCACCGCAATGGTGGTAAACAAGAATAACGGTCAGCTAAAGCTGACCAAATTATAACGATTCTGCCCCCAAACCGGGTCGGCAAAGCTTCTTCCCTGAATTTGTTAGCAAAATAAACAACATAGCTAATAAACATCACATCACGGGTGCACAGACACATGTTCGTACACCCCGTGCTCTCAAGGAACTTACTCGGCAAAGCCAGTCCGAACCCAGTCGGATCCTTGACTCCACCACCACCCTAGGGCGGAAAACCTCGTGAGCATTTGGTCCTTTTATCCATTGCCTAGACTCGATCTCCAAATCATCGGTAAGTGCCACGTAGCTTTAGGTCTCTTTAACTGAAATAGATGGAGCGGGTAGGGTTCCACAAGCCCGTTGCTCACCCCGCCATGGCCATTTGGCCGTTGATGCGGGCCAAGCATCCCCCAGTCCCAACTACCGATAAAACATGGTACATAGCCCCGCTATGTACCTCGCTTGCTCCCAGAACACCAAAATGGCAGAACTTCGCTTCCGACCAGATTTCTGGGTGTGCCTTGGGATTAATCCCCAAGGATCCCTGCTGCAATCTACCACGTAGAAACCCGAAAATAACAAAAGGGCACGGAGTCTTATCTGGCTATCAATGCATAGTAAATCATCACCGATCCAGACTAACATGTCCGGGTAGGCTTTATACACCATGCCTATGTCCGTTTGGATTTTGGACTCTACATGCAAACAAGGGGGAATCTACATATCTACCCCAAGGAACACCGCAACTCACCACACACTCACGGGAGAGGGTTTTCCCTATGCAAATGAAGAAGATCTTCACATGCTCAAGATGAGAATCGTTACCCTAGCGCTTCTTCTCGGCACCATGGAAAACTACGCGGATGAAAAGCACCGCGATGATCATGCCTCTGCAGATCTGGCTCGGTTTGTGATTTGGCGCTCCGAATCTCCTCCAGCGACCAGATCTTTCTTCCTTCTTCCTCCTTGCTCTCACTTCTCTCTAGAAGTTAGTAAGAGATTGAACCCAAAAGAAATGAGGTTTTAAACACTCTATCCCAGCCTTAACCCTAGCATGGAGAGATTTGAGTCGTTAGTTCAAAAAATAAGAAAACGAACGGCTGCGATTTGTCACGAAAATAAACTTCCTAGGCCTAAAACGGCTTGGGACACGCTCGTGTCCAAGGTCGTGGCAATCATTCGCCATCGAAACTGTCACGTCCCAAAAAGAACATCGGCACTCGACACGCCCGTGTCTGACATGACACGCTCGTGTTATCCAGTACACGCCCGTGTAGCTGGGCGTGTTCCTCCATCGACCCAGGTCCAAAACATCCAGAGCATGATACGGTCATGTGACAGGCCCGTGTTACATGTCGTGTGCTAGACATGCCCTGGGACCCGCCTGTGTTCCAGGCTGTGTAGCTGCCTTAGCACAACTCGCCAAATGACCCAAGCAGGACACGGGTATTTGACATGTCCGTGTCGAATTTGACACGCCCGTGTCGGACCCAAACACGCCTGGGCTCAGGCCGTGCCTCCTCACTCAACGATCGTTGAGTGAAATTCTTTGAGTGCCTGACACGCCCTGGGACACACCCGTGTCCCAGACCCTGTTCACTGCTTCGCCGATCGTTCACTGCAATTTCATCGATCACGCGACCATTCCTGAACCCGAGCATGACACGCCCTGGGACACGCCTGTGTCCCAGGCCGTGTCACCTCTACCAAATCCAAAATTTGGCACAAAAAATCACATATCACTCTTTTGAGTTTCAGGGCATTACAACTCTCTCCCTCTTAAAAGAATTTTTTCCATGAAATTAAAAAAGGAAAGATACACAAAACCAAAAGCAGTACCTGAGTGAAATAACTCTGGGTACTCCTCCAGCATGGTCTGCTCCCGTTCCTAAGAGAGCTCCTCTTGACCGCAATTGTCCCAACAAACCTTGACCATTCTGATCTCCTTATTACGAAGTCACTTGACTTAAGAGTCCTCAATGCAAATGGGATTGATACTAGTTGTCAACCCTTCGTCCACCGGTACTTGATCAACTGCGATCACCTGCGAAGGCTCTAGCACCGCATTCCGCAACACTTAAATGTGGAATATGTCGTGTAGACCACATAACTCCACTGACAGCTTCAGACGGTAAGCCGCTTCTCCGATCCGCTCCAGGACCTAAAATGGTCCAAGGTACCTCGGGCTCATCTTCTTCAAGCATCGTACCCGTAAAACACCCATGAACGACTTTATCTTCAGATACACCCAATCGCCAACCGCGAACTCCACGTTCCGGTGCTTGGAATTGTAGTATTTATCTTGTCTATCCTAAGAGATTAGCAAACGCTCCCGAATGGTTCGCACCAATGAAGTAGCATTTTCCACCTCTTACTTTATGTACAACCTTGCCTCACTCGTTTCTAGCCACGACAACGGCGTGCGACACTTTCTACCATATAAGGCCTCAAAGGGCGCCATTGGTATGCTCGCTTGGTAGTTATTGTTGTACGCAAACTCCACCAAATATAGATGGTCTTCCCACTACTTTCCGAAGTCCAGAACACACATGCGAAGCATGTCCTCAATTGTCCCGTTGACCATCTTGGTCTGCCCATCCATCTGCGGATGAAAGGCTGTGCTGAACTTCAACTTAGTCCCCAGCATTTGCTGCACCATCCTATAGTCATTGGATGTAAAATGCCCTTCTCTATCGCTCAAGATGTTGCGGGGCACACCGTGTAGTCTGAATATGTTATCCACATACAGCTTCGCCTGTTTCCCCACTAAATTATCCTTCCTATGCGGAATGAAGTGCGACACCTTTGTTAACCGGTCTACGATCACCCAAATGGCGTTGTTTCCCTTCTGCGACCTTGGCAAGCCATGCACAAAGTCCATCAAAATGTCATCGAACTTACACTCCAGAATAGGCAGGGATTTCAAGAATACCCCTGGCTTTTGGCACTCTGCCTTTACTAAGGCACAAGTCTGACATTTAGTCACAAACAGTGCCACATCCTTCTTGAGCCCTAGCCACAAGAATAACCTCTTTAGATCCCAGTACATCTTCGTTCTCCCTGGGTGGATTGAGTACTTGGTATGATGAGCCTCGTACATCAACTCTGCCCGTAGATTTCACACGTTTGGGATGCACAAACGATTGTCCTTACTTAGTAGCCCATATTCAACTGAAAACTAAGAATTTGACCAATCCAATGCTGCATCCATGAGCTCCTTCATGCTTCCATCCAACTCAATAGCCTGTCAAATGCGATCATGCAGGTCATACTGAACTTCCGACCAGTTCAATAACGCTTTGGCGCTTGTCTACTTGTCCACAAAATAGATCTCTAACGCCTCGAACTCTTGAATTAACCTCTCATCATGAACTGACAACCAGCTGGCTTGGACGGGAGCCCTGCGACTCAATGCATCTGCAACTGCATTGCCTTTTCGGGTACATAATGAATTTTGAACGTATAGTCCCCCAGAAACTCCATCCATCTTTGCTGCCTCATGTTCAGATCCTTTTTATCCAACAGGTACTTAAGGCTCTTGTGGTCGGTATAAATATCGATCTTTATGCCGTACAAGTAGTGCCTCCACAACTTAAGCGCAAACATCATGGCCGCCATCTCCAAGTCATGGACGGGATAATTCCTTTCGTGCACTTTCAGCCGACGTGAGCCATACGCAAAAACACTACCATGCTACAGCAGCACGCAGCCCAAACCACTGCCTGAGGTATCACTTTATAACTCAAAACCTTCGGTCCCACTCGGCAAACTTAGAATATGCGTCGTGGTCAACCGTCTCTCCATCTCCTCTAAAGCTTGTGTGTACGCAGGCGTCCAAATAACTTTTGATCTTTCCTCGTTAATACGTGAGGGGGGGGGGTAACTCTATCCGCGAGAAGTTCTCTACGAATCGCCTGTAGTAGCCGGTCAGCCCCAAAAAACTCTGTTCTTCCGCTCCCGAATGCAATACGGGCCAATCGCGTATCATAACAATCTTCACTAGATCCACTGCAACACCCACTCTACTAACTTTATGACCGAGGGACGCTACCTAGGATAACCCAAAACTCGTGTTTGGAGAACTAGGCAAAGAGATGGTTCCTCTTTAGCGCTTCCAACACCAAAAGCAGATGCTTGATGTGATCCTTTTTCTCTGCAAGTACACCAATACATCGTCGCAGAAGACGACCACAAAATGGGCTAGGTACTCCCTGAATGATCTGTTCACAAAATCCATGAACACCGATGGCGTATTTGTCAACCCAAACGGCATGACCGTGAACTCGAATTGCCCTTACATCGTGCTGAATATTGTCTTCGGGATATCACTCTCCCTTATCCTTAACTGATAATAACCAAAATTCAGATCCAATTTTGAATATACCGACGACCCGACTAACTGATCAAAAAGATCATCAATCCTTGGGATCAGGTATTTTTTCTTTTTCGTTAGCTTGTTCAACTCTTTGTAGTCGATACACAGCCGCAAGCTCCCGCCCTTCTTCTTAACAAAGAGGACAGGTGCGCTCCAAGGCGATGAGCTTGGACGCACATACCCTTGCGCCAAAAACTGGTCGAGTTGAACCTTTAGCTGCGCAATTTCCTTAGGTACCAACCTATAAGGAGAGCGTGACACAGCTTTGGCACCTGACACTAACTCAGTCGTTAAATCAATCTCTCGCTACGATGGGGATCCAGGGAGGCCATCAGGGAAACACATCAGGATATTCGAATGCACCTGAAATACTATCTAATGTAGGCTTAGGATTCTAAGCCTCCTATGGTAGCAATAACGATGCTTGTAAGTCGAACTCCTGACTCCCAAACAGTAACCTCTTTACGCCACAGACTCTCTATGCTCGCATAGAAAAACCATTTGGCAATAACATATCCAAATTGTCCTTTACCATCAAAGGAGATACTCCGATGCGCAAAACTAATCCTTCAGACAAAAGGAGTGCGAAGTTCTCGTATCGAAACTATGCCCTCGTCGGGTGACCAAAAGTCCAAAACAAAGCCTAGAACTTCCAGTCCTAAGCTATCACGCATAAGGTAACAGGTATAAGAAGTTAAATTATTGGCAATTAAACCATACCTGACATCCTAACGGTCGGCCACAAGACCTCCTGGTGGCCAAGGATGTCCACCCTTTGTTGGGCCAGAGTATATAGTGATGCGGTGGACTCCACAACCTTACCCTTCTCCTCATATGTTGCCCCCGACTTCTTCTCGAACATTGGGCATCCACTCCGACAATCCCGGGAAATGTGTCCCGGCTTTCCGCAGCTATAACATGCAACAGGGTTTGGCCTGTATTCTCTCTGGATACGCCAGAGGATGGGACTAGACCCGATCTCCTTGCCTTCTTGTTCCACCTACGGTACCCAAATTTTGAGGTTGACATTTTGAACACCGTCTCCTTTGCACTAGAGACTTCAACTACTCCTGCCATAGATTTCATTGTCTTGTTAGGACCCTTCCGAAAATCTCGGGCAAAGTGCCCTTTCTTGCCGCAAGAATGGCAATTGTAAGTAGCCTGGCTAGTAGATGATCTAGCTTCTTTTCACTGCATTCTATGGTAGGCAGTCCTTACAGGATCTAAAGGGTTTGGTACCCTATTCACTGGTATTTGATGGGTTTTCCCCAACTCTACTTCCAAAGTTCTGGCCGACTCCACCAATGCTCGGAATCCCAATAGCTTTGGTCCTAGCAGTAGGACACACAACTCGGTGCGTAGACCATTATAAAATCTATCGACTATAGACTGCTCGCTTTCCCACTCAAATCCTGGGTAGAGCCTTATCATAAGGAACGTCTGCAAATATTCATTAATTGAGTGCGCTCCCTGCAACACAATCATGTTTATCTGCTGCCCTGATGGGCCTCTAAATTCCATTTGCTCCATCACACCGCCCGGTGTTGGGGCAATCTCAGGGACAGATGGTTGCACATTTCTTCCATATTGTGTGTTGGTCACAACGAATACCGCTTCAACTACCCTTCTTATAGAATCAAAAGAAGTAGGGGTCTTAGGCACGTCGCTGGGTGTAGTACTTTTCTCAGAGAGTGTGTATTCATACTACCACGCGTCACTCCCGTACTCCTATATTTGGACAAAACCCCAATAAGAGATCGAACAAAATGCAAAAAGCAATTCTAGGAACGTGCAGGTTCCTCAAACATGTGTATTTTCATTCCTAAGTGGACATTCATGGGTTCTTTTCATGTTATAACGATGACGCACACACATGTGCTCACCACCCCTTAAGATGAATTCGTCCATGAATTCATTTAAGACCGACCGAAACCGGTAGTCTGATACCAAATTGTAACACCCCTATCCGTCAAATAGCATATAGCAGTAGGTCCTGCCGGGGCCCGACGCCATATACCACAGATAGACCGGTGGGTTACTAGATGAAACCATACAACCAATACACACGTCCTACACAGAGCATCTAGCGGAAGACAATTAATTAAGTAGCAAGAGAAAGAACCCAGCACAAGCACGAATGTACACTAACAAACCCAAAAGGAATGAAGTACAAATACACAAAAAGTACTGGCCTTATGGCCTTACAATAGTTCACTTGAATAAAATTGTGTTATACAAACTTCGGCTCATATGCCGGCCACACATGAACTAATAAAGTAAATACACAAGGACTTCGAGGGCCGGCTCAGCAACTATGGCTTCGGCCTGCTATTTGCTGCTCAACTCCGCAACACCTGCAAGCACAAATCACCGCAATGGTGGCAAAAAAGAATAATGGTCAGCTAAAACTGACAAAATTATAACGATTGCGCCCCCAAACCGGGGCGGAAAAGCTTCTTCCCTGCACTTGTTAGCAAAACAAGTAACATAGCGAAAAAACATCACATCACAAGTGCACGCACACACGGCCGTATACCCCATGCTCTCAGGGCACTTACTCGGCGAAGCTAGTCCGAACCCAGTCTGATCCTTGACTCAACCACAACCCCCAGGGTGGCAAACCTCGTGAGCATTTAGTCCGTTCAGCCATAGCATAGACTCGATCTCCAAATCATCAGTAAGTTCCACGTAGCTTTAGGACTCTTTAACCGAAACAGATGGAGCGAGTAGGGTTCCACCACTCCGTTACTCACCCTGCCATGGACATTTGGCCTTTGACGTGGGCCAAGCTTCCCCAGTCCCAACTATCGATTAAACACGGTACATAGCCCCGTTATGTCCCTGGCTGGCTCCTAGGACACCAAACCGGCAGAACTTCGCTTCCGCAAAGATTTCCGGTATTCCTTGGGGTTATTCCCCAAGGATCCATGCTACAATCTACCACAAAGAAACCCGAAAATAACAAAAGGGCACGGTGCTTCTCCGTCTATCAATGCATAACAAATCATCTCTGATCCATACCAACATGTCCGGGTAGGCTTCACACACCATGCCTATGTCCGTTTCAATTTCGGACTCTACATGCAATTAAGGGGGACTTTACATATATACCCCAAGAAACACCACAACTCACCGCACACACGCGGGAGAGGGTTTTCCCTATGCAAAAGAAGAAGAGCTTCAAATGCTCAAGATGAGAACCGTTACCCTAGCGCTTCTTCTCGGCGCCATGGAAAACTACACGGATGAAAAGCAACGCGATGATCTTGCCTCCAGAGATCAGGGATTGGTTTGCGATTTGGCGCTCTGAATCTCCTCCGGCGACCGGATCTGTCTTCCTTCATCCTCCTTGCTCTACCTTCTCTCTAGAAGTTAGTAAGAGAGTGAACCCAAAAGAAATGAGGGTTTAAACACTCAATCCCGGCCTTAACCCTAGCATGGAGAGATCTGAGCCGTTAGATCAAAAAATAAGTAAACGAATGGCTGCGATTTGGCCCGAAAATTAACTTCCTGGGCCAAACACGACTTGCGACACGCCCGTGTCCAAGGCCGTATCACTTATTCGTCGCCGTCGCTTCCCATTAAGAACACGGGCACTCGACACGCTTGTCTCAGGCTTTACACGCCCGTGTCATCCAATACACGCCCGTATAGCTGGGAGTGTTCCTCTATCGACATAGGTCCAAAACGTCTAGAGTACGACACGGCCATGTGACCCGCCCGTGTCACATGGCGTGTGGTAGACACGCCCTGGGACACGCCCGTATACCAGGATGTGTAACTACCTTAGCACAACTCGCCAAACGACCCGAGCAGGACACGAGTATTCGGCACGTCCGTGTCGAATTTGACACTCCCGTATTGGACCCGAACATGCCTGGGCTCAGGCCGTGCGTCCTCACTCAATGATCATTGAGTGAAAGGATTTGAGTGCTTGACACGCCCTTGGACACGCCCGTGTCCCAGGCCGTTTTCACTGCTCCGTCGATCGTTGACTGCAATTTCATCGATCACGCGACCATTGCCGAACACGAGCACGACATGCCCTGGGACACGCCCGTGTCCTAGGCCGTGTCACCTCTACCAAATCCCAGATTTCGCTCAAAACACCACCTGTCACTCTTTTGAGTTTTGGGGCATTACATGCAGCCTAATCTTTCTTATGTTGAGATGCCTGTTTTCATTCTGGATACTCAAGATCGGGTGTTGTGAAGGAAGACAATACCCATGGTCAAAGTTTTGTGGTGAAACAAAAATTTATAGAGCACGACTTGGGAGTTGGAGTTAGTTTTGAGGGAGGCAAATCCTCATCTGTTTTCCTAATTTTTTTGGGTAAGTTTTTCTATTCAATAACCCTTGGTTATTTTCCTTCTTTAGTGGATTCAGTTATGTATCAAGTTTTGGGGCGAATCTTTCTTCTTGGGGAGTGGTTATAATGCAAATGATTTTTTGATGTTTATTTTAACTGATTTAATTGCATATTTTTGACGTTAGGGAGTTACGTTGATGCGTAGTTTATGGGTGTCGTTTCTATAGCGTGACTTTTTCTCATTTGATATCTTAGGTTTTGGATTAGAATATTAGAATAGCTAATTTCTACTGTATTTTTTTTAGATTTCCTTTGAGAACCGGGTTTGTTTTGGAAATCGGTGGAGCCCTTTTGCGATATTCGATGTTTTGGATATCAAGGAGTTTTTACTCGAGTTTGGTTTGTCAATTTTTATTTTGACTTCACCGTTGGATTTGTAGCATCGATATTTAGCTTCAGTGCGAATTTCATGGAAATCCGAGATGATTTGGAATTTTTGGTCGTTTGGATGTTTAGTGTAATAATAATATATTATATTATTTATATATTGTAATTATAAATACCCTTACGATAGGACAGAAACTCTATTCATCATCTTCTTCCCATGCGGTCGGGCCGATTCACGAAAGGGTTAAAATGGTGGACTTCACAAGCTTTCGACCGTCGATTGTAGGAGCTCTGGTGCACGAAAACGTCGCTGAAGGGTAGATTCGGATAGCTCTCGCCGAGATCTACATTTACACGGTGAGTGTTTTTTTCCAATTCTTGAATTTTTGCATGTTAGGGAATTCATTTTTTACGCTTGTTTGTCCCGAAAAGTTTCAGGAATCATTACCTAGGTGTTCTTGCAGCCAGATAATTGAGGAGGAGCGCTTGCATGGCCGGATTTCGGAAGATATGAGGCAAGTGGTGATTTCTTCCCCTTTCTATGTCTTCCTTTGTGTGTTTCCTGTTGCTTTTCTTCCCTCCTTAGCATTTAGGAGTAGTGTAGGGTTTGGACACGGTCGATATGCTGTGTAGTGATGGATTTCCTGTTAAAGGCCATCAGCCGATTAGAGGGCAGTTAGCCTAACTAAATTTCATCATATATGACTGATAGTCTAGGTTAACCCGTCGAGTATATGACTATTAGTATAGGATAACCCATTGAGTATATAACTGTTAGTCTAAGTTGGAATTCGTCATATATGACAGTTAGCTTAAGTTTAAATTCGTTGTATAGGACATAGTAGAATTCGTCAAGTATGGGTTTTGGACTTAGTCAAATCGTTGAATCGGCTGGGCCTTGAGTTAGGTCAGATTCGTCGAGTATCGGCCTTGGCATTGAGTGAATTTGACTTGGCGTTGGGAGCGTCAAGTGATCTGTGAGTCTAAGTCAGATTCGTCGAGTATCAGCCTTGGCATTGAGTAAATTTGACTTGGTGTTGAGAGCGTCGAGTGATCTGTGAGTCTAATTCAGATTCGTCGAGTATCAGCCTTGGAATTGAGTGATTTAGTCTAGAGGTCGAGAGCGTCGAGTGTCAGTGAGGCTAAGTCTAATTTGTCAAGTATTGTTAGTTTGGCGTCGTGAGCGTCGAGAGAACCAAATGGCATTGAGTGCTTTGAGTGTTACTGTCTTTAGCGTCGAGTGCGCTGAGTAAACTCAACTATGCGTCGATTAAAGGCATTGAGTGAGTAAAACCATGGAGTGAAGTCCAGGTGTCGAGTGAGACTATTTTGCATCAAGTGCATTGAGTATACTCGACAAATTTCACTTAGACATAGGTAATTTTGTAGATTTGTCGAGTATCAAGGTTATGTTAGCCGAATCGTCGAGTAACATTAAGTTAGTTAATTTTTCTCAGTATAATTCGTCGGGTGTCTATTGTATTCATCGAGTATACTCGATGAATCAGTATGTACTTAGTATTTTCTTGTAGAATTGAGCCAATTTGACGAGTATAGGCCTTAGGGTGAAATTCAAAAAAATTTCTTCCTTCTTGACATTGGATAAGCCCTGTGTTTTGGTTGGGGTTTTATAGGTGTTTTTGGATGTTTAGGTGTGGCCCAAGGTTGGCAGTGGATAAAGGACCACTAGCCTAGTGTCGGCTCGTGAATCATTGCACTTGGTGGATTTTTTATTGTTTTCTCTTGGACTGTTGGGTTATGTTGGACATTGTGGCCACCACCACAGTGCCTTTTTGAGATGTTTGGACTGTTAGGTTGTGTTGGACATTGTGGCCACCACCGCAGTGCATTTTGGAGATGTTTGGGTCTGTTCGTTCATGTTGTACATTGTGGCCATCGACTTAGATCTATTTTTATAGTTGTTAATGATTCACGTGTTTAGAGTAATTCAGGCTCTTCATTCTTATTTATTAGACATATGTCTTTATGCTTACTCTTGCAAATATTCTCGAAGCATGTCTTCATTTCGCACTTGGTGCAATTTCCTTACTCTTGAACTTTATAAGTTAATAATTTATTATTGTTTTATTTCTCATCTGCTGAGGTTTGCCAGCCTTTCCTGTTTAGGGTTGGTTACCTTAAACTCATTTGCATTCATCTACTGATGATCGTTTTACCACTTGTATTTTCTTGCTGAGGTATTCTTTTCTTATTGATGCCTTAGGTTTGGAGAAGTAGTCAGTTGAGCGGCTAAGGTTGGTTGTGGCTAGTGTTCTACAGTTATTGTAATCGTATTTTCCTCACCGTCGTGAGGTAGTTTTGTTGTTTATTTTTAGTTCAGACATACAAGCCTTTTAGTGGGTTCGTGTCAGGTTGTTGACGCCTACTGGAGATATTTTTTTTGTCAAATGTTAGGTACTTTCTAGCTCCTAAGTTAATTTCTGATTGAATTTTTGGTTTTACATGCTCACTGGGAAGGTTTTTTGCTAGGATTACATGTTAGTTATTTTTAAAAAAGTATAAAAGTATCATTTTGACTATCTTATTCATAGCATTATTTTAAACCAAATTCACTATATTTTAACTAACATAAAAGCTATTTTTATACTTATATTAAACCTAGAGGTATGCATATTATGAGTTGTCCTGTTTGAAAAATTATGCTCATGTAGGATGTTAATCTATATAAACAAAGTATTTTCCACAGCGTATATTAATATTTTCACTTGTGGACTTATTAATCTACTGAGCCGAGGGATATGTCCATCAAAACTTAACTTAAATTACATCTTTCTTCATAATAAACTTGAGGATTTCATAAAAAGCGTTAGCTTCGAGTTCTTGCCTGAGCACCTGTAGTTATCCCCTGCACGGCGTATATCATGACACGTGTGTTCTCTTACTCTGATATATGTTTAAACGCAGAGAAAATGCAGGTTGTGACACCTCCCATCGGTGTGACGACTAGCGAGCCCATAGACATGCAACACTATCCTTAACCCAAAATTATGACACCGCGTGTCAACACACACCGTATGCAATTCCACTTCATCGTGGAATGAAATGAGCCTCGGGAAAGAGCACCGAGTACCAAGCCAACTATCCACTTGGCACGAAAGTAGACTTGGGAATAAGCACCGAGGACCAAGCCCAACTGACCAAAGTCTTATTTAATCATTACCAATCCAGTGCAGCCAAACACATACACTTACACCCTTTAACATATTTGTGCTCCCAAGCACTCAAGGGTTCATCATTAACACATGTGGCAAGACACCTTGAATAACATACCAATCCTACACTACTACCCACAGGGAGACACACTCTAAGCAGTGGACTATACAAATTATCTCATCCAACACTTGAGATCACAATTCAATATTTTTCAGGGCCATGAGATTTACGTAATCTGATTCCTTCCTTATAATCAAGCATTCACAAACAATTATGCTTTCATATATTTATCACAATAATATATTAACTCGCCACGTATCCATCAAGCATGCCAACATAAGTATAGATTACACATTCAATTATCGGGCACCACACCCTCTTTCAAACTTATATCATTCATCAGATTACAATCACGCGCATTCTTACCAGATTTCACAAGTATCCATTTATACAACCAAACCCTATCAAACCATTTGTTCACTAATTCCCCAAAATATTTTTTTATTAAATTCCTATATGTCATTTGTTTATCTCGGATATATATAACTAGGCTCATCCAAACCTATACATCATCTTGCTACATTTCTTCTACCTTGTCCAAAACTAGTTATACACTAACCCGAAATCATCCTGCACATAAATCATTACCATACAAAAAATTCAATTGAACATTCCTAGAGCTATGAATCTCCTATGAAAACATTTAACCATCTATTAGAAAGGTCTTTCCGTGGACTAAAACTTTCGTGTTCATCCCTAGACCTAGATCTGACCCTATCTCACCCAGAAAAGGCCTTGAAGTCTGCTGCCCGTAGAAAACAGATTTTTGCACACATCTTAAAGAAAAACGAATGACATTGGTTCGTCTTCTTCCATTAGCCATTTATTTAAACAACATACAACACTTCCTCCTCCCTTATTCACCCTCAAAAGACCATCCTTCTTCATGAAACCAAGTCCACCATCTTCACAATGAAGAGAGGAGAGGTTGAAGACAACAAATCCATAGGACGAGGTCGTAGCATGGTCTTTTCCTAGGAGATCTTCATCACGCACAAGTCAAACTATTTTGAGTCGATATCTCTCCAATATCATAACTAAAGATCTAGCACCAAGTGAGATGGTAGGAAGCCCACCTCATTTTCGGCCATGGACCTTGATATCCTCCTTGGTGGTATCATTCTTAGCAGAGAGGGAGAGCTCTTCCTCCAGAAAATCTGACACTAGTGATTTCCGGTGACATCTTTGCTTCTGTAAGATTTGGCACAGAGATTTGCTCGGCAAGAAATGGAAGTGACAGCTAGGGTTTCTCATTTAATCCTTTTTATAACAACTTATTTGGGTTACATCATCTTGCCACGTGTTACCCTAACATTAGACTGACCATCATTACTTTAAATAGGTCTTGTTTGAGAAGACCGGGTCCAAATGAGCCATTTTCGTTTATCCCAAAAACCTAGTTCAGTACGTACGTATGAATCAGGCTAAGTTTATGGGGGAGGTAAAGCATTAAAAATATAAGTATGCTTTTAAGTTTACCTTGCGAAAAAAACTCCGGGTAGTGCTTCAGGATCAAGTCCACCGGCTCCCAACTATATTCATCTTTCCCATGATTAGACCACAAAACCTTCATCAAAGGAACATTCTTCCAACACAAGTTCCTTATCTCGGTGTCCACTATCTGCACCGGCTCTAGTCGAACAGACCAATCAGTTGTCACTGTTCCATTTATAGCGGGGACAAGATGATAAGGCCGTAGGAGTGCTTTCTGAAGTGACGACACATGGAAGACGTCATGCAAAATTTACAGCTCTGGTGGTAGCTCCAACCAATAGGCTAGAGGGCCTATCCTTTCCAATATAACATAAGGCCCTATGTATCTCGGGCTGAGCTTCTTCCTACCACGCACTCGTTACACTCCATACATTGGTCAGATCTTAAAAAATACCTTGTCACCCACTTGAAACTCCATCATCCTATGTTTTATGTTATAATACTTTGCCAGCCACTCTAAGCATCAAGCATGTGATCTAGTAGCATCAGGGCCATCTATATTCTCGATTCCCAAAACCTTTGGGTCTTCATCCTGCACCAATGATAAATGTGTTCTACACATCCTTCCATAAAATGCTTTGTGGGGTGCCATCCTGATGCTTTTTTGACGACTGTTATCGTATGAAAATTCCACCAGTGGTAAGAGTCTTTCCCATGGCTCCCCTCTATCCAATACACACAACCTCAACAGATCCTCCATAGTTCCGATGGTCCTCTCAGACTGACCGTCCATCTGAGGATGAAAGGATGCGCTAAAGGTAAGGCGAGAACCCAAATACGCTTGAACTGCCTTCCAATCCTTGGAGGTAAAGCGACCATCACGGTCGGAGACTATTGGTACCCTAGTTTGGATTTGAGTTAAGTCCTCTCAATTAGTTTCTTGACAAAAGAATTATCTATGGTCAAAGGTTAGATTTAGGTTAGATACTATTAGTTGTATAGAATTATTGTTTATTTATTTGAATTCTGGTTATGTGTTTTCTTAGTTCGACTATAGTCGAACGTCGTCGCTCGACAATTATCAGATAGCTGATAGACTATCTCCGAGTTTGTTCAACTCTGATAGTTCGACGATCTGTGGTCTCTGTATCGACGATCGTCGAGTCTTGCTCGGTTTCTTCTGCCTAGACAGATATCTTGTAGTTCGACGATCTGGTCTGATAGGTTGACGATCTGCTCTGATAGTTCGACGATCTTTGTGATTTGTTCGACTATCTTTTGTCTGCAATCAGTAATTTTGTACTCTTTCTATTCTGTGATTTATTTCTTATATATCTGGCTTATTTTATTCTAGATTATTTCATTTACTTTATGCTTATATATCAAGACAATCTATGCCTCATTCTTTATGCATAAATTCTTATCTGACAAAGTCTTTTGTTTTATTAGTTGAATAATCTTTGTGCTTTATCTGCCATGCTGTCCTTTATAGCCGTTAGACACATGTGTCTTTCTCTGGCTGTAAAGAGTTTGTTTTGATGTGACTTTATCTAATACCTTTTGGACTTGCAGAATGGATACGCAGCTTCTAAGAAAGCATTATTTCTTTATAGAATGTCCTTTCTGCAGGCCAGTTGTATTATGTTATTTGCAGGCCAGATTTCAGATCTAAGAAGAAGACAAGATTCAAATTAAGAGAAAGATAGAAGCCGTTACAAAGGCTGATATATAAAGAGCTAGTGAAAGAAGTTAAAATACACAGATACGACACAATAAGAACAAGAAGATATAACAAAGAGTTATACAGACAACTCACAATAGTTTTCAATACAGCTGAGTAGAACAAGTGTAGAACAACTCTCTTCAGAGTTCCCTTCTTCAATCCTGAGTTCATCCTGCTTACAGGAACATTCATACTCAGAGATTCAAGTAGTAGAAGAAGAATCAAAAATAAGCTGTTGAAGAAGAACAACCATTCCATATCAAGAGTCTTCTTCAAGCTGCTCCTTCAAGAACCTCAAGACAACAGATCTTCTCTATCAAGAGTTTTGAAGAGAACCTGCACCCTGAAGCAAGGCTTCTTCCTTGATATTCTCTAATCCAGGGGGAGCTTTGATTCCTTCAGAGCTCTCTATAGCTCAGTGCAATCCACTAGCTTCTCTAATTTTGTTTAACAATATAGAAGACATTCTAACTCTCTCAACCTCATGTACAAAGGGTTATTACTCCATTCAAAAGTGAACCTTGGTGGCAGGGAACCTTAGCAAAAACCTGTGTTGGATTTTGGGCTCCTGATCAAAATCTCAAAGGGTTTACTTGATCTACCTGAATCAGATCAGTTGGTTGCAGGGAACCTGAACAAAAACCTATAGTGGATTCCTACCAGGGTGGTAGAAGAGTGGATGTACCTATTGAGAGGGAACCACTATTAATCTTCTTGTGTTGTCTGTGTTGCTTATTTTAATTACTGCACTGTGGCTGTGACTAGAACTACCTATGATTGCTAGTTGCTGTGTTAGGACTAAAGCTCAAACTATAATTACAGTTAGGTTTCCCTTGTGCACCTCACTTTGTATTAGGCTCTAGGGTTTCATATATCTATTTATTTTTTCCGCAAATTAACTCTAAGGGAGTTGAGTAGATTCTCATATTTTTGAATACTCTATTCCCCCCCCCTCTCGAGTTGTATTTATCCTCACTTTCAATTGGTATCAGAGGAAGGTTTACTGACAATACAGGCTAACACCTGAGTCACAAGATCTAGATAGATAACAAGTTTATAGATATTCACTTCATGGCCCAGTATAAAGATTATTTTAGCACCATACCTCCAGTATGCAACTTAGCTAATTTCAGCATCTGGAAGGCAAGAATCAAACTGTATATGAATTCTATTGATGAAGATATCTTTTCTTCTATTTTGACAGGGCCACCAACACCACCTGCTGCAACTACTGCTATAACTTCATCAAATCTGAGTGCAGTGCCACCTCCTGACTATAATGATGTTTACAAGAAAGCAAAGATAGCTGATGCAAAAGCTATGAACATTCTGGCTCAGACCATGTCTGATGAAACATTCTAGAAAGTGGCTGATTACACCTCAGCAAAAGCCATGTGGGACTTATTGAACCAAATTATAGCTGGTTCAGCTAATGAGAGGAAGGACAGAAGGTCCAACCTTATATACCAATATGAGAATTTCAAGAAGAATGAAGCAGAATCAGTTGATGCAATGTACACAAGGCTCAGCTCCATCATCAATGAGCTGAGAACCCTTGATAAAGAGATCACATTGACAGAAGTCAATGACAAAATATTGATGTGCTTCCCCATGAGAGAACTAAGTTGTTAGCCTAAATCACCTAGAGGGGGGTGAATAGGTGAAATGCGTGTCAAATGCAGAATTAAAAAATAACACAGCACACATCAAGCAATCACAGATGACAAGAGATTTATAGTGGTTCCCCAATCTTGGGTACGTCCACTTTACTCACCGATCTAGCAAATCACTAGACTCGGCTACTCCACTATCTCGGATTGAAAACAATCCTACACATCGGAACCACGTTCCTACAAACTCGATCCAAATCGGATCTACGCTCGGAAGATAAATCCATCCTATAAATCTCGGAGAAAAACTCCTACAAAGAAATTTGGTTTGAAAATAAAATACAAACAGTAATATTCTCAGATCTGGATCTTGACAGTCTTCTTCCTTGAGAGCTTTGGCTTGATCAGAATATGTTGAAGACGACTTGAGAGACATCCACAAATCTGAAAAATGAAATCACCTCGATCGAGAAAATAGATCTGAAATCTTTGAGGCTTGGCGAGATCGAGTGATTAACTTTCGTCTGGATCGCTGGAGAATCAGAGTTGAAAACAGCGATCGAAGATCGTCGATCCAGAGCTTCTTCCGTGAACGTCAATGGCGGCGGCGTGAGAAATTAGGGTTCACGGAACTTTTTCTCTTTCTTAAAATAAAATCTCTGTTCACTTGTTATTAGTCAAATCTGAGAGGACCTATTTATAGGTGGACTCCAACGGTCAGAAAATTAATTAGGGATGACACGTGGACCAATCAGAAATGATTAATTTGAAATACACTGCGAAATTGACTTAGAGAATTTCAGGAAAATTTAAACTGATATACTCGAGTCATAGAAGAAACATACTCGAGTATCAGATGGTATATACTCGAGTGGATAGAAGGAGTATACTCGAGTATAAGAAAAGAAGCTACTCGAGTGATTCAAAGATCATCACTCGAGTGAATTTAGAACTACTCGAGTATGAGAGTATATACTCGAGTAAAAACACTTAGAGAAAATTTTTGAGATAAGATAGGAAAAGCTACTCGAGTGAAAGGGTTGGAGATACTCGAGTGAGGGGAAAAAGAACTACTCGAGTATCTGGGGAAGATTACTCGGGTAATCACTAAGCTACTCGAGTATGAATAACAACTACTTGAGTACAGAGTCACTTACTCGAGTATATAGGAAACTACTCGAGTATGTAGACTTAGAATTTTTTCTGAGATGAGAAGCACAGATTTACTCGAGTATGAACAGAACATTTACTCGAGTAACTAACCAACTACTCGAGTGCAAGTTATCATCTACTCGAGTATGTAACCCAACATACTCGAGTGCAGACTCACTTACTTGTGTGTAAAAGGAGGTACTCGAGTATGTGGACTTAGAGAAAATTTTTGGATCTAATAACAGAAGGATCTACTCGAGTATAATATATGACATTCTCGAGTGACTAACTATCTACTCGAGTATAAACTTATCTACACGACTATACAGAGTCACACGAGTATGTCTGAGGATCTACTCGAGTACTAAGTCACTTACTCGAGTATATGAAGAAGGCTACTCGAGTATGTGGACTTAGAAAAATTTCTTCTGAAAAGATAAACTTCAACACTTCAGTCCACCAATCCAAGTACATGTAGGAAGTGTATCCCAATAGAGTGGCTATACATGGGCCAACACTTTGGATCACACAATGAGGGATTACATTGTATGGTCCTGTGTTTGGTGACCCATTATAGACTGACATTGGTCTACACTTAGCAATAAAAACCTGCACACATACAACTTGAACACAATATCAAATACACCTTAATTCATCTTAGTTCAAGGTCTGACCTCCTACAAATCTGAGGTATTATGGAGACAAATCCCAACAATCTCCCCCTATTTGTAGATGTCAGCACCCTCTATACTAAGGTGAATTACTTAAAGTAAAAAGAACAACATATACCAAAAGAATATAAACTGAAGCAGGATAAAGAGTCAAAAAACCATAATCAGAATAAAAAATATATATATATATAGAAATGTTTTTAACAGATTAAAATATCCATTTCCACATTCTCATAGACTCAAGAAAGGGCTCCTTTATGCATTCTTTCTCTCTTCAGCTCTTGTCTCTCTAGGTAACTGAAAGGTTTAGGAAAATAAGTTCTGGGCCTAGGAGGAGCAGCTGGGTTGTTGTATCCCCAATTCCTGTCATGAAGTCTGATCTTGATCTGAGATGCGTCATAAGCCTTCCATTCTGAATAACTGTAATAGTGATCTCTGTTCTCACCATGATCTGTTACTAACTTCAGGGTATCAAGGATCAGAGATTTGGACGTTGGACTCCAAACTTCAGAATGAACAATTTCTGATCTACCTTCAGAAGCTTGGGCAGGCTCTTTTCTAGGTGCAGAACGGCTGGCAGAAGCACCATCACCATATTTTCTTTTCTTTCTTGGGGCAACTTGAGAACTGAGAGGAATTTCATCTTGCCACATATCAGAATAGGAAAGAGGGGGCTCAGTCACATCACCATCAGGTCTGGGTGAGAAGACTGGCACACCTTCTGGTATGGTTGCCTGATACGGGGCATCTGCTAGAGGTTGTTCTTCAAGAGGATTTAAGAAGCTGGGAATGATAGTAGGATTGAGCTGGGCATTAGGGAAATTCTGATTATTTACCCATACAGCTGTATCATAAATGTAGAATTTGACAGATTGGAGCTGGGCTAGGATGTCTGCTTTCATATCTTTTACAAGACCATCCACACCTACTTGAGCTTGTTTAGATAGTTTTTCAACTTCTTCTTTTACAGCTGCTTGAGCTTGTTCAGATAGTTTTTCAACTTGTTCTTTTATAACTTTCTCCCCCTTGGTGATATCTACAGCTAGCTTGTCAATTGCTTCATCTCTGAAGGTGCCAACTTCTTCACATACTTTCATCATATTTGTTTCAGCATTCTTGTCCATTACTATCTGATTATGTGCAACAGTTTCTTGGTATTTATTAGTTCAACTATGCTTGTGATAGTGTGATCTAGTGCTTTTCCACCTAGCTGAAACAACCTCTTGAGCTCATCAGTATTGGCTTGAATTTCAGCAAAGCCTCTACTCATCTCCTTTTCTAGAGTAGTGACCTTGTTATTAACTGAGGCTAGAGATTCATCAAAGTACTTTCTCTATTCAATGAGCATCTGTTCAATCTTACTCACCAGATCTGAAGAAGAAGAAGGAGCTGAGGTTGGTGCAGGAACTGAAGGAGCAGGAGCAACCCATGGAGGGATTTCAGTAATTTCCACTGAACTGACAGCTCTTTTGAAGGGTTCTACCAAATTTGAATCTTCAGTGTTGATGAAGGAAGGAAGGGTGAAGTCCAGTGTCCTCAGAGGAGCATCCACTGGTTCTGGAGATACTTCCTCATCATAAGACAACAGAATCTGTTCAGACTGGCTGGACTCTTTAGTTGAGGACTGAGCAGGAGATTGTACAGGAGTCTGAGTGGATCCTGAGCAGGAGACTTTACAGCTGATTCATTCTCAAACAGGGGAGCATCTGAGCTGAGCTCATCAATGAATCTATTTATATCTTCTGCTGTAGACAGTAAGGTTGCTGGATCTGGAATTTCTGAATCAGGATTTGCTGGAGGAGGAGAAGCTCTGACTTCTGCTAGTTCTGAAGGTTCTGAGGAAGCTAGGTACTTAGGATGAGAAGAGGCAGGCTCCCCCTCAACTATTGCACCAGAGGAAGCAGCAGTTTGATGTAGAGGAGGAGATGGAATCCTGTCTTCAAATATACTGGTTTCTTGGTACATTCCTGAAGGAACAGCAGCTTTGGATACCTGGGCAGAGTTCAAAATTTTAATGTCATATCTCTGGATGGAGGATATGGAAACTTTCTTCTTGTGATGGAGGGGAGTCCCTTTGGATAGGGCAAAGACTGATGGGTTAATCTCATGAAGCAGGAGGGAGATAATTCTGCCAAAGCTGGGATGCTTGATGCTGTCTCTAATTTTGTCTAGGATCAACAGTCCAAACTGGAACTGTTTGTGGCAGATGATAGCTTGCATTATGTCAAACATTTCCATAGAAATGTCTCGAATGGAATACGTCTTGCACAACAGTACCTTAGCTATAACATCCACTTGGAATTTTCCTTCTGAGTTGAATTCAGCCCTGCTAAAGGAGTGGGCTTGAGGGTTAGCTCCACAGAATAAGCTAGCCCTTACTGAATCGTCTGCAGTCATTTCGGCATCTTCATCGACCACTGGAAGCTTTAACAGAGTTGCAAGAGAAACTTTATCCAGTCAAATTTTTATCCCTCTTACCTTGGTTTTCAGAAGCTTTCCATTACGCTTTATCTTTAGATTCTGATAGAATTCCTCAACTGCTGGGAAAATAACTCGGCACGGCGACATGAGAACGAACGACAGACTGGCGGTTTCGAACAGAATTAGAAGATTGCGGAAATCATCTGAAAGATCGGCTATACCCGCGGGGGCGAGTTCAGAGCCGATGCCGATTTTAGATGAGGGGGCCATCTGTGATTCTGGAGGATGAGAGAGTCGAAGAAGGCGATGCTCTGTGATTTTCGGAAGATGAGGAGTCGGCGGCTACTCGAGTGAATGAGAAGTGGAAAGGGTTTCTCGATTTTTCTATATATATATATATATAATCCTAATTAGGTTTTAGGAAAAGTAAATATAATTTCATACCTGAATGAAGCGGCAAATAGCTCGGTGCGAATAGAAAAATTAGAAATCCAAAATAGAAGTCCGTATACTCGAGTGGATAGCATCATACACGAGTATTAGACGGAATATACTCGAGTAGGTAACACCACACACGAGTAGTAGACAAAATATACTCGAGTAGGTAGTGTTCATACACGAGTATTTTGTCAAATTCTCGAGTAGGTCAGACTTCTTACTCGAGTATTTTCTGTTTACTCGTGTAAGTCTTGATATACTCGAGTATCTAATACTTGAAAGACAATTTTCCTTGGTAGATGTCTATTGCCACAGAAAACTTTATCTCTGATCAGCCAACACCACTGATTTCTTCTTGATTTGTGAGTCCATCACTAGTCTTCTTTGTTGAGCAGTCCGAGTTCCGTTTTGAAAAACGAGAACTTGGACTCGTCCAGCGGCTTAGTGAATATATCTGCAACTTGCCTGTCTGTGGAGACATATTGTAGATCTATGTCTCCATTTTCCACATGCTCCCGGATGAAATGATAACGAAGCTCTATGTGCTTGGTCCGGCTGTGGGAGACTGGGTTATTGGCTATTGCTATAGCGCTGGATGAGTCGCAAAACAAAGGAATGTTCTGGAACTTCATGTCGTAGTCCTCAAATTGGTTCTTGATCCATAAAAGCTGTGCACAACAGCTGCCTGCAGAGATATACTCTGATTCAGCCATTGAGATGGCTACACAGTTCTGCTTCTTACTTCTCCAGGAAATAAGTCTTCTTCCGAGGAATTGGCAAGTCCCGGAAGTGCTTTTCCTGTCGTCTTTGCTACCTGCAAAGTCTGCATCTGAAAATCCAATTAGTTCACTATCATTACTTCTTGGGTACCATAAGCCAAGATTTGGTGTACCTTTGAGGTATCTCAGGATTCGCTTTGCAGCGATGTAGTGAGATTCCTTAGAGTTCACCTGAAATCTAGCACATACACATGTTGAGAACATTATATCTGGTCTACTTGCAGTAAGGTAGAGCAAGGACACAATTATGCTTCTGTACTTGGTTTCATCAAAAGGTTTCCCTTTCTCATCCTTGTCCAGAGACATAGCTGAGGCCATTGGAGTCCTCATAGAGATTGCATTCTCCATTCCGAATTTCTTAAGTAGCTCTTTGGTGAACTTGGTCTGTGAGATGAAAATTCCATCCTCAGATTGTTTCACTTGAAGCCCTAAGAAATACTTCAGCTCTCCCATACTGCTCATTTCAAACTTCCCTTGCATAAGTTTAGAAAACTTCTTGCAGAGGTTGTTATCTGTAGAGCCAAAAATGATGTCGTCGACATAGATTTGCACTACCAAAATCTTGCCTTTTATTTCCCTAAGAAATAATGTCTTGTCTATCTTTCCTCTTGTGAACTTGTTCTCAAGAGGAAAGGTGGACAGCGTCTCATACCAAGCTCGAGGAGCTTGTTTAAGACCATATAGTGCTTTTTGCAGTAAATAAACATAATTAGGAAAGGTTGAATCAACAAAACCTGGCGGTTGCTCTACATACACTTCTTCCTTTATGTCACCATTTAGGAAGGCGGACTTGACATCCATCTGATAGGCGGTAAAGCCCTTAAGTGCAGCGTAGGCAAGAAATAACCTGATCGCCTCCAGTCTTGCTACTGGAGCATAAGTCTGGTCGAAGTTGATTCCTTCTTCTTGACGATAGCCCTTGGCGACAAGTCTGGCTTTATTCTTTATAATTGTTCCATCTTCGTCCATCTTGTTCCGGTAGACCCATTTTGTCCCAATGACGTTCTTACTCTTGGGTCTAGGAACAAGTGTCCAAACTTTGCATCGTTTGAACTGATTCAGCTCTTCTTCCATGGCTAGAATCCAGTATGCGTCGGAGTTGGCTTCCTCAAACTTCTTTGGTTCAACCTGTGAAAGAAAACTTAAGTATAGATTCTCGTTAGTTGTACCTCGACGAGTTCTTACGCCATCCCGAGGATCTCCTATGATTTGATCAACGGGGTGATCCTTCAAGTGTCTGAACTCTAAAGTCCTTGCATCTAGGATCTCTTCAGCCACTGGAGTTGCATCTTCAGCTGGGATGTGTTCTTTATTTTGATCATCTACCTCTTCAATGGGGGTTGTAGAGGTGATCTTGATGAACGTCTCATCCTTATCTTTAGTAGTTTCATCCAGGCTAAGTTCTTTCAACTTTGTACCTGCATCTACAATAGGCACACTAGACAAGTTGCTTTGTAGCAGACTCGTCTCATCAAATACAAGATGTATCGACTCTTCCACCACTAGAGTTTTTCTATTGAATACTCTATAGGCCTTACTATGGCTACTATAACCTACAAAAATACCTTCAAAGCTTTTCTCGCTAAACTTGGTAGTGTGATACTTACCGTTGTTAAGTATGAAGCACTTACAGCCAAAGATTCTAAAATACGAAATGGTTGGTTTCCTGCCTTTTAAAAGTTCGTAAGGAGTCTTATCATGGTTCTTGTTGATGAGAGCTCGATTTTGCACGTGACAAGCGGTGTTGACGACCTCAGCCCAGAAGTACTCTGGAAGTGAAGCATCACTCAGCATGGTCCGGCAAGCCTCTATGAGTGTTCTGTTCATTCTCTCAGCTACTGCATTTTGCTGTGGAGTGCGAGGAGAGGAAAACTCATGAAAGATACCTTGACTTTCACAGAATTTTATCATGGCTCCAGACTTGAATTCCATTCCATTGTCACTTCTGATTTTGACTACGGAATAGTTGTTTTCATTCTGGATCTGCCTAACAAAATTAGTGAAAATACTGAAGGTATCTGACTTGTGTTTCAGAAAGAACACCCACGCAAAGCGCGAGTAATCATCCACAATAACCAACGTATATTCCTTACCTCCCAAACTTCTAACCTGTAGTGGACCAAACAAGTCCATATGGAGAAGCTGTAAGCTTCTATTGGAATCCTTGCCTATTATGCTTTTAAACGAACTTCTTGTTTTCTTGTCTTTGATACAAGCGTGACAAGGACTGTCCGTAACGCACTTGACATTAGGTGCATCACGTACTAAGTTTTGAGAGAATAATTTATTAATAGTTTTGAAATTAATATGTGCTAGTCTCTTGTGCCATTGGTCAACAAGGGATGCACTACTTTTTGCTAAAAGACATACTGGTGTAGAAGTGTCAATACAAATGAAATTTAAACAGAAAATATTTCTGCTTCGAGTGCCTGATAAAATAGTTTCCATGTTGTTAACCGATTTTATCAAACACTTGTCAGCATGAAATTCAACTACGTATCCTTTGTTGCATAATTGGCTTATGCTGATGAGATTGAGTTCCAATCCTTCAACATAGGCTACATCCGAAAAGGATACGCTACAGTTAGAGATCATACCATAGCCTTTAGTTATTCCTCGATCTGAACCTCCAAATATGACCTTTGGTCTGTTGCAGACTGAGGTGTAATTCTTGAGTAGGCTCCTTGTCCCGGTCATATGCCGAGAACAACCGCTGTCCAAATACCAGATTGGCATTTTGGTGGCCTTTGGACATACCTGCAATTACAATCACTTAGCCTTAGGAACCCAAACATGTTTGGGTCCTTGGTCTCGAGTTAGAAAGCTCCCCCTACGAGAATTAGCCTCATGAGTGGTCATTCTCACGTTGCTAACTTGAGGGGTTGCAGCATTACTAGGAATGAACCAACAATCGATGGCAAAGTGACCAATTCTGCCACAACACCAACAGTCGAACCTGTTGTATCTTTGCCTTGTGTAGTCCTGCTTGACTTTCTGGAATGAAGGTCCAGCAGGAGCTTTACTCTTGGAGGAAGAGGCTTCATGATGATGGCAATTACATGAAGTCTTCTCCTTCATAGGCTTTTCTACAATGGGTTTTACTTTTGGTGTCTTTTTGATATTGTGACCATGAGCATAAGGTCCATAGCTTTGAAGTTGAATCTCTTCATAAGGTGCTTTGAAGGCACTCTCGCCGAAGTTACGAGGACGAGTCCAACCTTGGTATCTTGACTTAGGCTTCTCAGGGATCGGCCTGGAAAAGTGTCCATAGGTAGACTCATAGTAGAGCTCGTTCGTAGGAAAGATCAGTTTCTTGAACAGAACAGGTTCCAAGGGAGCTTTCCCTTTTTTCTTCAGCTAGAGCCTTCCGGGCAGCCTTATTCTTTCTCTTGGCCTTGTTTCTCCTAGAGGATTTACTAGAAGAGCCAATGTGGCCTAAACCAGCACCCTTGGCCTTAGCAGAGAACTCAGCAACGATTGGAAGAACTGTCTTAGGCTTAGAGAAACTCTCAACAAGTTTCTTTTCAGCCTCGAGTTGTTGTTCCAATTCTTTGATGATTTCCTCTTTAAGGTCGAGGTGCTTGAGAGCTTGATTGTATTCATCCATAGCACTATTGAAGTTCTCTTGAAGAGAGTTAGTCTTAGCGACTTCTTCTCTCAAGCTGCTCTCACTAGCCTGTAGAGATTTTATCTCTTTGGCTTGAGTTTTCACTACTCTATGCCATTTCTCGTAGGTCATGAGCAACTCTTTGTACTGGGCCATGAGTTCAGATTCATCTTCAGAGGAATAGCCCTCTTGCTCATTATCATCATCAGAATCAGAGAGAGGAGTGTGAGATTTTACCTCCCCAGTGAACTGGGGGACTTGTTCATCATCTGAGTGAGCCATGAGCCCAAAGTAAGCTTCCTCTTCTTCACTCGACTCAGATGAGTCGGAGTCGCTGAGAGTTTTGCTCTTCTTGGCTACTAGACTCTTCTTTGTCCTCTTCTTATGGTGTGAGGATTTCTTTTCCTCTCTTCTTCCACCTTCTTTCTTTTTGTGAGGGCAGTCGGCGATGACGTGACCTGGCTTATTGCAACAATAACAAACGATGTCAGTCGAAATCTATTTGTTCTGTTTAGAGTTATACCTGTCATGGCTACTTGACCCTTTCTTTCTCTGATCACCATCACATCGTGATCTTCTGAATGAGGTATCTTTGCCTCTCCATTGCTTCTTCTTATTTAAGAATTTCTTGAATTGCCGGGAGAGCAATGAGAACTCTCCTTCAGATAATTCTGAGCCAGATGAGCTTGGATCAGATGATTCTTCTTCATCAGCTTTAGGAACTGGGGCAGGAGAGCTAGCCTTTGTCCTCCTTGAGCTATCTGCCTTTAGAGCGACAGACTTCTCCTTGGATGCAGACTTGCTGATCTCTTCTTCAGCTTTTCTTGAGTTGATTTGCAGCTCGTAAGACATAAGCTTTCCGAACAGATTCTGCGGGTCTGTCTCAGCTAACCTTCCAAACTCCCAAATGGAACATACCTTATTGTCCCATTCCTTGGTTATGGATCTTAAGAATTTGTCATTGAGTTCCCCATTGGTGAAGACACGTCCATAAACTCTGAGGCCATTTACTATCTTGAAGAAGTTCTCAAAAGTGTCAGCTATGGCTTCCTTATGACCCTGCCTGAAGGCTTCATATTTTTGGTTCAGTAGGGACCTTCGATCATCCCTTACTTCTTCTGTACCTTCCATTAGAGTCACTAGGGATTGCCACATCTCCTTGGCAGACTGGCAATGAATCAGATTCTGCAGCATTGAGTCATCGACTGCACTGGTGATAATATTTTTGGCTTTCTTGTCCAACGAGACAAGTGCAATCTCGTCCTTATCGAGATCCATCAATTTCTTTGGAACTTGCTTAGATGAATCTATGGTGGAGGTGGTCATAGGAATGTGGGGACCTTCTTCAACTATCATGAAGATCCGGGGATCTACTGCTTCCATGAAGAACTTTACTCTTTCCTTCCACATAGGAAAATTGTTCTTGGTGCAGATAGGGAGTCTAGCAAAATCCTTGGTCTTACTCATGCTTGATACTATTCAAGAAACAACTTAGAGGGATAAGATCAAGGTGTTAACCTTTTAACGATCAACCTGCCTCTGATACCAATTGAGAGAACTAAGTTGTTAGCCTAAATCTCCTAGAGGGGGGGTGAATAGGTGAAATGCGAGTCAAATGCGGAATTAAAAAATAACACAGCACACATCAAGCAATCACAGACGACAAGAGATTTATAGTGGTTCCCTAATCTTGGGTACGCCCACTTTACTCACCGATCTAGCAAATCACTAGACTCGGCTACTCCACTATCTCGGATTGAAAACAATCCTACACCTCGGAACCACGTTCCTACAAACTCGATCCAAATCGGATCTACGCTCGGAAGATAAAGCCTTCCTACAAATCTCGGAGAAAAACTCCTACAAAGAAATTTGGTTTGAAAATAAAATACAAACAGTAATATTCTCAGATCTGGATCTTGACAGTCTTCTTCCTTGAGAGCTTTGGCTTGATCAGAATATGTTGAAGACGACTTGAGAGAGATCCACAAATCTGAAAAACGAAATCACCTCGATCGAGAAAATAGATCTGAAATCTTTGAGGCTTAGCGAGATCGAGTGATTAACTTTCGTCTGGATCGCTGGAGAATCAAAGTTGAAAACAGCGATCGAAGATCGTCGATCCAGAGCTTCTTCCGTGAACGTCAATGGCGGCGGCGTGAGAAATTAGGGTTCACGGAACTTTTTCTCTTTCTTAAAATAAAATCTCTGTTCACTTGTTATTAGTCAATTCTGAGAGGACCTATTTATAGGTGGACTCCAACGGTCAGAAAATTAATTAGGGATGACACGTGGACCAATCAGAAATGATTAATTTGAAATACACTGCGAAATTGACTCAGAGAATTTCAGGAAAATTTAAACGGATATACTCGAGTAATAGAAGAAACATACTCGAGTATCAGATGGTATATACTCGAGTGGATAGAAGGAGTATACTCGAGTATAAGAAAAGAAGCTACTCGAGTGATTCAAAGATCAGCACTCGAGTGAATTTAGAACTACTCGAGTATGAGAGTATATACTCGAGTAAAAACACTTAGAGAAAATTTTTGAGATAAGATAGGAAAAGCTACTCGAGTGAAAGGGTTAGAGATACTCGAGTGAGGGGAAAAAGAACTACTCGAGTATCTGGGGAAGATTACTTGGGTAATCACTAAGCTACTCGAGTATGAATAACAACTACTTGAGTACAGAGTCACTTACTCGAGTATATAGGAAACTACTCGAGTATGTAGACTTAGAATTTTTTCTGAGATGAGAAGCACAGATTTACTCGAGTATGAACAGAACATTTACTCGAGTAACTAACCAACTACTCGAGTGCAAGTTATCATCTACTCGAGTATACTGCAGTCTACTCGAGTATGTAACCCAACATACTCGAGTGCAGACTCACTTACTCGAGTGTAAAAGGAGGTACTCGAGTATGTGGACTTAGAGAAAATATTTGGATCTAATAACAGAAGGATCTACTCGAGTATAATATATGACTTTCTCAAGTGACTAACTATCTACTCGAGTATAAACTTATCTACACGAGTATACAGAGTCACACGAGTATTTCTGAGGATCTACTCGAGTACTAAGTCACATACTCGAGTATATGAAGAAGGCTACTCGAGTATGTGGACTTAGAAAAATTTCTTCTGAAAAGATAAACTTCAACACTTCAGTCCACCAATCCAAGTGCATGTAGGAAGTGTATCCCAATAGAGAGGCTATACATGGGCCAACACTTTGGATCACACAATGAGGGATTACATTGTATGGTCCTGTGTTTGGTGACCCATTATAGACTGACATTGGTCTACACTTAGCAATAAAAACCTGCACACATACAACTTGAACACAATATCAAATACACCTTAATTCATCTTAGTTCAAGGTCTGACCTCCTACAAATCTGAGGTATTGTGGAGACAAATCCCAACACCCCAGCACATGGGATCTCAGGATATGGCCCATCAAAGAATGCAGAAGTACAACTGAGATTTCAACTGAAGCTCTCCTTGGCAAGCTAAAATTATTTGAGCAACTACTGAAGACCAAGGAAGCTGAAGCTGAACCAAGACTCCCACTCCTACCAAGAAAGAGCAAACTCTTTCTCTAAAGGCTGTTGATACATCTGAAGGAAGCCAATCAAATGAGGAGCTGATGGCACTCATTGCCAAAAGATTTCTCAAAATGGGCAGAAAGGACTTGAGAAAGAAGTTTCACAGATATGAAGACAAGCCAAGGTATGATAGAACACCAGCTAAAGAACTTATATGTTATGGCTGCAGGAAACCTGGACACATTCTACCTGAGTGTCCAGAGGAAAAGAACAAGGAGAAGAGAAAAGACAAAGAATATCAGAAGAACCATTCCAAGTACTCCTCCTATAAAAAAAAGAAGAAGGAGAAAGGATTTGTGGATAAAACCTTGAGTGATACTGATTAGGAATCTTCCTCCTCAAGCTCCAGTGAAGATGAGGAAGAGAAGAAGGCAAAAGAAATTTGCCTAATGGTAATTGATGCCTGCAATAATCATTCAGCTGTAGAGAGTTCTGATGAAGAAGAAATGCCTACTGAAGATCAGGTATTATGTTCTTATGATTTTACTTCTGTTGAATTTAGATTTGAATTTAAATCTCTCTGTTTAGATTTAATTAGCTCAGAGAAGGAGATTAATGAGCTTAGAAATAGGATAGCTGAATCAGAATCCCTATCTTGTGAAAATGCTAGGCTAGAAGCTGAAATTACTTGATCTACTGAAGAAATAAAATTTCTTAAAATTGAACTAGCAAAATCTAAAAGATTAGAAGAATCTCTTAATGGTAGAAGTCTTAAGCTGCTAGAGATTACTAGCATGTCAAACACCAGGACAGCTAACAATAAGATAGGCTTAGGAGCTTAACCTAGTGACCCCCCCATGGTTCTGAAAAACAATCTTTCCACTCCAGTAAACTTTATTTCAGCTGAAGGAATAAAGAATACTGAGCAAGTAATTCAAGTAAACAAAGCTTTAAATAAGGCTAAGAGAGAAAAGAGAAAACAAAAATTTAAAGAAATACAAAAATCATTGAACAATATTTGACGATCGCAGGCCCAAGGTCGACTGATACTCGACGATCTAGGAATCGATCATCGAACATTGATCGACGATCTGAACAGGATTTTCAATTTAATAATCAGAACCTTAGAAACACTAAGGTAAATAGAAACCCAAGGTTCATTGACCCATCAACTGGATGGAGTATTCCACCTAGGAGATCCTATCCCTTAGGATATAAACCTCAGCCTGCTTTTTCTTCCATTTCAAGTTTTAATTATGTGAAGAATAATGGACCCAAGGTTATCTGGGTCCTTAATGTCTAACTGTTTATTTTGCAGGTGAAGACCTATCCAGTTACTAAAGACAAATGGTATTTGGATAGTGGCTGTTCCAAACATATGATAGGGAACAAAGACAATCTGTCAAGCTTTAAGGACAAGCTTGGACCAAAGGTGAACTTTGGGGATCCCAGCTGTGGTCAAACAGAAGGATATGGTGGGTTTACCATTGGAACAGTGACATTCAAAAGAATTGCATATGAAACTTGGCTGAAGCACAACTTAATCTCAGTAAGCCAGTTATGTGATGCAGGTTATCAGGTATCATTCACTGACACTCTTTGCAATATTACTTTAAATAGTAATGTAGTGTTAGTAGGCATTAGACAGGGTAACATTTACTTAGTAGATTTTAATTCAACTCAATCTGAAATCTGCCTGTTTAATGAAGTAACCAATAATAATACCTTATGGTATAATAGGCTTAGCCATGTTAACCTCAAGAATATATCTAGGTTATCTAAATACAACCTTGTTAGAGATTTACCTTCTTGCCCCTATAAGAAGGAAGGTCTATGCAGGGCTTGTTAATTAGGCAAGCAAACCAAAAACTCTTTCAAATCTGTAAATAAGAGTGATTCATCTAGAATCCTGTATTTATTGCACTTGGAACTTTTTGGCCCAATAAAGGTACAGAGTCTAGGAGGGAAATTTTACACTTTAGTGATTGTAGATGATTTCTCTAGGTTCACTTGGGTGTTCTTTTTGAGAACTAAGGCTGATAACTTCAAAGTTCTTACAGACTTTCTGCTATGTGTATAGACTCAGTATTCTACTCATGTTGCCTTGATCAGAACTGATCATGGTACTGAGTTTGAGTCTCTTCTCATGCAAGAATTCTATGAGAAAGAAGGTATCAAACATAGCTTCTCTGCTCCTAGAACTCCTCAACAAAATGGGGTAGTGGAAAGGAAAAATAGAACCCTAATTGAAGCTGCATGAACATTATTGGTAGATGCTAACATGCCTCTCTCTTATTAGGCAGAAGCTGTTAGCATAGCTAATTATGTTCTGAATAGAAGTCTAATACATAAGCTTAAGGGTAAAACTCCTTATGAATTACTGAAAGGAAAGAAACCTAAAATTAACTATTTTAGAGTCTTTGGTTGTGTAGTGTACATTCACAATAAAAACAAAGAATACCTTAGAAAGTTTGAAGCAAAAGCTTCAATGGGAATTTTTCTCGGATATTCCCAAGTAAGCAAAGCTTATAGAGTGTTTAACAAATCAACATTAAAAATAGAAGAATATGTGCATGTTTCCTTTGATGAGTCAAAAATGTTTTACAAGGAGAAGGAAACTTCTCCTTCCTCAAACTCATTGTAGGTACCTAAGTTATGCAAGGATCTCATCCAAGAGATTCACCCTCCATCAACTCTTCATATCACTGATTCAGACAGTGATGAAGACACTGTGGAAGTAGGTTCTGTACCACCAACAGTTAATCCTATTCCACAAGAGGAATTAATCCAAACTGTTGTTGAAGATCACATCCCACCTACTGATCTTGTCACACTTAGAGATCATCCTACATCTCAAGTGATTGGTGACATATTTGCTGGTGTGCAAACAAGACATCAATTTAGATAGGATGTGATGCATGCTAGTTTTCTTTCACAAATTGAGCCCCTCACCATAAAAGATGTTGAGCTAGATCCCCACTGGATCATTGCTATGCAAGAGGAGTTTAATCAATTTGAAAGATCTAGAGTATGGACTTTGGTTCCAAGACCAAATGGCCAACTGATCATAGACACCAAGTGGGTGTTCAAAAATAAGTTGGATGCCCAAGGAACTATTATAAGGAACAAAGCTAGGCTTGTAGCTCAGGGCTACAGACAGGAAGGTATAGACTATGACCAAACCTTTGCCCCTGTTGCAAGGCTAGAGTCAATAAGGATCTTTCTAGCCTATGTAGCCTATTTGAAGTTTAAGGTTTTTCAAATGGATGTTAAAAGTGCATTCCTTATTGGTGAGCTAAAGAAAGAGGTGTTTGTTGAACAACCACCTGGTTTTGTTTCTTCAACTCAACCCTCATTTGTTTAAAAGTTGCAAAAAGCTCTTTATGGACTTAAGCAAGCACCCAGAGCCATGTATGAGACTCTAGCTAGTTTCCTTTTATAGCACAACTTTGTTAGGGGAGTAGTTGATAGAACCCTTTTTGTTAAGCATCACAAGGACAAAATCCTGTTAGTTCAAGTCTATGTGGATGACATTATCTTTGGTTCCACTGATCGCAAACTATGCAAAAGGTTCTCAGACCTGATGCACTCTAAGTTTGAGATGAGTAGTATAGGTGAGGTGTCTTACTTTCTTGGTCTCCAAGTGAAGCAAGATGCTGATGGTATCTTCATCTCCCAATCCAAATATTCCAAGGAATTAGTAAAGAAATTTGGGATGGCAAATGCTTCAGCAATGCATACACCCATGGCTACAAATGTAGTTATATATTCTGATGATAAGGGTAAGCCAGTTGATCAGAAAAACTATAGGGCCATTGTTGGTACCCTATTGTATTTAACTGCAAGTAAACCTGACATAATGTTTGCCACATGCCTGTGTGCTAGATTCTATGTCAACCCCAAGGAATCTCATTTGATTCTTCTCAAGAGAATTTTGAGATACCTGAAGGGATGTCCAAATTTAGGACTGTGATACCCAGCTGAATCAGAATTTGAGTTAATTAGATACTCTAATTCTGACTATGCTGGTTGTAGAGTTGACAGGAAGAGTACCTCAAGGACATTTCAGTTCCTGGGAGAGATATTAGTCACTTGGTTTTGCAAGAAATAGGCTTCTGTCTCAACTTCATTTGCAGAGGCTGAATATATAGCAGCTGCTAGTTGTTGTTCACAAATCCTGTGGATTCAAAACCAACTTTTGGATTATGGGTACAAACACAAGAACACAAAAATCATGTGTGACAGTACCAGTGATATTTCTATAGCACAAAATCCTGTGCACCACTCTAGGACCAAGCACATTGAGATCAGACACCATTTTGTGAGAGATTGTGTGGAAAAGAATAAGATCAATCTTGAGTTCATATCCACAGACCTTCAGAGAGGTGATATTTTCACCAAACCCCTAGATGAACAGAAGCATCTGTTCTTTTTGAATCAACTAGGCATGATAAATGGAATAGATCAAGTGTAAAATTCTGCCTATATTGAAATCTGCTCGAATATGGTCGAATGACGTTCGACCATAGTGAAACAGGTTGAGCCTATCATCGACCTATGTTTGATGACGGCTCGTTTGTTTGTGAAGACAGAGATTGTCGACCAATAGTTCGACTACTTTGCTTCAGGAAACGATCGTCGAATGATCGATCGACCATCGTTTCTAGTATCTGTTGAAAGAGGTCGATGATTACTATTTAAATCTAAACTGATGGTTCACCTAGGTCAACAGATCGTGCCTTTTATAGTCGAAAGAGCTCGTCTTTTCATATTCCTCATTCCTGCTTGAAAGGTTTGACTTGAGCTATGCTCTACGCTTTCTGCTTTCGTCTCTCTCTCTCTCATCTTCCCCAACCGAATCAATGGAGATTGCTCCAGCATTGCTGACCGTGATGAAGTTTGACGCCGGCTTTAGCGTCGAGCTCGAATCTTTCAGTCCCTGAGATGCCGACATTCTTGAGATGCTACAGGTTTGTAAAGATCAAGGACTGGAGAAGCTGATGTCTACCAGGATTAAGATAAATGTTCCAGAAATCAAAGAATTTGTCTATACATCGTCTTCTAGCGACGAATCTATGAAAGGGACTATCGGCGGCGAGGAGGTAATTTTGACTCCTGCCGTCTTGACAGAAATTTATGGTTTGATCAATGGATAAGAAGAGCATGAACAAGATAATCAGGAATATAACAGGATGCTATTAGAGCTAGGACATGCTGAAGGAATTCCTTCCAAATTGCTGAAGATAAGCTTCCCGATGAAGATTAAGTTCTTAGCAGAACTAGTAGAGAAAGTGCTGTTGGGAAAGCACTCTGCGCACGATAACATTACCAGGCAGCAGTTTGCCATAATGTGTGCTCTTGCTAATAGGAAAGCAATCAATTGGGCTGGAATAGTATTTGAATTAATCAGGAGAAAGAACTCAAAGAAAGAGGTAACCCTTGGAAGGGTGATTGGGATATTTCTGAGAGAGAAATATCCTCACCTGTTGGGAACAGTCTCAACCTCAATCAATGCAAGCAAGAAAATGGACCCCACTCTGTTTATCAAGTGGAGAAGGAATATCCAGAAGCCTTCACCTGCTGGGGTTGCTCCTGTTCCATCTGAGAACACAAGGACAGTAACAGTCACCCCCCACCTACTTGAAGAAGGCTCTTCCATTCCCCCCATTCCATTTTCATCTACATTGCCGTCCACTTCTATTGCAGTACCATCTACATCCACTGCTCTTCTCCCACTGCATTCATCGACTATTCTCCATGCATCACCACTAGCATCTCTAACTCCTTTACACCTTGCTGGGATTTCAAATCTCAGCATTGATCTGTTGGTTTCTGAGACACTTCCAACTCCACCTCAGTCACCAACTTCACCTCAAGATCATATTGATCTTCACGTATCTGCATCTCCATCACCAGTTCACACTACATCTACATCTAGATCTTTTGAAATCTCACAAGAATTCATTACAAGCAACATGGAGCTAATTACTCCTTCAATCCAATCAATGATTGCAGCAGCAATTGCCCCTCTTGTTTCTTCCATTTCATCTCTTACATCCTCCATTGCATCCCTCTCAACTTCTTCTGAGCCCTCTTCCCTTAGGGGACTGAGTTTAGTAGCCACTGAAGTCAAGCAGGGGGAGATGTTCCATAAAGATATCTCAGGACTCCCTCTGGTAATTCCAGATACAGGTTCAGAATAGAGGACAGCTGAAGTTATAGCTGAACCTATATTTGCTTTTAGAGTTTGTCTTGAAAAGATATCTACTCCTACTGTTGCAAAGTACCTAGAAGGAGTTATTACCTCCTACCTAGATGATATATGGGAGTAAGAGGATTCTGCAGGTAACACCATTTCTCAATTCACTGACCTAATAACTGATATGTTAACTAGTGAATACCTTGAGGGGATGATTCTATACCATTTAGAATACTTTTGTGTCCTTTTGGCTATAGATTAAGTTCAAGGTGTTCAAGAAGTTGCTCAAGAAACTGCTGCAGAAAGTAATGAACCTGAATCTGTTATACAAGATCAGGAGTTTGTGGAAGCCTCAGAAAAACTGATCCCAAAGACAGTTACAAATTATTTAGAAGAAAGATCAACCGTTTGGGATGATACTCCAGGACTAGACCTGGATTCCCTATTAGCACAGGATGCCTTAGAAGAGGAAAAAGAAAAGGCTGCTTTGAAAGCCAAAGAAAAAGCTTATCAAGATATCATTGATCCATATGATCAACCTCAGTCATCACATTCTGATGATGAGGAGGACTTAGAGGATTCAGAAGGATCTAAGAAAAGAAAGATTGCTCAAAAGAAAAGGAAGGCTCCAGCTCCACCTCCTTCTAACTCAGATAATGACATCCCTTATTACATCTTAAAAGGGATTGACCCTAAGTCCAAGAACTTTCAACACTGGATGGGATTGTCTAAGAACCAGCAGAAGAAGAGGAAGAAGAGAAAGAGGTATGATACTCCAGCTCCTAAGTGGACTCCCAGAGGTCCTCCTCCTCCTCCTCCAAGTAAGGGGCCTCAGGGAATGTAGTTTCTGATCCCTCAACTCCTCCAGCCAGATTCACTCCTTCTCAGGCCTATCAGAGAAGAGGAAACCAAGGTTACCAAGGAAAACCCCATCAATGCCAGCAAAGATAAGAAACTGGAACTAAGGAGCAAGTGAAGGAGATGATTTACCAGAAACCCACATTTTCTCCTCCTCCTTCACCTAAAAGAAAGGTTTCACCTCCTAAGGAGAACAAAACTCCTTCCTCAAGAAAGCCAGTACAAAATAAACAAGTGGATTCAAAAGGAAAAAGAGTAACATACTCTGATAAGTTTAGTAAGAAATTTGCAGAATTTGCTCCACCCTCCTCTCTTGTTATTCAAGAAGATATATAACCAGCTGCAGGTCTGTTAGATCTTTCTACAAAGTTTAAAACTATAAAGCCTCTAGACCCAGCTGATGAGAATGCATATGAATGTCAAGAGCTTAATCCTGAGTTCAGGATGGCTAGATTTCTTGAAATAGTTGGATCAGCTCAAATCAGAAAAGCAAAAGCTAAAGGAAAAGACATAACCGGTTTAACAACAATGTCAAAATTCAGAGAGAAAGAACTAGAAAGATTCCAAGTTAGACAAGAAGTTTTTGATGCCTCAAAATACATGGAAAAGCATCCAGAGGCTATTTTTCCCAGAGCAGGAGAATCAAAGATCATTGGAGAACAGGACCTGAAAATTTCAAAGAAGGATGCACTTGATCCCAAAAGAATAATTTCCTTCCTTCCTGCTTCTTCTAATTCTAAACCAGACTCGACTAATGAATAGATTTATTTGTATTGACAATCTGATATGCTTGATGATTGTTTGTGAATTTTTGATATGAAATTCTGCTTAGTTGATATGATATGATACACTTTGATCTTAACAGGTTATTGTTGTTTTTATATCTATCTATAACTTTTTTTTTGTTTTGAGAGACTTGACCCAAATAGGGGGAGATTTTTGGTACCCTAGTTTTGCTTTGAGTTAAGTCCTCTCAATTAGTTTCTTGACCCAAGAATTATCTATGGTCAAAGGTTAGATTTAGGTTAGATTTTATTAGTTGTATAGAATTATTGTTTATCTATTTGAATTCTGGTGAAGTGTTATTTTTAGTTCGACTATGGTCGAACGTCGCTCGACCATCGTCAAACAGCTGATCGACTATCTCTGAGTTTGTTCAACTCTGATAGTTCGACGATCTGTGGTCTCTTTATCGACAATCGTCGAGTCTTGCTCGATTTCTTATGCCCAGACAGATATCTTGTAGTTCTGCTCTGATAGGTCGACGATCTGCTCTGATAGTTCAACGATCTTTGTGATTCGTTCGACTATCTTTTGTCTGCATTTAGTGATTTTGTACTCTTTCTGTTCTGTGATTTATTTCTTATATATCTGGCTTATTTTATTCTAGATTATATCATCTACTTTATGCTTATATATCAAGGCAATCTTTGCCTCATTCTTTATGCATAAATCAAGTTCAATCTGACAAAGTCTTTTGTCCTATAAGTTGAATAATCTTTGTGCTTTATCTGCCATGCTGTCCTTTATAGCCGTTAGACACATGTGTCTTTCTCTGGCTGTAAAGATTTTGTTTTGATGTGACTTTCTCTAATACCTTTTGGACTTGCAGAATGGAGAAGCAGCTTCTAAGAAAGCTTTATTTCTTAATTGAATGTCCTTTCTGCAAGCCAGTTGTATTATGTTATTTGCAGGCCAGATTTCAGATCTCAGAAGAAGACAAGATTCAAATCAAAGGAAGGATAGAAGCCGTTACAAAGGCTGATATATAAAGAGCTAGTGAAAGAAGTTAAAATAAACAGATACGACACAACAAGAACAAGAAGATATATCAAAGAGTTATACAGACAGCTCTCAGATAGTTTTCAATATAGCTGAGAAGAACAAGTGTAGAACAACTCTCTTCAGAGTTCTCTTCTTCAATCCTGAGTTCATCCTGCTTACAAGAACATTCATACTCAGAGCTTCAAGTAGTAGAAGAAGAAGAAAGAAAAGCTGTTGAAGAAGAACAACCATTAGATATCAAGAGTTTTCTTCAAGCTGCTCCATCAAGAACCTCAAGACAACAGATCTTTTCTGTCAAGAGTTCTGAAGAGAACCTGTACCCTGAAGCAAGCCTTCTTGCTGGATATTCTCTAATCCAGGGGGAGATTTGATTCCTTCAGAGCTCTCTATAGCTCAGTGCAATCCACTAGCTTCTCTAATTTTGTTTTACAATAGAGAAGACATTCTAACTCTCTCAACCTCCTATACAATGGGTTATTACTCCCTTCAAAAGTGAACCTTGGTGGCAGGGCACCTTAGCAAAAACTTGTTTTGATTTTGGGCTCCTGATCAATAGCTCAAAGGGTTTACTTGATCTACCTGAATCAGATCAGTTGGTGGCAGGGCACCTGAACAAAAACCTGTACTGGATTCCTACCAGGGTGGTAGAAGAGTGGATGTACCTATTGAGAGGGAACCACTATAAATCTTCTTGTGTTGTCTGTGTTGCTTATTTTAATTACTGCACTGTTGCTGTGACTAGAACTACCTATGATTGCTAGTTGTTGTGTTAGGACTAAAGCTCAAACTGTAATTACAGTTAGCTTTCCCTTGTGCACCTCACTTTGTGTTAGGCTCTATGGTTTCATATATCTATTTACTTTTTCCGCAAATTAACTCTAAGGGAGTTGAGTAGATTCTCATATTTTTGAATACTCTATTCACCCCCCTCTAGAGTTGTATCTATCCTCACTTTCAAAGACTATCGTCTTCGTCACTCCATGGTATCATACAAACTATTCCATGAATAGACGTACCAATACATCCACATGTGTCTCCTTGCTCATTGGGATAAACCTGGCAACCATAGTCAAGCAATCCACTATCACCCAAACTGAGTCATTTCCTTATTGTGATTGGGGAAGGTCATGAACAAAATCCATTGAGATATCTTCAAATTTCCACTCTGGAATGGGCAATGATTGTAAAAATCCTCCAGGGCTCTTGCACTCCACCTTCATCTTATGTGAAACCTCATAGTGTGTAACATAATACTTAACAATAATCTTTATTCCTGACCAAAACATGGTCTTTAGTAACCCACTATACATCTCTGAAATCCGGGGATTTACCGAATACTTGGAGCAATGTGCCTCTCTCAAGATATATTCCCGGATTTCACCACCCTTGGGAATGTAGAGCCTGCAACGGAAATGAACGAGGCCTTCCTTCAAAGTATACTCTTCAGTAGATCCATCCTTAATTGTCTTAATCACAAGGGCCAGAGCAGCATCCTTCCCTTACTCTGCCCAAATTCGATCTCGAATGTCACAAATTATACTCATAGGAGTTATGTACCCAGTATACTTCTCCGAATGATCCTTACACACTAACGTGATATCCATCTCCTCGAGCACTTGAGAAAATTCCATACTCATCATCCGAGACTCAGGGCTTGACTTTGAAACTTTTCTACTCAATGCATTAGCTATAGAGTTTGTTTTCCTGGTGTGGTAGTTCAATGTAAACTCATAATCACACAAAATTCTAACCACCGTCGCTGCCTCAAATTCAACTCCTTTTAAGTATAAACATACTTAAAATTCTTATGGTCCGAAAAGATCTCGCAGTGGACGCCATATAGATAGTGCATCCAAAACTTTAAGGCGAACACCACTACACCTAACTCCAAATCATGTACCTGATAATTTACCGCTTGCTTCTTCAGCTATCTTGAAGCATAAGCAATCACATGCTCATGCTGCATCAATACTGCCCCCATCCCTTAGTAGGATGCATCAGTGTAAACTTGAAATCCTTCTTTTCCTGATGGAAGAGCTAGGATGGGTGTGGTGGTAAGTTGATCCTTCAGCTTTTGAAATGCAGTCTCACACTAGATGGTACACTCATATGACACGCCCTTCTTTGTTAGGGCAGAAAGAGGAAGGGAAATCTTTGAATATACCTTCACAAACTTACGATAATATCTGGCAAGCCCAAGAAAGCTTCATACATCAGCCACTGATTTCAAGGGAGAACATTCCTGCATGTCAAATACCTTGGCCGAGTCTATCGCTAATCCCGCGCCCCTAATAACATGGCCCAAGAAGGCAACTTCTCGGAGCCAAAACTCACACTTGTTGAACTTAGCGAACAATGAGTTCTCTCTTAATTCCATCAAAACTAAGGACATGTGCTCAGCATGTTCCTCTTCTGTATTCGAGTAGACCAGAATGTCATCGATGAAGATGATGACAAGACGTCCAAATATGGTTCAAACACCATGTTCATCAAACACATGAATGCGGAAGGGGAATTCGTGTGCCCGAACGGAATCTCAGTGAACTCGTATAAACCGTATCTCGAGCTGAATGCTGTCTTTTTAATATCCTCCTCTTGGATCCAAAATTTATAGTACCCCAAACGCAAATCCAATTTGGAAAACCAGTTCAATCCTACCAACTGATCGAATAACTCGTCAATATGGGGTAACGGATAGGTGTTTCGCACTATCAGTCGGTCGAGTTCTCGGTAGATTATGCACAATCGTAGGGACCCATCCTTCTTCTTAACAAATAAAACCGGTGCTCCCCAGGGGGATAAACTGGGACGAACAAACCCTGATTCCACCAACTCCGGCAACTGAACTTAAAACTTAGTGAGTTTCTTTGGAGCCATTCTATAAGGGGTCCGAGAGATGGGCTTGACAACCGATACTAGTTTAATTTTAAAGTCCACATATCTATGTGGGGGTAATCTTGACAGTTTATCAGGGAATACCTCAGAAAAATCACGCACTACCGGCACATCTTTCATACTCGCCGCCATCTCTTTTAAATCGAAACATATCATATATACGTCTTCCCCTTTTAAATGGGCCTTAAGGGCCTGGATTGAATATAATAACATTCGAGGCGCGAGTTTAATACCTTGGAAGACGACCTCTTAGTATGCATGCCTTAAAGTGATTTGCTTCGCCGCACAATCAATTCTGACGTGGTGCCAGTCAAACCAGGTCATTCCCAGAATAAGGTCAAATTCTAGCATTCTCAACACTGTCGCAGGGGTTTCAAAAAGTTTTCATCCAATGTATACTTCCAAGTCACACTTGACGGATGATGTTATCTCGCAGCCGTCTGTGAGGCGTACTCTCCGAGTGACACCAGTGAAATATTACACGCCATTAAATCTCTTATGAAGTTCTTCGAGACAAACGAATGTGTGGCACTGGTAGAAAATAAGTTGTGAGTTAGTTTCCCACTAATAGTCACAGTGCCTAAGTACCAAATTATAACACCTCAATACTAAATTCAAAGCACATCTTAGGAAATCTAAGGACGAATGCTCATAATTATATTAATCAAATCATGACATACCTGCTAATGCGCTGACGACAAGTGTACCGATTGCTGTCAAGTAATAATAATGGAAAGTAGCTTCCCCGAGTATAAATCTCTCGCGGAGCGCAAGTTGGGAGCAGGGGTTTTAGTACTATGGTGAAATGAGTGCAAGTGCAAGGTGAGCAAGGGGGGTTTTGATTGGGGTTTCCTAAATTAAACCACCTAAAATTCTTGTGGGTCATCTTCTCCGCTTCGCTCGGGTGAATCACTCCGGAGAGTGATAGCGGAAGTGTGAGAACTGGCGGGGGTAAAAAACACCTCTTCACAACGCACACTTCTAGCAAATGCTAGAATGGCAAAAACACCTTTACTCTAGTGAGAATAATGAGCTTAACAATGCATAGCAAGTTCTGAAAACACGTAAGCAAAAGCATAAAGTATTCTAGAACCATATACGCTTATCACACTACAATATTCAACAAGAGTTCAACAAGGAGTAAATATAAGAGGAGGGAGGAGAGATTACAACCAAGACAAAGAAGCTTTCCAAGGTTCTCGGTCGGAAATTAGGGGTGTCAACCCTTGTTCGTGCTTGGTCTTAGAAAGGAGTCCAGGATGCAAGAGGAGCTGTCACTTCCACCGTCGAACCCTTCTTCGTATTGCTGAGATTGCGGAGGCAGAACAAAACTTGGTGGGCTACAACGAGTAGCTTAAACCAGAGCTTAGAACGTGGCAATGTCAATGGCGGTGGAGGACTAATCTTTTGCAAGCTCTATAGAGTGTAATGAGTGGCTGGATCTTCCCTCCAAGGAAGAGAGAGAAAAAGGGGGCTCGAGGCTGGTTTTCTCGCTCAAGAGAGCCAAAAAGGCGGGCTGGCCGATCCTCCCTCGGAAATGGCATAGGCTGCAACTTAATTATAAATTCATCAGAAAATTGGTCTCGCAAGGTTCGACGCACGACCGTGCGCGAACCGTGCGATATTATATTAAAACATGCGCCTGCGAAGAAGAAGCGTTGACCCGTGCATTTCCTTTCCGTACGGGTGATCCGCCCGTGTGTGAAGAAATTCGCACGAGTAACCACAGAACGAAGAATTGCAGGAAAATCGAGACTGCTACAAGACAACCGTGCGTTTCCTTCGCGCACGGTTTTGGTGAAACTGTGCGTGAAGGATTCGCGTGAGCTGGTCATTTCACCAGATTGACCGGAAGAAAATGCACGACCAAAACTAACTGTGTGCTAAGGAAGCGCACGACTGTGCGTTTTCCTCAAATCAGAATTCACAAAAGGGAAAACTGACCACCTGTAAGCAAGGAAAATAATACAACCGAGGAACCTCTAGTAATATAGAAATGAAGTAAAAAACTACTGGAACGAGCCCTGGGGAGCACCACGTGCTTACCCTCAAATAACAAATGTGCAATTGTGCACGCAAGGGCAGGAAAAACACACAAAGCATGAACAGCATAAAGGATGAGATAAACAGCGAAAACATCCAATAAATGAAGTGTAAAGGCATGAAAACTAGCCCAGATGAGCCCGCAAAACACAATATAAACGGGACTCATCACCTGCAATCACATCATGTGTATTCCGCTCCTGATTCATGTCCAGAGCAAACACCTGCTCTCTAGTAAGTTCAGGATTCCTTCCTCGTGGTCCTCATTCTCGACCACGTACTTGTCCTCGTCCTTGCGGAGCTGCCAAAGGAAAAATAGGGGGAGCATCTCCTCCTAACTGGAGGAAATAATGTTGGATGTTGCACGACTAGTTACATTGATAACATACTTGACTAAATGGTCCTCCTGGTATTTGATGAGGTTGGAACTGTTAGGGTGGTGGTAGTGTTAACTGCTGGCCCAGAAATTCCATTTTAAAATTCTGGTGGAAATGGTAGCCACCTCTTTGGTTTCCTCTTCCACCACTACTATTATGTCTCTTTCTGAAGCTGGGGCCTGCTTCCATCACACCCTCGACGGGTCTCTTACTACTTCCCAAGTGACCCGCCTCCAACCTTTTCGCCATATCAATTATCTCTACCATGCTCGTATCCGCTATAAATAAAAGTGCTTGCCTTAGGGGATCTCATAAGCCTTTTTAAAACCGTTTTGCGAACTCGCGATCGTCCAACTCATTTGAGTCAACAAATCTAGCGAGGTGATGAAACACTATTTGGTATTCTGTCATGGACTTTGATCCTTGCTTCAACTACAAGAATCTCTCTTTAAGCTCATCTCGAGTGGTAGAGGGGATGAAATGCTCTAAAAAGGCTTCTCAAAATTCATTCCAACTGATCTCGGTCTATACTCGGCCTTCGAAAGTGGAAGCCATGAGGGACTTCCACCACCTCCTCACATGCGTTTCTAAGATTGACATGGCTAAGGTCATAACAATACTAGCTGGACATCTGATTCCAGCCATTAACTCTTGCACCGTGTCGAGCCATTCTTCAGTATGGATAGCCGACTCTGTCCTATGATAAGAAGGAGGGGAGAGGGATCGGAAGGTGCTCAACCAGTTAGAGCTTGGGGCTTTCTGCTGCACTGGGGCCTGCTGAAATCTAAACATGTCTAAGATCACCATAAGCATGTGTCCCAATTCTGACTACTGAAATTAGGTAGGGACTGAAGTGGTAAAAGTGCCCTCTACTAGCTCTACCCGTGTCAGGATCTACACATAAACGTACAAACCTAAGGTCAGGTTTGTTAATCGTAGGATAACGACTGGGCATACTTAGTATAAATTATATATGGGTACACCCCTGCTTCTGCTATGTCTGTTTGTCCGCAAACTGACCAATCAGGCGGGGGTGGCACCATTGTTCAATGAAGTCTTTAGTTTTGGATTGTTCAAGTTTGATACCATTTGTAAGACCCCTCCCCCCTCCCGAAACACAAGACACGGCTGAGGGGAATCTTATGCCCAGAACAGCTGCCTTGCAGTAGCATCAGCACACGGCTAACCTGTACCACAATACGCATATCCTGCCGGCCAAACAAATATTATCCATGCCAATCTAACATAAATAATATAATATAGAAGTCAAAATACACAAAATTATATAAGTCAAAACAAGTACAATAATAATAAGAAGCAAAAACTCTTATAATATAAGAGTACACAAAATTTTCCCCAAGGGCTACAATATGAGTCTTACCAAAAACTCATATCTATAACTGACGACAACGATGGTAATATCATATCAGGCCTTGTCACCCTAGCCTGGCTACCCTCTTGCACAACCTGCGGCTGCTGCTCTATCTGCTGGGTTTCCTCCTAAAATGGAAGATGTAGCAACTGTTAGTCATAAAGACTAAGTGGCTATCACATCCGCTCCCCTGACGACTCTTAACACCGGGCAAAGAAAAGAAGAGGGTGCTATATATATATATATATATATATATATATATATATATATATATATATATATATATATGCAGGAGTACAAACACGTGGAAAATCTATATATCATGAGTAATAATAATAATAATGTTTCACATTATTATCAACATTCTATTCTAGCAGTTCTACTCAAATCATAGCAATCCATTAAGCATATAAATCTACAATAGGAAAGTAACTTAACTTATAAAAATGCCCATAAAGATTTATTAGTTAAGGATTGGCTTAACAGTAAAGTAACTTATCATATAAGAGTGCCCAAAAAAATTATATGATAAGGATCTTATGCGGTGTAATGTAATGTTGGGTATAGTGGAAAATGTGTACCTGATTTGAAGAAGCCTAACTTAGCTTAATGATATACATCAAGGTGTATTTGATGTTGTTTTAAGTTGACATGTGCAGGTGAAGAAGTATTAAAGAATACAGGAAATTATTCTAAGTCCATGTGTCGCCATCTGAGAAACTGGGTCGACACTTCAGAATAATTGTGTCGACACTGGAAGGAAGCTGTGTCGACACAGAGAAAGATAGTCGACCACATTTGTGTCGACACTGGGAAGTAGTGTCGACCCACAGAAAGATAGTCGACCTCAACTATGTCGACACCTGAAGGCAGAGTCGACACATACTGAGTTCTGAATCTACAACAACTGTGTCGACACACTGCAAAGTTAAGACCAAGTTATTTTCTGAAGAAAGATGAAGTGTTGAGTCGACACAAATTCTCTGTGTCGACTCATTCTCAAATGAAGTTCTGAAGAAGAAGTGTCGACTTAAAGGCAAACTGGTCGATATCATAAAAGGCTGTGTCGACACCAAATTCACTTGTGTCGACACATATAGACAGTTGGTCTCGACACTTTCTGGCAGTCTGTCTCAACAATTTGCTGTCCAAGACTAAGGCACAGGATCTGTTTGAAGACTTGATAGCTGTGGGTTATGACAGGTTAACTGAAGCTGTAAGACTTGTCAGAAGTCTGTTAGAAACCGGATCAGCCGGTTACAATGAAGAAGATCTATAAATAGACAGATTCAGAAGTAGAAAAAGAGAGATATACAAGAGGAAATTAATTCTTAATCAACACATCAGTTAAGAGACAAGTCCTCTCTTCAAGAAAGTGCAAGGCATTAAAGAAGATCTTCATCAGAAGATCTAAGAAGACGATCTCAGGATCAGTCTAAGAAGAGTTCTTTCAAGAATTCAGAAGTATCATCAAAGGTGTTGGATAGAGAGTGATCCAGCCACTTGAAGAAGAAGAAGGAAGCCATCATTGGTTTCTCAAGAAGATGTTTGGAAATCAACTCAGCTAAGTTCAGATTCAAGAAGCTTTGAAGAAAGCTCAGATTCAGTTGATTTCATCAGCTGATCAAGAATTGTCTTGTTCTTTTCTCTCTCAACAAAGGCAAGACATTAAAAACTTCTTTTCTAATTTCTGTAGGATCTGTCAATACAGATCTGAGTTGTAAGCCTGTGTTATAAAGGCTAAGTGTAGGAGAGTTGATCTCTGAGTGGTAGGGCTGTTTGCCTGAGTGTAGGAGTAGGTTCTTCTCTGAGTTGTAGGCTTTGTGATAAAGCTGAGGTAGGGTTGTTGAGCCTGAGTTGTAGGAACCTTTTCAGGTTCTGAGCTGTAGGATCTGTGGATCTGAGTAAAGAGGAAAATTGGCCGAATCTAGCATACTACTAGATAGGTGAAGGGGGAAAGTGGATGTACCCAGACCTTGGGGAACCACTATAAAACAGTGTGCAATCTGTGATGGTTAAATTTTTGGGACTGCTGTGCTGTGTGTTTTAATTCTGTAATTGAATTCTGCCAAAAAGTGTTAACAAGCATTAGAACCTATTCACCCCCCCCCCCCCCTCTAGGTGTTTAGGTTGTCTTGAAAGTAAAACTATCATGTGGTATCAGAGGGAGGTTCCTCAAAAAGGACTTAACAGTCTGAGGTAGATCTGAAAAGCAGAATCAAGATTACAGATAATGTTTGATTATCAGAGGAAGAAGCTCAGAAGAAAGCTGAGCTAAAAGGCAAGAAGCCTGCTGAAGTTGCTGAAGCTCCTGTGAAGGCTCAAATCCAATCTGGCAAAGGAATTGTTATAAGAGAGCCTGATCAGTCTTAGTTCTAAGTTCTTTCAAATGTTTTGTAATATTTTGATCATTCAATGTAAATATCTGTAATCAAACATTATCAAGTTATAAACAAAATTTTGTTTGGAATCATATATTCATGTTCACTCTGTGATGAATTGTTAATATTTTGTTTATATTAAGTATTATCTGTAATCTTGAGGGAGGTTGCTCAAAAAGGACTTAACAGTCTAATGTTTGAATACCGAGGACCAAGGCCAACCATACAAAGTCTCATTTCATCATTACCAATCCAGTGCGGCCAAACACACGCACTTACACCCATTCACATTTCCATGCTCCCAGTCTTAACTCAAGGGTTCCACTTCACCGTGGCATCGAATTAGTTCTCTTTTTTTAGTTTATCTTTTCTTCTCCTAGTGCATGACCCGCGGAAATCTGTCGGTTATTTTGTACTTGTACCACGAAATTGAGCTTACTCTTCGGAGAAGATCGCGATTTCAAGGCTCTACTTTAAAAATACCAGTTGAGGATTCTGAGTCATTTTCTACTTTAAGTTTGGAAGATCCCATCGTAGAGGAAGCCCTGTATAAGCCTATGTCCGATTATGTATGGCAGAATCTAGAGGGTACATAACCAAGCATTGTTCGCCCTACTAAAGATTCTGAAATGAGTGCAAGTGCAAGGTGAGCAAGGGGGGTTTTGATTGGGGTTTCCTAAATTAAACCACCTAAAATTCTTATGGGTCATCTTCTCCGCTTCGCTCAGGTGAATCACTTCGGAGAGTGATAGCGGAAGTGTGAGAACTGGCAGGAGTAAAAACACCTCTTCACAACGCACACTTCTAGCAAATGCTAGAATGGCCAAAACACCTTTACTCTAGTAAGAATAATGAGCTTAACAATGCATAGCAAGTTCAGAAAAAACCTAAGCAAAAGCATAAAGTATTCTAGAACCACATACGCTTATCACACTACAATATTCAACAAGAGTTCAGCAAGGAGTAAATATAAAACGAGGGAGGAGAGATTACAACCAAGACAAAGAAGCTTTCCAAGGTTCTCGGTCTGAAATTAGGGGTATCAACCCTTATCCGTGCTCGGTCTTAGAAAGGAGTCCAGGATCCAAGAGGAGCTGTCACTTCCTCCGTTGAACCCGTCTTCGTATTGCTGAGGTTGCGGAGGCAGAACGAAACTTGGTGGGCTGCAACGAGTAGCTTAAACCAGAACTTAGAACGTGGCAATGTCATTGGCGGTGGAGGATGAAGGTTTTGCAAGCTCTATGGAGTGGAATGAGTGGCCGAATCTTCCCTCCAATGAAGAGAGAGAAAAAGGGGGCTGGAGACAGGTTTTCCCGCTCAAGAGAGCCAAAAAGACGGGCTGGACGATCCTCCCTCAGAAATGGCAAAGGATGCAACTTAATTATAAATAAATCAGAAAATTGGTCTCGCAAGGTTCGACGCACGACTGTGCTAGAACCGTACGATATTATATTAAAACATGCCCCTGCGAAGAAGAAGCGTTGACTCGTGCATTTCCGGCCGTGCGTGAAGCAATTCGCACGAGTAACCACAAAACGAAGAATGGAAGGAAAAATCGAGAATGCTACAGGACAACCGTGTGTTTCCTTCGCGCACGGTTTTGGTGAAACCGTGCGTGAAGGATTCGCATGAGCTGGTCATTTCACCAGATTGACCGGAAGAAAATGCACGACCAAAACTAACTGTACGCTAAGGAAGCGCACGACTGTGCGTTTTCCTCAAATCAGAATTCAGAAAAGGGAAAACTGACCACCTGTAAGCAAGGAAAATAATACAACGGAGGAACCTCCAGTAATACAGAAATGAAGTAAAAACTACCGGAACGAGCCCTGGGGAGCACCACGTGATTACCCCCAAACAATAAATGTGCAATTGTGCACGCAAGGGCAGGAAAAACACACAAAGCATGAATGACATAAAGGATGAGATAAACAGTGAAAACATCCAATAAATGAAGTGCAAAGGCATGAAAACCAGCCCAGATGAGCCCGCAAAACCCAATATAAACAGGACTCATCACCTGCAATCACATCTTGTGTATTCCGCTCCTGAGTCATGTCCATAGCAAACACCTGCTCTCTAGTAAGTTCAGTATTCCTTCCTCGTAGTCCTCATCCTCGACCACGACCTTGTCCTCGTCCTTGTGGAGCTGCCAAAGGAAAAATAGGGGGAGCATCTCCTCCTAACTGGAGGCAATAATGTTGGATGTGGCACGACTAGTTACATTAATAACATACTTGACTAAATGGTCCTCCTGGTTTTTGATGAGGTTGGAACTGTTAGGGTGGTGGTAGTTTTAACTGCTGGCTCAGAAATTCCATCCTAAAATTCTGGTGGAAATGGTAGCCACCTCTTTGGTTTCCTCTTCCACCACTACTACTATGTCTCTTTCTGAAGCTGGTGCCTGCTTCCATCACACCCTCGACGAGTCTCATACTACTTCCCAAGTGATCCGCCTCCAACCTTTTCGCCATATCAATTATCTCTACCATGCTCGTATTCGCTATAAACAAAAGTGCTTGCCTTAGGGGATCTCATAAGCCTTTGTAAAACTGTTTTGCGAACTCGCGGTCGTCCTGTAACATCCCATTTCGGGATAGACCCCTAGGAGTCGGTTGGTCGTGATAGAACACTAGGAAGCCCAAAAATTTAAATACATCAACCGAGATTTCGGGTCACGGGTTGGTCACGCCCGTGACCGACCCGTCACGCCCGTGACCTAGGGCGTGACTCCTTCGACGATCGTCCATCTCAGGGAGACGATCGTCGGGCGCATAATTTTCAACCCAGGCTTGTCACGCCCATGACCTATGTGTCACGCCCGTGACGTAGGGTGTAACCACCCTTCGATGATCGTTGATCTCAGTTTGACGATCGTCGAACTCAGAATTGGCCACCCGGGCCTATCACGCCCGTGACCCATGTGTCACGCCCGTGAACTAGGGCGTGACCACCCTTTGACGACCGTCGATCTCAGTTCGACGATCGTCGAACTCAAAATTGGCCACCCGGGCCTATCACGCCCGTGACCTATGTGTCACGCCCGTTACCATGGCCGAAATGTCAGCCAGACTAGAAATTTCGGTAACTGACGTCACAATCAATTCTGATTATGGGAATGTATAGCAGGAATATTTATGGGCCGTTTCCATCTCTAATTATTTAATATAAAGAGAGAGTGAGGTCCAATAGAAAGTCGCCACTTGGATCAGCCATTTCATCTTCCACCTTTTCCTCTTCCCTACATCATAACCGAAACGTTATTAAGAGAAACATTCATGGCCATGAATGTTTCATCCTTTCCCCTCCCCACTTGGAAATCTATAACAACTTCCTTAGAGCAAGAGGAGAAGGTTACACGCTCGATCAAATGGATTCAGATTCCTCCCCTTGCTGTTGAAGAAGTTCCGGCGACGCCGCCACCGCACAAATGGCTTCCCGATGGTCTGCATGCCTCCATCCCGTGAACAAGGTCCTCCCCTCCCTCTTCTTCTGCGGATAAGAAGTCATTAGGAGAGATATCGGGCTCAAAAGAGCCGGATCAGGTGAGCGTTTCCATGGTTTTCCAAAAATTTCATGGTGGCGGGTTCGCCGGAAACCGCCTCTCCGGCGGCCGTACCGCCGCCCGACGGTAGCCCTCACCTCAACAGAGAAGGTGATGGTGGTGGCCGGCTAGGGAGATAGCTGGGTGGCCAGGAAATGGATTTAGAAAAACTATAGGTTTCAGGTTTTTTTTCTTTGGTTGCTGGTTCGGGCTAAAGAAGAGATGAACAATAGCATTTTATTATATTATATATTGTATAATTAGGAATTAATTCCCTTTACTGTGCACTAGGCTTAAACTGAAAATTATTGCCCGTAGGGGCTGAAACATAAAAAGTGGTTAACATAGAAAATGTAGCCCGTGAAGTCTATTTTAATTAAAAATTGATTTCACTCGATTTGGAGTCTTGGTTAGACCACATCACACCTTGGTGAGGTCTATCCATTGGGCTGTCTTGACCTTAGAAAAATTCCCCACTCCAATCCAGTCTTCAAAATGACTTGAAATTTAGGGTGTTGCCTAATCTTACCTATATCTAAGTGTTATCCAAAAATTAGGATTTTTGGAAAATATGTTTCTATAGTTTTTAGAAAAATTCAATAATCCTAGCATAATTTAATTAGATGGCTAAATGACTTCCAAACCCTCCCAAATTTTGGTGAGTGGTCCCTGGGTTTATCATAAGGTTCTGATAAAAATTTTATCTCATTTGGAGATGTTTTGATTAAGTTTTTATCCAACCCTAGGTTGGTCCTTATAGGATAATCTAGGATCAAACACCCCCTTGGTATTTGGGTGGTCATATCACCTCAATAGAGGCTGATATTTTGTCCAAAGGCTGTTTAGGGCATGACACACCCTCCGAGGGAGTTTGGGGTTGTTTGGTGTAGGGTAGCTTTAGAACGCTAGGGAAAATCCCATAATGGTGGTTTTTGGGGTTGTGAAGGTCATGGGGTCAAATAACCTTGGACTGACTTAAAATTTGGTGGAGAGAACCATAGGGCCAGTATAGTTCTCTGGACAAAGTTTAGGGTATTTGGAGACAGCTAGGCCACCTAAAATCCTAACCCTAGTTTAGGTCACCAACCTTAATTTGATTTATTAAGCTGTCAAATGAACTTTAAATCAAGTAAAATTGGAGTAGGGTGATTTTCTAATTTAAATAGCCATGTTGTAATTTTGTTGAGATTTTTGGGTTAATTTATACAGTACTTCATTTAAAACTCTAATTGTGCCCTAGATATTTATCTTGATGATTTTGGAATTTCTATGCACTGGAATATTATGAAACCTTGGATTAGGGCATCTTTTAGCATGTTATACCTTCTGTATTTTTCTTGGAAGTTTTATCTGATTATTTTGGGTACTTTATTCTTTAACGTACTAATTGTGACATGGAGTCAAAAATACAAATAATATCCAATTACTGTCTGAAGAATTATAATATTTGGTACGTGGATGTTTAAGTTATGCTAGTCACCCTGTAATTTTCTACGGAATTTTAGATGATTAAAAATAACATCTCCTTCTCTAAGCTAGGAAAGTCGGTATTTTACATTAAAATAGTTTCAGAGCCCAAATGTTTGATAAAAATTATGATACTTGGATTCTGATGGTTTTAGGTGTAAGACCCCCCCTCCCGGAACACAACACACGGCACGAGGGGAGTCTTATGCCCGAAATAGCCGCCTTGCGGTAGCACTAACACACGGGTTAGCCTTTACCACAAGACGCCTATTCCGCCGGCTACAATCCATATCACAACAAGTATGCCAACCCAACCATAACAGAAAAGTAAAGCTAAAAGCAGTTCAGTTCACAGCTAAGTTAAAGTCCAAAAGTAGCGGAAGATAACAAGCACAACAGGCTTGTACAAAAGAAACAAGAGTCTAGAAATGTTTTGCCAAACGGCTACATGAAAACACTCACTACTGTCACTGACGGTGCCGATGGCACCACCACCTCAGGTCCTATCATCCGGGCCTGGCTGTCCTGCTGCATAGTCCGCCGCTCTACCTGCGGGGTTTCCTCCTAAAAAGGAAGACGTAGCAACCGTTAGTCATAAGACTAAGTGGCTTCACATCCGCTCCCCCGGCGACTCCTCGGCACCGGGCGGAGAAAGGAACACAGGTACAATATATATACATAAGCAAGTAAACAAGCAGGTGACAGTAAGTATGGTGAAGTATAACCTACGCTACACAACTAGCAGTTCTACGAATATCAATAATATATAAATGACAGCAGGTATAATTAATCAGAATAGTAACTTAACTTATAAGAGTGCCCATACAAACTTATGAGTTAAGGATCGGCTTAACAGTAAAGTAACTCATCGTATAAGAGTGCCCATACAAACTTATACGATGAGGATCTTGTGTATGCAATGAATGACATGTTATGAATGTTATGGTATGACCGAATCATGCGCACGCACATGCAAGTTGCTATGTCGACACAGACTAGAAGTTCCCACTTTTCGAACAGGTAGCTAACCTCTCAGGCGTCGTCCGTCGTGGCCAGACGGCGACAGTGGAGTGGGCGTCTCCACTACTAGGTGGTATCACACTACCTATCCTAGGCCCCCGTACGCCTCAACGCTAAGAACACAACAGCGGAGCTCACATGCGTACTATGGCTCAGAAGGGGTCTTGGGTAAATGTGCACCAAGAACACAGCCCAACCTGGCCTTGATTTCGAACCGGATGGAACCTCGGAAACGCACGAGGTGCAAGCCCAACCGTTCTCATGGCACGGAGGAGATCTCGGGTTATGGACACCAAGTATCTAACCCTACCGCCCAAGGTCTACCCATTGGTTCCCATCGGTGTGACGACTGGCAAACCCGTAGACCTGCCACAATCATTATCTCAACGTCGCGACACGATGAATCGTCGCACATCACATGCCCCAAAATAACTCACTCGATGCTACCCGTAGGGAGACTTCAACTCTATGCATCGGATGTTAATAAACCCCTTGGGCTCGGATTACAGTTACAAAATACTCTTCACATAGTGTTCATCATGTTCACGCCCACCAATTCAATGGATTCACCTCAACACTACGCATAATAGATATGTTCAACACCAAATTGTATAATATAACCTATACCAATCTCAACTCCTAATATCTAACCTTCCCATTCAATCCATTTCTCTACCATTACATGGTTATTCCCCAATACACAACCAAATGAGTAACCATGCTAAATTATAGCAACAACAACATTATAGATATATGGGAGCAAGATATCAAATGAGCAAATCACAATCATTGCAAGAGTGCTAATATTATAAATTAACAAGTGCAATAATATAGGATAGCCTAATACTAAAACTGGGATTCCCGGAGCTACAGGAATCCGATCACAATGCACAACCCCTCGTTGGAAAGGTATTCGCGAGGGCTACGACTTTCGTGTTGAGTCGATCGCCCAGATCTGGTTGCAACATACCAGAAATTCAACTCGAATACGTACAGGAAACAGTTTCCTGTACAGGAATTTTCCCGAACGCAGCGGGCTCGAACCAGCTTTCCCGTGGCTACAGGTATCGCATGGAAACGAGCAACCCCTCGTTGGAAAGGTAATTTCAAGGGCTACGACTTTCGTGTTGAGTCGATCACCCAGATCTGGCCAGAACACCTCCGAAATTGGCCACGAAGGTCGCCGCGTGCAGAAATCAGATTTCTGCACGCATCTTAAGGCGAGATGAACGGCATCCGTTCATCTTCTTCCTTGCAACGACCTCGCATAAACTTCTCCAGAAATCACACCCAAACTTATTTCTCCTTTCAAAGCCAAACCCCCAATGAAAACCCCTCTCATCTCCACTTTGAATGATGAGAAGGTTGAGGGAGACTAAGCCTAAAACCTAGGCATGGCTTATCCTAAGAACTCTCCTCCTCACCATCAAGACTCTATGGAGTCGATGTCTCTCCTAAAATAACTATAGATCTAGCACCAAGGGAGAGGGGAGGAAGCTCACCAAAAGTCCAGCGGTACCACCATGGCCGGCCATGAGCCTCGCACTCCTTCGCGGCGGCATTGTTTTTCCCTTGACGGTGGCGGCGTTTTGATTCCTCCAAAGATGGCTCCGGCAAGCTCTTCCTCCTCCTCCAGCCAAGAACCCTCTCAGAAATTTCGGGGCAGAAGAAAGGAGATGAAATGCTAGGGTTTCCCAACTTTTTCCTTTTTATACATCGCAGACACGGGTAGGCACACGGCCGTGTTCCTACCCGTGTTCAGGTGATACGGCCGTGTGGCATGCCGTGTCTAGGGCCGTGTTCATCCCAGAACCACTTTCTGCCGGGTCAGGGTTGCGGCACACGGGTAGGGACACGGCCGTGTCCCGACCCGTGTCCTAGGCACACGGCTAGGGACACGCCCGTGTCCCAACCCGTGTCCTTGGCACACGGCTAGGGACACGCCCGTGTCCCAATACCCGTGTACCTCTCCGACTGGTAAGCCTATTTTTATGAGGCACACGGGTATGGACACGGCCGTGTCCATACCCGTGTCAGCCAAAAATGCCGTTTTGCCTTGTTTTCCTCATTTCCCGTACGTCCGCACCTGTTCACCCACATCCTCCATTGGGCTCACCACAGCCCCCTTAACTCAAATACGCAATCAAGGGGCCTAGCGCGAATTGGGACGTTACAAATCCTATAAACAAAATAAAAGATTTCGTCCCCGAAATCAGGGTAGGGCTATGGGGGTGAAACACATAAAATGGAACTATGCTTTCAAATAAAATTTTTACCTGGAGTAAATAATTCCGGGTAGCGCTCTTGCATCAAATCCCTTGGCTCCCATGTGCACTCTTCCTTCCCATGATTAGACCATAGCACTTTCACCAAGGGAACACTTTTGCGGCGCAAGGTTCTTGTCTCGTTATCAACGATCCGCACCGGCTCCAGTCGCACAGACCTATCAGACGCCACGGCACCATCCGCCGTGGGGATATACTGTTCAGGCCGCAACAAAGCCTTCCGAAGCGACGATACATGGAACACGTCGTGAAGGTTCTCCAGCTCCGGTGGTAACTCCAATCGATAGGCCAGAGGGCCAATCCTTTCCACTACGACATAGGGCCCAACATACCTTGGGCTGAGCTTCTTGACTCCACACACCCGCGGCACTCCGTGCATCGGTCGAATCTTCAGGAACACTTTATCACCCACTTGAAACTCTACCATACGGTGCCTTGCGTTGTAATATTTCGCCTGTCGGCTTTGAGCCTCTAGCATTCGATTCCGGATCAACCTAACCACCGTGTCCGTGTCATCAATATACTCATTTCCCAATGTCTTCGGATCTTCGTCTTGCACCCAGGACAAGGGTGTTCTACACCTCCTTCCATACAAAGCTTCATGAGGTGCCATTCCAATACTGGCTTGATGACTGTTATTATAAGAGAACTCCACGAGAGGTAAGAGTCTCTCCCATGGTTCTCCTTTATCTAGCACACACAACCTCAATAGGTCCTCCAATGTTCGGATGGTTCGTTCAGATTGCCCGTCCGTTTGTGGGTGAAAGGCTGTGCTAAAGGCGAGGCGCGAGCCCAAATAAGCCTGTACAGCCCTCCATTCTCTTGAAGTAAACCGACCATCCCTGTCGGAGACGATCGTCTTTGGCACACCATGGTACCGCACAAATTGTTCCACAAAGAGACGCACTAAGACGCCCACTTGCGCCTCCTTCTTCATTGGGATAAAGCGGGCTACCTTGGTCAACCGGTCAACTATCACCCACACAGAATCATTCCCCGAGCGCGAGCGAGGTAACCCGTGGACGAAGTCCATGGAGATGTCCTCAAATTTCCATTCGGGGATGGGCAACGACTGTAGCATTCCACCGGGGCTTCTGCATTCCGCCTTCACCATTTGGCAAGCCACACAATGAGTAACGAAGTACTTGACATCTCTCATCATTCCCGGCCAACACATTGTTTTTCTCAAATCGGTGTACATCTTCACGATCCCCGGGTGTACCGAGTACTTGGAACAATGGGCCTCCTTTAGAATATCCTCCCGAATGTTGTCACCTTCGGGGTGTAAAGCCGGCCACGAAAATGGACGAGGCCGTCTTTTAGTGAGTATTCTTCCGTAGTCCCATCCTCCATTGACTTGAAAACTGGGGTTAAAGCCGCATCCTTCCTTTGTTCCGTACGGATCCGGTCTCGTATGTTGCAAACTATACTCATCGCGGCCAAATATTCTGTATACTCTTCCGGTTGATTCTTAAAGACCAAAGTAATTTCCATCTCTTGCAGTGTCCGGATTAACTCCATCCTCATCAAGCGGGATTCCGTGCTCGTTCCCGGTGCCTTTCGGCTCAAGGCATCAGCTACGGAATTAACCTTCCCAGGGTGGTAGTTCAAGGTGAATTCATAGTCGCACAAGAACTCCAACCACCGCCGCTGTCTCAAGTTTAACTCCTTTTGGGTGTGAACGTACTTCAGATTTTTGTGATCCGAGTAGATCTCGCAGTGGACGCCGTATAAATAATGCCTCCACATCTTCAAGGCGAATACCACCGCTCCCAACTCTAGATCATGCACCGGGTAGCTGGCTTCATGCTTCTTCAACTGTCTTGAAGCATAAGCGATCACATGCCCATTCTGCATCAACACAGCTCCCATCCCTTGATACGACGCATCCGTGTAAACTTGAAAGCCCTCCTTCCCAGATGGAAGAGCTAGGATGGGTGCAGTCGTCAATCTGTCTTTCAACTCTTGGAATGCAGCTTCGCACTGGGGTGTCCATTCAAACGGCACACCCTTCTTGGTCAGCGTAGTAAGGGGAAGGGCGATCTTCGAGAAGCCTTTCACGAACTTGCGATAGTACCCGACAAGTCCAAGAAAGCTCCGTATGTCGGCCGCTGACTTCAATGGCGACCACTCCTTCACGGCCCGCACCTTGGCCGGATCTACAGCTAGCCCCGCCCCACTAATCACATGTCCCAAGAACGCGACCTCTCGAAGCCAAAACTCACATTTGCTGAACTTGGCAAACAAAGTGTGCTCCTTTAGTTTCCTCAGCACTAAAGTTAGATGCTCGGCGTGTTCTGCCTCAGTCTTTGAGTAGACTAGGATATCATCGATGAACACGATGACAAAGACGTCCAAATAAGGGCCGAACACCTTGTTCATCAGGCTCATAAAGGCGGAAGGGGCGTTTGTGAGCCCAAACGGCATCACGGTGAATTCATACAAACCGTATCTCGAACTGAATGCCGTCTTCTGAATGTCATCTTCTTGTATCCTCAGCTGATAATATCCCGAACGCAGATCTAACTTGGAGAACCAATACGATCCCACCAATTGATCAAATAATTCATCAATGCGCGGTAGGGGATAGGTGTTCCGCACCGTTAACCGGTTCAACTCTCGATAATCAATACATAACCGCAAGGTGCCATCCTTCTTTTTGACGAACAAAACGGGCGCTCCCCAAGGCGACGAGCTTGGGCGAACGAACCCTGCTTCCACCAATTCCTGAAGCTGGACTCTAAACTTTGCAAGTTCCTTCGGAGCCATTCGGTATGGATCTCGCGAGACGGGCTTGGCACCCGGAATTAGCTTGATTTGGAAGTCCACTTCCCTATGCGGGGGTAGTCCTGGCAATTTCTCGGGAAATACCTCGGGAAATTCTCGCACCACCCGCACATCCTTGACCTCTAATGTCAATTTCTTCAACTCGAAGCAAATTACATAGACCTCGTCCCCTTCCATATGAGATTTCATAACTTGGATTGAAGATAATAATTTACGGGGTGCGAATTTAATACCTTGGAAGATGACTTCCGAGTCTCCATGCCTCAACATAACTTGCTTCTCCGCACAATTGATCCTGGCGTGGTGCCAGTCCAACCACTTCATGCCCAGGATGAGATCGAACTCCGGGATTCCTAAGACTGTAGCCGGAGTTTCAAAGAACTTTCCTCCAATAAGGGTGTCGAAGTCGCAACTTGCTGACGACGTCATCTCAGAGCCGTCCGGAAGGCGCACCCTTTGAGTAATGCCCGTGAAGTGTTGCACTCCCTCCAAGTCCTTCACGAAGTCCTCCGAAATGAACGAGTGAGAGGCACCCGTGTCAAATAACGTATAGGCGGGTCTCCCGCTAACCACGACAGTGCCTAGGTTCCAAAAGGATAATCACTATTCAGAATAGCGCGTATCATTTGTATCATAAATCTAACAAGTCATATAATATTAAAACAATTTTGCACGTACCGGTGATGACTTCCTGCGGATTTCTCTCCTGAGTCATATCCAATGCGAATACATGCTCCCGTGCATGTCCTTGATTTCTCCCTGGTGGTCCTCTTCCTCGGCCACGCATGTGCCCTCGTCCCCGTGGAGCTACTGGAGGGGGAGCAATAGGGGCACCCCCGATCAGTCGCGGGCAAACTCGTCGGACATGCCCCGGTTGGTTGCACTCAAAACATATCATCTCACGTCAGCCCCCAGGTTGTTGATAATATTGCTGCTGCGGTGGTGGTGGTAAAGGTAGTGGTTGCGGAATTGGGTACTCCACCCGATAGTTCCGGTTGACCCACCGACCGCCTCTGTGGTTTCCCCTTCCTCTGCCATGATCATTCCGCCTTCTATTACTAGGGCCGACTTCAATTACTCCTTCCGCAGGTCTCTTGCCACATCCCATGTGGTCCGCCTCCAGTCTCTTTGCCATGTCAATGATTTCTGCCAGGCTTCCATCGGCTATAAACAAAAGGGCCTGCCTCAGGGGGTCCCTTAACCCTTTGTAGAAGCGCTTCGCATAGCCTCTATCGTCCAAATCATAGGAATCAGCAAACCTAGCGAGGTGTTGGAACTCCCTCTGGTACTCCGTTACCGATTTCGATCCCTGCTTCAGCTGCAGAAATCTTTCTTCAAGTTCATCCCGAGCAGAAGAAGGAATGAAGTGATCCAGAAAAGCCTCGGTGAACTCGTTCCAACTGATGTCCGTGTACAACCGCCCTTGGAAGGTGGAGCCCATGAGGGACTTCCACCACCTTTTGGCGTGTAGCTCTAGCAGCGTCACTACCAATGTCACCGCCATGTTGTTCGGACATCTTATGCCAGCCATCAATTCCTGCACGGTATCAAGCCATTCCTCGGTGCGCACCGGCGATTCTGTCCCAAGATAGGCAGGAGGGGACAGGGCACGGAAGGTGCTCACCCAGTTGGAGCCTGGCGCCTGTTGTTGCACCGGAGCTTGCTGGGCTTTAAATGCATCCAATATGGCTGACAGCGTTTGTCCCAGTTCCGACTGCTGGAATTGTGAAGGGACGGAAGGGGTAGGAGTGCCCCCAACCTGCTCCACCTGCGCTGGGACCTATACGCAAGGTACAAACTAGGGTCAAGTTGGCTAAAACTAATGTCAAAGTTGGACAACTTAGTGTGAATTACATATGGGCACACCACTGCTTCCGCTAAGTCGGTTTGTCCCCAAACCGACTAATCGAACGGGAGTGGCCCATTGTTACCTGACTGCTGTAGGTGAAGATCGGCTTACTCTGATACCATTTGTAAGACCCCCCCTCCCGGAACACAACACACGGCACGAGGGGAGTCTTATGCCCGAAATAGCCGCCTTGCGGTAGCACTAACACACGGGTTAGCCTTTACCACAAGACGCCTATTCCGCCGGCTACAATCCATATCACAACAAGTATGCCAACCCAACCATAACAGAAAAGTAAAGCTAAAAGCAGTTCAGTTCACAGCTAAGTTAAAGTCCAAAAGTAGCGGAAGATAACAAGCACAACAGGCTTGTACAAAAGAAACAAGAGTCTAGAAATGTTTTGCCAAACGGCTACATGAAAACACTCACTACTGTCACTGACGGTGCCGATGGCACCACCACCTCAGGTCCTATCATCCGGGCCTGGCTGTCCTGCTGCATAGTCCGCCGCTCTACCTGCGGGGTTTCCTCCTAAAAAGGAAGACGTAGCAACCGTTAGTCATAAGACTAAGTGGCTTCACATCCGCTCCCCCGGCGACTCCTCGGCACCGGGCGGAGAAAGGAACACAGGTACAATATATATACATAAGCAAGTAAACAAGCAGGTGACAGTAAGTATGGTGAAGTATAACCTACGCTACACAACTAGCAGTTCTACGAATATCAATAATATATAAATGACAGCAGGTATAATTAATCAGAATAGTAACTTAACTTATAAGAGTGCCCATACAAACTTATGAGTTAAGGATCGGCTTAACAGTAAAGTAACTCATCGTATAAGAGTGCCCATACAAACTTATACGATGAGGATCTTGTGTATGCAATGAATGACATGTTATGAATGTTATGGTATGACCGAATCATGCGCACGCACATGCAAGTTGCTATGTCGACACAGACTAGAAGTTCCCACTTTTCGAGCAGGTAGCTAACCTCTCAGGCGTCGTCCGTCGTGGCCAGACGGCGACAGTGGAGCGGGCGTCTCCACTACTAGGTGGTATCACACTACCTATCCTATGCCCCCGTACGCCTCAACGCTAAGAACACAACAGCGGAGCTCACATGCGTACTACGGCTCAGAAGGGGTCTTGGGTAAATGTGCACCAAGAACACAGCCCAACCTGGACTTGATTTCGAACCGGATGGAACCTCGGAAACGCACGAGGTGCAAGCCCAACCGTTCTCATGGCACGGAGGAGATCTCGGGTTATGGACACCAAGTATCTAACCCTACCGCCCAAGGTCTACCCATTGGTTCCCATCGGTGTGACGACTGGCGAACCCGTAGACCTGCCACAATCATTATCTCAACGTCGCGACACGATGAATCGTCGCACATCACATGCCCCAAAACAACTCACTCGATGCTACCCGTAGCGAGACTTCAACTCTATGCATCGGATGTTAATAAACCCCTTGGGCTCGGATTACAGTTACAAAATACTCTTCACATAGTGTTCATCATGTTCACGCCCACCTATTCAATGGATTCACCTCAACACTACGCATAATAGATATGTTCAACACCAAATTGTATAATATAACCTATACCAATCTCAACTCCTAATATCTAACCTTCCCATCCAATCCATTTCTCTACCATTACATGGTTATTCTCCAATACACAACCAAATGAGTAACCATGCTAAATTATAGCAACAACAACATTATAGATATATGGGAGCAAGATATCAAATGAGCAAATCACAATCATTGCAAGAGTGCTAACATTATAAATTAACAAGTGCAATAATATAGGATAGCCCAATACTAAAACTGGGATTCCCGGAGCTACAGGAATCCGATCACAATGCACAACCCCTCGTTGGAAAGGTATTCGCGAGGGCTACGACTTTCGTGTTGAGTCGATCGCCCAGATCTGGTTGCAACATACCAGAAATTCAACTCGAATACGTACAGGAAACAGTTTCCTGTACAGGAATTTTCCCGAACGCAGCGGGCTCGAACCAGCTTTCCCGTGGCTACAGGTATCGCATTGAAACGAGCAACCCCTCGTTGGAAAGGTAATTTCAAGGGCTACGACTTTCGTGTTGAGTCGATCACCTAGATCTGGCCAGAACACCTCCGAAATTGGCCACAAAGGTCGCCGCGTGCAGAAATCAGATTTCTGCACGCATCTTAAGGCGAGATGAACGGCATCCGTTCATCTTCTTCCTTGCAACGACCTCGCATAAACTTCTCCAGAAATCACACCCAACCTTATTTCTCCTTTCAAAGCCAAACCCCCAACGAAAACCCCTCTCATCTCCACTTTGAATGATGAGAAGGTTGAGGGAGACTAAGCCTAAAACCTAGGCATGGCTTATCCTAAGAACTCTCCTCCTCACCATCAAGACTCTATGGAGTCGATGTCTCTCCTAAAATAACTATAGATCTAGCACCAAGGGAGAGGGGAGGAAGCTCACCACAAGTCCAGCGGTACCACCATGGCCGGCCATGAGCCTCGCACTCCTTCGCGGCGGCATTGTTTTTTCCTTGACGGTGGCGGCGTTTTGATTCCTCCAAAGATGGCTCCAGCAAGCTCTTCCTCCTCCTCCAGCCAAGAACCCTCTCAGAAATTTCGGGGCAGAAGAAAGGAGATGAAATGCTAGGGTTTCCCAACTTTTTCTTTTTTATACATCGCAGACACGGGTAGGCACACGGCCGTGTTCCTACCCGTGTTCAGGTGACACGGCCGTGTGGCATGCCGTGTCTAGGGCCGTGTTCATCCCAGAACCACTTTCTGCCGGGTCAGGGTTGCGACACACGGGTACGGACACGGCCGTGTCCCGACCCGTGTCCTAGGCACACGGCTAGGGACACGCCCGTGTCCCAACCCGTGTCCTTGGCACACGGCTAGGGACACGCCCGTGTCCCAATACCCGTGTACCTCTCTGACTGGTAAGCCTATTTTTATGAGGCACACGGGTATGGACACGGCCGTGTCCATACCCGTGTCAGCCAAAAATGCCGTTTTGCCTTGTTTTCCTCATTTCCCGTACGTCCGCACCTGTTCACCCACATCCTCCATTGGGCTCACCACAGCCCCCTTAACTCAAATACGCAATCAAGGGGCCTAGCGCGAATTGGGACGTTACATTAGGTAACCATAAAGCTTATATAATTTTCTTGGGATTTTTGGATACATATTTACAGTACTTCCTTTATAATATAGTAGAAATGACCTAAGATGGTAAATTAGGAAATATAGGCCTAAACACCTCTGGAATTTCTCAAAACTTGGAATTACTTTTTAAATGTTTCATAGGATTTTTACTGATTTTATGATGATTTATTGTTGGCTCATTAGTGCACTTCATGTTCGTACTAGGGCATTTGGAATCTTAGAATAAATAAATTAAATGCCCGATAAATAGGAAAATTTTGAAATCTTGGTCTTAGCTATATTATGTCAAGATAGACCTCCAGTAAATATTATAGGAGATTTGGAAGACAATTTGGAGTACCTCCCCTTGTATACCTCATATAGCTTAGGATGGTCTGCGTATAGTAAAACCACAGAAACTGAACTAGAGTGGGTAATGATCTTGGGGAGATGGAATTTTTGGTAGTTGCTGGTTGGTTAGGGCAAGCTAAGTTAAGTTCATTATTGGAGGTCAGGATAAGTAGAATGTGAGATTGGTTAAGGATAAGCGCGTACGGGAACGACGAAAGATCGTCCACCCCGAGTAGTAGTGGAAGAGTCTTAATACGCTAGGGCCAGATCTAAAGTAACTTAAAAAGGGATCGGGTAATGGGTATCAAACAATAACAATAAGTGCCTTGCGAAAGGGAATGGTGGGCTTCAGCTACCATCATAGTTCCTAGTGCCCTTTGAGAGCCCTTCACGGGGAATACTGTGGGCAGTTCTGGGCTAATGTTAACTGTAGAATTAATAATCTAAAGAGCAACTAGTATAATTAGGGTTGCACACACATACACCCCGATAGCTAGGAAGGTAGAATAATTGGTTTGGTTGCCAATCAGACGGTAGGTCTGTAGGTAGATGCACAGACGGGATAGTCCGGTGAGCCGAGGGCTCGAGGGTTGGAGTACAGGATAAAGGTGGTGGGTCTTCGATATCTGATTGTCATTCACACTGGCATCGGTACGTTGACTCGGCAGTATGGGACATTTAGCCAAAGAAAGTCAGGTGGGTATAGCCAGCAGTAGGACGCGGATACTCTAGGTTGTGTTCTTCTTGGGGCGTACTGAAGGGCTAGGCCCGGTAGTGTGGATACCCGCCTAGGAGTGGGGGGCCCGACCCACTTTCTCCGTTTGCCACTACAGAGGTTCCTGGGAGTGAAGCTAGCTGCCCGAACAGGGGGAACTAAAGGTCTGTGCGCATAGAGTCGTGTGCGTGATTTGCACATGCATGAATCATGGCATAGCATATCACTACACTCATATTTGCATACAACTGACACCCCAACGTATAAATCGGTATAGAACTTTTTATACGATGGGAGCCTTGTTGAAGACCCCTTAACTTATAAGTTTGTATGGGCATTCATATAAGTTAAGGTTACCTACTTACTTACTTGTTTACTTACAGTTCTCTAGCTGCCTTATTATACAATTGCTACTTACTACTTCTCTTCTTTACCACTTACTACCATAGAATTGCTAGTTGTACTTTGTTCTAGATAGTTGTTAGAATAAATCCCCTGTCATCTGCTTGATTATTCTCCACCTTTGTAGCTTCCCTTTCCTCCTCTCCGCTCGGTGCTTAGGAGCCGTAGGGGGAGGGGTAGGGGATGATAGGGCTTAGTCATAATGACTATTGGTTTTTGAACCACAACATTACAGGAGCTCCGGATGGGAGACAGGGACCAGCAGTCCAGGGAACAGCACCAGCGGAGTACGGTGCGCATAGAGGTGGGTCAGTCTAGCACCGGTGCACCTGCGACCAGCTCCATGAGTGATTAGTACTTTTATAGTTTCTACGATGAGTGATTTGTAGTGAGGACTCTAATATACCGGGCTCGAGCCCGTTTATCTATATTTCACCTGAACTGTATCTTTGCAGTACTTCTGTTATCTATTTCATGTTATTATCTACTGATGGACTGGTTGTGATTTCACTTTTATACATGTTTCTGTGGACTTTTTTACATTTATGTATAATTGCTTCTCTCTCTTGTGGTCGAAAAGGGCCAGCAGAATTGGCGCTTTATAGTGGCGGCCTTCCCGTGAGTCGGTGCCACCGCAAAGCGGCAGTTCTGGGCTAAGACCCCGGTGTTGAAAAAGAAAAAAAGGGGGTGGGGGTGGGGGTCTTACAAGTGGTATAAGAGGGGACCTCGATCGAAAGAGAAGTAGTCCACAAAATCTTGGGCCACCCCCCATGCGAGCTTAGTTTGCGGACAAACTAGCAGCGGAAGCAGTGGTGTGCCCATAAGGAAAATCACATGTGAAAGTCCATCCTAACCCTATTAAAATTCCATTCATTCGCTCTCTAACAAACGAAATTTTTACTTGTAGCCTGCGACGAACCCTACATCACAGCAGGGGACACCCCAGGCTCCGAATGTGGTCCCACCTCCGCCGGCTCCAGCTCCGTTCCAGTAGATGGAGATGGGGCAAACACTGACGGCCATTCTGGAGGCCTTCAGAGCTCAGCAAGCCCCGGCTCCACAGCCATACCCCGGGGCCAATTAGATGACTGTCTTCCGGGGACTTTCCCCTCCAGCTTACCAGGGGACGGAGTCTGCAGTACGTACGGAGGAATGGTTGGACACCATTTACGAGATGCTGGCAGGGATTCGATGCCCCACTGAGGAGGCAGTTGCTTTGGCGGTCTCCTTCCTAGAGTCACACGAAAAGAGGTGGTGGAAGTCTTAGCTTGACACCACCTTTGCGGGGATGGATTGCGCTGATATTACTTGGGAGGAGTTCAGAGCAGCGCTCCTGGGACATTTTATACCTCAGTCGGCGAGGGATGACCTGGAGGATAGGTTCCTGCGATTGAGGCAGGGGAACAGGACTGTGGTGGAGTACTATCAGGAGTTCACTCATCTTGCCCGTTATGCGGACGCATATCAGTTAGACGATGCTGGCTATGACCGGAGGTTTTATAAAGGGTTGCAAGGCGACATGAAACAGGCCCTCCTTTTCGTCTCAGAGGGGAGTCTGGCCAGGATTCTAGAGATGGCTAAGATAAGAGAGGGGCGGATCAGCTTACAGTGAAGAGCCGGAAGAGACCGGTTGATGATACAGTGATTGGAGGTCGTAGAGACCGTCCTCGAGGCCAGGTTATTGGGGAGAGAAGGAACGGGGATCAGACTCGTCAGGAGTTTAGGCAGGAGCAGAGGAGTCAGGGGGTACTGGCTCCCCAGCCTATTCAAATGCTAGAAATGCCAAGGACAACAGAGCAGCCACCGGTATGCTATCAGTGCAACCAGCCGGGGCATATCAAGAGGAACTTCCCTATCAGGCGAGCACCCCCACCAGCACATCAGGGCGCTCCACCTCCCTGGCAGTTTGGCGGACGAGGACAGGACCGAGGACGAGGATTTCAGGATCGAGGCCGCAGGCCAGAGAGGGAGCAGGTGTATGCTCTAGACCTGACACAGCCCCGAAACACGGAGCAGGTTATTGCAGGTATGGCAGTACTTTTAATTTTCTTCATATAAACTAGTATTCTAGACATAACCTAGTTAGAAATTAAGAGAAGATAACTACAAAAATAAAATACTAAGACACTTAATTACCCCAGGCATAGTCTTCGTTAGCGGCAAGCCCACTCACACTCTCTTCGATACTGGTGCTTCGCACTCGTTCGTGTCGGAGGATTTCGTGAAAGGACTGGAAGGTGTGGAGACATTCACCGGGAAGATGATGAGGGTGCGTCTACCCGATGGATCAGAGATAATGACCTCTGCTCATTGCAATATGGAAGCGATGATCGGCGGGAAGGCATTTGAGGCACCAACGACGATTCTGTAGATGCCAGATTACGATCTGATCCTAGGCATGACTTGGCTGTGCTGGAACCATGCCCAGATCGACTGCGTGGCGAAGAGGATCACCGTGAGGCATGACGACTCCTTCATTGTCATAGAAGGTATTATACTAGCACCTCATACCTTGTTATCGTCTGTGCAGGCCGTTAAGGCCCACCTGCAGGGGGGGAGAAGTTTATCAGGTACTTTTTGAGGCGGTCGTGGCCAAGGACTCCATTTCAGATATTCCAGTAGTGCGGGACTTTGCCGACGTGTTTCCGGAGAAGCTACCAGGGCTACCCCTGCACCGAGAGAAGGACTTTCAGATTCAGCTCATACAGGGGGCTAAGCCGGTATCCAGAGCTCCCTATCGAATGGCCCCAAAGGAGTTGGTGGAATTCCGAAGCCAACATTAGGGATTAGTGGAGGCCGGGTTCGTTCGGCCTTGCTCTTCACCATGGGGAGCTCCGGTGCTGTTTGTTAAGAAGAAGGACGGGACCCTTCGACTGTGCATAGATACCGAGCCCTGAACAGGTTGACGGTCCGGAATACTTATCCCTTACAAAGGATAGGCGAGCTAATTGACCAGCTGGAGGGAGCCCATTGGTTCTCAAAGCTGGATCTGAGGTGAGGGTACTACCAGCTTCGCATCCGGGAGGAGGACATCCCGAAGACGGCCTTCAGCAGCAGATATGGGTTGTACGAGTTTACCGTGATGCCGTTCGGGCTCACGAATGCACCCTCCGCATTCATGGCCTTGATGAATTGGGTGTTTGAGGAGTATCTGGACGTCTTCGTCATCGTATTCATCGATGACATCCTTATCTATTCAAGGACGGAGGAGTAGCACGCGAGACATCTGGCCTTGACCTTGGGGAAGCTGTGGGAGCATGAGATGTATGCCAAGTACAGCAAGTTCCAATTCTGGCTAAAGGAGGTGGCCTTTCTGGGCCATGTCATCAGTGGAGCAGGTATGGTAGTGGATCCGGCGAAGGTCTAGGCAGTACGGGATTGGCCAGCACTAAAGTCGGCCTCGGATGTTTGAAGTTTCTTGGGACTTGCCGGATACTACCGGAAGTTCATAAAGGGGTTCTCTCAGATTGCCCTCCCTCTTACGTCTCTGACGAAGAAGGAGTCCCCTTTTATCTGGACACCTCGATGCGAATCTGCCTTACAGGAGCTGAAGGATCGTCTCACCTCGGCTCCCATCCTTGCTCTTCCATCAGGGAAGGAGGGATTCCAGGTGTATACAGATGCTTCCTATCAGGGGATGGGTGCCGTTCTGATGCAGAATGGGCACGTAATAGCCTATGCCTCCCGTCAGTTGAAGCAGCACGAGAAGAACTATCCCGTGCACGATTTGGAGATGGGGGCAGTCATTTTTGCTCTTAAGATCTGGCGACACTATCTCTACGGAGTACATTGCGATATCTTCTCCGACCACAAGAATTTGAAGTACGTCGACACCCAGAAGGAGTTAAACATCAGGCAGAGATGCTTGGTGGAATTTCTGTCGGACTACCAGTATACATGCACTACCATCCGGGGAAGGCGAACGTGGTCGCAGATGCTCTGAGTCGGAGAGCGAGTACGACGGGAGTAGGCCCGCAGCTGATGACCTTGGAGTTGGTTAGATCATTCGAGGAGATGCAGATTTCACTAGTGTCTTAGGATGACCCGGAGCTATACATGGAGTACCTGGGGTCGATGGTTACTACTGATGATATTCGAGACCGCATCAGAAATGGGCAGATGCTGGATGAGAGAGCTGACCCGATATTCCGAGCCTTGGAGGAAGGCACGGCAGGAGATTACTCTTTGAGGGATGGTCTCCTTTGTTTTCGAGGCAGAGTCTACATACCAGCAGGAGGACGGATCCGGGAGAACATTTGTACGGAAGCTCACTGCAGCCGGTATTCGGTACACCCGGGGATCACCAAGATGGTAAAGGATTTGAAGAGGACGATATACTGGCCGGGTATGAAGAAAGATATTACGTACTTTGTGACGCATTGCGAGGCCTGCCAGCTCGTGAAGGCGGAGTGTAGGAACCTGGCAGGCTTGCTGCAGCCGCTTCCGGTGCCGGAGTGGAAATTTGAGGATATAGCCATGGACTTTATACATGGGCTACCTCGATCCCGTGCGGGGAATGACTCGATCTGGGTGATAGTGGACAAGCTAACAAAGGTGGCCAAATTCATTCCAGTGGCGAAGTACGCACCGGTTAGTGTACTAGTACGGAGGTTCATTGAGTAGTTTGTGCGTTATCATGGGGTTCCCAAGACTATCGTTTCGGATCGGGATGGGCGGTTTACATCCAGGGAATGGAGGTCAGTCCAGGCCCATCTGGGTTCTTGGTTGACATTCAGCACATCCTTTCACCCTCAGACCGACGGGCAGACAGAGAGCACCAACCGTACACTGGAAGATCTGTTGCGACTGTGTATTTTGGACCGTGGTGAGCCTTGGGAGAGGTTGCTGCCACTGGTCGAGTTTTCGTACAATAACGCCCATCAGTCCAGCATAGGCATGGCTCCATACGAGGCGTTGTACAGAAGAAGGTGCAGGAACCCACTATCATGGGTTCAGGATGAGGATCCGCAGTCACTAGGCTCGGAGTTTGTGGGAGATACAGATGCTCAGATTAGATTGATCCGGGAAAGGATGTTGGAAGCCCAGAGCAGACAGGCCAAATACTACGATGCGAGGCATCGTCAAGTGGAGTTCCAGGTGGGAGACCGGGTTTTCTTGAAGATACGGCCGATGCACGGAGTCTCGGGGGTTCGCGGGAGGAAGAAGCTCAGCCCGAGATATATGGGGCCTTATAGGATCCTGGAGCGGATCGGCCTCTTAGCCTATAGACTAGAGCTACCATCGGAGTTAGCGGGATTGCATGTCGTCTTCCACGTCTCCTCACTTCGGAGGGCTCTGCTACGCCCTGAGCTGTAACGACCCCATCCGTTAAATGACGTATAGTAGAAGGTCCGGCCGGGGCCCCACACTATATGCCACAAACAGACGGTGAGGTCACAAGATAATACCAAACCATACACGAATCCTAACTCAGAACATTCTAGCGGAAGCTTTAAGTTGTAATTTGAACTCTAACCAGGAATGTCCACTATATAAACCATCTTTATATATAGCCACGGAATGTACACCAAATACATAGAGTTTGGCCTTAAGGCCTTACAATTCCTCTTTCCACACCGTATGGTTTACAAACCTCGGCGTGCAGGCCGGCCATACATGAGTAAAAGAAAACAAGCAAAAACATTCGCTTAGCCTTTAAGGGCTAGCCGCAGCAGCAGCAGCAATAGCAGTAGGGCTTCAGCCCTTCACTTACCACTTGGCTCTCCAGCACCTGCACAGGGACAATCCACCCAAACGGTGGCAAACAATGCAACGGTCAGCATTCAGCTGACCCAATTATAACAATCCTACCCCTTTCTCGGGGCATTAACATTCTTTCCCTGCATAGCATGGCATCATCATATAGCAACTATATGCGCGCAGGCACATTCAAGCCATCACAACTATCGGCCACACGGCCCGACAGTCCGTGCACTCAGGGCACATTCTTGGTGTACCGGAATACCAGGGTCAACACCACCGTCTACACGGTATTTGAGCATTCTAGTCTTTCCGGCGCGCGGGCCTAAGACTCTCATTAGGCGCTCCAACAAAACCTATAACCAGGCTTCCAAGTCGGACGGACCTAACGCAGGTACGGATCAGCCACCCCCCGTTGCTCAAGTCGCCGTGCCACCACGAATACGGAAGTATCCATGGCAATTTATAGGCTCGGGTCGGTTTCACCTTTCCTATTCGGCAATCTGCCTTTCATCAAGTTGCAGCCCAACGGCTCAACCGCACACAAAGTGGCAACGCACTACCACAAGAGTTGCATCCAACCCTCTTCATTTCCTGGACATCATCCAGTACTTCCTGCTACACCAAGCAACAGGTAGGCACAAGGCAATACAAGCCATAATCACGGAGCCTTCTCCGATATGCAAACAAGCATCACCAATCCAGACCATGTCCAGATGGGCTTCACACAGCATGCCTAGATCCGTACTCCAATTCCGGACTCTAACAAGGGGGACTTCACATATCTACCCCAAGGGACACCACAACCCACCGCACACTCGCGGGGAAGGGTTTTCCCTATGCAATGCAGAAAAGAAGGACTTCATATGTCCAAGAAGGGAGATCGTTACCCTTGTCAATCTCTTGGGAGCTATCGTAAACTAGCCGGTGAGAAAGAAACGCAGCAGCTTTGCCTTCACAACGCTGGCCTCGGTTCACGAATCGGACCACGGGAGCTCCGCCGGTGGCTTGATCTCCTCCTCCTTCATCTTACTCCTCTCTCTTTCTCTCTTCCTTAACCAAATGAAGAATGAAGTCTTCATCAGCCTCTACTGATTAAATCCAGCCAGGAATCACCTGAGCCCTTGGATCCAAAGAGAGAAATTAAACGGCCACGATTTTCCCAAAAACACGCATTTTTGGCTGACACGGCCTGTGACACGCCCGTGTCACAGGCCGTGTACCCTTAAGCGGCATACGCGGTATTCGTACCGTCTGATAATTACCAGAACACGGGCATCGACACGCCCGTGTCGAACCTGACACGCCCGTGTCAGTCATGAGACACGCCCGTGTCCCCCTGCTTCGTAGAGCTCCAAACTCAACCAGCAGTACACGGGTAGGCACACGGCATCGGACACGCCCGTGTCCAACCTGACACGCCCGTGTTAAAGGCTTGGTTCTGGGCCGTGTAATCTTCTGACTCAGAACGCATTTTATTTGAGTGACACGCCCTGGGACACGCCCGTGTCCCAGGCCGTGTACCCCCGACACGCACTGGGATATGCCCGTGTCCCAGGCCGTGTAAATCAACCTGCAACTCAAATCCATTTTTGAGTCTTTTTGGGGTGTTACATGAGCAGCTGATTTCCTCGGCAGATGGGCCGATGGCGTCGGATCGGTCAGTCAACTTGGAGCCTATCAGGAATGACGATACAGCAGTGCGGGTCTTGCGACGGAAGAAGGTTCCGTTAGTCAAGGTTCTGTGGAACAATCATGGGCAGGAGGAGCATACATGGGAGCCACAGGACTTGATGCGGCAAAAATACCCGGAACTTTTTCGTCAGGTATACCTCACAACCCCTCTGGACAATCAATTTGCTTTCCTGCTTTAAACCAAAAAGACTGAAATTTCAAGAATAGGGGCTAATCTTTTATTTATTGGGGTGTATATACCTAGTTAATTGGGCAAATTAATCTAACATTATAAACCGCACAAAGCAAACATAATGTAGAGATGTAATCTTTCAATTCTCATGGCTGTTACAAGCTTCTTTTTCCCAATTAGAGTCCCGTAGGCTTAACCTTGATTTCGGGGACGAAATCTTTGTTTTGTTTATTGGGATTTGTAACATCCCATTTCCGGCTAGACCCCTAGGAGTCGGTTGGTCGTGACAGAATGCTAGGAAGCCCAAAAATTGAAATACATCAACCGAGATTTCGGGTCACGGGTTGGTCACGCCCGTGAACTACCCGTCACGCCCGTGACCTAGGGCGTGACTCCTTCGACGATCATCGATCTCAGGGAGATGATCGTCGAGCGCAGAATTTTCAACCCAGGCTTGTCACGCCCGTGACCTATGTGTCATGCCCGTGACCTAGGGCGTGACCCCTTTGACGATTGTCGATCTCAGCGGGACGATCGTCGAAGCGCATAATTTGCGTCATTTCCCTGTCATGCCCGTGACCCAGGTGTCACGCCCGTGACCAAGGGCGTGACCCCCTTCGGCGATCGGCGATCTCAGCGAGACGATCGCCGAGCACGGAATTTGCCTGATGACCTTGTCATGGCCGTGACCCATGTGTCACGCCCGTGACATAGGGCGTGACCACCCTTCGACGATCGTCGATCTCAGTTCGACGATCGTCGAACTCAGAATTGGCCACCCGGGCCTGTCACGCCTGTGACTCATGTGTCACGCCCGTGACCTAGGGTGTGACCACCCTTCGACGACCGTCGATATCAGTTTGACGATCGTCGAACTCAGAATTGGCTATCCGGGCCTGTCACGCTCGTGACCTATGTGTCGCGCCAATGACCAAGGCCGAAACATCAGCCAGACTAGAAATTTCAGTAACCGACGTCATAATCAATTATGATTATGGGAATTTACAGCAGGAATATTTATGGGCCGTTTTCGTCTCTAATTATTTAATAGAAAGAGAGAGTGAGGTCCAATAGAAAGTCGCCACCTGGATCAGCCATTTCATCTTCCACCTTTTCCTCTTCCCTACATCATAACCGAAATGTTATTAAGAGAAACATTCATGGCCATGAATGTTTCATCCTTTCCCCTCCCCACTTGGAAATCTATAACAGCCTCCTTAGATCAGGAGGAGAAGGTTACATGCTCAATCAAACGGATTCAGATTCCTCCCCTTGCTGTTGAAGAAGTTCCGGCGATGCCGCCACCGCGCAAATGGCTTCCCGACGGTCTGCACGCCTCCAGCCCGCGAACAAGGTCCTCCCCTCCCTCTTCTTCTACGGATAGATCTTAGAAATCATTAGGAGAGATATTAGGCTCAAAAGAGCCGGATCGGGTGAGCATTTCCATGGTTTTCCAAAAATTTCATGGTGGCGGGTTCTCCGGAAACCGCCTCTCCTGCGGCCGTACCGCCGCCCGACGGTAGCCCTCACCTCAATAGAGGAGGTGGTGGTGGTGGCCGGCCAGTGAGATGGCTGGGTGGCCAGGAAATGGTTTTAGAAAAACTACAGGTTTCAGGTTGTTTTTCTTTTGTTGCTGGTTCGGGCTAAAGAAGAAGATGAACAGTAGCATTTTATTATATTATATATTGTATAATTAGGAATTAATTCCTTTTACTGTGCACTAGGTTTAAACTGAAAATTATTGCCCGTAGGGGCTAAAACATAAAAAGTGGTTAACATAGAAAATGTAGCACTTGAAGTCTAGTTTAATTCAAAATTCATTTCACTCGATTTAGAGTCCTGGTTAGACCACATCACACTTTTTGGTGAGGTCTATCCATAGCGCTGTCTTGACCTTAGAAAGATTCCCCACTCCAATCCAGTTGTCAAAATGACTTGAAATTTGGGGTGTGGCCTAATCTTACCTATATCTAAGTTCTATTTAAAAATTAGGATTTTTGGAAAATATCTTTCTATAGTTTTTAGAAAAATTCAATAATCCTAGCATAATTTAATTAGATGGCTAAATGACTTCCAAACCCTCCCAAATTTTGGTGAGTGGTCCCTGCGTTTATCATAAGGTTCTGGTAAAAATTTCATCTCATTTGGAGATGTTTTGATTCAGTTTTTATCCAACCCTAGGTTGGTCCTTATAGGATAATCTAGATCAAATACCCCCTTAGTATTTGGGTGGTCATATCACCTCAACAGAGGCTGATATTTTGTCCAAAGGCTGTTTAGGGCATGACACACCCTCCAAGGGAGTTTGGGGTGGTTTGGTGTTGGGTAGCCCTAGAACTCTAGGGAAAATCCCATAATGGTGGTTTTTGGTGTTGTGAAGGTCATGGGGTCAAATAACCTTGGACTGACTTAAAATTTGGTGGAGAGAACCATTGGGCCAGTATAGTTCTCTGGACAAAGTTTAGGGTATTTGGAGACAGCTAGGCCACCTAAAATCCTAACCCTAGTTTAGGTCATCAACCTTAATTTGAATTATTATGCTGTCAAATGAACTTTAAATCAAGTAAAATTGGAGTAGGGTGATTTTCTAATCTAAATAGCCATGTTATAATTTTGTTGAGATTTGTGGGTTAATTTATACAGTACTTCTTTTACAACTCTAATTGTGCCCTAGATATTTATCTTGATGATTTTGGAATTTCTATGAACTGGAATATTATGAAACCTTGGATTAGGGCATCTTTTAGCATGTTATACCTTCTGTATTTTTCTTGGAAGTTTTATCTGATTATTTTGGGTACTTTATTATTTAATGTACTAATTGTGACATGTAGTCAAAAATACAAATAATGACCAATTACTATCTAAAAAATTATGATACTTGGTCCGTTGATGTTTAAAGTTATGCTAGTCACCCTGTAATTTTTTACGGAATTTTAGATGATTAAAAATTGCATCTCCTTCTCTAAGCTAGGAAAGTCGGTATTTTACATTAAAATAGTTTCAGAGCCCAAATGTTTGATAAAAATTATGGTACTTGGATTCTGATGGTTTTAGGTAACCATAAAGCTTATATAATTTTCTTGGGATTATTGGATACATATTTACAGTACTTCCTTCATAATATAGTAGAAATGGCCTAAGATGGTAAATTAGGAAATATAGGCCTAAACACCTCTTGAATTGCTCAAAACTTGGAATTACTTTTTAAATGTCTCATAGGATTTTTACTGATTTTATGATGATTTATTGTTGGCTCATTAGTGCACTTCATGTTCATACTATGACATTTTGAATCTTAGAATAAATAAATTAAATGCCCGATAAATAGGAAAATTTTGAAATCTTGGTCTTAGCTATATTATGTCAAGATAGACCTCCAGTAAATACTATAGGAGATTTGGAAGACAATTTGGAGTACATCCCCTTGTATACCTCATATAGCTTAGGATAGTCTGCATATAGTAAAACCACAGAAACTGAACTAGAATGGGTAATGATCTTGGGGAGATGGAATTTTTGGTAGTTGCTGGTTGGTTAGGGCAAGCTAAGTTAAGTTCATTATTGGAGGTCAGGATAAGTAGAGTGTGAGACTGGTTAAGGATAAGGGCGTACAGGAACGACGAAAGATCATCCACCCCGAGTAGTAGTGGAAGAGTCTTAATATGCTAGGGCCAGATCTAAAGTAACTTTAAAAGGGATCGGGTAATGGGTATCAACCAATAACAATAAGTGCCTTGCGAAAGGGAACGGTGGGCTTCAGCTACCATCATAGTTCCTAGTGCCCTTTGAGAGCCCTTCAGGGGAATATCGGGGGCATTCTTGGGCTAATGTAAACTGTAGAATTAATTATCTAAAGAGCAACTAGTATAATTAGGGTTGCACACACATACACCCCGATAGCTAGGAAGGTAGAATAATTGGTTTGGTTGCCATTCAGACAGTAGCTCTGAAGGTAGATGCACGGACGGGACAGTCCGGGGAGCCGAGGGCTCGAGGGTTGGTGTACAGAATAAAGGTGGTGAGTATTCGATATCTAATTGTCGTTCACACCGGCATCGGTACGTTGACTCGGCGTTGTGGGACACTTAGCCAAAGAAAGTCTGGTGGGTATAGCCAGCAGTAGTACGCGGATACTCTAGGTTGTGTTCTTCTAGGGGCGTACGGAAGGGCTAGGCCCGGTAGTGTGGATACCTGCCTAGGAGTGGGGGTCCCGACCCACTGTCTCCGTTTGCCACTATGGAGGTTCCTGGGAGTGAAGCTAGCTGCCCGAACAGGGGCAACTAAAGGTCTGTGCGCATAGAGTCGTGTGCGTGAGTTGCACTTGCATGAATCATGGCATAACATATAACTACACTCATATTTACAAACAACCGACACCCCAACGTATAAATCATTTTGGGTCTTTTTATACGATGAGAGCCTTGCAGAAGACCCCTTAACTTATAAGTTTGTATGGACATTCATATAAGTTAAGGTTACCTACTTACTTACTTGTTTACTTACTGTTCTCTAGCTGCCTTATTATACAATTGCTACTTACTACTTCTCTTCTTTACCACTTACTACCATAGAATTGCTAGTTGTACTTTGTTCTAGATAGTTGTTAGAATAACTCCCCTGTCATCTGCTTGATTATTCTCCACCTTTGTAGCTTCCCTTTCCTCCTCTCCGCTCGGTGCTTAGGAGCCGTAGGGGGAGTGGTAGGGGATGATATGGCTTAGTCTTTATGACTAATGGTTTTCAGACCACAACATTACAGGAGCTCCGGATGGGAGACAGGGACCAGCAATCCAGGGACCAGCACCAGCAGAGTACGGTGTGCATGGAGGTGGGTCAGTCTAGCATCGGTGCACCTACGACCAGCTCCGTGAGTGATTAGTACTTTTATAGTTTCTACGATGAGTGATTTGTAGTGAGGACTCTGATGTACCGGGCTCGAGCCCGTTTATCTATATTTCATCTGAACTGTATCTTTGCAGTACTTCTGTTATCTATTTCCTGTTATTATCTACTGATGGACTGGTTGTGATTTCACTTTTATACATGTTTCTGTGGACTTGTTTACATTTATGTATAATTGCTTCTCTCTCTTGTGATTGAAAAGGTCCGGCAGAATTGGCGCTTTGTAGTGGCGGCCTTCCCGTGAGTCGGTGCCACCGTAAAGCGGCAGTTCTGGGCTAAGACCCCGGTGTCGAAAAAGAAAAAAAAAGGGGGGTCTTACACATCCAACTCATTTGAGTCAACAAATCTAGCGAGGTGATGAAACACTCTTTGGTATTTTGTCATGGACTTTGATCCTTGCTTCAACTACAAGAATCTCTCTTTAAGCTCATCTCGAGTGGTAGAGGGGATGAAATGCTCCAAAAAGGCTTCTCAAAATTCATTCCAACTGATCTCAGTGTATAATCGGCCTTGGAAAGTGGAAGCCATGAGGGACTTCCACCACCTCCTCACATGCGTTTCTCAGATTGACGTGGCTAAGGTCATAACAATACTGGCTGGACATTTGATTCCAGCCATTAACTCTTCCACCGTGTCGAGCCATTCTTTAGTATGGATAGCCGACTCTGTCTTATGATAAGCAGGAGGGGAGAGGGATCAGAAGGTGCTCAACCAGTTAGAGCTTGGGGCTTTCTGCTGCACTGGGGCCTGCTGGCATGTAAACATGTCTAAGATCACCATAAGCATGTGTCCCAATTCTGACTACTGAAATTAGGTAGGGACTGAAGTGGTATAAGTGCCTGCTACTAGCTCTACTCGTGCCGGTATCTACACATAAACGTACAAACCTAAGGTCAGGTTGGTTAATCGTAGGATAACGACTTGGCATACTTAGTATGAATTATATATGGGTATACCCCTGCTTCTTCTATGTTAGTTTGTCCGCAAACTGACCAATCAGGCGGGGGTGGCACCATTGTTCAATGAATTCTTTAGTTTAGGATTGTTGCTAGTCTGATACCATTTGTAAGACCCCTCCCCCCCTACCGGAACACAAGACACGACCGAGGGGAATCTTATGCTAAGAACAGCTGCCTTGCAGTAGCATCAGCACATGGCTAACCTGTACCACAATACGCATATCCTGCTGGCCAAACAAATATTATCCATGCCATGCTAACATAAATAATATAATACAGAAGTCAAAATCCACAAAATTATATAAGTCAAAACAAGTACAATAATAATAAGAAGCAAAAACTCTTATAATATAAGAGTACACAAAATTTTCCCCAAGGGTTACAATATGAGTCTCTCCAAAAACTCATATCCGTAACTGATGACAACGATGGTAATATCATATCAGGCCTTGTCACCCTGGCCTGGCTACCCTCTTGCACAACCTGCGGCTGCTGCTCTATCTGCTGGGTTTCCTCCTAAAATGGAAGATGTAGCAACCGTTAGTCATAAAGACTAAGTGGCTATGACATCCGCTCCCCTGATGACTCTTAACACCGGGCAGAGAAAAGAAGAGGGTACAATATATATATATATATATATATATATATATATATATATATATATATATATATATATATATATATATGCAGGAGTACAAGCACGTGGAAAATCTATATATCATGAGTAATAATAACAATAATGTTTCACATTATAATCAACATTCTATTCTAGCAGTTCTACTCAAATCATAGCAATCCATTAAGCATATAAATCTACAACAGGAAAGTAACATAACTTATAAAAATGCCCATAAAGATTTATTAGTTAAGGATTGGCTTAACAGTAAAGTAACTTATCATATAAGAGTGCCCAAACAAACTTATATGATAAGGATCTTATGCGGTGTAATGTAATGTTATGAATGCAATATGAGTACTCAGCCATGATCACACACATGCACACTACTATGTCGACACAGACATGTAGTTCCTAGTTTTACAGCAGGTATCTAACTTCTCAGGTATCATCCATTATGGCCAGACAGTGTCAGTATAGTGAACGTCTCCACTACTAGGCTAGTCTCCACACTACATGGACTTGGCCTCCGTATGCCTCAATGCTAAGAACACAACAGCAGATCTCCATGAATACTACGAATCATAGAGGTCTTAGTAGATGTGCACCAAGAACACAACAAAAACTAGCCTATCGTGTGGCATAAAAGGAGCCTATGGGAGCATATAATCACAGTACTAAGCCCAACCGTCCACTTGACATGGAAGGAGCATTGGAAATGATTATCGAGGAACAAGCCCAACTGCCCAAGGTGTATCTGTTAACTCCCATCGGTGTGATGACTAGCGAGGTCGTAGACCTGCCACACAATCCTTAACCCAGGATTATGACACTGCATATCAATGCACACCCCATGCAATTCCACTTCATCGTGGCATGGAAGGAGCCTCGGGAATGAGCACTAAGGACCTAGCCGAACCATCCACTTGGCATGGAAGGAGCCTTAAGAATGAGCACCGAGGACAAGGCCAACCACACAAAGTCTCATTTCATCATTACCAATCCAGTGCGGACAAACACACGCACTTACACCCATTCATATTTCCATGCTCCCAAGCACTCAAGGGTTCCACTTCACCATGCATCGAAGAAGTTCTCTTTTTTTAGTTTATCTTTTCTTCTCCTAGTGCACCCGCGGAAATCCGTCGGTTATTTTGTACTTGGACCACGAAATTGTGCTTACACTTCGGAGAAGATCGCGATTTCAAGGCTCTACTTTAAAAAATACTAGTTGAGGATTCTGAGTCATTTTCTACTTTAAGTTTGGAAGATCCCATCGTAGAGGAAGCCATGTATAAGCCTATGTCCGATTATGTATGGCAGAATCTAGAGGGTACATAACCAAGCATAGTTAGCCCTACTATAGATAATAATAATTTTGAACTTAAGCCTAGAATTATTCAAATGGTGCAGCAGTATGTGCAATAAGACAAACTTCAAGATGAAGATCTGAACGCGCATATAGCTAGCTTTCTTGAGATTTGTGACACCTTTAAAATCATTGGTGTTACAAATGATGCTATTATGCTAAGACTCTTCCCCTTCTCCCTTAAAACTAAATCTAAATAGTAGTTGATGACTCTGCTAAGAGGGAGAATCACCACTTGGGATCAACTAACCGAAAAATTTCTGACGAAGTATTCTCCGCTAGCTAAAACTGCAAAACTTAGGAACGATATTTATGCCTTTTTTCAAATAGATTCTGAATTTCTTTATGAAACTTGGGAAAGATTTAAAGAACTCTTAAGATGATTCTCCCATCATGCACTTCCTGTATGGTTACAAGTGTAGATATTTTATAACGGGCTAAATCTAAATACAAAGCAAATGATAGATGCAGCTTCCGGTGGTACCTTAAACCACCAAACCCCGGAAGCAGCTCTTGAGCGTTTCGAGCACATAAACATGAACACATATCAGTGGAATGTGCCTAGGTCCCTCCTAAACAAAACTGTAGGTATCTTTGAAGTAGATAACGTCTCCCAGCTAGCTCTGCAAGTGGAAGTATTAAGTAAAAAGATAACGGAGATGACTGCTGCCTCCGCCCCTTAGGAATGGGAATCTGCAACTCCTGCTCCTGAACAAATAGATTATGTTAACAATATGCCTAGGAATGCTTTTCATAATTTTTCTGCTGCAAATTTTCATGCGCTTGGGTTTGCTTTTCCGAATAATTATATCCCTGCTTTATGAAACCACCCAAATTTCTCGTGGAGTTACCCTTCGAACGCAATGCGCCCGCCACCACAAAATGATTTTTTTTCACCACCCTAACCTCTTCAAAATTATAAAAAACCTCCAAGCTTGGAGGAAATGTTTTCAAAATATATGAATGTTAATGAGGCAACTATAAGAAGGCTAGCCGGATCCGTTAAAAATCTAGAAAATCAAGTAGGACAACTAGCTAAAATTATATCTGAGCAACCCGCCAGGTCTCTTCCTGCCCAACCCAAGAGAGCAAGCGAAAGCTATAACTCTTCGGAGTGGGAAGCAAGTTTCTGGTATGGTTAGCGAAGACCCTGTGGCAAGCTCCGCACCCATTTTGAATATTCCACCACATGCTAAAAAAGTAGTTATCACTCCGCTCTCCTTTTTAGAAAAAGATCTCGTTCCACCACCTATTTTTAAAAATGATCCAACTCCACCATACCCTTCGTAACTTAACAAACAACGTTTAGATGATCAGTATACCCTCTTCTTATAAATGTTTAAGCAAATCCACACAAATTTACCCTTCCACGAAGCGATTACCTAAATGACGAAGTACACTAACTACCTTTTGACTAATAATAAGAAGTTAGATAACCTATCACACGTCACGTTAAATGACGAGTGATCTGCAGTCTTGAAAAATGGTTTGCCAAAGAAGATCAGTCTTCCGAGTAGTTTTTCTATTCCGTGTGTCTTTGGTGATCTTTTTGTCAAGCAAGAATTGGCCGACTTAGGTGCAAGTATCAACTTGATTCCCCTCTCATTATTTAAGAAGTTTGGAATTGGTAGCCTGAACCCCACACGCATGATTATACAGCTCATCGATAGATCAGTTAAGTACCTATTAAGAATAATTGAGGATGTTCTAGTCAAAGTCGATAAATTAATCTTCTCGATGGATTTCATCATATTGGACATCGAAGAAGATGTCGAGGTTCCCTTGATCCTTGGCCGACCCTTCCTTGCCAACTCTTGAGCTATCATTGACGTAAGTAATGGCAAGCTCTTCCTACGAGTAGGCGATGATGAAGTGACCTTCTCTATCACCCCTTCAATGAAAAATACCCTGGAGAATGATGACTCATGTTTCTTCTTAGATACCTTAAGTGATGAATCTTCCTACTGAATTTTTGAAGATGAACTTTCTGATTTTTGTTCATCCTCAACTCTTCCTACTGAAAGTTTACAAGAAACCGCCATGGCCATTGATTCACCCACTTCAAATATTCCGTAAAAGTTAAAAGTCTACGAACATATTATTTTTGAAAAAAGAAAGAACTTCCAAAACATCTTATGAAGAACCCCCTACCCTAAAATTAAAAGAACTACCTGAACATCTCAAGTATGACTTCCTAGAGAAAAATTCCAAACTGCCAGTGATAGTTTCGATCAACTTAACTAATTTACAAAATGACAAACTCCTTCTAGTTTTATGTAAACATCGCTGAGCTATTGCCTGACTGATATCTGATATCAAGGGCATAAGCCCATCTTTCTGTACCCACAAAATCTTAATGGAAGATAATTCACGTAATTCAATCCAACCTCAGCACCGTATAAATCCAAATATAAAAGAAGTCGTAAAGGGCGAGGTTTTGAAACTCTTCGACGTAGGAATTATCTATCCTATTTCTAATAGAAAGTGGGTTAGCCCTGTCCAGGTAGTGCCGAAAAAGGGAGGGATAACTGTAGTTTGTAATGAGAATAATGATTTAATCCCGACATGGATGGTGACAGGGTGGCGAATGTGTATTTACTATCATAAGTTAAATGACACCACCCGTAAGGACCACTTCCCCTTGCCGCTCATCGATCTAATCTTAGAGCGATTATCCGGCCATAGCTTTTACTATTTTCTCGATGGCCTCTCAGGGTATTTTCAAATTCCCATCTCTCCTGATGAACTGGAGAAAACTATGTTTACTTGTCCCTTCAGAACATTCGCTTACCGAAGAATGCCATTTGGATTATGCAATACGCCAGCTACATTCCAGCATTGTATGCTCGATATCTTCGACAAGTACGTAGAAAGCATTATGTTGGTATTTATGGATGATTTCTCCGTGTTCGGTGATGCCTTTGATAATTGTTTATAAAACCTCAAAAAAGTCTTAGAAATATGCGAAGAAACTAACCTCGCCCTAAATTGGGAAAAATGCCATTTTAGGGTGAGGGAGGGGTTAGTTTTGGGTCATAAGATTTCTGTGAGAGGAATTGAAGTAGACATAGCTAAGATAGAAGTTATCGAGAATTTACTGATGCCTACGAACGTTAAAGCTATAAGAAGGTTCTTAGGATGCGCTGGGTTCTACCGCAGCTTCATAAAAGACTTCTCCAAAATCACCAAAACCCTTACTAAACTCTTAGATAAAGATGCCCCATTCATTTTTGACGAAACTTGTCTATCTACCTTTGAATTAATAAAAGAAAAGTTAATTAATGCCCCTATTATGATAGCTCCGGTGTGGGACCTTCCCTTTGAGATAATGTGCAATGAGAGTAGTATCACGGTGGGAGCCGTACTAGGACAACGAATATCTAAAATCTTCCACCACATCTATTATGCAAGTAAAACACTTACATCGGCACAAGAGAATTTATACCACGACTAAGAAGGAGCTCCAAGTTGTTTTTGCTTTTGATAAATTTTGTCCTTATATTACGCTTTCCAAAATTATCGTTTTTACAGACCACTCGTCCCTCAAGTATCTTCTTGCTAAGATGAATGTCAAGCCGCGGCTGATTCGTAGGGTGTTACTCCTCCAGGAGTTTGACTTAGAAATCTGTGATAAGCGAGGAGCCGAGAATTTGGCCGCCGACCATCTCTAATGATTAGATAATCCGTATATAGAAAATTTAGATGAAAAATCTTTTAATGATTATTTTCCAGATGAGAAGCTTCTTTCAATTAACACTTCTCCTGCGCCCTGGTTTGCAAACATTTCCAACTATTTAGTGGCTCGTGTGCTCCCAAAAGAGTTCTCCTCTCAGCAAAAGAAGAAATTCTTTTTTGAGTTAAAGAACTATTTTTGGGAGGACCCGCATCATTTTCGAGTTTGTACGGACAAGGTGATAAGGAGATGTGTTTCTTTTGAAGAAGGATTAGATATTTTAAAACATTTTCATGAGGGACTGACTGGTGGTCACTATCAAGCTGCTCGGACTGCTAACAAAGTGCTTTGCACAGACTTTTACTGGCCTAGCCTATTTAAAGACGCACAAGCTTTTGTGAGTATGTGTGATTGTTGCCAACGGTCGGGAAATATTTCTAATAAAAATAAAATGTCGCAAAATTATTTCCTCGAGTGCGAAGTTTTCGATCTCTGGGGAATTGATTTTTTTAGCCCCTTCCTTCTAGCTTCGGAAACAAATACATCTTAGTTGCCATCAATTATGTTTCACGATGGGCTGAAGCCCAAGCTCTTCCTAGTAACGACTCCCGAGTCGTAAATACGTTTTTGAAAAAATTATTTTCTCGATTCGGTACGCCGCGAGCCATTATTAGTGATAGGGGTTCACACTTTTGTAATGCACAGTTTTCAAAAATTCTTATTAAATATGGCAATACCCATAAGCTTTCAACTGCCTACCATCCCCAAACTAATGGACAAGTCAAAGTAGTGAATAGAGAGATAAAAAGAATTTTAGAAAAGACAGTTTCAACTTCTAGAAAAGTCCTGTCAACAAAATTATACGATGCTCTATGGGACTTCCGAACAGCATACAAAACCGCCATCGGATGTACTGCATATCGGTTTGTTTATGGAAAATCGTTTCGTTTACCCGTAGAATTAGAAAACCGTGCTTTTTGGGTTGTAAGGTTTTTAAATTTCAATCCCCACTCTGTCGATGATTTTCGAAAATTTCAAATAAACGAACTCGACGAGTGGCGCTCTTACGCATACGAAAATAACAAATTTTATAAAGAGCGAACAAAATATTTTCACGACACACACATAAGGCACCCAAAAACCTTCAAACCGGGTGACCCAGTTCTTGTTTATAATTCTCGATTATTTTTATTTTCGAGCAAGTTAAAGTCTCCCTGGTCTGGGCCTTTTTCTGTTAAACAAGTTTTTGCATATGGTACTGTTTTAATTTCACACTTTGATAAGGGTGATTTCAATGTGAATGGTCAGCGTCTTAAACTATATTTTTGTGGTGATGTCAGTCCAAACTGTATTAATGTTATTTTGCATGATCTGAATTTTTGATAATTTAAGAGATTTTATTTGTTAAAAACTTCAAAAATTATTTTGGATATTATTATTATTTTGGACAATAATCTTTTGGACAATGTTTTTTTGATACGTCGAGCTTAAATGACATTTTAAACAAAGGGCACTCTTAGGAGGCAACCCAAGTTATTTTTTCTGTTTTCTTTATTTTACACTTTTTTTGTCCCAGACGGCTCCGAAAAGCTGAATCTTCTGCGATCACTTGCTCTATTGCTTCTGAATTCATCACAAAGTCCAATGAAGACATTTCAAGAAGTTCCAAAGTGCAAGCATGGGGGAGCGGCATCAATCACCATTCACGGTGCATAAATTTGGGGAAGTACCTATTTTTCAATTCTATACTTTCATTTCTGTTTTAATTTCTCTCTCTCCTTCCACTCCTTTCTCCATTGAGGACAATGTCCATTTTAAGCTTGGGGGAGGATTTCCTCCTTCTCTTGTCTTATATTTTGTTTCCTTTAAAAAAAATCAATTTTTTTTATTTATATATCTTAAAAAACCAAAAAAAGAAAATATCTTAAAAAATCCAAAAAAAATTAGAAAATATTTCAAAAAAAAATTTTTTTGTTATTTTTTTTTACTTTAATAGGTTAATCTAATTTTTGTATTTCAATAGTACCCTTTATTTTTGTTTTGTTTTTCTCAAAATTCCATATAACGACTTAGGTAATTATAGTCTTTCTAATCGTTCTTTTTAATTATGTTTCACAAGTAAAATGTTGGACATGTGGTGTTTCTAATTCACAGTAGCATGTTAACGTGAAACGTTTTTCTAAAACTGACATTTTTATTATGGTTTTCGTTCTTTATTTTCTTTACTTTCTCAAAAATCTTTCATCCACTATATTCCTTTTCATTTTTGGAAAATTTTTGTAAAGTCAACTTTTGATTAGCGTAGTAGATGTGAACGATCCAAGTCGCCTATTATTTCTATTTTCAAGATAATTTCATTAGTCTTCTTTTATTATCTAGGATTTGCTTTTTGAAATTTTTCAAAGTTTATGCTTTAGATAAATTTAAAAACATAAAAATAATTTAGGCCATTTTTTTTTCGTTTGAGTATTCTTGCCAACCTAAAATTTATATCCCTAGGTAGCCGCTTTTGAGCCTTTTTCTAATTTCAATTGATATCTCCACTTATCATTTCATGTTCACCAAAACAAAAATTTTCCAACCTATCTAATCACACTAACATTTTGAGTTTCATAAAAAAATTACATGATTATGAGAGGGTTATTTTGTGATATTTTTGGATAATTTTTTGAAAACGTATGCTCAAAAGAAGTGTTTACTTTTGTTTGGCCAATTTCAAAATGAAAAAAATATATTTTTGGCCTTTGTTTTGAAAAGAAAAAAAAAGAAAGAAAAGAAAGTGGAAAATAAGACGAAAGAAAAAAATTTTATTTGTGATGAAATTTTTGAAAATCTTTATTTTGTATTAGTGTGATTTTTGAGCCTCCTCATTTATCTTTGAATTCCACTCCTAATCATAATCCTAAACCAAACGTTTTGGTCCTAATAAGCCCTTTAGATTCATGTTTTTAAATTTTATTTATTAGCTAAGTAAATAAAAAAAGTAAAAATAGTAAAGTTTTGGATTTAAATTTATATTTTTGTTATTTGATGATATAGTTATAATGTTTCTTTTGGATCTAGTAACAACTCATTTTGTTTTTTCATTTCGTTCCGTTGCTTAAATTTATTTAAAGAATTTTGTTAAAGTTTTGGATGATTAATTTTCGTTAGTAAAGTTTATAAATTGTTAAACCATGTTTAAGTAATTATTTTAGTTTTACGTTTCACCTTCTCCATACTTAGAATTTTGCATAGTACTTGTGTAAGCATAATTAGAACTTTTTGATTAGTCACTTTTTATGTTAGCTAGTTTTTATATCTTTGCTTGGGGACAAGCAAAACTTAAGCTTGGGGGAATTTGATAATACGTTTTGTAGTCTAAACTATTAGGGTATTTTTAAATTTTTATACACGAAACATGTCTTGTAAACATTTATATTGACCTCCTTTTGTATATATTATTGCTACTAATGATTTCTCTTCTTTTTGTAGATTTTCTCCATTTTCGACCAAACTGAGCTGACAAGCACCCATGACACGCCCACCCTAGGTGTGTCACTTGGCATGTTACCTGATCCCGAGGAAGATTGCTGTCAGAGAACAAATCCAGAGGAAAACAGCGGACACGCCCCCTGACACGCCCTCCCTGGGCGCATCTCTAGGCGTGTCACCCTCATCCCGAAGCCTACTGCCGTATTTAAAGATTTTCCATTGTTGCACGTCAACAGTACTAACACACCCCTCTATACGGGTGTGGCCCTGGGGCGTGTTCCACCTTTTTCGATGACTGACAGATTTAAGACCAATGATTGAGACTTGACGTGACTTATATACCCCTCGTACACGAGCATGTCCCAGGGCGTGTCCACCTACGTAGAGAAGAAATCATCATTTCCATCAAAATTCAGCTCCCGAGGTCAACCCCGTACCTGACACGCCACCCAGACACGCCCTCCCCGGGCATGAAATGAGGGCATGACCATCCCAAAAAAATTCTATAAATTTAGGCCTCCCCCTTGTGTCCAATAAGTAGTTTTAGGTTAAGTGGGGAGGTGCTGCCCTTTTATTTCCTGAAGTATTTCGTGCTCTTCCTCTCTCCCTTTTTCTCATTTTAGGTCTTTTCTTAATTCTACCTCAGTGTACTACTTTGTAATAGATTTTGTACCTTATTTAGTAGCTTAGTGTTGATGCAATCTTAGGTTTAAATTTTCATTGAACTTGTAATCTTTTGTTCCAAGTTGTAACCTTTTTATCATTAATATAAAGTGCCTTTTTTGCTTTGTTCTCATATGTTCTTCTACCCATCTCACTTCCTCCACTTATCCATGATTAACTAATTCTCCTTATACTCGATCTTGATGATCAAAAGTTTGAGTTGATTATGTTATGATGCTTTAAGTTTTCTTTTTCTTTTTAGGGTTTAGGCCTTTGATTTACTCTTGAAAAATCATGTTTGGAGTTATATCATCGATATATAATTTCCATATTTGTGTTCTCTCTTAGCTAGCCGAGAGGTTCATAGTTTGAAGGAACACTCAAGAGTAAAGAGATTTGCACACACCCCTCGAGAGAGGCAAACGTTAAATCTCCCAGATTGGAGTGAAATCCAATAGTGGTGTTCACCGCGTAAAGAGAGCTTTAGGTCTCCAATTTGGATGAGAGTTTGGTCGGACCTTCCAAAAATCAGTTATGCCCGACTTCGAGAGATGCGTTTTCAAGCTTTAGGAACCTCCACGGTCAAGGTCCTTTATCTTATTAAGTTGGGGTTTATTATCGCATTTTAATTAACTTTTGCCGAGGTGATTCTCGATCGAGTACTTTTCTATTTCATCGTTTCAAACCCTTATTATAATCATTTTTGGTTGTTCTTACTTAGCTGCAAGTAGTTCTCTTTTTAGCCCAAACATTTCCTTTCTTAATCGCAATTAGTTTTCTTTTAACAAACCCTAAAACAATCCTTCGATAAGATAATAGTTTTCGTGTGAGTAAGATTACTCAACGGTTTCCGGATTTTAATACGACACATGTGTCCCATAGCAACAGTTCGATAGATATACTTGCCTAGTTAGATTGCTAGTTCGATTTTTGTTCTCTTCACGATTAGTTGACACCAGAAGACCGGGTCAAATTGAGCCATCAGCGCTTATCCCAAAAACCTGGTTCAACACGTACGTATGAATCAACAACATGACATGCCGAAAATATGCTATGTCAAATTCGTCACATTTGTCTAGTGTCACTCGACACTTCGTTGAGTGGCGTCGAGATCAGTCGACACTCTTTGACAAATTCCGCTGGCCGAAATCATTCCAAGTCCAAGCATCGTATGCATCTAGATTACTCGACGCTTCGTCGAATAGAATCAAGATCACTCAATGCTTTTCGACGAATCCTTCTAAACAAAATATTATAAGTCCAAGCCATGTACGCGTTGAGATCTCTCAGCGCTTCTTCGAATGGTGTCGAGATCACTCAACGCTTTTCGAAGAATACTTATGGCCAAAATACTCTAAGTCCAAGCACTGTAGGCATCGAGATAAGTCAACGATACTCGACGTTATCCCCTTTGCCGAAATTATTCTAATTCAAACTCCATTCATGCGCCGAGTACCACTCGACTCTAACCTACTAGTCAATGCACTCGACGCCTGTTACAAGTGAACCCCGAGCCTGAGTCAGTTCTCTTGACTAAAAATGCGTACGAGGGGTCTAGCACGAATTGGTACATTACACAAGTAGGGATTACGAATAGGTGTCTGTCATCCCTGTCCTAGTTTTCTGGTTTAGAATCTTAGTCATTTTCCACAACCACTTTCTTTCCTTTCTTCTTGCTCTTTCCCTACTTCTCAGCTTGACTCTTGGGAAATACTCTAGTGTATCCCTCCAAAGTCTTTATATCCATCCTCTTAATTCATTGGATTTAAACTCCTTGATTTTTATTGAAATGCTCAGGGTAAGCGTAAGAACCCCATCCGTTAAATAACATATTATAGAAGGTCCAGCCAGGTCCCCACACCATATATTACAAACAGGCGACGCGGTTACAGGTTAATACCAAAACATATTAGCATCCTAGCTCAAAGAATGCTAGCGGAAGCTTAAGATTAATATTGAACTCAATAACCACGAATGTCCACTATATATAAACAACCACATTTATATATCACTCCGAAGGAATGTACAACAAATACACAAAAGTCTAGCCTTAAGGCCTTACAGTTAAGCTTTTTAAGTGCGGATTACAAACATCGGTGCGCAGGATGGCCACACATAAAAATAACAATTTCTTTGCTCAGCCTTCGAGGGCCAGCAGCAACAAGGTCTTCAGCCCGATATTTCCCACTCGGCTCTCCAACACATGCACAAGGACAGCCCACTAGAATGGTGGCAAACAAGGCAATGGTCAGTATTAAGCTAAATAATTTATAACGGCCCTACCCCTTTCTCGGGGAAGTGGTATTCCTTCCCTATAGGCATATCATTTCACAAGCAGATATATCACACAATGTGCACTCACGCACAAATAATATATCACAAACGTCATCCACGACGCCCGATGCTTCGTGCACTCAGGGCATATTCTTGGTGTACCAGAAATACTAGGGTCCCACCACCGTTCAAGGTCCGAAACCCAATGGTAGTGAGCATTATTCTCCACAACCTCTCGTCGGAGACTTTAGTATTAATGGCGCGCATGCCTAATACTCTCATTATGTGTTCCTGACGAATGCGACTATTCCAGGCACTCATGTACAGACAACCATAACGCGGAGACAGGCCAGCCCCTACCCATTCCTCAAATCTTCAACCTAACGCGGGTCGGCTTCCCCTTATCTGCTCGGTACGAAGCCTTCAAGAGCTCTCAGCTAACAATAGCAATAGTGTCCACCAAGGACTGGCTTCACAATCCAAAATGGGAGCTAATGCTAGCGTTCCTCGCGGTCGCTTGGCTGGTTCAGCAGAAGCTCTCTTTCTGCAGCCAAACTCAACCCAAACCTGCAGCATCTTGCAGTTCCAGAAAACTAGTCTTTCATAGCATTCAGCACAAGAATCAAGCGGTTATTTTCCTAGAATTCCACTCCAATACTTCCTGCTACATCCCTTCACAGGCCCAACCCATCAACTCCACAACATACATGTTTATACGTGGAGTCTTCGCCGGTGAATAAAATAAAACATCACCAATTCAAACCAACCTATCCAGATGGGCTTCACACAACAAGCCTATTGATAGTTTGTTTTGTATTTAAGCTATTAAGGTATTTTTAGGTCTTTATTGTGCAAGTCTTGTCTTATTAGCTTATATGTCCCCCCTCTTGTATTTATTTATGTCACTAATGTTTTTTTTGCTCTTTTGCAGGTTTTCTCAATTTTTTGCAAAAATGACATGACACGGCCACCAACACGGCCATGTCATGGGGCATGTCACTTGTTCCCAAGGAATTCAGCCACCAAAGGAAACTCCATAGTTCAAATCGAGTAGGATACGGCCTCAAACACAGCTGTATCGCTGGCCGTGTCATGCTGGTCGTGTCGCCGGGCGTGTCACTAGAAGCCGATGACTTTCCAGAGAAAGACACGACCACAAACACGGCCGTGTCACCGAGAGTGTCACCAGAAGCCGATTACTTTCCAGAGAATGACTCGGCCACCAACACGGCTGTGTCGCCGGGCGTGTCTCCACCTCCTCGAAGCATGCAACCCGCCATTAATGCACCCCAATCAAAGCCCATCAACTTCACAGGACACAGACACCAACACGGCCGTACCATTAGCCGTGTCAGCATGGGCGTGCCCGCCGATTCGGCACTGCAATGATCATTCCGGCCATAACCAGAGCCCGAGGTCAACTAGCGCAGGACATGGCCACCAACACGACCGTGTCGTCGGCTATGTCAGCCCCTCAAGATTTTCTATAAATTCAGCCCTTCCCCCTTGTTTCTGAGAGAGTCTTGGATTGTGTAAGGAGGTGCTGCCCTTTTGTTTTCTGAAGTTTTTCATGCATTTTCTTAAGTGTACTTTCTTTCTCTCTTCAGCTTTACTTAACTCTAGCTTAGTGCTCTCCTTCTAAACTAATTCTTGTAATTTGTTTTAGTAGTTCAATGTTAATGCTAGCTTATTTTATTTTCCATACACTTGTAATTTTCATTTCCAAGTTGTAAGATTTCTTTATTATTAAAAAAAGTGTTGTTTTCTCTCCTCTCTCTACCTTGTTTTTATTATGTTCTTCTTCCCATCTCTTTTCCTCCACTTCACCATGAGTAACTAATCCTCCTTGTACTCGATCTTGATGATCCGAGGTTCGAGTTGATTAAGTTATGATGCGTTTATTTTACTTCTTCTCTTTAGGGTTTAGACCTTGAATAACTCTTGATTAACCTTTGCTTGGAGATATATCATCGATATATTTTTTCCATCTTAGCTTTCATTCTTGGCTAGTCGAGAGGCCGATAGTTTTAAATGAGCGATCAAGAGTAAAGAGAGTTGCACGCACCCCTCGAGAGAGGCAGACGTTAAATCTCCCAGATTGGAGTGAAATCCAATAGCGGGGTTCATAGCGTAAGGCGAGCTTTAGGCCTCCGATTTAGACGAGATTCGGTCGGACCTTCCTAAACTCAGGTGGGCACGTCTTGGAGAGAAGTGTGTTAATGCCTTAGGAACCTCTATGGTTAAGGTACTCGAAAGTTCACCTAGTGTCAACTACCTTCACCTATGGGGGGGGGATAGGTGACTTGCAGCGTATTTGCGGAATTAAAAGTGTACCTGCAGAATCAAAACAAAACACATAGCATAGAGAATAACACAGACAATTTATAGTGGTTCCACGATTTGGGTACGTCCACTTTCCCCCTTCGACCTATCTCCCAATCCAGGGATGACTCGGTCACTTCACCAACAGGATTGAAATCCAATCCTTGCACTATCGGAAGGAACCCTTCCACACGTAGGAGTCACACTCCCACAACACGGGTTGCACCCAACCCTTACAACTAGAGACCAATCGGTCCTTTACAAAGAATTGAAAATAGCTTGTAAGAAATACAAACAACGTATGGAGACTAAGGTGTCCCTCTTCGTTCGATGACGTGTTCTTGAAGTCAACGAAGAGTCCACAACCCTAGATCTCACTTGGAGAGAATCTCCCCGAGACCGGCGGCGGAGACGAGCGGCGGCAAGGCTCTCGGTGTTGGCGGAGGCAACTGAAGACAGCAGCAAAGCACTGGAGATTCAATCTTCTTAGTGAAGTCGGCAAGGTCTTCCAACGGTCACACTAGGATCGATCGTCTCGATCGATTCGGACGGGGATGGATTTCCCTATCTCAAATCAAGAGACAAAAGATCTCTGGTTAGACACGTGAGACGCTATGCAAGACTTGGCTTCTATCACCGTGAATCTGGAGAAGATCGAGACCAGCAATGGTGATCACTGTACGAGCGGAGGCCACGGAGAAGGTTCGCGAAATTAGGGTTTTTCGTCCGCTTGCTTTCGTATTCTGTATATATTCTTTACTGTATACCAATACCTGTGTATTTATACACTAGGTCATAAAGATGACCATTGTGGGCCCCACCAAAGCAAAGACCGAAGTCCGGTTCGAAATACCGCTTGAAAACTGGACCGGTCCAGGAAATGTCGGAAATTTGCCCAAGTCAAATTCGGCGAGAATTGTAAGTGATTCTCGACGAATCGGCGAGAATCACTTGCGATTCTCGCCGAATCCTACTTGGCTAATTCTGGCATCACAGGTTATAGAGGCCGGGGAGAATCGGCGGGAATCACATTAGATTCTCGCCGAATCGTCGAGAATGCAAAGACATTCTCGACGAATCGGTGAGAATCACTTAGTGATTCTCGATTATTCTGCCTTTAGAGAATTTTCTGGCTACGTTGAGTCAGCTGGCCTCAACCGGCGAGAATCATTTAGTGATTCTCGACGATTTACACTTGGACTATTTCTCCTCTTTCAACCCGTGAGCTGGTCTTTGGCCCATCCTTGCTCCATGTCTGCTCTTGCTTTATCATAGCCCTGTACTTGAAATTAAGTACACCCCAATAGAGAGAGTATACGTAGGCCAACACACTGATCTGCTCAACGAGGGATTACGTCGCGCAGACCCGTGTATATTGACCCACTGCACCCTGACATTGGTGTGTACTTAGCGTGGAATAACTGCAAGCACAACTTAAAAGATTTCATCAAACACATTGTCTATTTACCTTAGCTTGTTTAGGGGCTTCTTCAAATCAGGTACATTATGGATACAATACCCAACAATCTCCCCCTATTTGAAGAAGCCTAAACCCTATAAGCTAAGGTGAATAGAGCATATAGGAATGAATCTCATAACCTTAAAATTGAGTTGAGAGAGATATTCATTACCAATTACTTGAGAGCAAGCTTGGAGCCACCTTAGCCTTAGCCGAGAGGGTAATAGGTTGGAGCCACCTTAGCCTTAGCCGAGAGGGTAATCTCCCCCTTTTCGGCTTCTGCAAATCTGGGTCTGGTGCATATGACCCCATGCTCCCCCTCAGTTCTTGCACCTATGCTTAAACTTGAGTTCCTGGCAGATGCTCCCCCTAGATGCACGAGCCATGAGCTTCTGTGGTCTTCATTCCTCATAGTTGAGCATCCCCAATTCAGTTTTGAAGAGACTGAACTTGGCCTCGTCTAAGGGCTTAGTGAAAATATCTGCAATCTGCTTGTCCTTGGGGACATAGCAGAGAGCGATGTCCTTGTTCTCCACGTGCTCCCGAATGAAGTGGTAGCGCACTTCAATATGCTTCGTTCTACTGTGCGATACCGGATTGTTGGCAATAACAATTGCACTTGAGGAGTCGCAGTACATTGGTACTTCCTTGAACTGGAGGTCATAGTCGGCTAACTGGTTTCTTATCCATAGGAGTTGTGCGCAGCAGCTGCCAGCCGAGATGTACTCAGACTCTGCAGTGGAGGTTGCTACACAATTCTGCTTCTTGCTGTTCCATAAAATAAGCCTTCTTCTGAGGAATTAACACGTTCCGGAGGTGCTTTTCCTTTCATCCCTACTTCCTGCAAAATCAGCATCTGAAAACCCTATTAGCTCGACATCATTGCTTCTCGGGTACCATAAGCCAAGATTAGGGGTACCTTTAAGGTATCTGAGAATTCGCTTTGCAGCGACATAATGAGATTCCTTAGTGTTCACCTGATATCTGACACAAACACATGTGGAGAACATGATATCCGGTCTACTCGCAGTAAGATAGAGCAGAGATCCAATGATGCTTCTGTATTTAGTTTCATCAAAAGGTTTCCCTTTCTCATCCTTATCCAGAGACATGGTGGATCCCATTGGAGTCCTCATAGAGGTTGCATTCTCCATTCCGAATTTCTTGAGGAGTTCATTTGTGAACTTCGTCTGAGAAATGAAGATTCCTTCCTCAGACTGTTTCACTTGAAGTCCCAAGAAATACTTCAGCTCCCCCATACTGCTCATTTCAAACTTTTCTTGCATAAGTTTGGAAAACTTTTTGCAAAGATTGTTGTCTGTTGAGCCGAATATAATGTCATCAACATAGATTTGCACCAGCAAAATCTTTCCTTTGACTTCCCTGAGAAACAATGTCTTATCTATTTTTCCTTTAGAGAACTTGTTCTCAAGAAGAAAACTAGACAATGTCTCATACCAAGCTCGAGGAGCTTGTTTTAGGCCATATAGCGCTTTATTAAGAAAATATACATGATTAGGATAGGTAGGATTGATAAAACCTGGAGGTTGAGCAACGTATACTTCCTCTTTCAAATCTCCATTCAAGAAAGCCGATTTCACGTCCATCTGATAGACTATGATTCCTTTGTGAGAGGCATAGGCTAGGAATAGCCGGATTGCCTCGAGCCGTGCAACTGGTGCAAACGCCTGGTCAAAGTCAATCCCCTCCTCCTGTCTGTATCCTTGAGCCACCAGTCTGGCTTTGTTCTTGATGATGACTCCATGTTCATCCAACTGGTTTCTGAAGATCCACTTGGTGCCAATTACATTTTGTGTCTTTGGTCTGGGAACCAGCATCCAGACTTTGCATCTTTCGAATTGATGCAGCTCATCTTGCATGGCCAAAATCCACGATGCATCTTTGTTTGCTTCGTCGAACTTCTTTGGCTCAACCTGCGACAGAAAGCTAAGGTGCAAGATTTCGTTAAGAGTACCTCGGCGAGTTCTGACACCGTCTCGGGGATCTCCAATGATTTGATTTTTGGGATGATCCCTCACGTGTCTGAGCTCTAGAAGTCTTGCATCAGGAGCTTCGACTACTTCTTGGGCCTCTCCTTCTTCTAAAGGATTTGCTTCATTTTGATCTTCAACTTCTCCGATCGCCGTTGATGTGGAGACCTTGACATATTTTGGAGTTGCATCTTTCTCGGGATCATCCAGTTGTAACTTTTCGAGTCTGGCACCTGCAGCTTCAGGAAGACAACTAGAAGTCTTGCAGTTAAGCAAGCTTCCTTCATCAAATTCAACATTTATTGATTCCTCTACCACTAGGGTTTTCTTGTTGAAAACTCTATAAGCCCGGTTGTGGCTACTATAGCCCATGAAGATGCCTTCGAAGCATTTTTCACCAAACTTAGTACGAGGGTACTTCCCATTATTCAGTACATAACATTTGCAGCCAAAGATCCTCAGATAGGACATGGTTGGTTTCTTGCCTTTCAGTATCTCATAAGGAGTCTTACGATGGCTCTTGTTGATTTACGCCCGGTTTTGTACATGACAAGCTGTATTGATAGCCTCGGCCCAGAAGTATTCTGGAAGAGAAGCGTCATTCAACATTGTCGTGCACGCCTCAATTAGTGTTCTATTCCTCCTCTCTGCCACTCCATTTTGTTGAGGAGTGCGAGGGGAGGAGAACTCATGAAAGGTACCAAGCTCTTCACAGAACTCTGTCATAGCCCCAGACTCAAACTCTGTTCCGTGGTCACTTCTGATTTTAAACACTGAGCAGTTAAGTTCGTTCTGTATCTGCTTGACAAAACTGGTGAAGATGTCAAACGTATCAGACTTGCGCTTTAAAAAGAACACCCATGAAAACCGAGAGTGATCATCTACAATTACTAGCATATATGACTTCCCTCCTAAGCTATGAACTTGCATTGGACCAAATAGGTCCATATGCAGAAGATAAAGACATCTGGAGGAGTCTTTGTCTGGGATGCCCCTAAAGGTAGCCCGAGTCTGCTTGCCCATCTGACATGCAGGACATGGACTATCTTTAATGCACTTAATAATGGGAGCATCCCTTACTAAGTCTTTGGAAAACAGCATATTAATGGTCTTGTAATTAATGTGTGCCAATCTCTTATGTCATTGTTCACAAAGAGATGCACTGCCTTTAGCAACGAGGCATACTGGGGTAGAAGAATCTAAGCTAAGAAAATCTAAACAGAAAATATTTCTGCTCCTAATGCCAGTTAATACTGTTTCCGAAAAATCACATGATATTATCAGGCATTTATACTTGCAGAACTTAACGTCATACCCTTTATCACATAATTGGCTTACGCTGATCAGGTTATGATTTAATCCTTCAACATAAGCTACGTTAGTGATAGAGAGTATACCGTTGGAAATCGTACCGTAACCTCTGGTGACTCCCCGATCATATCCCCCAAATATGACTTTGGGTCCATTCTCGACTGGAGAGTACTCCCTCGGCAGGTTTCTTGTCCCAGTCATGTGACGGGAGCATCCACTGTCCAAATACCAAATAGGAGTTTTGTTGGCCTTTGGACATTCCTGCAAAACAGAATTAATTTGCCTTAGGAACCCAATCGAACTTGGGTCCTAGATTCCTTGTTAGCATACTCCCCCTCGATTGGTTAACTCTACGAGTGGTCAGCCTCGCATTGCTAACATAAGGAGTTTCATTATACCTTGGATTAAACCAACAATCCACGACAAAGTGACCAGTTTTTCCACAGCACCAGCAGCCAAACCTGTTATACTTTTTCTTGGGCGCCTGCTTCACCCTTGAAACGTGGGGTTCAGCCGGGGCCGAAGACCTGGAGGTGGAGGCAACATGATGACCACAGTCACATGACTTCTTCACCTCTTGGCTTTTCAGTGTAACAGGCTTGGCCTTGGGTGCCTGCATCCTATTATGGCCGCTAGAGAATTGACCAAAATTTCTCAAGTGGATTTCCTCATAAGGTGACTTGAAGACACTCTCACTGAAGTTACGGGGAAAGGTCCACCCATCATACCGGCTCTTTGGCTTTGCAACCGAGAGCCTGAAGTGATGCCCATATGTTGACTCAAAGTCATGTTGGTTACAGGGAAAGTTAGGCTTTCTGAACTCAATAGGGCTGAGTGGGGCCTTTCCTTTCTCATCAGCAGAGGCTTTCTTGGCAGCCTTATTCTTCCTCTTATTCCTGTTTCTCCTGGATGAGGAGCTAGAAACCCCTACATGCCCCAGGCCAGCTCCTTTGGCTTGAGCAAAGAAGGTATCAACTAATGGAAGAACAGTTTTTGGCATAGAGAAGCTCTTGACGATCTTCCTTTCTGCCGCAAGTAGTTCTTCCAACTTGTCGACTTCCTCCTGCTTAAGATCAAGGAGCTTGAGAGACTCTGAATACTTTGAAGTCAGGTCCAAGTGCTCCTATTGGAGGGAGATCAAACTGGTGATCTCTTCCCTCAGGGACACACTCTCACCTTTAAGGAATTTAACTTCCTTTTTCTCAGCCTTCAGTTTCTTTCGATATTTCAGGAAAGTATTGAGCAGAAGCTCATACTTATCGAGGAGCTCAGCTTCAAGGGCAGTAGGGCTATCCTCAGGGTCATCATCCTGAGACTCAGGATCAGAGTCAGAGTCGGAGAGAGGGGTGTGATCTTTTACCTTCCCAGTAAATTAGGGGCATTCTCCTTCTGAGTCAGAGCGACCCATTAGCCCAAAGTAGGCTTCCTCATCATCGCTGGTGTCTGATGTGTCAGATTCACTCAGCGTCTTTGGCTTCTTTGCGATGTAACTCCTCTCCTTCTTCTTGTCTTTTGAGGACCTGTGCTCCTCTCCCTTTCACTTTTCCCTCTTGCCTTGATGGCAGTCGGCCACGACGTGTCCTGGCTTGTTGCAACCAAAGCATATAATGTCAGAAGAGCGGTGTTTGTTCGGTTTGGAAACATACCTGTTAGAGGAATAGTTCTTCTTTTGATACCTTGAGGAGGAGCCGTTTCTCTTTCTCTGATTCCTCAGCTTGAGGAACTTCTTGAATTCCCGTGTGATAAGGGATAAATCTTCCTCTGACAATTCTGAGCCGGAGGAGCTTGGCTCAGAGTCTTCCTCTTCATCCCTCTTCCACGCACGGGAAGAATCGGCACCCTTGCCCTTTCTGGATTGAATGGCTTTCAGGGACACCGTCTTTTCCTTGGCCGCGGCTTTCTCTGCTTCCTCTTCAGGCTTCCTTGTGTTCAATTGAAGCTCTTAGGACATGAACTTCCCGAACAGAATCTGTGGATCAGTTTCCGCAAGTCTGCCAAACTCGTGGATGGCGCAGATCTTTGTGTCCCATTCCTTAGTGAGGGACCTAAGGAACTTATCATTGAGTTCACCGTCAGTGAACACTCTTCCATATCCTTTAAGTGTATTGACGATCTTGAGGAAGTTTTCGAAGGTAACTCCGATCTCCTCCTTTGGCCCTTGCCTGAAGGCCTCATATTTCTGATTGAGGAGGGATCTCCGATCGTCCCTCACTTCATCTGTGCCCTCCATTAGGACAATCAGACAGCTCCAGAGATCCCTGGATGTCCTGCAGTTGCTGAAGTTCTGCATCATAGAGTCGTCAACTGCGCTTACCAGGATGTTCTGAGCTTTCTTGTCGAGTCCGAACAGCACCATTTCGTCCTTGTCCATTTCCGAAAGTTTCTTGGGCACTTTCCTGGTTGGATCAATGGTGGAGGCCTTGGTGGGAATGTAAGGTCCCTCCTCCACTATCATGAAGAGCCGGGGGTCGACTGCTTCCATGTAGAATCTGATTCTTTCCTTCCAGATAGGAAAGTTCAGTCTGGTGCATACTGGGATTTTGCCGGAGTGCTTGAGTCCGTCCATGGAAGATATCGGTCTTCTTCTTGACACTGGTGGCAGGATTCTACTCAAGGTGTGAACCTTTTTGATGAGCAACCTCCCTCTGATACCACTTGAAAGTTCACCTAGTGTCAACTACCTTCACCTATGGGGGGGGGATAGGTGACTTGCAGCGTATTTGCGGAATTAAAAGTGTACCTATAGAATCAAAACAAAACACACAGCACAGAGAATAACACATGCAATTTATAGTGGTTCCCCGATTTGGGTACGTCCACTTTCCCCCTTCAACCTATCTCCCAATCCAGGGATGACTCGGTCACTTCACCAGCAGGATTGAAATCCAATCCTTGCACTATCGGAAGGAACCATTCCACACATAGGAGTCACACTCCCACAACACGGGTTGCACCCAACCCTATAACTAGAGACCAATCGGTCCTTTACAAAGAATTGAAAATAGCTTGTAAGAAATACAAACAACGTATGGAGACTAAGGTGTCCCTCTTCCTTCGACGACGTATTCTTGAAGTCAACGAAGAGTCCACAACCCTAGATCTCACTTGGAGATAATCTCCCCGAGACCGGCGGCGACGACGAGCGGCGGCAAGGCTCTCGGTGTTGGCGGCGGCAACTGAAGACAGCAGCAAAGCACTGGAGATTCAATCTTCTTAGCGAAGTCGGCAAGGTCTTCCAATGGTCACACTAGGATCGATCGTCTCGATCGATTCGGACGGGGATGGATTTCCCTATCTCAAATCAAGAGACAAAAGATCTCTGGTTAGACACGTGAGACGCTATGCAAGACTTGGCTTCTATCACCGTGGATCTGGAGAAGATCTAGATCAGCAATGGTGATCACTGTACGAGCGACGACCACGGAGAAGGTTCGCGAAATTAGGGTTTTTCGGCCGCTTTCTTTCGTATTCTGTATATATTCTTTACTGTACACCAATACCTGTGTATTTATACACTAGGTCATAAAGATGACCGTTGTGGGCCCCACCAAAGCAAAGACCGAAGTCCGGTTCGAAATACCGCTTGAAACCTGGACCTGTAAGACCCCCCCCCCCCTTTTTTTTCTTTTTCAACCACTGGGGTCTTAGCCCAGAACTGCCGCTTTGCGGTGGCACCGACTCACGGGAAGGTCGCCACTACAAAATGCCAATTCTGCCGGCCCTTTTCGATCGCAGAATGGTAGCTTAATAAAGTAAAAGCAAGTCCACAATAATCACATGTATATAAATAAATCTCCACGAAGGGAAAATCCACAATAATAATAAAAATCAGAGTACAAAAGGAGGGCTTGTGCCCAGTACATGTAATCCTCACTACAAGTCACTCGCGGAAGCCAAACCAAAATTAAAACTAAGCGTCACCGTAACCGTCACTGAACCGAGAGCACCCAAGCTGGACTGGCCCATCTCCACCGACTCTGTGCTCTGTTGTTGCTGCATCTCTGGGTGCTTCTTGCTTTTCGGCCTGCCGTCGCCGCCTCGCGATCCACGTCTGCGTCTACGTCTTCGGCCTCCTGGCTGCTGAGCTGGTGGGGTCCCACCCATCAAGGGGCATTTGACCAGTGTATGTCCCGGCTGGTGATAATGGTAACACGGTCGCGGGGCCAACTCTGTCAGGAACTGCAATAGCCGTGACCCTTCCATATGGTACACCTTAAATGTTGTGGTTCGAAAACCGTTAGTCATAAAGACTAAGCCCTATCATCCCCTACCCCTTCCTCCATGGCTCCTAGGTACCGAACGGAGAGGAAGAAATGGAAGGACATGAAGGTGGAGATTAAATCAAATAAACACGTGTCAGCGGACCTATACTAGCAATTCTATAGTAAATACGATAGAAACAGAAAGTAAGAAATGTAACCTTAACTTATGTGTGGAAGCGCATAAGCCAAGGGATCTTTTGCAGGGCTCCCATTGTATAGAGTGTCCCATACCACTTATACGTTGGGGTGTTGGTTATCAAACAGCAAGGAGTAGCAAAAGTAAAAGCACAAGAAATATATCCATTGATTTATAGGGATTACCCCTATAGACCAAGGGGTCATTTTGCAGGGCCTATCGTATAAAACGTCCCATACCATTTTATACGTTAGGTGGCATGTTTATGCTATGACACACAATTATGCTATGAAATGCACAAGCAAGTGCAACACACCCACACGACTCTATGCGCACAGACCTTTAGTTCCCCCTGTTCGGGAGGCTAGCTTCACCCCCAGGAACCTCCGCTGTGGCAAACGGAGACAGTGAGTCGGGCCCCCCACTCCTAGGCGGGTAACCACACTACCAGGCCTAGCCCTTCCATACGCCCCTAGAAGAACACAACCTAGAGTATCCGCGTATTAGTGCTGGTTGTACCCACCAGGCTTTTCGCCGAGTCAACGTACCGCTGTCGGTGTGATCGATCGCCTAGTACCGATGACCCACCACTTATATGCACATGCAACCATGACAAATATATTTGTACAAGTTCTCATATTACCGAGCCTCCAGCTCTCTAGGCTACTAAGCCTATACCATGTCCCCGAGCATCCCGCTCCCTGGACTTCCCAATTACCAACCAAACCATAGTCATTACTAGTAGGCCCTTAGATTATGGACCTACTCTACCCATTCCAGCCAATTTTTCTTCCTATGTGTACAAGTTTAGGTGTGAGGTACAACTATTATTAGGATTACTCTTGATCATTTTATTCCTAAGATTTAAGGTTAACCTTGGACTTCCCGAGGGTTACCCGGTGAAGGGCTCGCAGCGGTACTAGGAGCTATGATGGGGTGAATCCCAAAACTCCCTTTCCAAGGCACTTATTATACTTGATTGGCTCCCTTAACCCATTCCCTTCTCGCATTACAGTGGGCTATTCCTAGGGTGACTTGACTCTTCCTCTTCTCGGGGAGGACAGTCTTCCGACGAACCCGAACACTACCTATCGCTAGTCAATCTCACCCTTACCCATCCTAACTTCCAATAATGAACTTGATTTAACTCATCCTGTCCAAACCAGCAAACTACCAAAAATTCCATCTCCAAGTTCATTACCCACTCTAGCTCCGCTTCTGCAGTTTTACTAAACGCAGACCGTCCTAATCTTTATGACGTATGCAATGGGTGGTACCCCCAACTGTCTTCCAAATCCCATATAATATTTACTGGAGGTCTACCATGACCTAAATAGTCTAAATCCAGAAATTAATAATTTTCCTATTTCATTTGGCATTTAATTTATTTATTCTAAGATCCCGACTGCCCTTGTATGAACATGAAGTGCACTAATTAGTCAATAATAAATCATCATAAAGTCAGTAAAAATCATATGAGACATTTAAATTGCAATTCCAAGTTTTGAGAAATTTCAGGGATGTTTATGCCTATATTTCCTAATTTATCATTTTAGGCCACTTTTACTATATCATGAAGGAAGTACTGTAAATATTTATCCAAATATCCCAAGAAAATTATGTAAGCTATATAGTGACCTAAAACAATCATAAACCAAGTACCATAATTTTTCTCCATCATTTGAACTCTGAATTTATTTTAAAGTAAGATACTAATTTTCATAACTTAATGCAGGAGGTACTGTTTTTATCCATCTAAAATTCCAGAGAAAATTACTATGTGACTATCATAATTTGAAACACCCACTGATCAAATTTCATAATTTTCCAATCAATAATTGGGCACTATTTGTATTTTTGACTGTATATCACATTTAGCACATTAAAGAATAAAGTACCCAAAATATTCAGATAAAATTTCCAAGAAAATTACAGAAGATATAATATGCTATAAGATGCCCTAATCCAAGATTTCATAATATTCTAGTGAACAGAAATTCCATAATCATCAAAATAAATATCTAGGGCACCATTAGAGTTGTAAATGAAGTACTGTATAAATTAATCCAAAAATCACAACAAAATTATATTATATCTACTTGGACCATAACCCCACTCTACCCAAATTTTTTTCTTGATTTGTAGTTCATTTAATAGCTTAATAATTCAAATTAAGGTTGGTGACCTAAACTAGGGTTAGGGTTTTAGGTGGGCTAAAGGTCTCCAAATACCCTAAAATTTTGTCCAGAGAACTATACTGGCCCTATGGTTCTCTCCACCAAATTTCAAGTCAGTCCAAGGTCATTTGACCCCATGACCTTCACAACCCTACAAATCCCCATTAAGGGACCTACCCTAGGGTTCTAGGGCTACAATACACCAAACCGCTCTAAACTCCATTGGAGGGTGTGTCATGCCCTAAAAAGTCAGCGACCAAAATATCAGCCTCTGTTGAGGTGATATGGCCACTCAAACACCAAGGGGTGTTTGATCTTAAATTATCCTTTAAGGATCAACCTAGGGTTGGACACAAACCTAACCAAAACATCTCCAAATGAGATGAAATTTTTACCAAAATCTTATGATAAACCCATGGACCACTCACCAAAATTTGGGAGGGTTTGGAAGTCATTTAGCCATCTAATTAAATTATGCTATTATTATAAAATTTTTCTAAATACTATAGAAAACCATTCTCCAAAAATTCTCATTTTTGGATAGCACCTAGATATAGGTAAGGTTAGGCCACACCCCAAATTTCAAGTCATTTCGATGAGGGATTGGAGTGGGGAATTTTTCCTAAGGTCAAGGTAGCCCTATGGACAGACCTCACCAAAAAGGGTGCTGTGGTCTAACCAGGACTCCAAATCGAGTGAAATCAATTTTGAAGTAAAGTAGACTTCAAGGGATACATTTTCTATGTTGACTATTTTTCCTGTAGAAGCCTCTAGGTATTTTTCCCAAATTAGTTAATGTGACAGATATTTTTATTCAGAAATTGTTTTAAAAAAATAGAATTTAATTCTCATGGCACTGTTCATCTTCTTCAACAGCCCGAAACCAGAAGCTTGAAGGCTTAGTTTCCTGTAGCTTTTTCCAAAGCTATTTCCCGGCCATCCAGCCATCTCCCTGGCCGGCCACCACCACCACCACCTCTGTTGATGTGAGGGCTACCGTCGGGCGGCGGCACGGCCGCCGGAGAGGCGGCTTCCGGCGAACCCGCCACCATGCAAATTTCAGAAAAGCATGGAAACGCTCACCCGATCCGGCTCTTTTGAGCCCGATATCTCTCCTAATGATTTCTAAGATCTATCCATAGAAGAAAGAGTAGAGGAGGACCTTATTCATGGTTTGACGGCGAGATGGACGTTGGACTGTCATGGCGCGGTGGTGGCGTCGTCGGAATTCTTCTACAGCACAGTAGGAGGCTCGAAACTTCAGGTAAGGGCTGGGAAACTTCATCCTTGAGCCTAAGGGGCCTTTTTAAAGGGAAGAAAGGAGGGAGGGGAAAGGTTGAAACGTTCATGGCCATTAATATTTCTTCTTAATAACGTTTCAGTTATGATGCTGGTAATTGAATTGCTGGAAACGAAGAGATGTTTGCTAGGTGGCGATTTCCTAATGGACAAACCTTCCTCCTTTTATTATATAATTACAGAAGGAAAACGACCCATAAATACTCCTGGTGTAACTTCCCATAATCAGAATTGATTACGACGTCGGTTACCGAAACTTCCAGTCTGGCTGACGTTTCGGCCTTGGTCACGGGCGTGACACATAGGTCACGGGCGTGACAGGCCCAGATAGCCAAATTCTGGGATCGACGATCGTCGAACTGAGATCAACGATCATCGAAGGATGGTCACGGGCGTGACACCTGGGTCACGGGCGTGAAAGGCCCGTGTGGCCAATTCTTTGTCGACGACCGTTGAACTGAAATCGACGATCGTCGAACGTGGTCACGCCCTATGTCACGGGCGTGACATTGTGGGTCACGGGCGTGACAGGCCCGTGTGGCCATTTCTGGGTCGACGACCGTCGAACTGAAATCGACGATCGTCGAACGTGGTCACGCCCTATGTCACGGGCGTGACATTGTGGGTCACGGGCGTGACAGGCCCGTGTGGCCAATTCTGGGGAGACGACCGTCGAACTGAAATCGACGATCGTCGAACGTGGTCACGCCCTATGTCACGGGCGTGACATTGTGGGTCACGGGCGTGACAGGGTCATGAGGTAAATTCCACGCTCGGCGATCGTCGCGCTGAGACCGACGATCGCCGAAAGGGTCACGCCCTTGGTCACGGGCGTGACACCTGGGTCACGGGCGTGACAGGGCCGTGTTGAAAATTCTGCGCCCGACGATCATCTCCCTGGGATCGACGATCGTCGAAGGAGTCACGCCCCAGGTCACGGGCGTGACGGGTCGGTCACGTGCGTGACCAACCTGTGACCCGAATTTTCGGTCGATTGATTTCAATTTGTAGGCTTCCTAGGGTTCTGTCACGACCAACCGACTCCTAGGGGTCTAGCCGGAAATGGGATGTTACAAATCCCAATAAACAAAACAAAGATTTCGTCCCCGAAATCAAGGTTAAGCCTACGAGACTCTAATCGGGAAAAGGAAGCTTGTAACATCCCATGAAAGTTGAAAGATCTACATCTCTGCGTTACGTTTGCAGTGTGCAGTTTTGATTCTAAGACCCATTCGTCCAATTGTCAAGGTATACACCCCAATAAACAAAGGATTAGCCAATATTCTTGAAATTTTCGGTCTTATTGGTTTAAAATAGGAACGCAGATTGATTGTCCAGAGGGGTGGTGAGGTATACCCGACCGAAAAGTTCCGGATACCTTTGTCGCATCGAGTCCTGTGGCTCTCATGTATGCTCCTCCTGTCCATGCTTGTTCCACAGAACCTTGACTAACGGAACCTTCTCCCGACGCAAGGTCCGTACTCCTCTTCCATCGATCCGAATCGGCTCCAAGTGAACTGACTAGTTGGATGTTACCGGTCCATCTGTGGTCAAAATCTGCTGCTCCGGGCGCAGGAAAGCTCTCCTAAGTGAAGAAACGTAGAATACATCGTGCAGAGCTGCCAGCTCTGGTGGCAACTCCAGCCTGTAAGCTAGGGTCCGATCCGTTCAGGGATCCTGTAAATGCCCATATACCCAAGGATGAACTTCTTCCTCCGACCACGCACCTGTGAAACTCTATGCATGGGCCGGATCTTCAAAAACACTCGGTCCCCCACTTGAACTCCACCTGACGATGTCGGCCGTCATAATACATAGCCTGTCTGCTCTGCGCTTCTACCATCCTGTCTCCAATTAGTCTCACCTGAGCCTCGGCGTCTTCGACAAAATCCGATCCCAATGCCTTCGGATCTTCGTCCTGAATCCAAGAAAGTGGGGTCCTTCATCTCCTTCCATACCAGGCTTCGTAAGGCGCCATCCTGATGATGGACTGGTAGCTGTTGTTATGGGAGAACTTGACCAAGGGTAGGAGCTTCCCCCATGGTTCCCCGTGGTGTCGAACAAACTGCTCCACAAATCTCCGCACTAGTACCCCCCACAGAGTCATCTTTCTTGATCGGAATGAATCTGACCACCTTTGTCAACAGATCGACGATGACTCAAGTCGAGTCATTTCCCGTCCGTGATCGGGGAAGTCCATGAATAAAACCCATCGCGATATCCTCAAATTTTTCCCTCCAGGGGTACATGTTCTGAGATACATCATCCTTCTGATGATACCACCTAGCGATTAAATCTTTACCTTCTCAGACATCCTGAATCTTGTTACCCGTCACCTAATTTCACGTTATAATAGTTAATTCTCGTAATTATTCCGTCTTATTACTATGTCATTGTCTTGGTAACGCTATGGGTCATTATTCCAAACATTTTTTACAACATCTTATGTTTGCCCGAATAACGTCGAATTATACCGACTTCAATCTCACTATATTTGTTACGCCACTTTCCCTAAACTAGGTCCAAGGAAACCCAAGCCAATACTAATCTGCCCAATAAACAAAGGTTTAGCGCCCCCCCAATGAACAAAAGATCAGCCCCCAATGAACAAAAGATCAGCCCCTACCTATCTTAGGCTAAGTATCCTGGATATCACCCTGTTACATCTGTCATAGCTGGGTGCACAATCCCTAGGGCATCAATCTTCGACTTGGGGTTCCACCCTAAAACTCGTTAATATACTCCATACTTTAAACTCTCTGAGTCACATTTACGACAACTTTATCCGGGTCAAAACGTTCCCAATCTCACATGGGTATCTTCCGAACTTGAATTCCTATCCGACCCTCAGTGTTTCTCTCGGTGGTTGCCTCTAGGTAATTTTGTTACCGATATTGAGGATTAAGACTACTTGTCTTTTACCATTATGCTAATGTACTATTGGTCTCAATCCTTCTTAAAGTAGTCTACCTATCCGAATAATCGTTGATTGGGATAGTAGGGACACCTGAGTTTTCGTCTTAGGTAGTCATTCTCGTGCTAAACTCCTCCTTTATTCTCTTTGGGTACCTCCTTAACTTAACCAAATTCATACCCAAGGTCTATTTTGAACTAGGGCATACTATAGATTGTCATGGTTAGTCACGAGTCCTAGTTGGTTGAGTCTAAATCTTTGGTTAGAGGATGATAAGATGAGGTCTTCGCAGCCGGAGGTGTTCCCTTCTGGGGGCAGGGTAGGCCACAGGCTACAAAGAAGGATTCCAATTAACGATGAAGTGGACTTTCACATGTGATTTTCCTTATGGGCACACCCCTGCTTCCGCTGCTTAGTTTGTCCCCAAACTAAACTCGAACGGGGGGTGACCCAGGGTTAGTGGACTGCTACTTTTCCGATCGAGGTTTCCCTCTGATACCACTTGTAAGACCCCCCCCCCTTTTTTTTTTCAACCACCGGGGTCTTAGCCCAGAACTGCTGCTTTGCGGTGGCACCGACTCACGGGAAGGTCGCCACTACAAAACGCCAATTCTGCCGGCCCTTTTCGATCGCAGAATGGTAGATTAATAAAGTAAAAGCAAGTCCACAATAATCACATGTATATAAATAAATCTCCACGAAGGGAGAGTCCACAATAGTAATAAAAATCAGAGTACAAAAGGAGGGCTTGTGCCCAGTACATGTAATCCTCACTACAAGTCACTCGCGGAAGCCAAACCAATACTAAAACTAAGCGTCACCGTAACCGTCACTGAACCGAGAGCACCCAAGCTGGACTGGCCCATCTCCACCGACTCTGTGCTCTGTTGTTGCTGCATCTCTGGGTGCTTCTTCCTTTTCGGCCTGCCGTCGCCGCCTCGCGATCCACGTCTGCGTCTACGTCTTCGGCCTCCTGGCTGCTGAGCTGGTGGGGTCCCACCCATCACGGGGCATTTGACCCGTGTATGTCCCGGCTGGTGACAATGGTAACACGGTCGCGGGGCCAACTCTGTCAGGAACTGCAATAGCCGTGACCCTTCCATATGGTACACCTAAAATGTTGTGGTTCGAAAACCGTTAGTCATAAAGACTAAGCCCTATCATCCCCTACCCCTTCCCCCATGGCTCCTAGGTACCGAGCGGAGAGGATGAAAGGGAAGGACATGAAGGTGGAGATTAAATCAAATAAACAGGTGTCAGCGGACCTATACTAGCAATTCTATAGTAAATACGATAGAAACAGAAAGTAAGAAATGTAACCTTAACTTATGCGTGGAAGCGCATAAGCCAAGGGATCTTTTGCAGGGCTCCCATCATATAGAGTGTCCCATACCACTTATACTGGGGTGTCGGTTATCAAACAGCAAGGAGTAGCAAAAGTAAAAGCACAAGAAATATAACCATTGATTTATAGGGATTACCCCTATAGACCAAGGGGTCGTTTTGCAGGGCCTATCGTATAAAACATCCCATACCATTTTATACATTAGGTGGCATGTTTATGCTATGACACACAATTATGCTATGAAATGCACAAGCAAGTGCAACACACCCATACGACTCTATGCGCACAGACCTTTAGTTCCCCCTGTTCGGGAGGCTAGCTTCACCCCCAGGAACCTCCGCTGTGGCAAACGGAGACAGTGAGTCGGGCCCCCCACTCCTAGGCGGGTAACCACACTACCAGGCCTAGCCCTTCCATACGACCCTAGAAGAACACAACCTAGAGTATCCGCGTATTAGTGCTGGTTGTACCCACCAGGCTTTTCGCCGAGTCAACGTACCGCTGTCGGTGTGATCGATCGCCTAGTACCGATGACCCACCACTTATATGCACATGCAACCATGACAAATATATTTGTTCAAGTTCTCATATTACCGAGCCTCCAGCTCTCTAGGCTACTAAGCCTATACCATGTCCCCGAGCATCCCGCTCCCTGGACTTCCCAATTACCAACCAAACCATAGTCATTACTAGTAGGCCCTTAGACTATGGACCTACTCTACCCATTCCAGCCAATTTTTCTTCCTATGTGTACAAGTGTAGGTGTGAGGTACAACTATTATTAGGATTACTCTTAATCATTTTATTCCTAAGATTTAAGGTTAACCTTGGACTTTCCGAGGGTTACCCGATGAAGGGCTCGCAGCGGTACTAGGAGCTATGATGGGGTGAATCCCAAAACTCCCTTTCCAAGGCACTTATTATACTTGATTGGTTCCCTTTACCCATTCCCTTCTCGCATTATAGTGGGCTATTCCTAGGGTGACTTGACTCTTCCTCTTCTCGGGGAGGACAGTCTTCCGTCGAACCCGAACACTACCTATCGCTAGTCAATCTCACCCTTACCCATCCTAACTTCCAATAATGAACTTGATTTAACTCATCCTGTCCAAACCAGCAAACTACCAAAAATTCCATCTCCAAGTTCATTACCCACTCTAGCTCCGCTTCTGCAGTTTTACTAAATGCAGACCGTCCTAATCTTTATGAGGTATGCAATGGGTGGTACCCCCAACTATCTTCCAAATCCCATATAATATTTACTGGAGGTCTACCATGACCTAAATAGTCTAAATCCAGAAATTAATAATTTTCCTATTTCATTTGGCATTTAATTTATTTATTCTAAGATCCCAACTGCCCTTGTATGAACATGAAGTGCACTAATTAGTCAATAATAAATCATCATAAAGTCAGTAAAAATCATATGTGACATTTAAATAGCAATTCCAAGTTTTGAGAAATTCCAGGGATGTTTATGCCTATATTTCCTAATTTATCATTTTAGGCCACTTTTACTATATCATGAAGGAAGTACTGTAAATATTTATCCAAAAATCCCAAGAAAATTATGTAAGCTATATAGTGACCTAAAACCATCATAAACCAAGTACCATAATTTTTCTCCATCATTTGAACTCTGAATTTATTTTAAAGTAAGATACTAATTTTCATAACTTAATGAAGGAGGTACTGTTTTTATCCATCTAAAATTCCAGAGAAAATTACTAGGTGACGATCATAATTTGAAACACTTACTGATCAAATTTCATAATTTTCCAATCAATAATTGGGCACTATTTGTATTTTTGACTGTATGTCACATTTAGCACATTAAAGAATAAAGTACCCAAAATATTCAGATAAAATTTCCAAGAAAATTACAGAAGATATAATATGCTATAAGATGCCCTAATCCAAGATTTCATTATATTCCAGTGAACAGAAATTCCATAATCATCAAAATAAATATCTAGGGCACCATTAGATTTGTAAATGAAGCACTGTATAAATTAATCCAAAAATCTCAACAAAATTATATTATATCTACTTGGACCATAACCCCACTCTACCCAAATTTTTTTCTTGATTTGTAGTTCATTTAATAGCTTAATAATTCAAATTAAGGTGGGTGACCTAAACTAGGGTTAGGGTTTTAGGTGGGCTAAAGGTCTCCAATTACCCTAAAATTTTGTCCAGAGAACTATACTGGCCCTATGGTTCTCTCCACCAAATTTCAAGTCAGTCCAAGGTCATTTGACCCCATGACCTTCACAACCCTACAAATCCCCATTAAGGGACCTACCCTAGGGTTCTAGGGCTACCCTACACCAAACCGCTCCAAACTCCCTTGGAGGGTGTGTCATGCCCTAAAAAGTCAGCGACCAAAATATCAGCCTCTGTTGAGGTGATATGGCCACTCAAACACCAAGGGGTGTTTGATCTTAAATTATCCTTTAAGGATAAACCTAGGGTTGGACACAAACCTAACCAAAACATCTCCAAATGAGATGAAATTTTTACCAGAACCTTATGATAAACCCAGGGACCACTCACCAAAATTTGGGAGGGTTTGGAAGTCATTTAGCCATCTAATTAAATTATTCTAGGATTATTAAATTTTTCTAAATACTATAGAAAACCATTCTCCAAAAATTCTCATTTTTTGATAGCACCTAGATATAGGTAAGGTTAGGCCACACCCCAAATTTCAAGTCATTTCATTGACGGAATTGGAGTGGGGAATTTTTCCTAAGGTCAAGACAGCCCTATGAACAGACCTCACCAAAAATGGTGATGTGGTCTAACCAGGACTCCAAATCGAGTGAAATCAATTTTGAAGTAAAGTAGACTTCAAGGGCTACATTTTCTATGTTGGCCATTTTTCCTGTAGAAGCTTCTAAATAGTTTTCCCAAATTATTTAAAGCGATAGATATTTTTATTCAGAAATTGTTTTAAAAAAATAGAATTTAATTCTCATGGCACTGTTCATCTTCTTCAACAGCCCGAAACCAGAAGCTTGAAGGCTTAGTTTCCTGTAGCTTTTTCCAAAGCTATTTCCCGGACATCCAGCCATCTCCCTGTCCGGCCACCACCACCACCACCTCGGTTGAGGTGAGGGCTACTGTCGGGCGGTGGCACTGCCGCCGGAGAGGCGGCTTCCGGCGAACCCGCCACCATGCAAATTTCAGAAAAGCATGGAAACGCTCACCCGATCCGACTCTTTTGAGCCCGATATCTCTCCTAATGATTTCTAAGATCTATCCATAGAAGAAAGAGTAGAGGAGGACCTTATTCATGGTTTGAAGGCGAGATGGACGTTGGACTGTCATGGCGCGGTGGTGGCGTCGTCGGAATTCTTCTACAGCACAGTAGGAGGCTCGAAACTTCAGGTAAGGGCTGGGAAACTTCATCCTTGAGCCTAAGGGGCCTTTTTAAAGGAAAGAAAGGAGGGAGGGGAAAGGTTGAAACGTTCATGGCCATTAATATTTCATCTTAATAACGTTTCGGTTATGATGCTGGTAATTGAATTGCTGGAAACGAAGAGATGTTTGCCAGGTGGCGATTTCCTATTGGACTAACCTTCCTCCTTTTATTATATAATTACAGAAGGAAAACGGCCCATAAATACTCCTGGTCTAACTTCCCATAATCAGAATTGATTACGACATCGGTTACCGAAACTTCCAGTCTGGCTGACGTTTCGGCCTTGGTCACGGGCGTGACACATAGGTCATGGGCGTGACAGGCCCGGATAGCCAAATTCTGGGATCGACGATCGTCAAACTGAGATCAACGATCGTCGAAGGATGGTCACGGGCGTGACACCTGGGTCCCGGGCGTGACAGGCCCGTGTGGCCAATTCTAGGTCGACGACCGTCGAACTGAAATCAACGATAGTCGAACGTGGTCACGCCCTATGTCACGGGCGTGACATTGTGGGTCACAGGCGTGACAGGCCCGTGTGGCCAATTCTGGGTCGACGTCCGTCGAACTGAAATCGACGATCGTCGAACGTGGTCACGCTCTATGTCACGGGCGTGACATTGTGGGTCACGGGCGTGACAGGCCCGTGTGGCCAATTCTGGGCGACGACCGTCGAACTGAAATCGACGATCATCGAACGTGGTCACGCCCTATGTCACGGGCGTGACATTATGGGTCACGGGCGTGACATGGTCATGAGGTAAATTCCGTGCTCGGCGATCGTCGCGCTGAGACCGACGATCGCCGAAAGGGTCACGCCCTTGGTCACGGGCGTGACACCTGGGTCACGGGCATGACAGGGCCGGGTTGAAAATTCTACGCCCGACGTTTGTCTCCTTGGGATTGACGATCGTCGAAGGAGTCACGCCCCAGGTCACGGGCGTGACGGGTCGGTCACGGGCGTGACCAACCCGTGACCCGAATTTTCGGTCGATTGATTTCAATTTTTAGGCTTCCTAGGGTTCTGTCACGACCAACCGACTCCTAGGGGTCTAGCCGGAAATGGGATGTTACAGGACCGGTCCAGGAAATGTCGGAAATTTGCCCAAGTCAAATTCGGCGAGAATCGTAAGTGATTCTCGACGAATCGGCGAGAATCACTTGCGATTCTTGCCGAATCCTACTTGGATAATTCTGGCATCACAGGTTATAGAGGCCGGGGAGAATCGGCGGGAATCACATTAGATTCTCGCCGAATCGTCGAGAATGCAAAGACATTCTCGACGAATCGGCGAGAATCACATAGTGATTCTCGACGATTCTGCCTTTAGAGAATTTTCTGGCTACGTTGAGTCAGCTGGCCTCAACCTGCGAGAATCATCTAGTGATTCTCGACGATTTACACTTGGACTATTTCTCCTCTTTCAACCCGTGAGCTGGTCTTTGGCCCATCCTTGCTCCATGTCTGCTCTTGCTTTATCATAGCCCTGTACTTGAAATTAAGTACACCCCAATAGAGAGAGTACACGTAGGCCAACACACTGATCTGCTCAACGACGGATTACGTCGCGCAGACCCGTGTATATTGACCCACTGCACCCTGACATTGGTGTGTACTTAGCGTGGAATAACTGCAAGCACAACTTAAAAGATTTCATCAAACACATTGTCTATTTACCTTAGCTCGTTCAGGGGCTTCTTCAAATCAGGTACATTGTGGATACAATACCCAACAGTACTTTACCTTATTAAGCTAGAGTGTTTTTATCTCATTTGTTTATTCAATTTTTGCCGAGGTGATTCTCGATCACGTACTTCTTTTTCTCATCATTCAACCCCTTGTTTTAATCGATAGTTGTTGTCTTTCTAGTTTAGTGCCAGTAGTACTTTCATTTTATGCAAGTGTTTTCCTTTATGCTAGTTGTCTTTCATTTTTAGTTAGTAAACAACCTTAGTTTTCGTTCGATAAGATAATAGTGTTCGTGTGAGTAAGATTACTCAATGATTCTCGGATTTAAATACGACTCTTGTGTCCCCTAGCTATAATTCGATAGGTATACTTTCCTAGATGAATTGCTAGTTTGGTTGCTTTTCTTTTCTTAAAGAATAGCAGGCAACCATATTTTTTGTGTCGTTGCCGGGGATTTTCTTTTGTTGATAATTTGAAATCACGAACCTATTACTTTTATCACTTCTCTTTCTCACCCTCTTTCTTAAAAATATTTTTAACGCTCTTAATAGAAACCCACATCACAATTTTTCTACGTCACCTAACTCTCTCGAAAAGGGCAAGCCAGCTATAAGTGCCGCTATCTTGTATAGTACCTTGCGAACCCTTTGCGGGGTAGCCCTTGGGAAGTTCGGGAGTTAAGCTATTAAAAAAAAATCTATTTCAAAAAAAAGTGGTTTTCCCTTTGTCTTTCTAGTTCTTCTTTTGCTTCTTCTTCTCCATCTTAATTTCTTATTCTAGTGCATGACCCACGAAAATCCGTCTGTTATTTTGGACTTGGACCTCGAAATTTAACGTACACTTGGGAGAAGATCGCGATTTCAAGGCCCTACTCTCCAAATACATGTTGAGGATTCCGGGTCATTTTCTTCCTTAAAAAAGGATGAACTAAATGCGGAGGGAACCAGCCCCAAGTAGATGAAGCCTTGCAAAGAATTATGTCATAATTTGCATGGCCAAATCTCGAGGGTAAAAATCAAGCATAGTTCGCCCTGTGATAGCTAATAACAATTTTGAACTTAAGCTTAGAATAATTCAAATAGTGTAGCAGTATGTACAATATGACGGGCTTCAAGATGAAGATCCGAACACACATATAGCAAGATTTCTTGAGATTTGTGACACATTTAAAATCAATGGTGTTATTAATGATGCTATTAGGCTAATACTCTTTCCATTTTCTCTTAGAACTAAGGCTAAGCAGTGGTTGAACACTCTACCTAAAAACAGCATCACAACATGGAATCAATTAACTGAAATTTTTTTTGCAAGGTATTTTCCGCCAGCTAGAACTGCAAAACTTAGAAACGATATTTCTGCTTTTGGACAAATAGATTCTGAAACCTTATATGAAACCTGGGAAAGATTTAAAGAACTCTTAAGACAATGCCCACATCATGCTCTACCTTTATGGTTGCAAGTGCAGACGTTTTATAACGGGCTAAATCAAAACACAAATCAAATGATAGATGCAGTTTTCGGTGGTACCTTAAACCAAAAAACCCCAGAAGCAGCTCTTGAGCTTTTTGAGGACATGGCCATGAACACCTATCAGTGGAATGTGCCCAGGTCCTGCTCGAACAAACCTACAGGTATCTTCGAAGTGGATAATGTCTCCCAGCTAGCTCTGCAAGTGCAACTTCTAAGCAAAAAGATAACAGAGATGACTGCGGCCTCCGCCCCTCAGGTATTGGAATCTGCAACTCCTGATCCCGAACAATTAGATTATGTTAATAATATGCCTAGAAATGCTTTTCATAATATTTCTACTGCGAATTTTCCTACGCCCGGTTTTGCTTTTCCAAATAGTTATAATCCTGCTCTAAGAAATCACCCGAATTTTTCGTGGGGAAAACGCTCGAACGCAATGCGCCCGGTACCTAAAAACGATTTTTCTGTGCCACCACCACCTCCTAAAAATTTTCCAAAACCTCAAAGTTTGGAGGAAATGTTTCCAAAATATATGAATGTTAATGATACTACTATAAGAGCACTAGTCGGGACCGTTAAAAGTTTAGAAAATCAAGTAAGACAACTCGCAAAACTTATTTCTGAGCAACCACCGGGTCTCTTCTGCCAACACCGAGCCCAACCCGAGAGAGCAAGCTAAAGCTATAACTCTTTGGTGTGGGAAGCAAGTTTCCGGTGGGTTAGCGAAGAGCCCGAGGCAAGCTCTGCCACTGTTTTAAAAACTCCACCCCCTATCTAAACAGAAGTTAACACCCCTCTCCCTGTTTTAGAAAAAGATCTCACTCCACCACCCATCTTTAAAAATAATTCAACCCCGCCATACCTTCTGAACTTAATAAGCAACGTCAGGACGATTAATACTCCCGCTTCCTAAAAATGTTCAAGCATATCCACATTGTCTCCCCTTCCATGAAGCAGTCTCCCAAATCCAAATATGCTATAGCTAGTACCTTAAGGACCTCCTTACCAATAAAGGAAGTTAGAAAATTTTTCGTCACGTTCAGCCGAATCGAGTGCTCTGCAGTCTTGACAAACGGTTTGCTGAAGAAGATCAGTGATCCGGGTAGTTTTTCTATTCCGTGTGTCTTCATCTATCTTTGAAAGATAGGGTAAGCTCTGAATAAATTTAGAGGGGGGGGGGGGGTGAATAGAGTTATTAAGATCTTTTTTATTCTTGCAGAAATAAGAAGTCTTTTACAAAATATGTTACTATCATATAGGTGTATGAGTGTACTAGTGTAGCAAGTGAACTAGAGAAAAGATAACTAAGATACACAACAAAATATATCACAGCACAAGCAATATATCACAACACAAGCACACAGGAAAATCACAGCCACAAAGACAACACAAGAATTTTATAGTGGTTCCTCAAACTTGGGTACATCCACTCTTTGACCATCCTAGATAGGAATCCACTACAGGTTTTGATCAGGTGACTGCCACCAATGAGCTTTTGATCAGGTGCTCAAAAACCAACCCAAGTCTTTTGGAAGGAGACTTGCAACCAGAATAATTTTTAAGGGAATTAAAACCCTGTACAGAGGTGGGGAAGAGAGGTTGATTGAAGTCTTCTTTTCTCAAATCAAAATGAGAAGACTTTGTGGATTCTATGATGTTGTCAAAGCTCCCCCATAGATCTTGAATAGTTCAGGAGTGGAAACTTTGTAAAGGGTGAGTAGGCCTTCTGCTATAAGATCTACTTTCTATGATCCTTTGACTGATTTGAATATTTTTTTCACTTGAGATCCCAGAAATCAAAGAAGGAGAATAAAGACTCTTGATAGTGATTGTTGTTCTTTCTTCTTCTTTTTGAGAGCAGTTAATTTTTCTTCAGATAGCTGTATGCACTGCACTTGTGGTTTTTCAAAAAGTTCTGTATTCTGAAAGGTTTCTGTATTGTGTTGTTTGTTGTTGTTTCTGGCTGAGAGATGATCCCCTTGATAACTGCCTCTTGGTCGAATTCAAAATCCTGCAATCAATGCTCAGCCGAAATATCGGGAATGAAAATGGCAAGAATGCTGTCATATATTCTATTTTATGTCTGTCCCGAGATAAAAGAAATTAATTCCATGGGGGATATTTGTAATCAATGCTACTAGTAATGGCTTGATTCAAAGAATATAAGAGCATTGATTATCCAAGAAATTAACAACCTATAATAGATATAAAAATAGGATACAAAAAAAGAAAGAATAAATAATAATATGTTTTACAGTTTTCATCGACCAGAGATCAGCTTTCGTCGACCTGGGATTAGCTGTTCGTCGAGCTGAGATCCAGGATCGCCAAACTCTGAATGCTGCTTGATAACTTTCTTCTTCTATACATCAAGTTCGTAAAGTTGATGTCTAAGATCGTCGAGCTGAGTCTGCAGTCTGGACTTAGAATATTTTCTCGTGTTGAACCACTCCAATCAGAATTAGTCGATCAAAGATCAAAGTTCTTCTGACTGATGTTCTTGGTTCATCGACTGAGTGTTAGACTTAGAAGGTATTACTTTGTCGAGCTAGGGACTGAGTTTGTCGAGCTGGGCTCAGAGAGTTTCCCTGAGTTCGCCTAGCTGAGCTTGACTTTCGTCGACCGGAGATCGACAAATGTAGAATTCTTATTCTAAGTCTTGAATTCTCTAAGTCTTGAGTCTTTAGTAGTGTTGAAGGCTGGTCCTTTGTACTGTTGACTCTAAGGACTTGATCTAGACTCTAGGACATGACTATGACCCTGATCTATACATGTTGGGTCATATCCAAACTTAGTTAACCTAGCCTTAATCCAACTAAGGGTTCCAACAATCCCCCCTATTTGGGTTGTTGGAACCAACAATGTCGGCTCCACCTAAAGCTCAGAACTACAGGGGCAGCTCGTGCTTACTCCCTTGGGATTACGCTCAAGGCGAAGAATTAGACCGGGAGCTTCAGTGAGGAGGTCCCACCTCTTACCCGGAAGAGACTAAAACTAATGCTCTTCCCCTCCCTAGCCAATACTGAGCTAGGTGCCTTAGAAGAGAGAGAAGGAGTCAAGAATGCTTGCTTTTCTAAGGCACCTTACCGGTCTATTTATAGGCCTTTGAACTGGGACTGCAAATAACTAAACTTATCCATCCTGAAATTATCGGAATGCCCCCGACTAGGTCTGCCAACAGCCGAACTCCGTTGTCCTAAAAGGCTAATTGCAGACCACCCAGGGTAAAAGAGTAAAAATACCCCGGGGACCAAAAGGTGGGCCTGGCCCTACCTGAAATTGCCCTAAACTAGGATGGCCCTTCTCTCCTGGTACCTCTCGCTAGGGCCACTCGCCAGGGCCCTCTCGCTCGTCTAGGCCCTAAACCCAAGGCCCTCTCTCCTGGCTGGGGCCTCTCGCCTGGGCCCACTCGCTCGCCTGGAGCCTCTCGATTGAGCCCTCTTGCCAGGGCCCTTTCTCTCGCTTGGGCCCTCTCGCCAGGACCCTCTCGCCAGGCTGCGAGCCCGAGGTTGTACACAATCCCCGCTCTTTTCGAGGTTGGCACAAGCTCGGAAAGATAGTTCAACCAAGGCTCGCGATGGTACAGTTAATTTATTGAGGGAATCTTTTGGTGGGCCCCTTGCCTAGTCTATAAATATGGAAAATTCCTCCCCATAAGGTGGCGTTTCCTCTCTTTCCTCCCTTCTTAGCATCTGCCTATATGTCTCTCAGCCAAAGCGTTCGGGACCGCATCACGGCCGTGCGCCAGCGGAATAAGGCGACGGCGGCGGGTCTGAACAAGATCCCCGCACGCGCTTCTCCTTTGCCACCGCCATCCATGTCTCCTCCTAAAAAGATGAAAACTCCCGAGCCTCACCTCCTAGCCGCAAAACCTTCTTGCACTTCTCTAAGGGAACCGACGTCCCCTGCCCCCGTTAGTCTCGAAGGGAAAGAGGTACGCCCTTCCAACCCGCTGTGATTTTCTGTCCCCACACTCTTTATTTGCTGTTTCTTCCCAGAAAGCTTCGGAGGCTCCTTAGCGCCCGGAGACCATTCGCATCAACATTTCGGAGCTTCCTTCCGGTGCCTCTCGCCCCAGGACTCCACTCCCCTCTCTACCCCGGTAACGAGGAGGGATGATCCTTCTACCGCCTCGGACCATACTCGCCGATTCGGTAAGAGGTTCTACTTCTGACCTGCTCCATGCTTCTTGCCACTTCTCCCCATCGCTCTTAGCCTTTTTGGACTTCCCTTAGGTGAGGGTGGAGAGCCTGTCGTGGACGTCCTGGCCGTAGACTCGCCGGCCGAGGGTTATTCTGGGCGACTAGCCTCCTCACCTCCCCCGTCGATAGATGAGATTGACGATTATCTAGGCGACCCATGGACCCCATAGAGATGAAGCGAAAGGTGGCCGAGATGCTGCGAAAACACGCGCGGCTCATCCAGGCCCTGGGAAAAGGGAAATAAGCCCCGGACCACCAGATTGACTGGTTAGAGATGGAGTGTGCTCGTTTGTCCTCCGAGGTTGATGTCGACATGGAGGTGGACCAGACTGACCCTTTGTCGATTCTGAACGACGTCGACCAACTGCTCATCTCTCCGGCGTGGTGTTGAGGCTACTCGCGCCTTCCACCTTATCGCTTCTCGCCTCTTGCTTCTTAGCCCTTTATCTGTAATAAAATATTAACCTGTATAGCGCCAGCTGTGCGCTCTTCGAACTCGCCACCCGCTTTATGCGGGATTATTTTGTTAATTTCATAATTTGCCTGCATGATTGATGTGACTGCTTCTTATTTTATAACTTTTATTCGCCCTCATCAATCCCAATCATTAGTTCTATCCGTCTGCCTCACTGTCTATTCGCTGTTTTCTCGAGATGACAGCCCACTTAGGGTTCCGTCGCCTGAGGTATAAAAGAGTGAAGAGTTGACCGACTTTTAGATTCACCTGACACACATTCTCTTGCCGTACCTCCCTACTTAGGAAGGCTATAAATACCTCCCCCCCTGCCAGGGCAGGGAGTGTGCTTCCTTAGACCTCCGCCCGCGACTCCCCCTCTTACTGCAGATTGTCTCGCGCTGCGGCTCCTCGTGTTATCTCGATGATCCCTCACTCGCCCACCTCCCCCCCTCTTTGACTCGCGCATACCATGGTGTGAAAAAGAGGTTAGAGGAGAGTGAGGGGCGCAGCCATTGCGGGAAGAGGTTTTACTGACCATGACTTCCCCCCTGTCGTCTATCCGCCGATGACTACGAGGCCTTCCGGAGAGACTATCTGCCGGAAGGTTATGAGTCACGCCCTCCCCGGGTTGGCGAGAGCGTGAATACTTTTTACCCGGGAGAGCTCGCCATCCCTATCTCTCATTTCGAGGCTGGGCTCCGACTTCCCTTCTGGCCGGAGGTGAAGTAGGTTCTGAAATACTTCGGTGTCGTGCCCGCCCAGCTGAATCCGAACGCTGTCTCGGTCATTATCGCGTTCGCATGCTACATGCAGAGGGAGAGGATAGAGGTAGAGTTCAGTCTAACGTATTCCGCAAGATGTTCGTGTACCACGCCAACCAGGACGGGGTGTCCTTCTTCACTGGGCTAAACCTGAAGGTGTGCGAGACACCCAATAAAAATCACCACTAGCTGACTCGCTTTGTATTCGTCCGTGGAAATCTAGGTGGCATCCCTCTCGCGCCTGTCTCGCCCGCGGAAACCTTCTACACTTCCCCGCAGGTTGGCGGTATGGACAGGCTCCTTTGTGAATACCTCGTAGGGAATAACTTCGAGGTCCGATATTTGAGAAGGGGGCTCGCCTCTTTGCCCCTGTGCTCCCTGGAGAAGGTATGTTTGACCTCTCGTCTTTTCCCTACTCTAAACCTTTCCTCTCGCGGGGCTCTTCTTCTGACACACGCTTTTTCCAGGAGAGAGGAATGTGTCGGTGCACCCTCCTTATCGAAGCAATATCAAGCCCTCCCCGGACGTGGCTTTTGCCAGCATGGCGGCCGAGGCGGCAAGAGATTCGCTGGCCCCTCCTCTCTAAAAGAGGAGGGCCGAGGACCCGGCTCCCTCTTGCCTCAGCCCTTCGAAGAAAATGAAAATGAAGCTGAAGAAGTCTGTTCCTTTCCTCCTGGAAGGGAAAGGCTCCTGCGGACACTGCGGCGACATCGGCATCGTTGAGTCCCATATTGTGGGATCTCAGTCTCCCCACTTGCCTCCCCTGACCTCTCTGCATAGGGCTATCTCGTCCCTGATGAAGCGGCCCCTTTTGCACCCCCAGCGAGCTCTTCTCACCCTGCTCCCCGATCCCCCTCTCGCGAGGGGGCTTCTCACTTTCCTCCGCCGTCTGCCCACCTCAACTTCAATATGGGGCCGTCCGTCCGATGGCTCCAATGACCCCTCTCTCATTTGGGACAAAGGGTCATACAGGGTCTCTGTCTCCACCCTCCTCCCATCTTGGTGAGAGCAAACCGAACCCACCGCTCACGCCTTCTCCCTAGGCTTCGGCCTCTATGGAGGTCTCACCCCCGACGCGCTCGATATGGCTACTACGCGAGACCTGGTCCTGAGGACGGCGCACTCGCAGCTGCGTACTTTGGAGCTGTCACACCGCCTCTAGTGCCGCCTCATCCATAACACTCGGAGCTGGAAGGAGATAAACGCCAAACTGGCGTCCGAGTGCGAGAAGTCTGGGGATCTTGCCAAATGGCTAGAGGTGTCCGAGAGTCTTCTCGCAAAGGCCAGCGGCGGAGTGGTGAGTTGGTTCCCAACCCGTATTTTCAAGCATTTTCCCTGTCACTTTTTAACACCCTTTTCCTTTCATTGCAGGATGCCGGGACGGCTGAAAGATTACGCTCGCGGGTGGAGGGGCTGGAGACAGAAGTGATGGAGCTGAAGGCGGAGAAGGTCTGGCTCAAAGAAGCTCCCATTTCTCGTCCGCAGGTCCATCCACCTCCTCCCGCACATTACACTCACGACGACGTTGAAGAGTTCTGCAAGGATGCCAATATAATGACCGCCGAGCTCATCCTGAAGATGATGCGAGAACTAGGCATTGTAAAGGATGATTGTGAGGACATCACCGCCCGAGACCTCATGCCCGAGATTTATAGCGAGGACGAGGATCCTTCGGCGAGCGAGAGGGGCTAGGATCCCCCCTCCTTTTTTCTTTTTTCTTTTTGCTATGATTGTAATGTACTTTCTGCTTCGTAGATGTACTGTATTTAATCTCTGATGTGATCTATGTTTATATTTTTTTTTGCTCGCGCCTAGCCTCTTTCCTCTTCTTTTCTTTTTCTTCACATTTGGATTGCCTGAGAGGTCCTTAAGATCGTCGGCGGTGAGAGGGAGCTACCTTTTCTCTCGCCCAACTATTATTGGTGGACCTGGCCCATGGGGTGAGCTGGTGAGCCTTCACCGCTTCTGCGAGTGGAGGGACTCCTTTCCCCCCTCTCGCCTCTCTGGACGCCCCTCTCGACGCGAGTGGGCCGGGAAGGTTGACCATCCCCCCTGCCCTTTTTTTCTTTTATTCTTTTTATGCAATGAATCTTCTTGAAACACCCCTTCTTTTCAAGGGGAATAGGCTTTTCTGATTAATCGACCTCTACTTCCCCTATCTAGTACTAAAATGAAAACAAAAACCCTTGTCTGCGAAGGGCCATAGAATGCCGAGTCCCCTTTCCACTTACTCCTCACCAACTACCGAGTGAGCCTACAAGCCCTGCCCAGCTGATGGGAGCCTAGTCCAGCGGTCTCTCGGGTCTCCTCACCTCGTTCCCTCCTCCAACCAAGACGTCGAGTGAGCCTACAGCCCTGCCCAGCTTGATGGGAGCCTGGTCAGCGGGTCTGCTCAGGGTCTCCTCTTCTCTTTCTCCTCAAACCACCGAGTGAGCCTATAGCCCTGCCAGCTTGATGGACTGGTCAGCGGCTGCTCGGGGTCTTTCTCTCTCTCCCCAACCACCGAGTGAGCCTACAGCCTGCCAGCTTGATGGGAGCCTGGTCAGCGGGTCTGCTCGAGGTCTCCAATCCTCTTTCTCCTCCAACCACCGAGTGAGCCTACAGCCCCTGCCCAGTTGATGGGAGCCTGGTCAGCGGGTCTGCTCGGGGTCTCCTCTCCTCTTTCTCCTCCAAACCACCGAGTGAGCCTACAGCCCGACAGCTTGATGGGAGCCTGGTCAGCGGTCTGCTCGGGGTCTCCTCTCTCTTCTTTTCTCCTCCAACCACGAGTGAGCCGACAGCCCTGCCAGCTTGATGGGAGCCTGGTCAGCGGGTATGCTCGGGGTCTCCACTCCTCTTTCCATAACCACCGAGTGAGCCTACAGCCCTGCCAGCTTGATGGGAGCCTGGTCAGCGGGTCTACTCGGGGTCTCCTCTCCTCTTTCTCCTCCAACCACCCAGTGAGCCTAACATCCCTGCCAGCTTGATGGGAGCCTGGTCAGCGGGGTCTGCTCGGGTCTCCTCTCCTCTTTCTCCTCCAACCACGAGTGAGCCTACAACCCTGCCAGCTTGATGGGAGCCTGGTCAGCGGGTCTTCTCGGGGTCTCCTCTCCCTCTTTCTCCTCCAACCACCGAGTGAGCCTACAACCCTGCCAGCTTGATGGGAGCCCTGGTCAGCGGGTCTGCTCGGGGTCTCCACTCCTCTTTCTCCTCCAACCACCGAGTGAGCCTACAGCCCTGCCAGCTTGAAGGGAGCCTGGTCAGCGTGTCTACTCGGGGTCTCCTCTCCTCTTTCTCCTCCAACCACGAGTGAGCCTACAGCCCTGCCAGCTTGATGGGAGCCTGGTCAGCGGGTCTGCTCGGGTCTCCACTCCTCTTTCTCCTCCAACACCGAGTGAGCCTACACCCAACCAGCTTGATGGGAGCCTGGTCAGCGGGTCTGCTCGGGGTCTCCTCTCCTCTTTCTCTCCTCCAACCACCGAGTGAGCCCTACATTCCCTGCCAGCTTGATGGGAGCCTGGTCAGCGGTCTGCTCGAGGTCTCCTCTCCTCTTTCTCCTCCAACCACGAGTGAGCTACAGCCCTGCCAACTTGATGGGAGCGTCCACTATCACGAAACGACAATTCCTGGACAGTCCTCCCAGGGTCACTTGAAGTCCTACTCCCCCCTCAACCTCTTTTCTCTCCCGAGAAACCAACAAAACGGCCCATCCGCCGCCAACACCCTTCGAGCCTCCACCCTCATCTCGTTGAAAGACTTCTTGAAGATTACATTGACAGAACTCCGTGGTCCACCAAAGTACGGGATACTGTTAAGTTTTCAATGACAGTCCTGATCACCAACGCATCGCAGAAAGGGTCCTCGTGATCAGGTAGGTCCCTTTGGAAAACGTGATTTTCTCATCCGTGGCTAGGGTTTGCGACATCGAGGCGATGCTCCCAACATACATAGTGTGAAGAGTGGCCTTACGGGTGGCCTCAATCCCCACCCACCATGAATCACTCCAATCCCCCCTCGATCTCATGTATCTGACCGGTCCACACACCGATCTTCCTCCACCGCTCCGGCACTTCCACTATCGCACTGCCTGTTGTCGGTTTCTCCTCCTCTCCTCTTCTTCAACTCCAAGAACTAGGGACATGTTGCCGTCACATGGACCCTCCTCCTCATGGAAGTCACAATAGGGCAAAACTCCCTCTACTCGCCTCTCTTCTGGCGGATTCCTCCTCCTCCCCACTCCTGCTCTCCCACGGTCTCTTCCTCTTCCTCTCCCTCTGCCTATGGCCATAGCTTGCTGAGGTGGGGGTGGGAGCGGCCTCGGACCCTGCCCACATCCTAGCGGATAAAAACTTCCTGGTCCTAGATAAAAGTTTCTTCCCCTCTGTGGAGGACCCCTTCCAGGCCCCTGAACGGGCCTCCCGGCTGCCTCCATCCGACTCCGGGTGCGCGGGCCCTCTTAGTTCCTCTCTTCTCCTTCCTTCGGCTGTCTTGCCCCTCTTGGATCCCTTTGCTCTACTTCCGTCAACCTTGCCAGCTTCCTTGCGAATGCTGGGTTTGCCGCCTCCATGGCTATTTCTTTTGCGGCCTTCTCATCAATCCCTCGAAGGATAACGACGCCTTCCTGGTGAGGCTCATCTTGAAGAAAACTTCCTCCCTCACCCCACGGTGAAGGCATCTGGAGGGCGAAACCAGGCAACCTCTGAAACGAGCATCTCCTCCTTGAAACGATCCACGTTACTGAGCCAAGGACTCGTCCGCCTTTTCCTTGATCAGGAAGATGGACTCCGGGTTCTTCTTCCTCTCTTAGAAGTCGAGAAAAGCAGCTGGAAACTCCTGCTCAGGTCTTCGAAGCAATAAATAAACCAGTAGGGAGTTGATGGAACCAGTCCCTAGCCTTGTCCTTCAAAGTGATAGCGAAAAGGCGACACTTGAAGGCATCCGTCATAGGTCTGATGGACACTGCGTCTTCAAACCACTACAAGTATTGGAGGGGATCATCCTTCCCCACGTAGTAGTTCATCTCCAGCTCGCGGAACCCTTCTGGAACGGGTGCCGAGAGGAACAACTCGCAGAAAGGAGATCCTCTTGCCGGTGGTCTCGCCAGGTCCACTCGTGCCACTAGCTCCACAGGCGCGACGACACTCGCCGGGCTAGGGAAGAGCTCCCTTCCTTCAACCTCTCTCCGACTTCCTTCCGCCACTATTTCTTTTCCCGGCCGCCTCCCGGGTGTATATTCACCTACCCTTGCCGAGTCGACCCCTCCCTTGGGCGCGAGGTCCGCACCTGAGGTGGGGGAGTCTCACACTCGCCTCTATGTGCGAGTTGCTTCAACATGTCCATGATCCCCTCCGATGGATGTCATGAACTCTGACCTCCCTATATATCCCTCCAGCCTTGGGGACCCTTCGCCTTCTCCTCCCGCATCTCCCGCCATGAGGTAACCCTTCGCTCTTCCGCACAAGCTGCGGTTCCACGCTCACCGCACCAAAAATGTTCGAACCAACAAAGTGGGCTCCACCTAAAGCTCGGAACTACAGGGGCAGCTCGTGCTTACTCCCTTGGGATCACGCTCAAGGCGAAGAACTAGACCGGAGCTTCAGTGAGGAGGTCCACCTCTTACCCGGAAGAGACTAAAACTAAAAGCTCTTCCCCTCCCTAGCCAATACGTAGCTAGGTGCCTTAGAAGAGAGAGGAGTCAAGAATGTCTTGCTTTTCTAAGGCACCTTACCGTCTATTTATAGGCCTTTGAACTGGGACTGCAAATTACTAAACTAATCCATCCTGAAATTACCAGAATGCCCCCAGCTAGGTCTGCCAACAACCGAACTCCGCTGTCCTAAAAGGCTAATTGCAGACCACCAGGGTTAAAAGGAGTAAAAATACCCCTGGGACCCAAAAGGTGGGCCTGGCCCTACCTGAATGGCCCTGAACCAGGATGGCCCTTCTCTCCGGGTACCTCTCGCTAGGGCCCACTCGCCAGGGCCCCTCTCGCTCGTCTAGGCCCTAAACCCAGGGCCCTCTCGCCTGGCTGGGGCCTCGCGCCGGGCCCACTCGCTCGCCTGGAGCCTCTCGATTGAGCCCTCTTGCCAGGGCCCTTTCTCTCGCCTGGGCCCTCTCGCCAGGACCCTCTCGCCAGGCTGCGATCCCGAGGTTGTACATGGGTGAGGTCACTAATAACAGACTCAATACAAGAAAAAATATACAAAGCAGGAACACAATATATATCTGACAAATAATTTAATAACAAGTGCAGCAGATATATGTACATAGTCAGCTTTGTAACAGAAAAGAGAACATAATTTTAACAAAGTATACCAAAAGTAGAAATTCTTCTTCAGGATTTTCTGTTTCTACTTCTTGGATTTTTCTTCCTTCTTCTTTTCTTCAGGGTTGGTAAATATAATCTCCATGTTAGGATTAGGAGCTTCTCTTTTTGATATATACCGATCTACTGCTCCAATCACTGTCTGGGTTGAAGTTTTGGGAACAATTACCTCTAGATGTCTAGTCATATAATCAGCAGGGTCAAACAGTTTCTTGCTCACTTGAAGTCTTTCAAGTTCTTTTTCTCTATAAGTAGACATTGTAGTGAATTTTGTTGGATCCTGTCCTTCTTCACTGGACTTTTTCATCTGTGATAGAGCAATCAATTCTTGAAGCCTGGTCATCCTGAAGTTTTGATCATCATTCTGACTAACAAGTGACTGATCTTCTTGAGAGGGTAGCAGGGTTACAGACCTGAATTGTGTTGACTGTTCTTGGAAGTTTGTTGCAATCTGGCTTTCACTACTTAGAGTGTACAGTGATTTTGGAGGTGCAACTTCACTGAATTTTCCTTTGGATTTATGAGATACAGAGTGTTTTCTTTGTCCAGCTTGTTGTTGAGGAGGAGAGAATTCTGGTTTCTGATATACTATTTCTTTTATCTGTTCTGTGCAGCTAGTACTTCTTTGCTGACTGCATCAAAGTGATAGCTATCTAGATGGCCTTCTTGCCTCTGATAAGTCTTGGTGAATGAGGGCTTGGAAGGTGCATCTGACTTTTGATAACTAATTCCAGAAGCACCAGCAGTTGGTGGAGTTTGGAGGAGGTGGATCCTTCCTGTATTGATAAGCTGGGGGGGAGAGTACTCTAACTTTTCTTCCAGGCCTTTTGTTCATTCATTTACAGACACATCTAGGCGACATTTCCCTTTTATGGGGTTATTTTTTGGAGGATATAGTAGGGAGTATTGATGTAGGCGTACACGTTTAGACCGAAATATAATTACGGACGCGCACGACTAGCTCTCTACGAACCAAATTCTACACTCGCACAATCGATCTACGTGGCACCACGTATTTAATGTTATCAATTATATACTAGCGTACGGGTAGCACAACGATAGGGATCGAACAAGGGCTATAAAACCATTGTTCTTCCGGCTAAAGGGACCTACACGATCCGATCAAGCGGTGTTGTACCAAAGAGATTACCGAATAAAACACGATCCGGAAAAGGTAGATCTCTCCCAACAAAAGAAAAACGAGGGCTCGCCAAACCCCTTTACGAAAATTAGATCAATCAAGAAAAAGACACAAAACGATGAAAAGTTATCCACGATATTTTCAATGCTATCAAAATTAACGCCAAGAAAATCCACCACACGAATTAATCTAAGGATAGAAAACACGCAACGGTAGAAAAGTTTTTTACCAATCGGAATGGGTGATTCGATTTCACTCTACTTGAATCGCTTCTTCAAGGCTCCGCCGGAGTCACGCCGGTTGGAGAGAAACTGATTCGCCTTCGTGCGTCACGCCGGAGTTGGAAATTCCCACAAAGAGATCTTTTATTTGGCAATAAATATATATGTATGGAAGGAGAGAGCAAATTTGGTAGGTTTTGAGGGCTAAATATGGAAGGTGGTGGTCAGTTTTGGCAAGGTGGTGGTGGCCGAGGTTATGAAGTGGAGGGGGGATGGTGGCCGATCTAGAAGTTGTAAGGAGGGAAGGGGCTCGGGTTGCTAGAAGGAGAGGAGGAGAGGGGGGGAAGAAAGGGTGGCCGGCGGCCAAGAGAGGGGGAGAACAAGGGAGGCCGAAATTTGCCAAGAGTGGGAGGAGGGAAACTTCTCAAAGTGAGGGTTTTTTAATTTTTCATTCATTCACTAACTAAAATATGAAACATACATGCCTATATATGGCTACACCACTCAATCTCCACCTTACAAAATTAAAACCACTCATGATGGCTATTTGCACCCATCATGACATAACAATTACAAAAATAAAGAACATGAAATAAAAATAACAAATGATGGTTATATGCACCTATCATACATGAAATGAAAATAACTTTGCGACATAAAAATACCAACATTGAAATGACTTATTAATTAATAATAATTTATTAATAATTATTATTATTAATTAATAATATATGGGTTTGCGTTCTGGGACGGCTATTATGTCGACGCTCCGCATGGTCGTCCGCAAGTATGCCATCACCGTCCTTGAAATGTTGTGGGCCGTCGTCTCCATCAAGTATCATTGGTGTTCTAGGTTTGGGAGCAGGAGGAGGTGGAGCCTTCCCTTTCTTAGAGATTTTCTTTTCTTAGGTTTCTCATCATCATCATCATCAGAGGATTGAGGTTGTATACATAGCATCAATCTCTCTTAGTTCTTCATAAAAGCTTGTTTTCTTTGTTGCATGAGATGGAACTGGAGAACTGTATACTTCTGTGCTCTGAGCAGCTAACTTGTTTTCTTCATCTATGTCAGCCCTAATCAATGCATCCAGATCTGGTACTGGAGATCATCCATTACAAAGACTGGGGCCATAAGAGAGGATATAATTGGGGAGGCATTCTGTCTAGATGATGGAGTGGCAGGAATGGATAACTGGCCATTAGTTATTTGACAACACCAGGGCTTATTGGGGAAGAATATGGAATAATAGCTAATGATGGCTTGGTATACTCAGCTGGAGGAAGACTATGATGAGTTGTATCAAAGAAACTTAACAAACTCATCAAGTCTACTGTGGGATTAATTTACATGTTACCCACAGTATTTATTTTTGGTATAACTGACTCAACAATGTCCATGTCAGTTTCAATAAAATGAATCAATTCTGATAAATCTTCTTCTGCTTCTGTATCCATGTCTGATGTATATAATATATGTACTACTAGTCCTACTGCTGCTGCTGATACTTCTTCATCAACTATCTCCCCCTGCCTGGTTTCAGCATGTGCTGAAGCCAGACCCCCAACTGAAGATGGACCAGTGGTGAGGGCAGATATTTGGGTAGAAAGAGATGAGATGGAGGCCGCTAGAGGATAAATAGCCTCTGTTATAAGAGCTATGAGCAATGTGGTGAGAAGAGAGATGAGGGTGGTGGTAAGGGAGGGGTCTAGAGTTGGAGAGGCAGAAACTGGGGAAGTAGCTGACTTCGTAGATATTGTTTAGGGGAGATGAGAGCAGGTTAAAGGAGGGGAGGGAGGAGAGGTTGATGTGGGGGATGTCAACCAGGTGAGATGGCAGAGGGGGTAGAGGTGGTGTAGGGATTGAGGTGTCAGGTTTAGGTGAAGGAGGGGGAGAAGGGAGATGTGTAGGTGAAGAGGGAATGTGGGAGGCTGGTGGTGTTTGGGTATGGATGTGGATTGGTAGTTGGAAGGTGGGGTTGGTTTTGGACTTGTTGTTGGGATGGAGGAGTAGAGGGGAGCCCTTATGTAGGGTGGTGAGAGGCTGGTGCAGCCCTTGTACTCTTCAAAGTTTTAGTGGAGGAGGAGGTAGCCTTAGTTGGCTTGATGATGGTCCTCTCCAACTTGCCAAAAACAGCACAGGTGAGTCTCTTGAGGCATTGATGGATATGGTCGAGGAGATAAGGGATCCTGCAGACTTTTTCTTTAGGAATATCCCTAGGATCCTTCCAAAGCATACCTCTCTCTTACTGTTCTTCTTTGTTATCAAATCGAACAGAAGCTGTGCCCAGTTCACAGCTTTCTTATTTACAATGGCGCACATAACCAGGAACTGATGCCTGGTGATATAATGATGCGCAGTGTGCTTCCCGAGCAACACTTTTTCAACTATATCTGCGAGAAATTTATACTCGGCAGACAAAAGTTTCTTGAGAAGCTTGTTTGGGGTGTCTCCAGAATACCCCATTGTATTCAGCATTAAATCAAACTCTTCAGAATCAATTTCTCAATTTTCCTCACAATTTTTCAATCCAAAAATTTCAGTAATAATATCGAGGGTAAGAGAAATTGCATTACCCGCGATGGTGCCGGTAATTTTGTTCTCATCGACAGTAGCTGTATACACCCATTCCCTGATTTCTGTGGCAGATATCTTGATTCAGGTTGAGAGCAGAGTCTTCAGTTATTGTTCTTCAAGCAGTTGGAGAATGTTCAAGAAAAATTGGATCAGACTACTGGAATGATTTGAAGTCTATGTCGAAACTAGCATCAAATTTCATGGCAGTTAGAAAGCCAGCGGAATCGCCATGAAAGCACCTGAAAAAGAAAAACGACGATCACGTGCAAAGGGAACTCAAAGCGTGGGATGGATTTCAAGAAAATCTAAATATATGGTTTTCCAGAATATGAACTGACAAGCTCCGGTAATGAAAAAGAAAAAAAATCTTCGTTCTGAGGTCGACGAAATAATTTAAGGTTAAACAGTTCGTCGAACTCAGTCTGAAGGATATAAGACATTTCGTCGATCTCTGGTCGACGGAAGGTTTCTGAAGTAAGTTCGTCGATCACGGGTCAACGAAAATCACTTCACTAAGAGATTTCGTCGAGCTCAGGTCGACGAAAAATCTCATGAATAGTTATCAGTTCGTCGATCTTAGGTCGACGAACAGAGACAATTCTTTGACTAAAGACAGAGCATTAGATTAAATCCTGACCATTTATCATACCAAGCTGATTGACAAAGAATAGATGCTTGGATGAGTCCAATGGCTTAGTGAATATATCTTCTCTTTGCAAATAAGTAGAGATAAATTCAAGTTTAATCTTTTGTTTATCAACAAAATCTCTAATGAAATGATGTCTAATGTCTATATGCTTGGTTCTAGAATGCAGTACTTGATTTTGTGCAATTGAAATAGCACTTGTATTATCACATAGAATAGTTGGATTATTTAAGCTACACCATAATCCAGTAGTTGGTTTTGTATCCACAAAATCTGCGAACAATAACTTCCTGCAGCCGTATATTCAGCTTCAGCAGTGGATGTTGAAACAGATATTTATTTTCAATAGAACTAAGATACAAGTCTGTCACCGAGGAACTGACAAGTTCTAGAGGTATTTTCCTGTCTACTCTGCATCCAGCGTAATCAGCATCAAAGAATCCAGTTAACAAAAGTTCTGATTCTATTGAATACTAGAGGCCTAGATCTGGACAACCTTTTATTTATCTTAAAATCATTTTCAAGAAAATAAGGTGAGATTCTTTAGGGTTCACCTGGAACCTAGCACAAAGACATGTGAAAAACATAATATCTGGTCTCCTTGCTGTCAAATACAGTAGGGATCCAACAATGGCCTATACATGGTCTGATCAACTAGTTTTCCAGATTCATCAGCATCTACAACAACATTGGCAGCCATGGGAGTTTTCATCGCAGAGGCATCATTATCCCAAACTTCTTAATAAACTCTTTAGCATATTTAGACTAAGAGATGAAGATCCCTTTAGGGGTTTGTTTCACTTGGAGACCAAGGAAATATGATAACTCACTGATGCTACTCATCTAAAACCTTGAGTGCATTAAATCAGAAAATCTTTTGCATAGTTTGGGATCAGTAAAACCAAACATTATGACATATACATATATTTGCAATAAGAGAATTTTATCATGATGTAGTTTTGTAAAAAGAGTTTTATATATAATGCCTCTAGAAAAACCATGCTCTAAAAGAAAGCTGGCTAAGGTCTCATACCAAGCTCTTGGAGCTTGCTATAAACCATAGAGAGCCTTATGCAATTTTAAAACATAAGAGGGATGAGATGGAGAGAGAAAACCTGGTGGTTGTCCAAAAACCACCTCTTCTTTGAGTTCTCCATTTAGGAATGCACTTTTCACATCCATCTGGTAGATTTTAAACTTTTTGAATACTGCATAAGATAAGAAAATCCTTATAGCTTATAGTTTGGCAATTGGAGCAAAGGTTTGATCATAATCAATTCCTTCCTCTTGCCTGTATCCTTGAGCAATAAGCCTTGCCTTGTTCCTTACTATCACACCTTGGGCAACAAGTTTGCTTCTGAATACCCACTTAGTACCAATTACTGGATAGCCCCTAGGCCTTGGAACTAAGTACCAAACTCTACACCTCTCAAACTGTTTGAGTTCCTCTTGCATTGAAGTGATCAAGTTTGGATCTTGCTCTGCATTAGTTATGGATTGAGGTTCAATTTGAGATAGAAAGCAGGCAAGCATCATATCAGAGTTGAGTTGATATCTTGTCTGCACTCCTAATGATATGTCTCCAATTACTTGAGATCTAGGGTGATCCCTAAGTGTGATAAGATCATTAGGTGGAGTTGGTTCAAACACAATTATTTGATTTAATTCCTCTAGTGGAATTATATCACCTGTTGGAGGAAATTGAACTACTTCCACAGTCTCTTCTTCACTTTCAACTTCTATATAGCTTGTGGAGAGGGATGTGATTCATCCTTTGAAGTAAGATTTAGATCATCCAAGCTCTCACACAAATTTTGTACTTGCAGATTATTGTTGGTAGAGATATCTCTCTACTTATAAAACATATTAGATTCATCAAATGTTACATGCATAGATTCCTCAATTTTTAATGTTGATTTATTAAACACCCTATATGCCTTGCTGACTTGGGAATATCCTAGAAAAAATCCCATTACAGCCTTAGCTTCAAACTTTCTAAGATGTTTTGAAAGTGAGGAAAAGATCTACCTTAACTCTAGAGGGGGGTGAATATAGTATTTTTAAAATAATTTACAATTAAAACTATAAAGCAGTAGAAGACTTTATTTATGTATATGTGTAAGGTGCTTGTGATGAAATAAAAACTTAATCAAGAACTAAGAAATCACACAACACACAGCAAAGTCAAACACACAGCAACCCGATGACACAAGGATCTATAGTGGTTCCCCAACAAATTGGGTACATCCACTCTTCTACCACCTATGTAGGAATCCACTGCGGAATAGTTGATCAGTGTCTTGGGCAACAATGAGCTTTTGATAAGGTGCTCAAAAACAAAAAACTAGATTTTTTGATAAGGTGTCTTGCCACCACTGAGTTTTGATAAGGTCTCAGAAACCTGTCTCAGAACTTTTGAAGGGAGTTTTGAAAAACCCTTTTACAGGAGGGAAAGGAAAAAGAAAGAAAGAGTTGAGTTGTTCTTCTCTGTCAACAGTTTGAGAGAAGATAAGTGGAAGATGAAGCTAAAGCTCCCACTGAGATCTGTAAGGTTCAGGAAGGTGAGCTTTGCTAGGGTGATAGGTCTTCAGGTGCTTCAGATCTCCAATAAAAGATGATTTCAGCAGATGCTGAAATGTTTGATGTATGGAGTATTTGATGTTGAAGCTTTTGAACACTTGAGGATTTGGAGGAGCAGATGATTTCCTCCACAGAAAACTTTCTTGTGTTCCTGAAGATTTTGACTCAGTTAATCTGTATGTTCAAGAAGATGAGTTCTTGGTCAGAGTATATTTTGATCTCTCTTCTGTAACTCTTTTTCTCAATCCAATAATCATGTATATCTCATGCCTATCTTGTTGTATTGATCTGTTATATTGTCAAAAACATATTCTGTAGGAGTATATCAGATTCTGACTTAGATGGTCGTTACTCAGTCATAAATGACTTCCATAAATGACAAATTTCTCTGGGAAAGTCCTAAGTAACATTCCTTTTAGCCTTCCTTGAAACTTGCTCCAGATGGCTTGAAACGGCTACATAATCCTTTGCAATAAATGCAGGAAATAACTCTGAAAGAATTCCAAAATTGTTCTTGAATTTGAATTCTGAAAGCGTCGATCTCTCATAATAATCGTCGAACTGAGCTCAGCTATCGTCGACCTGAGCTCAGAGATTCGATTTATATTAGAGACAGAAAACGTCGACCTGAGCTCTACGATCGTCAAACTGAGCTCAGTAACTTGGAAAATAGCTGAAGACAAAACGTCGATTTGAGCTCGAAGATCGTCGACCGGAGTTCGACGACTTGCAGAATTTAGCTCTGAGAACGTCGAACTGAGTTCGACGTTTCGTCGACCTGAGCTCGACGAAAATTGCCTTAGTCTTAGCATTGAATCCTGATCTTTGAATGGTCTTGGGGGCAGCTTCAAACCTAAGTTCTAACCCTTAGACTCATTCTAATTTGACCTTTTCAACTATACAACTAGGTCAAACCAATTTCCTAAAAACATAGTGATCCTGGCCAAAATTAGTAATAGGGTGTTCCAACAATCTCCCCCTATTATTGTTAGGATTACTATTTAAAAGACAAATAGGAAATAAATAAGCATACAGACAAAGCAAAAGCTAAACTAACAAGGCATAACAGCATTGCAGATCACAGATAGAATATCAGCAAATATTCAGAGATAGGTGTTTTGTTCAGCTTACAGAAATCACTTCTTCTCATTTCCCTTTTTAAACAAAAATTTCACTGTTAGGATTGAGGGCTTCTTTCTTTGATCGTCTGTCATCATCTGCACCTAAGGAGGTTTGGATCTAGGCCTTGGAACTACATCCTTAGGGTTTAACTTCATGTAACTTTCTGGATCAAAGAATTTTTTTGAAGAATATCTCTCTAACTCTCTCTTTCTTTGATCTGATAGGGTTGTAATGTTGGAAATGTCTTTGCCTGGCTCTTTAGCCTTTTTCATTTGATCTAGTGCAGCAAGCTCTTTCATTCTGGAAGTCGATGACACTGGGTTGTTTTAAGGATCTTCAAAAGGGACTGGAGGTTCATATCTATTGATAGATTCTGAATCAGTAGGAGTCCTGGTGATAACTGAATCTCTAAGCTTGTAAGGGAAAGGACCTTGAGTAGAATCAATAGGACCTTATCCTTCCCTTTGTTGTCTGGAATAAGTTCTGTACTCTCTCTGATTTCCTCTATACTGACCTCTTCTAGAATGATAGCCTCTTTGATGTTGACCTCTGGGTTGAAATCTTTGAGAAGTTTGAGAAGAACTGTGCTTTGAAGCAGATGATTGAAAAGCTGAGCCTCCACCAGATCTTGAGTCTGGAGGAGGAGGAGGAGGAAACAAGGAAGATCCTTTCTCATATTTGTCAAGCTTTCTTCTTTTCTTCATAGCCTTTAGTTGATTCTTAGAGTATTGCATCCAAGGCTCTGTTATCTGACAATCATGCAAAATATAATATGGTATATCATTGACATCTTTGGCTTGAGCAGGAGGGACTCTCATCATTGCTTTGCTTCTGGCTTTCCTTTTCTTGGCAATGGTGCCAGCAGAATCATCAGAGTCAGTGTTGAATTGATCACTTTCTGAACTCTGGGGTCTATCATATAGATCATCAATGCTTTTGATATACTCTTCTCTTTGTTTAGACTTCTAAGCAGACAGAACAGGAGCAGAAACATTTTTAGTAGCAGCAGGAGCTGAAGGAACTTCAGAAATAACAGGTTCTTCTAGAAAAAAGCAAGTTCAACAACAGCAGCTGCAATAACAGGATCAGCAGGCAACATATCAATATCAGTAGATTAAGTAACTTAAGCAGCAGCAGCAACACAAGCAGAAACTTCCACAGCCTTAAGAGAATTTATATAAAAGATAATCAGGCTGGGATCACAGACAGTCATAGGCACAATGGCCTTAGTAAGGTCTTATACTACCTGAGTTAATAAGCAGCTTCTGGGAGGAGAATCAAATTCAGACAACAGTGACCTGAAGTCCACTGTGAGTACTGGTACTTGATACTGGCAAAATGGATCTACGTAATCACGCAAGTGCACGTGTCTAATCAAGTAATAAAATGATGAGTTGAGTTATCGTTCCTAGAGGAAGTGCAATGTTAGTGCTCGTAATTATTAGACTTACTCATTCCTTGAATCCAATTGAATACTTTTTTAGTGGATTTAATTTCTAATAATAATAATAACTTAAACAAATAATGATAAAACTAAACACAATTCTTGGAAAATACTTTTATCAAGGTTGGAGAAACGATCTTGCATGTTGTTTTCCCTTGCCTATTGTGATGAGATTTCTAGTGATCTTTAATGGTTCTCTTCATTGCTACCTTGCATCGATTTTAAAGTGGATTTCATCATCTCTCGATCTCAGAATTCTGTTTACCCAATTTCCCCTACTTCTCTCTAACTTAGGTGGAAACTAAATAACATGATGAGCAAAAATCAATGATGCTAACTTAAGAGGAAATCTCTTTCTCTCTTAACGCTATATTGGAGTTTATGCCACACTTACGCCACTCCTCTCTCGAATCTTTTAGCGCAGTAAAAAGATGGAATTTTTATGAGAAAACTACGCAACTCCTCTCTCGAATCTCGCCGTGTAGAAAACAGATTCAAACTTAGATTAGCATAACTCCTCTCTCGAATCTCGCCATGCTAATTAGAAGATGAACGCTTGCTCAAAAATTTCCACAAACAAAGACCATAAACTCAATAAAGATAGAGATTCAATCAACCATAAAATAAATTTAAAGTAAAATCATCACAATAGAACAAGGTACTCACATCATACAAGATCCATACGATTAGTTCATGATAGAGGAATGAAACCACACAACAAAGAAGGTCTTACTAGACATGCTTAATGAGTTTTAATGTTGCAGGAATATGCGTGTAGATCTCGCTTAGACCCTTTTTCCATCTCGCTGGTGCGTCCAAACCCTAGCCGTTTTCCTCTTCTTCTTCTCCAAGATGATGGTTCTAAGGTCTCTCTCTCCTCTCTCTAATTTCGTCCACTTTAGGTATGAAAATCCTCCTTTAAAAACGAGCAGTCCTTTCCCAATGGATGCCTCCTTCCATTTTGATTTTGGCACAAAATTCAAATTCGAAATTTAAAACTGCCCAGACTTGTTATAACAACTGAAAACGGGTTTCTGTAATAACTGCACAGCAAAAATATAATTCCAGCACTTGCTTCTCCGATTCGATTTCTACGTCATTTCTAATAAGAAAAACATAGGCAAAGTATGTTAATCACGCATGAATAAAATAAATATTAATTTATGAATATTTATACTAATTTAAATAATTTTCTCATTTATCACAACTATCATTGTAGAAAATAGGGGACTAGATAATTTCATTTGAGAAGTTATCACACCTCCACACTTGAACTTTTGCTAGTCCCTAGCAAAGATAGATCATATCAATGGATTGGATGAAGAAATACTATCAAGATACAAATTCAAATGATCCTTCTTGTAAAATAACTTAATCAAGACTTACTCAAGAAATTCACTTTACTTAACTGATAGGCTTAGAAATCAATAAGAGCTCAAAATTCACAATTCATTAGTTAGATAGAAGATAAAGCTCAAATAAGTATCTTAGTGTGGTGCGTGCTTCTCTTTTAAAAGTAATTTTCTCTCATGCAATTTCCACATTGAACCTCCACAATTATTGGAAAGGGAGAGAATATTCTAGTCTTTCAATTTAGCCTCTACATGAGTTAGTATTGTAATTGAAATAGGATAGACTTTGGCTTGATTCGAAATTATGGATAAACTTTGATAGCGGAATGTCATTCCCTAGTTAGTAATCTTAGTAATTCACCATATTATGGGACTTATCAACATATATTTTTTATTTAATATATACGAATTCATGGTAGGGATCATTCAAAGTACAAGCGCACATACCTTGGCCACATATCACTATGATGTTGAACCATTTTTTTCTCTCTTTTTTTACTCATAGTTGGGATCATTCCAAGTATGTTTTCACATACTTAGGCCATATATCACTAATACATAAATTTCTCTATATTTTTTTATACCATCATAGTTGGGATCATTCCAAATATGTGGGAATATACTTAGGTCACATATCACCATGAAATTCAATCATTTGCTTATAAAAATTAAACACCCATAAATGGCTAACTTACTAGGATACAACTAGTATAAATATATAAGGAATTTAGGCATGAAATAATAAGTATGAAAAAGTTCAAGTTCAACTATTCTAATGAAGATCAAAATGGGATAACTATATAAGCTCATGTATGGGCTTACACCGCTGACTTAGTTCTTGCTCACACCTCTCGTTATTTGTAGAGGTCAATATCAAAAGATTATCATGGAAGTAAACAAAAAATTTGTGCATAAAAACAAAAATGCTTAAGTGAGCTCTATCACAAAAAATCTTACTAATTTTAAATTCACTAATTAAACTCTTTGGATTGTTCAGCCATACCAATTAATTATCATTGAATATATATAACATAGCCTATTGATTAAATGAAACATGAATTAAGATCATTCAATCATGATTTAATGAATTATTCTTCATCCAAATGGTAGGGGTCATAACACCCCCACCTCCACACTTAAGTCCTTTGCTAGTCTCTAGCAAAGATACATTTCTACCATGAAAATACTCTAAAATGATTTTTACTAATAAGCACATAATCATACCGAAGAAAGTAATTGAAATATAAACAACTTCCCTGAAATTGCAGTGCAAGCAACTCTGTTCATTTGTTCTTAAAGTGACCTTGGTTTCATCGTGTTTCATTCCCCTTTTCTTATCAAGTGTCATCATTAAAATTAGTATAAAACCTGTGAACAAATAACACTAGACAATTTTTCAAATTAAGTCGCTCAATTAATAAGTCAGCAAGCGAGAGTGCAGTGACAAAACATGTGATATGTTAGTATACGTGTGTTCATCTAGAGGTATCATAAGTAGTGCAGTCAATATCAAAATAAAACAGACGCACAAAGGTGCATATCATAATATCCATTTTTCAAGTAGTGACAGATAAAATATAATATGCAAGTAGTGCAATAATCATCATGAAACATCAAAACACATATAAGTGAAGCACAACATGCATCATCCAAAATGTCATATCACAGAATAGATCACCACAATACATTCCAAGTGTAGCACAAAGGTACAAATTACTGGAGGGCTTTATTTTTGAAAGGCCGATTATAATAGTATTTTAATTAAGAGATTAGAGCGGTAATTAGATTAAGTCAGATTAGAAAATGTATAATTGCAGATTTTATTAATAATAAAATGTAATTAGTTCAAATTAATCCCATTCTAAACCTCCGAAGTGACGATTCGCGCGCGTCGGTTCAGTCCTTGAAGAAGCAACCAAAAAAGGAATTCCCATTACATATGTTTTCGAATTGTTGTAACAACTGCCTTTGATTCAGTGCTATTTATGAAGATCTGGACAGAAACTTAATTCTCATTACATATGTTTTCAGATTATTGTAACAACTGCTTTTGATTCAGCGCTATTTATGAAGATCTGGACAGAAACTTAATTCCCATTACATATATTTTCAGATTGTTATAACAACTGCCTTCTATTTTGCCAAAATCGATTTTCCTCAAATAATAAACTGGCAGCGTGAACCGGTTCAGCCGAACCGCCGCTAAACCGCGCCCAAACAGAAACCATAAACCTGTTACGCATGTTTTTAGGCTATTGTAACAACTGCTATCTATGGTTTCCCAAATTCCATTTTCTTCACAAATTTGGTTAAATTTTTTTACTCTTCCAAATTTTTCACTTCTCCTGATAATTGATTATGGTCAACTAGGTTCAAGTGATTTCATTTCCTCTAACTTTATTACTCTACTAATGAACACAATGAAATTTAATTATTCAAATATATAAAACACCTACGTATATATATAAATTATAAGATACGGTGGGTAGCCTCCCACCAAGCGCCTCATTGAAAACATCTCGGCAAGACGTTTCTCCTCGTCACCCGTGATTGCAAATTCATGACCGTCGACTCCCGACGATCAATATCCATATGATATTCCTTCAGCCTTTGGCCATTACCTTGAATTCGGAGCCATCCTTCTCGTTGCAAATCGTGATTACCCCATAAGGGTGCACCTTCTTCACTATAAATGGTCCCGACCATCTCGATTTCATTTTTCCCGGGAATAATTTAAGTCTTCAGTTAAATAACAATACCAATTGCCCAGTCTTGAACTCTTTCACCGTTAATCTTGCGTCGTTCCATTTTTTTGTTCGCTCTTTAAAAAGTTTGGCGCTCTCGTATGCGTTGGACCGAATTTCTTCCAATTCATTAATTTGCAGTAGTCTTTTATTGCCCGCCTCTTGGAAGTCAAAGTTTAATTTCTTAATTGCCCAATAGGCCTTATGTTCCAACTCCACTAGTAGGTGACACGCTTTCCCATAGATCATTTTATATGGTGTTAATCCTATCGGGGTTTTAAACGCCGTTCTATAGGCCCATAATGCATCACTTAGCTTTTGTGACCAATCCTTGCGCGTTGCATTCACCGTTTTCTCTAAGATGGTCTTGATCTCCGATTTGACACCTCAGCTAAGCCATTGGTTTGTGTATGGTAGGCAAGGGATACTTTATGTATTACACCATATTTCTTTAGTAGAGTTTTAAATTGTAAATTACAAAAGTGCGCCCCTCCATCACTAATTATTGCCCTCGGTGTACCAAATCTAGTGAAGAATGTTAGACCTTAGAAATTTTAGTACCACCTTTGCATCATTCCCTTGGGTGGCTATCGCCTCTACCCACTTCGACAAATAGTCTACGACTAGCAAAAATATTAAATTTCCATCGGAGTTGACAAAGGGGCCCATTAAAATCAATCCCCCATACATCAAAGACTTCTACTTCAAGGATTCCATTCATGGGCATGCTTGCTCCCGCTGAAGATTTCCAATACGTTAACAACGGTCACACTATCCTACAAAGTGATGAGAATCCTTGAATAAGTTTGGCCAATAGAATCCTGACTCTAAAACCTACACTTGCCTGTCCGGTCTCCCTTATAGTGTCCTCCATAAGGTGATGCATGACACTTTTCTAGAATACTATGAACTTCCATCTCGGGAACACACCGACAAATAATTTGATCAGCGCAAATTTTAAATAGATATGGTTCATCCCATAGGTAAAACTTCACCTGATGAAGGAATCGCTTCCTTTATTGGTAGGTAAAATCCGGTGGAAAAACCTTGCTAACAATATAGTTAACAAAATCCGCATACCATGGGATGCTCCCTTCTGTAATTGCAAGCAAACTCTCATCTGGGAAACTTTCTTTAATCTCAATGTGTACTTCTTTCTCACACTTATTCTCTAATCTCGATAAGTGGTTGGCAATCGGGTTTTCTGCTCCCTTACGATCCTTGATCTCAAAATCAAATTCTTGGAGGAGTAGAACCCATCTAATAAGCCTAGGTTTAGCATCCTTTTTATCCACTAGATATCGGATTGCCGCGTGGTCTGTGTAAACTATTACTGTAGAACTAATTAAATAAGCACAGAATTTGTCGAAAGCAAAAACCACGGCTAGGAGTTCCTTTTCTGTAGTTATATAGTTCACTTGGGAATTTATAAGAGTCTTACTAGCATAATGAATGGTGTGGAAAACTTTGTCGTGCAATTGCCCAAACACGGCTCCCACCGCATAGTTGCTTGGATCGCACATGAGAACGAAAGGTAATGAGAAATCGGGTGCCTTGACAATGGGTGCCGAGATTAATTTTTTCCTTTAACATTTGAAACGCTTCTAAGCACTCGTTGTTGAAAATAAAAGGTGCACTTTTCTCGAGTAAATTACATAAGGGCTTTGTGATTTTTGAAAAATCTCTAATGAACCGCCTATAGAATCTGGCATGGCCTAGGAAACTATGAATGGCCTTGACATTCGTTGGCGGAGAAAGTTTTTCAATCACTTCAATCTTTGCTCGATCCACTTCTAGTCCTTGACTCGACACCTTATGTCCTAATACAATGCCCTCACGTACCATAAAATGGCACTTTTCCCAGTTCAGTACTAAGTTAGTCTAAAGACAACGGGTCAATACCCTCCCCAGACATGCTAAACATTGATCGAACGATTTACCGAAGATGGAAAAATCATCCATGAATACCTCAATTCCATACTCTGCCGGATCAATGCTTCGAGCGATGAGGTCGGACAGTATTGCCAAAATACAACGCTGAAATGTGGCGGGACTATTGCATAATCAAAATGGTAGTCTCCTAAACGCAAATGTACCAAAGGGGCATGTAAATGTGGTCTTCTCTTGATCTTCTTGTGCAACCATAAGCTGGTTGTATCCGAAAATCCATCCAAGAAATAAAAAATACTGGCCACCTGCCAATCTATCTAAGACTTGGTCAAGGAATGGTAACAAAAAATGATCTTTTTTAGTCACCTTGTTCAATTTTCGATAATCAATACATATCCTCCATCCTGTGACAGCCCTAGTAGGTATAAGTTCATTATTTTCATTCTTAACCAGCGTTATCCCTCCCTTCTTTGGTACACAATGCACCGGGCTTACCCACTTGCTATCTGAAATAGGATAAATAATGCCCGTGTCCAGCCACTTAATGATTTCCTTCATCACCACCTCCTTCATTGGAGGACTAATCCTTCATTGATGTTTGATGGATCCTTTCTCCCCATCTTCTAATAGAATTTTATGCAAACAGATGGATGGGCTAATCCCCTTGATGTCGGCAAGAGTCCAACCAATCGCTTCCTTAAACTCCCTTAGTAACTCAATTAATTTCAACTCTTCTTCCATTCTTAATGATGCATTGATTATGACCGGAAGAGTGTTATCTTCCCTAAAAATACATACTTAAGGTGTTCAGGTAGTGGTTTTAGTTCCAATTTAGGTGGTTCATTGATAGAAGGTTTCATCATTCTTAGTTCGCTTGGCCTAGTTATCACTTTAAAACTCTTATATGGTGGCAACCTTTCACATGAATTGAGTATGTGAACCACTTCTTTCATTACTTTATCTTCTTCACACTCGTCGTTAACTAAGATGTCTAACAATCTATATTCAAAATCTTCGTCCTCGTGTGTCAACCTAGAGGGCACCTCAACTTCTTTAATTAAATAGCATTCTTCTTTATCTTCAGGGAATTTCATGGCCTTAAGGATGTTGAAGGTTACCACCTCTTCGTTGACTCTCATTTTTAGCTCTCCCTTTTATACATCTATAAGGGTGCGTCCTGTGGCTAAAAATGGTCTTCCAAGAATAATAGGAACTTCTTTATCATCATCCATATCTAGCACCACAAAATCGGCTGGAAAGATGAATATATCCACCTTAACCAATACATCCTCAACAATTCCCTTTTGAAAAGCTAAAGACCTATCTGCCAACTGTAGAGTAAGAGATGTTGGCGTAATCTCTCCAAGGCCTAATTTTGTGTAAATCGATAAGGGCTTCAGATTGATGCTAGCTCCCAAGTCACACAATGCTCTCCCTAAAAATATCGTTCCTATCAAACATAGTATTGTAAAACTACCTGGATATTTTAGTTTTTGAGGTAGTTTATTTTGTAATATTGCACTACATTCTTTAGTTAGGGCAACTATTTCCCTCTCAACGAATTTCCTCTTCTTGGATAAGATTTCTTTCATAAACTTGACATAACTAGGCATCTGTTCAAGAGCCTCGGCAAACGGAATATTTATAGTTAATTTCTTAAATATTTCCATAAACTTTTAGAATTGCTTATCGAGCTTTGTCTTCGCTAGTCTAGAATGGAAAGGAGGTGGAGGATAGATGATTTCTTTCTTTTTATTATTTAGTTGTTGGACTTCAAATACCTCCGGTTCCTTAACTTCTACGGGCCCCTCTTCTTACAACCCCCTTGGTCCATTTCCTTGTTCCTTCCTCTTTTCATCTCTAGCTTTTTCTAACTGCCCATCTCCACTTTGAATCTCTACCCCACTCCTTAAAGCGATTACATTACAATGATTATGAGGTTCCTCTCTTGTTGGATTAGGCATGGTATCCGATGGTAACGATCCAATCGGCCTTTTGCTTAACGTGTTGCTAATTCCCCAATGTGGTCTCTAAAGATCTTAGAGATGACTCAATCCCTCCAATCCTAGACTCATTCTTTTGAAACATTCCCACAATTACTTCGTCAGTTAACTTCCTAGGATTGTTATGATTATTTGAGGATTCCCTTGGTTTGGATTTAGATTTTGATGAAATCCCGGCGATTGGTTCACTCCTTGATTATTTCTCCAAGCGAAATTATGGTGATGTCGCCACTCGGGGTGATAATTATTAGCAAATCCCGGTGGAATTTACGTCTGTTGTCCTCCTATATAGTTGGCTTCCTCCGTTAATAGATTTAATTGTTCCACCGTTAGTGGTGCACTAGGCGCAGGATTAGATAATGAATCTAGCCTCATTAATCAGGTTGAATTGTGATGCCATTTCAACGGCTAAAGATGTGATTTGATCTATATGGTGCACCCCTGCTGGATTACTTGTTGCTTGTCTTTCATACTCTTGGTAATTATTAGACGTTAAGTCTTCTAAAATGACGTACGCATCTTCCGGATATTTTTTCATTAGGGAACCTCCCGCGGCTCCATCTACGAGGATCATGGTTGCGGTTTGCAACCCGTTGTAAAACGTGGATACTTGTTGGTGTTGTGCTAACCCATGGTGTGGACATTGTCTTAACAGCTCCTTAAAATGCTCCCATGCGTCATAAAGAGTCTCCCCATGATGTTGCATAAATGTAGTGATATCCCTAATCAACTTAGCCGTCTTAGAAGGTGGAAAATACTTATTTAAAAATTTATCTTCAAATTGGGCCCATGTGGTGATAGCATCATCGGGTAAATAGTCCAACCAATCGCTTGCTTGACCTTCTAAGGAAAAAGGAAATGCTCTTAGTTGAATTGCGACTGCGGACACACCATTTGCCTTAAACATGTCGCATATTGTTAAGAAGGTTTTTAAATGGGAGTTTGCATTTTGATGACTAAGACCCCCAAATTTATTTAGTTGAACTTGTTGCATAATGAAAGGGTCCATCTTGAAATTATTGGCTTCTATAGGTGGTCGGGCTATACTCATGTGCAAACCTCCCCTAAAAGGTGTGTTGTAATCCCTACATGTCATTCAGGGGTGGCACGTGTTGATTATTAGGATTAGCCTTCCCGTAATGGTTCACGTGACCCTCAACGTCATCGATAACTTGTTGTTCGTTATTATCCATCTCAGGATGAATAATGTTTTCCGTTCTAAGGTTTCTTCGATTTTGTCTACAGGTGCGCTCTATTTCTAAGTTTAGTGGCAATAATTCTGGGTTTCTATACCTTGACATACACCACAAAGCTTCGAAATAAGTGCTAAGACAAGAAAATAATTAAAAACAAAATACTTGATCTCCAACTACTAAAGTTTAACTAATATTACGAGAAATATAAACACTAAACCAGTTCACTTCCCCGGCAACGGCGCCAAAAACTTGATACGGCCAAAATGGATCTACGTAATCATGCAAGTGCACGTGTCGAATCAAGTAATAAAATGATGAGTTGAGTTATCATTTCCAAGAGGAAGTTGAATGTTAGTGCTCGTAATTACTAGCCTATAGCGTTCCTTGGATCCAAGTGGAATACTTTTTTAGTGGATTTAATTGCTAATAATAATAATATCTTAAACAAATAATGATAAAACTAAACACGATTCTTAGAAAATACTTTTATAAAGTTGGAGGAAACGATCTTGCATGTTGTTTTCCCTTGCCTATTATGACGAGATTTCTATTGATCTTTAATGGTTCTCTTCATTGCTATCTTGCATCGATTTTAAAGTGCATTTCATCATCTCTCGATCTCAGAATTCTGTTTACCCAATTTCCCCTAGTTATCTCTAACTTAGGTGGAAAGTAAATAACAGACGAGCAAAAATCAATGATGCTAACTCAAGAGGAAATCACTTTCTCTCTTAACGCTATATTGGAGTTTATGCCACACTTACGCCACTCCTCTCTCGAATCTTGCAGCGCAGTAAAAAGATGGAATTTTGATTGAGAAAACTACCCCAACTCCTCTCTCGAATCTCGCCGCGTAGAAAATAAATTCAAACCTAGATTAGCATAACTCCTCTCTCGAATCTCGCCATGCTAAATAGAAGATGAATGCTTGCTCAAAAATTTCCACAAACAAAGATCATAAACTCAATAAAGATAGCGATTCAATCAACCATAAAATAAATTTAAAGTAAAATCATCACAATAAAACAAGGTACTCACATCATACAAGATACATACTATTAGTTCATGATAGAGGAATGAAACCACACAACAAAGAAGGTCTTACTAAACATGCTTAATGAGTTTTAATGTTGCAGGAATATGCGTGTAGATCTCGCTTAGACCCTTCTTCCTTCTCGCCGGTGCGTCAAAACCCTAGCCGTTCTTCTCCTTCTTCTTCTCCAAGATGATGGTTCTAAGGTCTCTCTCTCCTCTCTCTAATTTCATCCCCTTTAGGTATGAAAATACTCCTTTGAAAACGAGCAGCCCTTTCCAAATAGATGCCTCCTTCCATATTTGATTTTGGCGCAAAATTCGAAATTCGAATTTTAAAACCGCCCAAACTTGTTATAACAACTGAAAACAGGTTTCTGTAACAACTGCACAACAAAAATATAATTACAACACTGCTTCTCCGATTCGATTTCTACGTCATTTCTAATAAGAAAAAACATAGGCAAAGTATATTAATCACGCATGAATAAAATAAATATTAATTTATGAATATTTTTACTAATTTAAATAATTTCTTCTCATTTATCACAATAATCATTGTAGAAAATAGGAGACTAGATAACTTCATTTGAGAAGTTATCAGTACTGGGGCTGGAGTTGAAATCTCTGGCAGCAGCAATTCCTTAGGAGCAGCAGGCACTACCTCAGCTTTATATGGCATCTCCTCCTGCCTTGATTCAGTGGTAACTGGATCAAGGCACCCCATAGAAGGGACTGCCTGAGGAGAGGAGAGAGAGTTTAGCCTATCAGATAGCTACTTTATTGAGTTCAGGAGTGGAGCCATGGAGGTCTCCAGAAGGCTTACTAGCTTGGGGGCCAGTATACCATATAGCTTATCTGCCAAAGCTTATAGATCCACTTGCTCAAGTGTGACTTGAGTAGAGGTGGAGGAGGGAAAATTTTGGGCTGGTGATGGATGGACTTTGGTAGAGGGTATTGTGGATGGTAGGATGGTTGGTTGAGAGATTGGGATGGTGGAGATAGATGATATGGGTGTGGAGATGGAAGGTGTGAAGGATGGTTGAGTAAGAATATCATGCAGGAGTTGTTGATATGAAGAGGTAGAGGGAAGCTCAGTAGGTGAGGAAGTGGAAGCATCCATGAAGGAGTCTTCCAAGATGTTGAAGGATGGAATGTCAAGAGGTGCATAGTAGTGGAGTGGATCGAATTGTTCTGAGGTGGCTGGAGGTGAGATTGGTGATGAAATGGTAATGGGGGAAGAGATTGATGTCGAGATGGGTTGATATGGGGTGGAGGTAGAAACAGCAGGAGGTGGAGAGGGAGGAGAATAGGTGGAGGCAGGCAATTCCTCAATGAGGGCAGGAGCCTTAGGGGAAGAGACTGCAATAGTCCTTGTGCCTGAAGCATTGGTAGTCCTGGTAGGCTTGATTATCTGCCTGTCCCATTTCCCAAACAGGGCACAGGATAGCCTTTTTGATTCATTGATGTGCATCCCATTAGAGACTAGCAGTTCAGGGCACCTAGAGTGCAGGAATACCCTAAGATCCTCCCAAAGTTCCCAAAACTTTTGTTTATTTTCTTCTTTATCAAATCAAAAAAATTTCTTCCCAATTCAAGTGTTTCTTATCTACCAGGGCTCCCATCAAATAGAACTGATACCTGGATATGGCATCATGAGCTAAGTGCTTTACTAGAAGCACTTTCCCAACAACATAAGCCAGAAATCTAAACTCAATAGATAAGTTCTTTTTCAATCACTTACTAAGGTTAGCGGCAGAGAGTGTCCCATTCTATCTAACATATTCGCAGATTCTTCTCCCGACATTTCAACAAAGTCATCTCCAGTACTCAGATGAAATACTTCACTTAGAAGAGTAGGTGATAATGATACCTGAGTCCCACCGATAGTACCAACGAGGGTTTCTCATCCAGATTATGTGCTGTAAATACCCATTCCTTAATCTCATTTGCAGCAATCTTCATCCTGGTGGACATTATGTGCAATAACTGTTGTTCTCGGAAGAGTTCCAGAATGTCTTTGAAAACCTTATCGCTGCCATCAAATGAGTCCATATCTATATCAAATCCTGTATCAAATTTCATCTTGGCGAGAGCCGGCAACATTCACGGCCATTGTATACCGGCAAAAAGTAACAAACACAACCAAGTGCAGTAGAGTTTGGAGGGAACGAAAAAGTTTGCAGAGAATATGAAAGCACAAAAAAAACGACGGTCGAAAGAATGATATTTTATTAGGGTTCGACGCTGAAAAGGAAGGATCGTTGAACTCCGTTCGACGATCTGGGCTTCTAGTGGAATCTGAAGAGTCTTCAATATCGTCGATCTCGGTTCCACGACATTGGAGAGCGTCGATCTCTGTTCGACGATTGCTGACCAGAGGAAGATAGCCTAGCGCTGCCTTGAAAACGCTGAACTCCGGTCGACGCTATTGGAAAACATCGATCTCCGTTCGACGCTTTTTGGGAAAAACGTCGAGCGCAGTTCAGAGACAAAACAGAACCTACAGACACTAGAAAATACAAGTTTTTAGCCTAGTCTTGGTCTGTTTTTAGATTTTCAAAATCTTGGGATTTATTTTAAACTTCCTCCATCTAACATTCCTAACTGATTTAGGAAGAAGGTGTGTTTCTTTTCATCCAAAGGTTTGGTGAAAATATCTCCCCTTTGCGAATCAGTTGGGATATATTGAATTTAAATTTTATTTTTCTCCACATTGTCTCTTAGGAAGTGATGCCTAATCTCTATATGTTTTGTCCTACTATGGAGGACTTGATTTTGTGCTATAGAGATAGCACTAGTGTTTTCACAAATTATTTATGATCCTTCTAAGTTGTAGTCATAGTCTAGGAGCTGGTTTTGAATCCACAGAATCTGTAAGCAACAACTGTCTGCTACCATGTATTCAGCTTCAGCAGTTGAAGTTGACACAGATGTTTGTTTCTTTAGAACCAGGAGACAAGTCTGTCACCAAGGAACTGGCAAGTTCCACTGGTGCTTTTCCTGTCTACTCTACATCCAGCATAATCAGCATCTTAAAATCCTGTTAATTCAAATCTTGAGTCTTTTGGATACCAGAGTCCTAGATTTGGACAACTTTTCACATACCTAAGAATCCTCTTAACTAATGTTAAGTGTGACTCTCTAGGGCTTACATGGAACCTAGCACATATACATGTAGCAAACATTATATCAGGTCTACTAGATGTAAGGTACAATAAAGAGCCAATCATTACTCTATTATGTTGTCTGATCAACATGTTTACCATGTTCATCAGTATCTAATACATCATTGGTAGGCATAGGTGTCTTCATACGAGATGCTTCAGACATATCAAATTTTTAACCAATTCTTTTGCATACTTGGTTTAAGAAATAAATATGCCTTAAGCATGTTGTTTGACTTGCAATCCTAGAAAGAGGAAAGCTCACCCATGCTACTCATTTCAAATTTAGAATGCATTAAGTTAGAGAACCTTCTGCACAAATTTGAATCAGTAGAACCAAATATGATATCATCTACATATATTTATACTAGTAGGGTATGGGACTTATGGGTTCTAATAAAGAGAGTTTTGTATACTCTACCCCTTATAAAATCATTTTCAGAAGAAATCATGGTAAGGTCTCATACCATGCTCTATGAGCTTGCTTGAGACCATATTATGCTTTATGCAATTTGAAAACATGGTCAGGATAAGTTGGAGAGATAAAAAATGGAGGTTGTCTAACATAGACTTCCTCTTTGACGTCTCCTTTGAGAAATGCACTCTTCATATCCATTTGGTAGACCTTGAATCCTTTGTGAGCTGCATAAGCAAGGAATATTCTTATGGCCTCTAGCCTTGCTACTGGTGCAAAGGTCTGGTCATAGTCTATCCCTTCTTCTTGAGAATAACCTTGAGCAACTAGCCTTTCCTTGTTCCTTACAATAACTCCTTGATCATCCAACTTGTTTCTGAACACCCACTTTGTTCCAATAATTGAGTGATCCTTAGGCCTTGGTACTAGCTCCCAAACTTTGTTCCTCTCAAGTTTATGTAGTTCCTCTTGCATAGCAATGATCCAGTGTGGATCTTATTCTGCATCTTGAATGGATTGAGGCTCAACTTGAGATAAAAAGCAGGTGTGCATCAGGTTCTGGTTGACCTGATTTCTGGTTTGCACACCAGCTGAGATTTTTCCAATCACTTGGGAGATTGGGTGATCTCTTGTTGTTACTAAATCAACAGGGGGTGTTGATTGTTAACCAACCTGTGTGGTTGTTTCCTCTTGTGGAACAACAACTGGCTCTTCAGAATGGTTTTCTCCAAGATGTTGAACATCAAGATGTTGAGTATCCTCTTCATCCTCACTGATTTTAGCTCTTTGTTGGATAGGTGAATGTACTCAATCCTTTTCTACAATTTGTAACCTGTCAAAATTTTTTGAAAGAGAGTGTACCTACAATGGTTCTATGGTAGAAGTAGACTTCTCCTTATAACACATGTTAGTCTCATCAAAAGATACATGAACAGATTCTTTAATTTTAAGAGAAGTTTTATTATAAACCCTATAAGCTTTACTAATCATGGAGTATCCAAGAAACACTCCTTCATCAGCTTTAGCTTAGAATTTTGCTAAATACTTCTTGTCATTATTGTGAATATAATAAATGCAGCCAAAATTTTTGAAGTAGTCTACTTTCAGTTTCTTCCCTTTGAGCAATTCATAGGGAGTCTTGCCCTTCAGTTTATGTATCAAACTTCTGTTCAACACATGGTTGGAGGTGTTCATTGCCTCGTCCCAAAAAGATAGAGGAAGGTGAGCATTCGTCAACAATGTAGTAGCAGATTCAATTAGGGTTCTATTTTTCCTTTCAGCTACCCCATTTTGTTGAGAAGTTCTAGGAGCTGAGAAAGTATGCCTGATCCCTTCACTATGACATAACACTTGCATGCGAAGAGAATCAAACTCTGTCCCATGATAACATCTAATCAGGGCAATGTGAGTATTGAACTCAATCTATATGCATTTGAGAAAATCTGTCAAACATTTAAAGTTATCAGACTTCTTCCTCAGAAAGAATACCTAAGTGAATCTAGAGAAGTCATCTACAATCACTAAAGTGTAAGATTTCCCTCCTAAGCTTTGTACTGTAATGGGTCCAAAAAGATCCATGTGTAACAGATACAAAATCCTAGGTGAATCACTCTTATTAAGTGACTTAAAACTGTTTTAGTTTGTTTGCCTAATTGACAAGCCCTGCAGAGTCCTTCCTTCTTGTGGGGGCCAGAAGGTAGTCCTCTAACAAGGTTGTCCTTGGACAGCCTAGCAATGGTGTTAAGGTTTAAGTATCCTAGTCTCTTATGCCATAAATCATTTGGTTTGCAGACTAAATTAAATAAGCAGATATCTATGTTGGTTGAAAGGAAATCTACAAGATAAATGTTATCTTTCCTTTTACCTGTTAACACTATTGTGTTATCCTCTGACTTGATCTTGCATAAGGATTTGTTAAATGTAACTTGATATCCTTCATCACAGAGTTGACTGATGCTGATTAGGTTGTGCTTTAGTCCTTCTACATAAGCCACCTTCTTGAATGTGACTGAGCCAATCTGAACAACACCATATCCTTTTATTTGACCAAATTTTGAATCTCCAAAGATCACTTTGGGTCCAAGTTTGTCTTTGAAGAATTTTAGATTGTCCTTAATCCCTGTCATGTGCTTTGAGCACCCACTATCCAAATACCATTGTTGGTTCATTGTTGGATAGGTCTTCACCTGCACATAAACAATTTATATGTTTTTGACCAAGTTTACCTTGGGTCTAGGTTGATAACCTTTAAATTCAGAAATGAAAGACATCCCTGGCTGACTCGTATATCCTTCAGGATGGTATCTACTAGGAGGTACTATCCATATAGTATAAGGTTGAAGCTTTGGGATGAGGGACTTCTAGGATTGACTTGAGATTTACCTCTGAAAGAGGGTTCAAAGATCTATGCTCTGTTTGACGATCGTCGACCTGAGTTCGACGATCTTGGGTCAGATCGTCGAGCTCCGTTCGAAGATCGACTATACTAGAGTTCAGAGTTCAGAAGTCATCGTTCTGAGTTCGACGATCTAGCCTTGGATAGACGAGCTCTGTTCAACGATCGTCGAGCTTTGTTCGACGTTTTCTGTTGAACTAGATTTTCCTTAGGAAAATTGTGATTCTTCCGAACTACCTCCACAACACCCTTTCCTTTATCAGAAATAAATTTAATTGGGGTTGTTAATACTATAGGTTGGCTGGATGAAGCACCCAAGCCCAGTGTACTATTGAATCTTGAGTTCACTGTGCTTGTGATGTCCATCAGTCTGATGCTTCTCCCATTGAGGGATTCTTCAAACTTCTTTGCCTGGGATAACTCACTTTTCAGTGAAGCTATCTCCTCCCTACAACATTCTAACTCCTCAGAGAGTTTGAGGTTGTCTGATTTTAAGGTGCTATGTTCAGACAATTGATTTCTAAGAGAGATAATTTCTTGCTCAGATTTTAACAGGTCTAAACAAAGTGCCTTAATTTCAGACCTAAAGTCCTCTGAGTCAAAGTCAAAGGAGTCTATTACCTGGTCTTCTTTAGTTTGAGTTTCAAATTCTGAATCTGATCCTTGTTCTGCATCAAAATTTTGCTGAGACGCATTGATAGCCATCATGCAGAATTCCTTTTCTTCAGCATCATCCTCATCCTCACTTGAGCTTGATGAGGCTACTAATTCCTCTTCAGTATCACTCCAGCTTTCAGCTACAAACCCCTTCCTTGTATGTTTATTTTTGTTGGAGGAGGATTTATTGCTGTTGTTTCCTCTAGAGTCCTTGTCTTTTCTCCTATCTTTCCTGTCCTTCTTGTCCTTATTTTGATTTTCTGGACAGTCATGCACAATATGGCCTGGTTTGCTACATCCAAAACAGATTATTTCTTTATTATTTGACTTTTCATACCTTGGCTTCTCATGCCCTCTGGATGACCTCTTTTTCCTGGCCATCTTATAGAATCTTTTAGCCAGCAAACTCATCAATTCTTCATTGCCTGTGACCTTGTCTTCAGGGAGATCTTCTGTAGCTTTGAATGCTATGGTCTTCTCCTTTCTAATGGCTGGAGAAGCAGTCTTTTGTTCTTCCTCTCTGTTCTTGATGAGCAGCTCATAAGACTTTAGCTTGCCCAAAAAAGCTTCAGTAGTAATCTAAGTTAGGCTTCTTTTAGCATTGAGTGAGTAAGCTACACTCAATGCCTTTCAACTTAGATAGATATTTTGTCATGGCATTGAGCAAGTAAGCTACACTCAACTCCAATGGACTATGTTAAAATTTGGCCAACTTTTCTGTGGCATTGACAGGCATAGCAACACTCAATGCTAAAAGCTGTATGGCATTGAGTGAGTAGACCACACTCAGTGGCTGTGGATTTAGCCACATTTTCAGCCTATTTGTCTAGGCTTTAACTGACTCAGCCTGACCCACAACTTTTTGTTGTTTGGCATTGAGTGAGTAGACTACACTCAACGCCAGTGTACTTAGTCATATTTTTGGCTATCTGCCAGTTAGGCTAAATAAATTCAACACTATTTGTTATATGGCATTGAAAGAGCTCTACTAACTCAACGCCTGTGGACTTAGGCAAATTTCCAGCTAGATAATATTGATTCCTAACCTCTAGCGTTGAGTGAGCTTGATCCACTTAACGCCTATGGACTTAGTGGATTTTTGCTATGTATAACAGCCAATTTTTATGTCCACTTGTCCAATCAAAGTGATATGTACAAACCTACACTAATGACCTCAAATACACATCAAATACAATTTATGTGTGTGACATTGAACTATTTGACTTCACACAAATCAGGGACATTGGGAACAATGGACCCAATAAAAGTGATGTAGCTCCAACACATCCCACCATAATCTTGCTTCGCCGTCCAAAAGGAATGTGTCTATAGTAAACTTCTGCCACTCCTCAGTCTCCATTGTCATCATGACTCTCTTAACTCGAGAGAGCCAGTCTTCGGCATGCGTTGGGGTTTCATTCCCCATGAACATTGTCAGGTTGAAGCTCATCACATGCTTGAGCTGTTTTTTAGTCGCTCTTTTTTGCACTATGGGCTCTGGTGTTACTTGATCCACCACTATAGGTTAAGCTATTCCAAGCAGTAATTTACCCAATTATGGAGTAGGACGCAGCACTTGGCTCCCTGGTTGGGCATAATTATGGAGAACACTTCTTCCGCTACCAAACATATGGTTTCTGCAGGAGGGGACGCAGGCACATCATTAGGCACACTCATCTCCACAGAGAGCTAATGTTGAGACTGCTCAATACCACTCCTTGTCACCAATAATCATAAAACACTCAATTAGGCGACAAACATATTGCCATAAAGCAATAATAGGAACACGCAGGTTCCTCAAACTTGGGTATTTTCATTCCTAAGTGGACATTCATGGGTTCTTTAATGTTATAACCGTAACACACATACATGTGCTCACCACCCCACAAAATAATTCGCCCACAAAATCAAGTAAGAAAGTCTGACACCAGAGACTGATACAAAATTATAATACCCCCATCTATCACATAGGATGTAACAGAAGGTATGGTCGGGTCCCCATGCCATATTCTACGGAGAGTTGGTGTGGTTACGTATTGAGACCATAATCCGAAAATGCATCCTAACTAAGAGTGCATTTTAGAGCAAGTAAATTAAGTTTGTAGAAAGAACCCAACCATGAGAATGTCTACTAAACCAAAACAGGAATGATAATACCATACACAAATGTTACGGCCTTAAAGCCTTACATAGATTACTGAAATTTTAAAATATTACATACTTCGGCACGCAGGCCGACCATACATGCAATGATTAATAAAGACAGGCAACTTCGCTTTGGCTTTCAAGGTCCAGCTTAGCAAACAAGGACTCCAACCCGCTATTTCCCGCTTGGCTAAGCTGCACTTGCACGAAACATTCCACTACAACGGTGGCAAAGATAGCAAGAGTCAGCATTAGCTTACCAAATTATAATGATCGCACCCCTCACTAGGGGTGGCGATGCTCCTTCCCTGCAGGCATTAGCAAATACAAATAATGGCAACCAAAACGTACAACTTAAGCTCCATTCACAACAAACGTTGGCATTGCTGGCAACACACCACGTACACTTAGGGCACATTATCAGTGTGCTGAGATTTTAGACCCCAAATCCATTCTCAACGACGGTTAGGATCTTTTGAGCATTAATAGTCTTTCCGGGCCAAAGCCAAAGACTCTCTCCCTATGCTATGACAAATTCAAGGCACTCACTTCCATTTGATCCATGCCACTGATTCATTCCAAGTCGATCGCTATAGGGTGGGTACAGGTCATCCACATCACATTTCTCAAGTCACCAAGTGCATAGGGCAACGATGAGGGTCAGCCTCACCTTTCCTATTCACAACATTACATAACCCAGTTATGTATCATGACAAGCAGTCACAAATTCCTACGCTGGGTCACACAGGATCTCACCTCAACACATTTCCCCCCAGGTTTTCAAGATACAGCCCTCACCACATAATGGACCCCAGGTCTCCACGAGACAGGCCTCACAAATAAATGGCCCCCAGTTCTCCACAAGACATGCCTTACAAACATATTGTTCACTGGGAGCAATGCCAGCGGTAGCACTACCGCCGCTCGGTAGTGGACAGACTATCGTTTCTTCCCCTTTAGATGGTTATTTTTCTAGAGTCAATCTCCAGTACTCTCACTACAGCCAACTACACACCCCTAACTCCGAAATCTACACGATTACCACTGAGTCTTCTCCAGTATACAAACAATCATCAACAATCTAGACCAACCTGTATGGACGGGCTTCACAAAGCATGCCAATTTTGTACTTTGACTCTGGATCTAAATTCAATACAAATGAGGATACATGGATCTACCCGTCGGGAGAACCATTTCCACGTGCTCGTGGAGCATCTACCCTCACATGCAAAAATGAAGGACTTCACATGTCCAAGGAAGAGGATCATTACCTATGAGGTTCGTTTCGGCACCATGAGAGATATTCCAGCTGGATGGAAAAGACCACAATGGACTAGCCTTTGTGGATATATACTTGGCTCATGACTCGGATCTACGAAACTCCAACAACGACATGATCTCTTTTCTCTCAGCCTCCTCCGCTCTCATCTCACTCAACCATTTGGAAGAAGAAAGGCACAAGGTAATAAATGAAGTGAAACTCAGCGATCCCGGTCTTAAACCGAGCTACCGCAGTGCGGTAACTAGCTACTATCGCGCGATAACTAGCTACCGCCGCGTGACACTTTAAACGCCGGCTTGTTTAGCAAGCCACCACCCAAAACCTCCAATCACGGGCCGACATGTTAGTGTATATTGAATATGCCTCTAAGTATGTGTGAGGATTTAGGTAGCGTAATGACTTTACACTATTCACACATCCCAATACGGAGCATTCATGTAGAAATTTTATGAACATGTTAGAACTAGTTATAGTGTGTCTAAAATGTTATAAATAACATGAATAATCAATGTCACGGTATACATGTTCTTATATTAAGATTAGAACTTTAGGCTGAATCTCTAGTTGAAAGATTTGGTTTAAAGAGCTGAAACACCTAGTGGGGGGGGGTGAATAGGTTCTAATCCTTTTTTACAATTTAGGCAATTAACAAAGTTATACACATCACAATTATCACAATACAAAGAATGACAATCACAAAAAATACACAGCACAACACATAATGATTTAGAATAGTTCCCCAATTTTTGGGTATGTCCACTCTACCCCTTCACCTATCCAGTAGAGAACTGGATTCGGCCAAACTTCCTTCAACTATCTCAGATCCTCAGATCTTAAAACTCAGAACCCAAGTAGTTCCTACAGCTCAGACTTCTTCAAGTCCTACAACTCAGAATCTTTCTAAGACTCCTACCTCAGGCAACAACCCTACCTCAGCCTTTATCAATAGGCCTACAACTCAGACTTCTTCAAGTCCTACACCTCAGATTCTTCCCAAGAATCCTACCTCAGGCAACAACCCTACCTCAGCCTTTATCACCAGGCCTACACCTCAGACTTCTTTAAGTCCTACCTCAGGCTCTCAGCCTTTATAAATTTTGGATTACAACTCAGACTTCTTCAAGTCCAACCTCAAGCTCTTAGCTCTACCTCAGCCTTTATAAATTTAGGCTTACAACTCAGATCTATATAAGATCTTACAAGGAAATTAATTGTTTAAAATAATAAAATCTTCACCCTGATTGAAAGAGAATAAGGTGAAAGCTTCTTGATCAGTTCTTGATTGAACTGATTACTATAGATCCAACTTGTCTTAGCTTCTTCAAAGCTTCTTGAATTTGTACCAAGTAAGGTTTATCTTTAATTGGAGTTAGAGTTGATCTTCAATCCAGCTTCCTTCTTGAATTCAGAATCAGATCCGAATTTTTCTTGCAGACTCTTTAGGATCTGCCTTCTTTTGGGTTTGTCTCTTGTTCCCCCTCACTTGTTCATTCTCTGATTATGATAGAATATGTCTATATATAGAATCCATCCAAGGTTACCGGCTGATCCGGTTTATAACGGCCTTCTTACAGCTCTGAAAGATGTGTCAGCTTTATTACTTATGATAGTTGTCAAGTCTTCAGTCTTGACAACTGACTCCTCCTTGAACTTCTATCATAACAGAGAACTGTCAGCATAACACTTCGAATGTGTCGACACAAATAGATCATGTGTAAACACAAATCTTGATGATGTTGACACAACTCCTAATATGTCGACATAGTCATTCTTTAACTTCTCGACACAGCTTCTGTGGATGTGTCAACACAAGTCATGTGTGTCGACACAACTTCTTCTAGTCTTGACACAACTTCTGTTGACAGATTTCTTGAGTGTGTGTCGACACAAGTCCTGTGTGTCGACACAAGCCTTCTAGTCTCAGTATAGCTATTTTGACAGATTTCTTTGAGTGTGTGTCGACACAAGTCCTATGTGTCGACACAAGCCTTCCAGTCTCAGTATAACTGTTGCTGACATATTTCTTTGAGTGTGTGTCGACACAACTACTTCTGGTCTTCTACATAGATGTAGTTGAGTGTGTGTCGACAAAAGTCCTACTGACAGAATTTCTGTGTGTCGACACGAGTCTTGTGTGTCGACACAATCTGTCTTCTGGTGTCGACACATTTCCCTCACAAGTGTTGACACTTGTACTTAGAAAATTATCCTGCATTTCTTTAACCTGCACATTGAAACTCAATATCCCATCAAATACATATTGATGTATATCATTGAGTTAAGTGAGGCTTCTCCAAATCTGGTACATAGTTTCCAGTGTACCCAACAATCTCCCCCTATTTGGAGAAGTCATAACCCTTTGTCAATGATATACACCACTTATAATAAAATAAAGATTAAGATATATAAAATCATTTCACAGGTAGGGTAACTTATAAACACAAATAACATTTAATATCATCACAAAATATGATATATTTCAATAATCAGGAATAAGTGTTTGATTTACAAGATTGTTTAGAACAAAATTTACATAGTTCTAAGTTTAGCCTATCTATCCCTAAGATTGATCAGGCTCCTTGATAACTATTCCTTTGCCAGGTTGAATCTTTTCTTGCACCTTGGATTCTGTGTCATCAGCTGGCTTCTTCCTATTTAGATTTTTCTTTTTGAGCTCTTCTGCCTTAATCTTCTACCTTTCAAAGTAATGATAAGGCTTTGGGAAGTACTTGCTAGGCTCTATAAAGGGAGCAGGTAACTTCCCAGCTTTGATATCCCTTCTGAACTAATGTATGACATCTTGCCTTTTGTGATATTTTTTCCCACTCTTGTTAGGAATACCATTTGCCTCTATCATGCATGATATCTATCACAGCTTTCCAGGCTATAAGAATGATATTTCTGGAGGATGGACTCCATTGCTCAAAATTAGGCTTTAATTCTGCCTGTTCTCTGAATCTTTTCTTAGAAAGTTGAGACTCTTTTTGAGCATCCTTAGCAGCTTCAGACATTTCAACTTTTTCAATAATAACATTATGTGCCTCCTGTAGAGGGCTATACATTTGATGTACTTCCTGCTGTACTGCTTTAAAATCTGATGGAGGATAGATGACTTGTGCAACTTCCTGCTGAACCCTTTTCAATGTGAGCATGTTGAATACCAGATTCAGCAGTTTTATCTTCATCACAAAGGGGTGGATATCCAAGAGTAGCTCTAATGGTATTAAATTCCCATTTAGTATGATCAGAGCTGGCTTTGACTAACACTCTCTCCCCATTTATGACTTCTCTGGCCACTGATCTCTTAGATCATCTTTCTGAAACCTTACTTGATTTGCCAGATAATCTATTCCCTCTTTATAGTAGAGTGTGAACTTCTCCAGTTGATCTAAAATAGTCTTTTGGGATGCCTGAAGTGCTGTTTGAATAGCAGCTTAATCTTGTATTTGCTTGGATACTTTAGTTTTCAAATCAGTAGCAATTCCTCCTAGTTTTGTGAGAATTTCATTATGTGAGTCCTTGAGATTTTCATTTGTTCTGAATTGATTTTCTAGAATATATCCTTGTTTTTCTGCTATGTCAGCTATTGTAGTCTTCATTTCTTGTTGTTGGGTGGCCAAATATACTACATTATTATCTCCATTATGGAAGATCTGTCATCTCTTTCTTATTCAAATTGACTTCAAATCTGATAGATTAAATATCTTGAGCTAGATGGAACTGCATTTCTTTACGGGACTCATCCACATACTTTTCCAAAGCTAGTCTTTGCTCATCCATTTTTACTTGCAGTTTCACCAAAAGTGGACTGAAGTCTATTCCTGAAGCAAATCTTTGAGAGATAGTTTGTAAGGCTTTCTTATAGCCTTTGCTTCCTTTCTTGAGAGCCACCAACTTCCTTTTCTTAGCTTTGGAAGCTTCTTCATCATCAAGTGAATTTGATGAACTTTGTATATCCATAGTTTCCTTAGTACTAGAGGCATGCAGTGGCATCTCCCCCTCAGTCCTTGCATCTTGGGGGTCAGGGAACAACTCTTCCAAAGTTACCTCCTTCTGCATTAGAACAGGAGGTATAATGTTCTCTTGTCTAATAAATGGTTATCCCTGGACATCAAGATCCTTGTCCAGGGTTTTATCTAAGCTGGAGGAGTGGAGGTGTTCATATTGATCTGGATCTGGCTTATGCACATCCTGTGCTTCTTTTTTAGTGATGACTGTTGCTGAATTGTTGATTTCTTATACTATGTCCATAACAGTATCAGTTGTATAATCACTCTCCACGGTAACTTCAGCTATACCTCCCCCTTGGGAAGACAACAATTATTGTTCAGGGTCTTGAACAATTGTAATCTCTGTGTTGTCTCCCCTTAAGTGAATACCATCTGGTTCTCTGGTAGTTGAATACTCTCTCCTTGGGCTTGAGCCTCTTTAGCTGGTTGTGGTGTAAGTGATTTTCTTGGTTATTCTTCATCTAAGCTAAAGATAACCTACTCTTCAGAATCACTGGAAGATTCTGCTTCCTTGGTGGTAGTTTTCTTTTTCTTATCTTTCTTCACTGATTTCTGTGGAGTAGAAACATCTTTGGTCAAAACTCTATCCCATCTGGATAGTATTCTCAAAACCATTCTTCTCATGTTATTTATCTTTGTTCCTGAAGTTTTATTCATCACTTCTAGGATGGTGGAAGCTAAATATAAGTTCAATATCCTACCAAGATTAGGCTTTTTGGCACTTTCTTCGATCTTGTCAAAAATTACAGCAGACCAGTCTGTTTTCACTTTGAAGATAACTCTTGTCATGAGTTTGAACATGTAGGCAGAGATCGTATCATGTCCTCCTGTTTTACAGAGAATAACTTTACCTAGTATCTCAGATAGAAACTACCTCTAGTAATTCATTCCCTTCCTGGTTAGTGAATATCCAATCTTGGTATTGGGATCCAGCCTACACTATTGGAGTGCATCATTGTCATGGAGGATGCGATATCATCTTCTTCCATAATCTTGGGTAGCTGAAGAGACTTTCCTATACTCTTTGGTGAGAGTTTTACTGGAGTACCATTAACAGAGGACTTTATCTTCTTTCCTTGAGAATCCATTGTTGCGGAAGAGTAAAATTCAAGAACTTCCTTCTTTCATATCCTTGAAGGTTCAGAGACCAAGTATTCCAATCCATTTCTGTGATTAGGGTAATCACTCCCTTGATTTCTAGCGAGGCAGTCTCGAACGCCATGCATACCAGTTCATATCCTTCATTGATCTTATCTTCCTATTATGGCGCCATTGGTGAAAGAGAGAGAAGAGAGTCGACGGGAGAATTTCTTGTCGACACAAAGTCTAGAGTCGAGAGTTCTGAAAGCACAGTCGACCAGATTTTGTCTTCTCCTATTTATAGTATACTTGTAAAAAAGGAAGGTTAAAAGACGCACCTAACTAGGGATTTTACTTAGTCGACAAAATTTTACATATATCGACATAGTCGACCTAGGTCTTGACAGTACTTTGTAGGTGTCGACATGTTTATGTGTCGACAAACTTTTGCTTGTGTAGACATAGACTTACTTAAGTCTAGACAGAGTATTGACGGTGTTGATATGTCTATGTGTCGACAATGATTGTTGTGTGTCGACACAAAAATTTACTAGTACATGGTCTCGACAGAGTGGTGTCGACACAATTTGCGGATAGTATCAACACAATTGGCGTGTGTCGACATAAACTTTCATACTTAGCAAAATTTCATGAGAAATTTTATGCTAACCTACCATCTCATTCTAGGTTCAACATACCTAAATCAATTATAAAATAATTTAATTTATTTTCATCCAGAGATTTGTAAATATATCAGCAATTTGATTATTAGTGTTGATAAATTCTAGACATATGTCTTCTTTTTCAACATGTTCTCTGATGAAGTGAAACTTTATTTCTATATGATTAGTTCTGCTATGTGAAACAAGATTTCTAGCAATAGATATAGCACTAGTAGAATCACAATATAATGGAATTCTACTTACCTTGATGTCATAGTCTTCAAGTTGATGTTGTATCCACAATAACTGAGAACAGCAAATGCCTGCAGCTATATACTCTGATTCAGTAGTGGAAATAACTTCACTTGATTGCTTTTTGCTGCTCCATGTCACCAACCTTCCACTTAGAAACTTATATGTTCCTGTGGTGCTTTTCTTGTCTTCTTTGCAGCCTGTAAAGTCTGCATCTAAAAAACCTGTTAGAAAGAAATCTCTATTCTTAGGGTACAAAAGACCTAGATTAGGTATGCCCTTAAGATATCTTAAGATTCTCTTAACAATAGAATAATGAGACTCCTTTGGGCAAGCTTGGTACCTATCACAGACACATGTGGCATACATGATGTCAGGTCTACTAGTAGTCAAGTAAAGTAGGGATCCAATTATCCCTCTATACAAAGACTCATCAACAGGTTTTCCTATCTCATCTTTGCCTATAGCCATACTTGTCCCCATTGGAGTTTTCATGGTGGAGGCTGACTCCATGTCATATTTATTAATTAACTCCTTGGTGACTTAGACTGAGAAATGGACAATCCATCATCAGTCTGTCTAACTTGGAGTCCCAAGAAGAATTTCAGCTCACCCATGCTGCTCATCTCAAACTTCCTTTGCATAAGTTTGGCAAACTTACTGCAAAGATTTTTTTCAGTAGAACCAAAGATAATGTCATCAACATATATCTTGACTAGGATGATCTTACCTTTTGATTCCCTAAAGAATATAGTCTTGTCAATTTTTCCTCTTGAGAATTTATTCTCAATAAGGAAGGAAGACAAAGTTTCATACCAAGCCCTAGGGGCTTGTTTCAATCCATATAGAACTTTCTTAAGCCTATGTACATAGTTGGGATAAAGAGAATCTACAAAACCTGATTGTTGTTCAACATAAACTTCCTCTTTTAAGTCACCAAAAAAAATGCTTACTTTACATCAATTGGAAATTCTTTGAACCCTTGATAAGCTGCATAAGCCAGGAATAGTCTTATTGCTTCCAACCTTGCCACTGGGCAAATATATGATCATTGTCTATCCCTTCTTCCTGACTGTAGCCTTTTGCTACCAGTCTGGCTTTATTCTTTATTATAGTGCAATTTTCATCTCGCTTGTTCCAGTAGATCCACTTAGTTCCTATGATATTGGGGTTCTTTGGTTTAGGAACCAAATCCCAGACTTTACATCTTCTAAATTGATTCAACTCTTCTTGCATAACATCAATCAAATTTATGTCTTGTATAGCGTCTTCAAACTTCTTAGGTTCCATCTGGGATAGGAAGCTTGAATATAGAACTGTGTTCATGCTCTTGCTTCTGGTTAGTACTCCATGTCATGCTTCACCAATAATTTGGTGTGCTGGATGATCCTTCAAATTGTTCTTGCTGGAGGAAATCTATCCACCTCTTTTTCTTCTTCATTTTCCTCATCTAGATGTACTTCATTGTCATCATATGCATCAAGTGAGACTTGTACTTCCCCTGGACAACATCCATCATTTTCTTCATCCTGACTTGCAGGTTGGTCTTCACTAATTGTTAGCTTGTCCATCTTTTCCTTCAAACCTTCAAGACTAATAGAAGTGCTAGACAGCTCACAGTTAATAAGCTTAGACTCATCAAAGACTACATGGACAGATTCTTCTACAACTTGTGTAGTCAAGTTGTAGATCCTGTAAGCTCTACTGTTATTGCTGTACCCAACAAATATCCCTTCTAGGGATTTGGCAGCAAACTTAGTTTGATAGTGCTTACAATTATTTAGAACATAACACTTGCTACTAAAGTTTCAAAAGTAGGATATGTTTGGTTTTCAGCCTTTCATAATCGCATAGGGTGTCTTCTTGTGCCTTTTATTGATGGATGCTTTATTGAGAACATAACATACAGTATTTACTGCCTCAACCCTAAAATATTCTGGGAGAGAAGTGTCACTTAGTAGTGTTCTACTTCCCTCAATAAGAGTCCTATTCTTTCCTTTAGCAACCCCATTTTACTGGGGAGGTCTAGGTGTGGAGAACTCCTGATGAATCCCAAGTTCTTCACAGAACTTTGTCATGCATTAAGACTGAAATTCAGTCCCATGGTCACTTCTGATTTTTACCACTAAATTGTTAAGTTCATTCTGAATTTGCCTAACAAAATTCTGGAAAACAGTAGGGGTTTCAGATTTCTTCCTCAAGAAGAGAACTCATATGAATCTAAAATAGTCATCCACAATTACAAATGTATAAACTTTCCTACCTAGACTATGAACTGGCATAGGACCAAATAAATCCATATACAGAAGATATAGACATCTTAAAGAATCTTTGGTATCATGTCCATGGAAAGAAGTCCTGGTCTGTTTGCCCTTTTGGCAAACTGAACATACACCCTCTTTAATGCACTTTACCTGAGGACCATTCCTCACTAACTCCATACTAAAGAGTTTGCCTATTGACTTGTAGTTCAGGAGAGCTAGCCTCTTTGTAACGCCCCCGAATTTTCGATGATTTATTTTAAATCCTTTTTCGGCGTTACGTTGACGTTTTCCGTCTCGAGCCGTTGTTAGAATACCTCGTTAGGTGTTCTTAGAGGTTTAGCCTGTTTGCGGGTTTCCCCAGCTAGCCGGTGTCTGTTTTGGAGACCCGGTTGAGCCTTTCAGGGAATTCTCATGTTTGGCTTCGGGCGAGGTTAGCCCGAGTTTTGTTCGTCGGAAGTCGTTTTTGACTTCGCCGTTGTTCTCGTAGCCCGGGTATTTAGCTACGGTGCGATTTTGGTCGAAATCCGAGGACGTCGCGTTTTCGCGTCGTTTTGGCGGTAGTTAATGTTTGCGAGTCGTCATTTTTCTATGTGACGGCATGTCTCTTGGCGCATGTGTCGCGTGGCGCGCGACTCGTGCGAGCCGGTGCGGTTATTGTTCGGTGTGCGTGTTGTACGGGTGAGGTTATTTTATTTGTGCGTGCTCGTGCGCGTCAAAGCTTTTAATAAATTGTGTATGCGCGCTTGCGTTTATAAGTGTATTAGTATATGTATTGATGTAGTTGTTATGAGGTTAGTATTAGAGTTAGATTAGTTATTAGGTTATGAGTTGGTTAGTTTTTTTTAAGTTATTAATAATTTGGATTATTAGATTTAAGTTATTAAGTTTTTATTAATTGAACCCCTCCCCCTTAATAAAATCTATACAGCCGGCTCCCCTCCCCCCTTACTTAAAGCCTAAACCGCCGGTCTCCCATTTAATAAAAAACCAAAGCTGCAGCCTCCCGACCCCGTGCCCTTCCTGTGCGAAACCCCGAGCCGACGGCAAAAGCCCTAGCCGGCCTCCTTCCGCCGCCCGCCGCCGGCAGCCCCGACCCCTTCCTTCCGATCCGAGCCCGGATCCGCACTCCCCTCGCCGAGAGCTTCGAGCCGAGGTAATCTATTCGTCATTTCCTCCATGTTTTCATTTGGATTCGTTTTGGAATTTGTTCGTTGCTTTGGATATCCTTGCTCTTTTGTTTAATTAGAATGCAATCTTAGGTTATATTGGAGGTTTTGGGTGGTTGTTGGAGCCTTCGTGCTCTTGGAAATCCGCCATAGCGCCGTTGTGCCGGCGAAATTTTTGGTGATCCGTGCGAGGCAAGTGCTTCCCCTCTTTTCGCCGTTTGGCCTCTCGTTTGTTCAATTCCTTGTAATTTCATATATTATTGCAATTAAAATTTGTTGATTTAACTTTCCCTTAACCTAATCCCTGTTGGAACGCGTTAGAAAATTAGGATTATATTCCTCCCGCTAGTAGCCTCCGATTTAGGACGGCGTCGCGGTAGGTGTGTAGCGTAGATATGGGTTAGCGTCGGGTTGAGTTTATGTTAGGCCTAGGTTTAGGTCTAGGGTTTGGGATTTTTTTCTAGTTTGCCTATTTGAGGTGTTTAGGTGTAATTGTGCACGCACGGCCTATGGTCGTGCGTCTTTTAAATCGTGCGACCCAATGTCGGTGCTCGTACGCTAGGCTTAGGATCGAGTGAGTGTACTCACTCGCAGCGGCGTTGCGTAATCGCAACGACTAATCCCTTAGCGTTGATTTCTCCCCGAGTGTTTTGCTCGTGTATCGAGAGTCCCTTGTCGGCTGTTACTTTTCGAAGGCCGAATCGTGGGTTGTGGTCAGTAGTGGTGGTGGATGGCTCTTTTAGGGGTTGTGTGGCGTGATGTAGCCTTGACCACACTCTTTACCTTGACCCGAGTAGTTTTCTGGGCAAGTGAGTGATGGGTCTTTTGTGCCTTCACGTGTCAACCCTTGAGCAATTTGTTGACTTGGAATTAGTGGTTGGGCGATTTGGAACGTTTTCAACCTGATTCCAAGTTTCTTGTTTTTGCTACTGCCGCCTCTCACAATTTAGGATGTTAGGCGTTTCTTCCGTAGGTGTTGCAGCATTTTTTTTGGCATCATGGCCATGTTGACTCTGCAGGTTTTTAGGCAGAGTAGTTGCTGTTTACCCGCACTTGGTGCAGGTTTGCTTTTCGCCCTTCCTTGGGCATTGTTGTTTTTACTCTAGTTGCACTCTCTTTACTTTACCTTACCTGCTTTTACCTTACTTTTCTTTTTAGCACTTGCATTCCTTTTTCCTTGCTCTGAGGTGTTCTATTTTTCTTCTGAACGCCTCAGGTTCTGGGCGGTAGCCAGTAGGTGGCTGTTGCTGTGGTGCTGTTGGAGGTCCTTCTGTTGCCTGTTGAGACTCTCTTGAGTCATTGTGAGGTAGTTTTACTGCACTTCCTACAGACATACATACTTGCCAGTGGGTTCGTGTCAGCTGTTGGCGCCCCTGGTAGTTTTACCTTTTGCACTAGATATGTTTACTTTTACTGCTACCCTGTCTTTGGGGACCTAGTTTATTTGCTCTGGGAAGTTTTATGCTAGGATGCTAGCTATTTTAAAACTATAAAACCACAACTATATTATATATATACAGCATGATCAGCATGATTTTCTAAAGAGAACTCACTTAGCGTACTTTCTTAATTACGTATAACAAATGAATTTTCCTATATATGTATAAATTAAAACTAGAGTTTTGGTTCAGCGTAAGGGTCCTTCGGGATCACTTATGCGCTCATTTAGGATGTTGACATAAATGAAGTATTTTCCGCTACGTATAAAAAAATCAGTTTTGAAACCGTGGACTCTTTGGTCCACTGAGCCGAGGGATACGGCCAATAAATAAATCAAGTTTTTATAATCAAATAAGTCATGATTTGAAAGGATTTGGAGTGTCGCCTGAACGTCGGCAGTTATCCCCTACTCGACGTGGCATCACAGCGCGTAGATTTTCTCTTACTCTGATTTAATAAATAGTGAGAAAAATGCGGGTTGTGACAGTTGGTATCAGAGGGAGGTTGCTTGACAATTGGTCGGGCAACCTTCCTTTGTTTGTGTTAGATGTTTAGAGTCATATCATACACACACCGACATGTCATCGGCACGTTTTGGCTGAAGCACGAACACTGCACTACACTCATAAGCATAACATGAAGTATACGGGGCATATTATGTATTTTACGATACATAATATGTGGTTGTATATGGATCCACCATAGGGGCAACATGCGAGGGTTATGTATTATGGGGTGCATAACCTCACCGCATGGATGCGACTAGCACGTTTTCTTTTTTAGTTGCATGAGAATGTTATGTATTATGGGATGCATAACATTTTCATGTGTACTCCGCCATGGCATGCACTAGGGCCTTTTTAGAATGCATAGCATAACCATGCATAGCATAACATCGCATAAGCACAACGCGCCAAGCTAAAGACGTGCAGGATGACATGTGTACACACATAATTTTTTTGAGTCAAAAAGAATATAAATTCATGCATTCCCGATCTAGGCACAAGAGTCAGTGATGGTGGTGAACCATCTTAGGCTAAGCATATCATTCCTTTTGTATTAAATAAAATAAAATCCCAGAGCAAGTATAGCAGTAGAAGATCATATTTATGTATGTATTGTCTGTACCTTTTGTCTAATCCTAGGAGTTTAGCTAAGTTCTAATTGTTTGATCTGTTTTAATTTTTTTTTTTTTATATATAGCATGCCGCCGAAGCGTAGAGTGACGAGGTCGACTCCCCAGTCTGAGGGTGAGTCCTCCGGTGCTCAAAGTGATGCGTTGGTGGAAAGCCTGAGGCAGAGTAACGAGGCCTTATCAAGGCAGGTGGTGGAGTTGCAGGCCCAGATGTAGTCCTTTTTATCCGGAGCGGCGGGTCAGACTCCGGGAGTTCAGGACCCCGCCGTGGGTACAGCTGTCCTAGCCCCTCCTGCCCCTCCTGCTCCTCTCGTGCCTCCAGTGGTGGTGCCCCCCGGGATGGCTTTCATCTCCCAGTTTCAGCGGCTGCGACCTCCTACCTACGATGGTAAGGCGGACTTTATGGTACTGGATGACTGGGTGATCTCCATAGAGGAGATGTTTCACTACTCTGGGGTGACTGAGGACCAGAAGGTGATGTTAGCTGCCTACCAGCTGAAGGGGCTAGCGAAGGGCTGGTGGATGCGAGAGAAGGAAGGCATGGTGGGAGGATGTACTTGGGCATCCTTCAAAGAGATCCTGATGAGGAAGTTTCTACCGTCAGTAGAGCGAGACAGGCTGATGAATGACTTTCTTCATCTGAAGCAGAGGTAGCTCTCCGTCAGCGATTACGAGATTGAGTTTAGCAAACTCAGTCGCTTTGGTCCTAGCTTGGTGAGCTCCGAGGAGGACAGGGTGAAGCGGTTTCTTGGTGGCCTGAGGAGCGACGTTCAGCAGCTAGCAGTCGCCCACGGAGCGGTGACTTATGCAGGGGCAGTTGAGGCCGCTTTGAAGGTAGAGGCTATCGAGAACGCGAAGCAGCGCGGACAGCAGGCGAGAAGCGAGAAGAGGAGGTCAGTTGAGGAAAAGGGTCCCCAGGTTCTTGGTGCTGCTTCTGAGAAGAAGAGCAGGGTAGTGTGCAGTTTCTGTGGCCATCCGGGCCACCCAGCTGAGAGGTGCTTCAAGAGGGCAAGGGTCCAGAAGAAGGAGCATGTGCATGCTATCCAGGGTGCTCCTAGGAGGGATGTTCCTTGTCCTGTCTGCAAGCGACCCGGTCATGATGCTGCTCAGTGCTGGTCCAAGGATTGTGTTTGCTACCAGTGTGGCCAGAAGGGCCATATTAAGTCGAGGTGCCCTCAGGTTCAGTCCGCTCTTCATGCTGTTCCGCTTCAGGCTTTACCTCCGCCTCAGCCGGTGGCAAGGGTAAAGGGAAGCTGAATGTGGTATCTTCAGCGGAGGCTGAGACTTCGGCGCAGGTCATTTCAGGTAAACCCCCCCTCGCTTGGCTTTCTCTTTTGTAGCAGTTTTAGTGTTGCTATTGTTTTGGTAATTGCTTGTGCGTTTAATATTTTGGTTGTGTATAGGGAAATTTAAGGTAAGGAACCGCTGGGCCCGCGTTCTGTTTGACTCAGGTGCTACCCACTCCTTTGTGGCTAGGGCCTTTGTCGAGCGGTGCCAGTGGGTTCTTGATCGTGTTGGTGGTGCCTTTAGCGTCAAGTTCCCCTCGGGTGAATCCGTGATATCAGATCGGGGCATTCTGGACTGCCCTATTTTGTTGGGGGATTATCTGGCCAAGGCTGATCTGAAGGTGTTGGACTTAGAGGATTTCGATGTCATCCTGGGTATGACTGGTTGTCCCGATATGATGCAGTGATTCAGTGCAGGGAAAAGCGCTTGGATTTCAGGAAGGACAGCGGTCAGCCCGGGAGTGTTTTCGGTGATTCGCGTCGGGAATCTCCGGCGATTTCTGCGGTATGTGCTCGGAGGGTTTTTCCTGCTGGTTGTTTTGCTTGTCTAGTCTCAGTGTTGGGGACTGTTAGCAGTGTGCCGCTTTTGGATGAGATTCCGGTTGCGCGAGAGTTTCCTGACGTGTTTCCTAGCGAACTTCCCGGTCTTCCTCCAGACAGGGATGTGGAGTTCGTGATTGATTTGGAGCTTGGTACGCGTCCGATTGCCAAGGCGCCGTATCGGATGGCCCCGCGAGAGCTGGAGGAGCTTCGTACTCAGCTCGATGAGTTGTTGGAGAAGGGCTTCATAAGGCAAAGCTCGTCGCCCTGGGGTGCTCCGGTTCTCTTTGTAAAGAAGAAGGACGGTTCGATGCGCCTTTGTATCGACTATAGAGAGTTGAACAAAGTCACCATCAAGAACAGGTATCCACTGCCCAGAATCGACGACTTATTTGATCAGTTGCGTGGCAGTTCTGTATTTTCGAAGATAGACCTCCGTTCGGGTTACCATCAGCTTAGGATCCGAGAGTCGGATGTTCCACGGACGGCTTTCCGATCGAGGCATGGTCATTACGAGTTCCTGGTCATGTCTTTTGGGCTGACCAATGCGCCTTCAGCATTTATGGACATGATGAACCGGGTGTTCAAGGACTTTCTGGACAAGTTTGTCGTTGTGTTCATTGACGACGTTCTGATTTATTCTCGGAATGTGGCGGAGCATGATCAGCATTTGCGGTTGGTGTTATCCGCCTTGAGGGATCATCAGTTGTATGCCAAGCTGAGCAAATGCGAGTTCTGGTTGCCTCAGGTTTCCTTCCTGGGTCATGTGGTGAACAAAGATGGTATTTCAGTGGACCCGGAGAAGATCTCGGCAGTGATGGATTGGCATAGGCCGAGCACACCCAAGGAGATCAGGAGTTTCTTGGGTTGGCCGGCTATTATAGAAGATTCGTCGAGGGCTTTTCTACCTTGGCAGCGCCCTTGACAAAGCTGACGCAGAAGCATGCGGCGTTCGTTTGGAGTGATAAGTGCGAGGAGGCCTTTCTGGAGCTGAAGAGCCGGTTATGTTCTGCCCCTGTGTTGACCTTACCGGCGGAGGGACAGGACTATGACGTTTATGTGGATGCCTCGCATGTTGGGCTCGGTGGCGTGTTGATGCAGGAAGGGAAGGTGATCGCTTATGGGTCTCGTCAGTTGAAGATTCATGAGCGGAACTATCCTACGCACGACCTCGAGTTCGCAGCGGTGATTTTTGCCTTGAAGCTGTGGAGACACTTACTTTATGGGGCCCAGTGCAGGATCTTTACCGATCATAAGAGCCTGAAGTACGTGTTCACTCAGAAGGAGCTGAATTTGCGCCAGCGGCGGTGGCTTGAGTATGTTGCTGATTATGAGGTTGAGATTCAGTACCATCCGGGCAAGGCCAATGTGGTGGCCGACGCCTTGAGCCGGAAGACGAGGAAAGTCTTCAATCTCACCGCGGATCGTTTAGTGGAGGAGTTTCTATTGATGGATATCACCGCAGGACGCTGTGAGTTACAGAGCAGTTTGGTAGTGGCAGAGCCGTCATGGATTTCTCTCACCCGATTGCACCAGAAAGAGGACCCGGATTTGTTGCACTTGTACCTCAGAGCTGAGAGGGGAGAGTTGCCAGATTTCTCCATCGACGAGGCGGGTACTTTGAAGTACCGCGGCAGGTTTTGCATCCCCGCAGTTGGAGACATCAGAGTATTGATTTGCAAAGAGGCTCACGGATCCAGTGTTTCCTACCACCCGGGATCTACGAAGATGTACCATGATCTGAAGCAGATCGCCTGGTGGTATGGGATGAAGGGTGATATAGCTCGTTTTGTCTCGGAGTGTTACACTTGCAGGCGGGTGAAGGCCGACCATGGGAGGCCTGGTGGCAAGTTGGCACCTTTGGAGATCCCGACTTGGAAGTGGGAAAGCATCTCGATGGATTTCATTACAGGCCTACCGAGATCTCCGAGGGGGTTTGATTCTGTTTGGGTGATCGTGGACCGATTGACGAAGTGTGCGCACTTCGTACCATATAAGATCGATTACTCGATGAAGAAGATTGCTGAGTTGTACTTGGATGAGGTTGTCAGATTGCATGTCGTTCCAGTTAGCATCGTTTCAGATCGAGACTCTCGGTTTACATCTCGTTTCTGGAGGAGTTTGCAGGAGGGTTTGGGCACTGATTTGAGGTATTCCACAGCTTACCATCCGCAGACCAACGGGCAGACCGAGCGTATGAATCAGATTGTGGAAGATATGATCCGGTGCTATATTCTTGATCATGGAGGTGCGTGGGATGAGCGTTTGCGGCTCATGGAATTTGCCTACAACAACAGCTACCAAGAGAGTCTACAGATGGCTCCCTTCGAGGCGTTGTATGGAAGGCGCTGCAGAACCCCTTTGTTTTGGGCCGAGGCCGGTGAGAGGCCTGTTTTGGGTCCTGATGCGCTCGAGGAGATGGAGGTTTCCGTGAAGCTCATTCGGGAGAAGCTTCGAGTTGCTCAGGAGAGGTATGAGAAGAACGCCAATCGGCGTAGGTCCGATTTGGAGTTTTCAGTGGATGACTTGGTCTTCTTGAAGGTGTCTCCGATGGTAGGAGTGAAGAGGTTTGGCAAGAATCGGAAGTTGGATCCGAGATTTGTGGGCCCGTTCAGGATTGTGGAGCGTTTTGGTGTGGCTGCTTATAGGCTGGATCTGCCAGCTAGCTTCCCGGGGGTTCATAATGTCTTTCATGTGAGCCAATTGCGGAAGTGTGTGCGGAGCAGTGGGCAAGTCTTGGACGCTGTGCCCCAGTTGGAGCCAAATCTCTCGTATGTCGAGGTGCCGGTCCGCATTTTGGAAGCTCAAGCTCGAGTGTTGCGGACGAAGTCTATTCCTATGGTGAAGGTTCTTTGGAAGAATCAGGATTTGGAGAGCGCGACTTGGGAGCTAGAGTCGGCTATGAGGGAGGCTCACCCTCATTTGTTCCCCTGAGTTTTCGGGTACGTTCCCTTTCTGGTAGTTTGTTTCTTTCCTTCTGTTGTAGGAGTAGTTTTCGCAAAGTTTCGGGTCGAAACTTTTTGTTAGGGGGAGTGACTGTAACGCCCCCGAATTTTCGATGATTTATTTTAAATCCTTTTTCGGCGTTACGTTGACGTTTTCCGTCTCGAGCCGTTGTTAGAATACCTCGTTAGGTGTTCTTAGAGGTTTAGCCTGTTTGCGGGTTTCCCCAGCTAGCCGGTGTCTGTTTTGGAGACCCGGTTGAGCCTTTCAGGGAATTCTCGTGTTTGGCTTCGGGCGAGGTTAGCCCGAGTTTTGTTCGTCGGAAGTCGTTTTTGACTTCGCCGTTGTTCTCGTAGCCCGGGTATTTAGCTACGGTGCGATTTTGGTCGAAATCCGAGGACGTCGCGTTTTCGCGTCGTTTTGGCGGTAGTTAATGTTTGTGAGTCGTCATTTTTCTATGTGACGGCATGTCTCTTGGCGCATGTGTCGCGTGGCGCGCGACTCGTGCGAGCCGGTGCGGTTATTGTTCGGTGTGCGTGTTGTACGGGTGAGGTTATTTTATTTGTGCGTGCTCGTGCGCGTCAAAGCTTTTAATAAATTGTGTATGCGCGCTTGCGTTTATAAGTGTATTAGTATATGTATTGATGTAGTTGTTATGAGGTTAGTATTAGAGTTAGATTAGTTATTAGGTTATGAGTTGGTTAGTTTTTTTTAAGTTATTAATAATTTGGATTATTAGATTTAAGTTATTAAGTTTTTATTAATTGAACCCCTCCCCCTTAATAAAATCTATACAGCCGGCTCCCCTCCCCCCTTACTTAAAGCCTAAACCGCCGGTCTCCCATTTAATAAAAACCAAAGCTGCAGCCTCCCGACCCCGTGCCCTTCCTGTGCGAAACCCCGAGCCGACGGCAAAAGCCCTAGCCGGCCTCCTTCCGCCGCCCGCCGCCGGCAGCCCCGACCCCTTCCTTCCGATCCGAGCCCGGATCCGCACTCCCCTCGCCGAGAGCTTCGAGCCGAGGTAATCTATTCGTCATTTCCTCCATGTTTTCATTTGGATTCGTTTTGGAATTTGTTCGTTGCTTTGGATATCCTTGCTCTTTTGTTTAATTAGAATGCAATCTTAGGTTATATTGGAGGTTTTGGGTGGTTGTTGGAGCCTTCGTGCTCTGGGAAATCCGCCATAGCGCCGTTGTGCCGGCGAAATTTTTGGTGATCCGTGCGAGGCAAGTGCTTCCCCTCTTTTCGCCATTTGGCCTCTCGTTTGTTCAATTCCTTGTAATTTCATATATTATTGCAATTAAAATTTGTTGATTTAACTTTCCCTTAACCTAATCCCTGTTGGAACGCGTTAGAAAATTAGGATTATATTCCTCCCGCTAGTAGCCTCCGATTTAGGACGGCGTCGCGGTAGGTGTGTAGCGTAGATATGGGTTAGCGTCGGGTTGAGTTTATGTTAGGCCTAGGTTTAGGTCTAGGGTTTGGGATTTTTTTCTAGTTTGCCTATTTGAGGTGTTTAGGTGTAATTGTGCACGCACGGCCTATGGTCGTGCGTCTTTTAAATCGTGCGACCCAATGTCGGTGCTCGTACGCTAGGCTTAGGATCGAGTGAGTGTACTCACTCGCAGCGGCGTTGCGTAATCGCAACGACTAATCCCTTAGCGTTGATTTCTCCCCGAGTGTTTTGCTCGTGTATCGAGAGTCCCTTGTCGGCTGTTACTTTTCGAAGGCCGAATCGTGGGTTGTGGTCAGTAGTGGTGGTGGATGGCTCTTTTAGGGGTTGTGTGGCGTGATGTAGCCTTGACCACACTCTTTACCTTGACCCGAGTAGTTTTCTGGGCAAGTGAGTGATGGGTCTTTTGTGCCTTCACGTGTCAACCCTTGAGCAATTTGTTGACTTGGAATTAGTGGTTGGGCGATTTGGAACGTTTTCAACCTGATTCCAAGTTTCTTGTTTTTGCTACTGCCGCCTCTCACAATTTAGGATGTTAGGCGTTTCTTCCGTAGGTGTTGCAGCATTTTTTTTGGCATCATGGCCATGTTGACTCTGCAGGTTTTTAGGCAGAGTAGTTGCTGTTTACCCGCACTTGGTGCAGGTTTGCTTTTCGCCCTTCCTTGGGCATTGTTGTTTTTACTCTAGTTGCACTCTCTTTACTTTACCTTACCTGCTTTTACCTTACTTTTCTTTTTAGCACTTGCATTCCTTTTTCCTTGCTCTGAGGTGTTCTATTTTTCTTCTGAACGCCTCAGGTTCTGGGTGGTAGCCAGTAGGTGGCTGTTGCTGTGGTGCTGTTGGAGGTCCTTCTGTTGCCTGTTGAGACTCTCTTGAGTCATTGTGAGGTAGTTTTACTGCACTTCCTACAGACATACATACTTGCCAGTGGGTTCGTGTCAGCTGTTGGCGCCCCTGGTAGTTTTACCTTTTGCACTAGATATGTTTACTTTTACTGCTACCCTGTCTTTGGGGACCGAGTTTATTTGCTCTGGGAAGTTTTATGCTAGGATGCTAGCTATTTTAAAACTATAAAACCTCAACTATATTATATATATACAGCATGATCAGCATGATTTTCTAAAGAGAACTCACTTAGCGTACTTTCTTAATTACGTATAACAAATGAATTTTCCTATATATGTATAAATTAAAACTAGAGTTTTGGTTCAGCGTAAGGGTCCTTCGGGATCACTTATGCGCTCATTTAGGATGTTGACATAAATGAAGTATTTTCCGCTACGTATAAAAAAATCAGTTTTGAAACCGTGGACTCTTTGGTCCACTGAGCCGAGGGATACGGCCAATAAATAAATCAAGTTTTTATAATCAAATAAGTCATGATTTGAAAGGATTTGGAGTGTCGCCTGAACGTCGGCAGTTATCCCCTGCTCGACGTGGCATCACAGCGCGTAGATTTTCTCTTACTCTGATTTAATAAATAGTGAGAAAAATGCGGGTTGTGACACTCTTGGGCCATTGGACACATTGAGATGCTCTCTGATCTGTAACTAGACAAATAGGAGAAATTTTATTCTCATAATCAAAGTTAAGACAGTAGACATTTCCTTTTCTAGTGCCTGTCAGAATGATCTCTTGATCACTTGAACTTCTTATTTGGCACATACTCTTGAGGAAAGAAGTGTCATAACCAAAATCACTTAGTTGGCTTATGCTAATTAGGTTATGTTTTAGACCTTTCACATTAGCGACTTGGGTGATAGTAATAGAGTTATTGTAAATGTTACCAAACCCTTTGATTACTCCTTTTTCAGATCAACCAAAGATCACTTTGGGTTCATTTTCTATTGGAGAGTAATCCTTCAGCATCCTTCTTGTTCAAGTCATATGCCTGGAACATCCACTGTCAAAGTACCATATAGGGGTATGACCACTTGGACTTTCCTGCATCAAATAAAATTACATATCCTTAGAACCCCAATTGTTATTGGGTCCTAGGTCCAGGTCAGCTTGATATTTGACATGCTTACCTGCAGCCTTTTTGATAGGTAAGCTGGCCTTATGTTGAGTACTAGCATTGAACCAAAAATGAATGGAAAAGTTTCCCATCTTGCCACAACACTAGCACTCAAATTTGTTGTACCTTTTCTTAAGTTTAGGCTTAACAATATTGCTATCAACAGTCCTTTTCAGTGCAGGTGCTGGAGCAGCAAACACTAAGGATTTCTTAAGAACCTGATGGATTTACTCATGGGGTGCCCTTTTCGCATTTTCACCCTCTCCATTCAGATTACCATACTTACAGTGACCATGAGTGATGTCATGATCATACCTGTTAGTAGGCCGCATCACTTTTCTAAAAGTACTAGGGGGCTTTATAGCTAGTGGCTGAACTGGGTCTTTTCCTTTTCTTTTAGAATTGGCTGCCCTTGTTCATCCCTTAAAGCCTAATCCTGTCTTACCCTTTTGGGAGATGAAATTATAATTTATGGTTAAGACTTACTTTGCCTTAGAGAATTTAGCCACAAGATCCTTTTCTTTCTGAAGTTTTACTTCTAGATTCTTGATGTGATTATTTTTGAAAGTGATTGTACCCATCTGAATAACAGTTATGTTTTTCAGTTTAGCAACATAATTCAATTTAAAATCCAACATCTATGCTGAATCTGATGCAACCAGTTTGAGAGATTCAATTTCCTCAGCCTGCTTCTTGACAAGGAATTTGCTTCTCTTAAGAGCTTACAATAGACCACCACACTCATCAATTAATTTATGAACATCCCCTTCAGACTCAGAACCGTCCACACCTCTTGATGTAGATGCTTCTGATTCAAATCCAGTATAACAATCAGAAACTAAGGATGAATTGTATACCTTACTGGGACTAGGCTGATCTTGGCACTGATCTTCCTCAGATAGAGCCATCATCACTCTGCAATTATGATCTTCACTTCCATTTATGGAATCCAGCATTTGCAAGAATTTAGTTTTCACAAAATCCACTTCTGTAGGGAACAATCCTATATAGGCATCTGCTTCATCCTCTTCTCCTGATTCTAATGATGAAGAGTCAGTCTAACTCTCCTGCTTCTGGGAAACAAGGGACCTCTCCTTCTTTCCCTTATTTTGATGCTTCTTATCCTTAGACTCCTTCTCTTGTCAGGACAATCAGCTATGATATGTCAATACTAGTTGCAGTAATAGCAAACAATTTTAGAAGTAGTTTTTTTACTAGGATTAGAGCCATACCTGTCAAACTTGGAAGGTTTCTTCTTCTTATAATAGTCATCTTTGGAGAAGGATGTAGATTGCTTTGTTCTCCATTTCTTCTTTTTCATGAACCTCTGAAACTGCCTTGTAAAGGCAGCAAAATCTTCATCAGAGTTATGGCTGTCTGAAGTATTGATGTCATAATTTTCTGATTCAACCTCAGTAATTCTCCTGGGTGGAGAAGGAGACTTTCTCCTACCCTTTATTGTAGCTTCAGTCTTGAAGGCTACTGACTTTTATTTATATTCAGAACTATTGCTTTTCTCCTCCTCCTTTCTGGCAGTGTGCTACATCTCATAAGATAGCAGTTTTCCAAACATGGTTGGTGGAGGTGTATCAACAAGCCTGGACATCTCTCTGATGGCACATATTTTTTTATCCCAGTCCTTTGTTAGTGACCTGAGAAATTTGTCATTCAATTCATATGTGCTAAAGACTCTTCCATAGGTCATTAGCTCATCTACAATTCTAAAGAATTTCTTGTAATATTCAGCTATGTTGTCAGTCTTGGCTTATCTTAAGCTCTCATATTCTTGATTTAACATGGACTTTCTATCAACTCTTACTTATTCAGTTCCCTCCATGTAGACAATCAAAGTGTCACGCATCTCCTTTTAGGTTTTGCAATGTACCAGATTATGGAATGTAGAATCATCTATAACACTCACAATTATATTTTGTACTCACTTGTCTAAGATTGCTAGGATGATCTCTTCCTTTGTCATTTTAGAATAGCTCTTTGGAGTTTTGAGATTTGCATCAAGAACTGATATGTTCATTGGAATGAAAGGACCATCTTGAACTGTGATATAAGTTCTTGGATTAGATGCCTCCATGAACAATCTGACCCTCTCTTTCCATATGCCAAAGTTTTCTTTCCTATAAATAGAAAGTTTCATGGATCCAAGTTCCTTCTGATTCTCACTTGAACCCATTCTGGCTAACAGTTAATTGCCTTGGAGATCTACTCAGACTGTTAGGTCTATATTTGAGTAACCTCCCTCTGATACCACTTAAAAGATTTAGTTTAAATAGCCTAAACACCTAGATGGGGGATGGGGTGATTAGGTTCTAATCCTTTTTAACAACATAGGCAATTAAAAAAGTAATACACATCACAATTATCACAGCACAAAGAATGAAGATCACAAAAAATATACAACACAACACACAATGATTTATAGTGGTTCCCTAATTTTTGGGTACGTCCACTCTCCTCCTTTACGTATCCAGTAGAGAACTGGATTCGGCCCAACTTCCTTCAACTATCTCTGATCCTCAAATCTTACAACTCAGAACCTAACTGGTTCCTATAGCTCAGACTTCTTCAAGTCCTACAACTCAGAATCATCCCAAGACTTCTACCTTAGGCAACAGCCCTACCTCAGCCTTTATCACCAGGCCTACAACTCAGACTTCTTCAAGTCCTACACCTCAGATTATTTCCAAGAATCCTACCTCAGGCAACAACCCTACCTCAACCTTTACCACCAGGCCTACAACTAAGACTTCTTCAAATGCTACCTCAGGCTCTCAACCCTACCTCATCCTTTATAAATTTAGGCTTACAACTCAGACTTCTTCAAGTCCTACCTCAGGTTCTTAGCCCTACCTCAGACTTTATATATTTAGGCTTACAACTCAGATCTATATAAGATCTCACAAGGAAATTAATTGTTTAAAACAATAAAATTTTCACCCTGATAGAAAGAGAATAGGGTGAAAGCTTCTTGATCAGTTCTTGATTGAACTGATTACTATAGATCCAACCTGTCTTAGGTTCTTCAAAGCTTCTTGAATTTGTACCAAGTAAGGTTGATCTTTAATTGGAGTTGGAGTTGATCTTCAATCCATCTTCCTTCTTGAATTCAGACTCAAATTTGACTTTTTCTTGCAGACTCTTCAGGATCTGCCTTCTTCTGGGTTTGTCTCTTGTTCCCTCTCACTTGTTCATTATCTGATTGTGATAGAATAGGTCTATATATAGAATCCATCCAAGGTTACCGACTGATACGGTTTATAACGGCCTTTTGACAACTCTGACAGATGTGTCAGCTTTGTTACTTATTAAAGCTGTCAGGTCTTCAGTCTTGAAAACTGACACCTCCTTGAACTTCTATCGTAACAGAGAACTGTCAGCATAATACTTCAGGTGTGTCGACACAAATAGATCATGTGTCGACACAAATCTTGATGATGTCGACACAGCTCCTAATATGTCGACACAACCATTCTTTATATTCTTGACACAACTTTTATTGGATGTATCGACACAAGTCCTGTGTGTCGACACAACTGCTTCTAGTCTTGACACAGCTTCTGTTGACAGATTTCTTGAGTGTGTGTCGACAAAAGTTATGTGTGTCGACACAAGCCTTCTAGTCTCAGTATAGCTGTTGTTGACAGATTTCTTTGATTGTGTGTCGACACAAGTCATGTGTGTCGACACAAGCCCTCCAGTCTTAGTAAAGATGTTGACAGATTTCTTTGAGTGTGTGTCGACACAAGTCTTGTGTGTCGACAGAACTACTTCTGGTCTTCAACATAGCTGGAGTTGAGTGCGTGTCGACATAAGTCCCGTGTGTCAACACAATTGCTGTTGACAGAATTTCTGTGTGTCGACACAAGTCCTGTGTGTCGACACAATCTTGCATCTAGTGTCGACACATTTCCCTTACAATTGTCGACACTTGTACTTAGAAAATTATCCTTCATTTCTTTAAGCTACATATTGAAACTCAGCATCCCATCAAATACACATTGATGTATATCATTGAGTTAAGTGAGGCTTCTCCAAATCTGGTACACAGTTTCCACTGTACCCAACACTAGTGATCAAGTCTTTTGTATATATGTTAAAGTCCATCTATCTATGTGGATAGATTTTGATTGGTTTGGGGTATTTGAAATGAATGTAATAGTATTGATATTACAAAAAAAAATTAAATGATAAACAAACTATGCATGCTATCAAATCTTTTGTCAAGGATACCCCCCAAACACTATGCACTCCTCCTGGGAAGTCCTTATGAGCATTGTGAGGATGGGCACCTTGGTCAAAAGAATCATTTCGATCTTGTGCAAAGACTAAACCTTGAGATTATTTCCATTGTTCTACTCATAGTATGTCATAGATAGAAACGTGATGTGATTTTTCACTTTATTTCTCTTGTGATGGCATAGTGAATTATTGAGTTAAAATATGTATTGGAGGTTATTTCTACTTAATGTTTTCTCTTTTGAGACTATAAGTTCACACGTCATTGCTCTATCTAACGCTTCTATGCATAAGAATTGGACTGAAACTGCATTGTATGTCTATAAAATGTAAGTACTAGTACACGATTTAAATTCTTGACATTTACAATGTTACAATATATTGACTCTATAAATATCTTAGCATTGTACTCCAAATCGTTGTCTACTTAGTGTCACTTGTGTGGTGATGACTACTTTTAGTCATCGTTTTTAGGGTAATTTAGTAGCCTAAATGCCTAAGTTTATTTATATTTTATGTTTGTTATTTCATGTTTTAATGTCTGTTTATAATATTTTAAATTCCTAGTTTTAGTATAATTTTACGTATTATTATGCTTGTTCTTATTTTATTTTAATGTTTTATTATATCATAATAATTAAACTTCATAGTTTTATTTATATGTTTTTATGTATTTTCACTTTTATTTTATGTTTTATATTATCATGGCATGTTATAAAATATAGCTAATGTCATGTTTATTTTGTCTTAATTGTAGGTTCATGCATCTCCTCCAACATGTTCAAACCTACATGCAACCCAACATAGAGCAGCCCCTACCTGAGCCATGATGTTGATTCAGCCTACATGCAACCCAACATGTGTACCCGAGCCCAACATAAGCAGCCCACTTAATAAACCAAGCCTACCCGAGCCCAACTAGGAGCAGCCCCTAGCCTACCCGAGTCCAATAACAAGCCCTCCAAGCAACCCTTTATGAATCCTATGCATGGCCGACCACCTTCCTCTCCTCCCTCTCCATTTACATTGTATCTTCCCTCTCTCTCTCTCTCCATCATTTAATATATTGCAAGCATGCATTCTCCCTCTACATGGCCGGCCTCCTCTCTCTTTCTCCCCACTTTATTCCTTATTCACCCCTTCTTTCCCTCTCTCTCATGCCCATTTAAGACTCATACATTCCACCTCTTCATTTTATATTTTTATTTTCATACAATACATTGAATTTAGCCTTTTTTTCTCTCTCCCCTAATTAATACTAATGCATGAACCTTCCTCCCAAGCTTGGTCGGCCACCCCCCTTGGCTTCCCCCTCTTCATTTCCTTCTAGAACCTTCTCCCTCTCCTATATAAAGAACCCATGTCTCAAGCATGAAAGGAGTTAGATTTCGTAGAGAGCAAGTGAGATAGTTTAGTTTTCTTCTTTAATTGTGCTAATGTAGAGAGTTAGAGAGCAAGCTTCCATTTCAAGTATTTATTTTCTTGTAGTTTTATTTCATTTCTCCAAGCAATAGTGTAGTATTCTTCATCTTTTTATGTACTCTTATTCCTAGTTTAATGATAATACAATTTTCTTTTCTTTTGTTTTCTTCTTCTATTATGCGTAGCTAACTTTATTTTGTGCCCGATCGCGATAAGCTTTACGATGAAATAATACACCTTTTATTTTATGTTTGCATTTGTATTTTTCTTATTTTTGATCCTTCCTTGATTTCTTTTGTATCGACTCCGTATTTCTAGTATACGGTAGTAGATTCCGATCTCATATTTGAGTAGCCGAGAGGCTCGTGAATATAAAAGATCACTCAAAGAAGGAAGGAGTTGCATGCAACCCTAGAGATAGGATGACGTAAATCCTGCGGATTGGAGTCAAATCCAATAGTACGGGTCACTTCGGTAATGCGACTTTAGGCCTTTTTGACTTGAAAGAGATTTCAGTCAAAATGTCTATAAGTTAGGGGATTTAATGCTCTAGCGAGATTACTTCCTAATATCAGATCCATCACGGTCTTAATAGAATTGCAAATGTTAAACTAATTTATTCCGATATTTTATTTCAAAGTGAATTGTCGATCAAGCACTCTTTTGCAATAGTTTATTTCTCTTTTGATTAAGTTTAGTTTATTTTATTTTCAAAACCCATCAATCGTTCGGTAGGATAATAGAGTCGTTGTGAGTAATAGTACTTGCCTGCCCTGAGTTTTAATACGACCTTGATACTACGATTCGATAGGTACACTTGCCTGTTCGGGTTTTGGCCCATCAACTTTTTGGCGCCGTTGCCGGTGTATTTTTTGGCAATATTAAGAAAGCATCGAATTTATTACTTCGACTAAAATTAAAAAAATAATAATAATAATATTATTATTATATATATTGTAATCACCCACATCATATAATTTCTACCCAACCTAAATTCTCTCGAAAAGGGTAAGGGGCTTTAAGTGCCACCATTTTACCTAGTACCTTGCGAACCCTTCACCGGGTAGCCCTTGGGAAGTTTGGGAGCTTATCCATTAAAAAATCTATTTTTCAAAAAATATATCTAAAAAAAATTTTCTTTTTCTTTTTTTCGTAACAGTTTATTTTTTTTAATGGAATCATCATATTTTTGCACTTTTTGCGGGTCGCCTGACCACTTTTATTCTGAATGTCTTTCGGGAACCCCTCCCTCTTTTGATTTTAATTTTTCTGGGGAAGGTCAAAATTGCAAATTTGACCCTTACTCCAATTTTTATCCTACTTGGGAGATAGGGAACCCGTCTTATTTTTCTTATGATTTTGGCCCGCAAAGCGTCGCGCCTCTAAATTTTTATTCTATCGATAATGGGTTTCTTGAATTGTAAACTTATATTGATAATATTAATATGCATTTCAAAACCATTATGGATTATCTTTCTCGTGAGGCCGCATCTTTTTCTTCGTCTTCTTCTCCATCTCCTCCATTTTCTTCATGTAATGAGTCACCGGATATGCCGACTTGTATTTTTCCACTCGAGGAGGATAATTATTCGGAAATCCCGGATTGTTTCCTTCCTCCTTTAGAAGACACATCAATGGATATTCCGGCGTGCTTCTTACCCGTTGAGGATGACGAGACGTCTCCTATTTCTCCTTCTGAAGAGGTTTGTGATTCCATTTCACTTAAATTTTTAACTGTTCCAAATTTTTCTAGTTTTAGCGAGTCTTTTTCTTCTTCTTTTATTTTAGATAATTCTTCTTTACTCCTCTCTACTCCTTCTCCCAAAATTTCACAAGATTCCCCTTCTCCTTGTGAAATTTCAATTGATGAAATTTTTTTTTCTACTTCCTTTATTCCTCTTTCTATTTTTTCTTCTTTTTCTTCTTCTTTTTTTGACGACCCCTTCTTTCCCATTTTACATACGGCGGAGTTCTTCTATAACTCCGTCCATTCATTTTCGGGCGTCATTTCTTTGAAGATTGCACCGCATGTCGGTGCGATTCTTCAATTTTTCTCTTTTTTGATTTACTCTCCTAAGCGCATACTTAGGGAGTTACCTCTTCACTTTTATTTTTATTTTCCATTTAGCTAATGAATAAAGTCAGGCTCAGCCGACGTTAAACAGAGAGCGCTCTTGGGAGGCACCAATTGCTTATCCTTTTTGTTATTTTTTTCTTTTTGTTTTGTTTTGCTGGAATAAAACCCCCGGCGGTTCGTTTGGCTCCATCCTTTCCTCTCTTCCTTAGGCCATAGCCGGTGTCCAGCTCAAGCATGGGGGAGTGACATCTGCAATCGGACTTACGAATCTGGGGAAGTCATTTTCTTTTTATTTATTTACTTTATTGCATCCCCCCTCCCCTCTCTTCTTCCTTTTTCTTTCTTGTTTTTATTTTTCATTGAGTACAATGCAAAATTTAAGCAAGGGGGAAGGTTTAGTTTCTTTCTTTCTTCTTTCCTTTCTAAAAAAATGTTTTTAAAAAAAAATGTTTCAAATTTCTTAAGATTAGTATAGTTATATTATACCTTTTAATGCTTTTATTTAGCCTTATCAAAAACCCAAAAAAATGAAAAATGTCAAAAAATAAAAAATATAATAAACCTCATGCTTAGCTTTTTGTTATTTTTAGAAATTTAGTTTGAGTTTTTTATAAGCATTTTTTTTTTATTATTTGCTAATCTTTTATTTTATCATATTTAGTTAAATTTAATATTTAATGTTTTAGTTTTGAAGATAATCTTATGATTTTAATTTGCTTAGAGTAATTTATTTAACACTACTTCTCTTTTATTTTAAATAGTATCAATTTTGTAGTAATTTTGCTTAACAATTTTGGATTCCAATGATTATTACCTCAAGCTTTAAGATTCTTAGGAAATCTCAATCTACTAGTAGTTGCTCTCTAATATTTTAGTTTATTTTCTATAATCTTGTTTAACCCCTTATCCTTACCCAATTCTCTTTTTCCTTTTTTTTATTTGTTAGATCATATGTCATGGGAATAAAGAGATGTTAGTTCCTTATTCTCTGGTACACATATGCAACCCAAAAATGAAGAGAGAAATTAAATGTTCATATATGTCGGTGGAAGTGATATGATGTTAGTCTATAATTTTCTGGTATTACATATATATTATTAAAAACAAAAATTGTGTGGGGTATGAAAAAAAATAATGATGATCACCTTCAATCAAAGACCTCTTCATGTTTATTTCCTCCCTAAACACCCTTAGCCAATATTATTGTCTTAGTTTTTAAATTAAAATATCGGGAGAGCATAAGTAGTAGGTTGCAATTTTTTTCCTTAAGTTTCTTTCAAGTTATGGTTTTTATAATTTCAATCTAACCTTGTTTGCAATTTACTCAATTTTGAGTGCTAGTTAATTTATTAGAGAATTTTTTGCTAAACATTTATCTCTTTTCACTTTAATTTCATAATATAGGACTTAATTCATAAATCCCTAAATTTTTATTTTTGGCTTAATTTTGGTGTTAATAAATTTTTAGTTTAATTGAAAATTTTATAATGTCTTATAAATATTTCTCTTACTTTTGCTCTGGAATAGCAAAAGCCTAAGCATGGGGGAGTTTGATGACTACTTTTAGTCATCGTTTTTGGGGTAATTTAGTAGCCTAAATGCCTAAGTTTATTTAAATTTTATGCTTGTTATTTCATGTTTTAATGTCTTTTTATAATATTTTAAATTCCTAGTTTTAGTATAGTTTTACGTATTATTATGCTTGTTCTTATTTTATTTTAATGTTTGTTTATGTCATTAAAATTAAACTTCATAGTTTTATTTATATGTTTTAATGTATTTTCACTTTTATTTTATGTTTTATATTATCATGGTATGTTGTAAAATATAGCTAATGTCATGTTTATTTTGTCTTAATTGTAGGTTCATGCATCTCCTCCAACATGTTCAAACCTACATGCAACCAAACATGGAGCAGCCCCTACCCAAGCCATGATGTTGATTCAGCCTACATGCAGCCCTACATGTGTACCCGAGCCAAACATAAAAAGCCCACTTCATAACCATGCCTACCCGAGCCCAACTTGGAGCAGCCCCTAGCCTACCCGAGCCCAATAACAAGCACTCCAAGCAGCCCATTATGAATCTTATGCATGGCCGACCACCTTCCTCTCATTCCTCTCCATTTACATTGTATCTTCCCTCTCTCTCTCCATCATTTAATATATTGCATGCATGCATTCTCCCCCTACATGGCCTGCCTCCTCTCTCTTTCTCCCCACTTTATTCCTCATTCACCCCTTCTTTCCCTCTCTCTCATGCCCATTTAAGACTCATACATTCCCCCTCTTCATTTTATATTTTTATTTTCATACAATACATTGCATTTAGCCTTTTTTCTCTCTCCCCTCATTAATACTAATGCATGAACCTTCCTCCCAAGCTTGGCCGGCCACCCCCCTTGGCTTCCCCCTCTTCATTTCCATCTAGAACCTTCTCCCTCTCCTATATAAAGAACCCATGTCTCAAGCATGAAAGGAGTTAGATTTTGTAGAGAGCAAGTGAGATAATTTAGTTTTCTTCTTTCTTTGTGCTAATGTAGAGAGTTAGAGAGCAAGGTTCCATTTCAAGTATTTATTTTCTTATTGTTTTATTTCATTTCTCCAAGCAATAGTGTAGTATTCTTAATCTTTTTATGTACTCTTATTCCTAGTTTAATGATAATGGAATTTTCTTTTCTTTTGTTTTCTTCCTCTATTATGCGTAGCTAACTTTATTTTGAGCCCGATCGCGATAAGCTTTGCGAGGAAATAATGCACCTTTTATTTTATGTTTGCATTTGTATTTTTCTATTTTTGATCCTTCCTTGATTTCTTTTGTATCGACTCCGTTTTTCTAGTATACGGTAGTAGATTCCGATATAATATTTGAGTAGCCGAGAGGCTCGTGAATATGAAAGATCACTCAAAGAAGGAAGGAGTTGCACGCAACCATAGAGATAGGATGACGTAAATCCTGCGGATTGGAGTCAAATCCAATAGTGCGGGTCACTTCAGTAATGCGACTTTAGGCCTTTTTGACTTGAAAGAGATTTCGGTCAAAATGTCTATAAGTTAGGGGATTTAATGCTCTTGCCAGATTACTTCCTAATATCGGATCAGTCACGGTATTAATAGAATTGCAAATGTTAAACTAATTTATTCCGTTATTTTATTTCAAAGTGAATCGTCGATCGAGCACTCTTTTGCAATAGTTTTTTTCTCTTTTAATTTAGTTTAGTTTATTTTATTTTCAAAACCCATCAATCGTTTGGTAGGATAATAGAGTCGTTGTGAGTAATAGTACTTGCTTTCCCCGAGTTTTAATATGACCTTTATACTACGATTCGACAGGTACACTTGCCTGTTCGGGTTTTCGCCCATCATGTGGTCCAATTCTATTTACTCTAAAAAACTCAGATGATTTGATTTTGTATACTCCTCTCGTATATTTGACTAAATGCTTTATATTATTTGATTTATGTTTCGTCACCCCTATTGTTTTCGCCTCTCGATTCACTTTATATCGTGCATTATTTATTATGTTATCACGCTCATTTAGACTGCATTTTTTCTCCCATACATGCATATAGTTTATTTTGATCTAGCCCACCCCCTTTCGATAATATCAAAGGGGGAGAATAGAATGTTCATGAGTCATGTGTTATGGAAGATCACATCTAGGGGGATCCTGTTACATTGTGTGCATATAGATAGGGGGAGCGCGTAGAGCACACATATAGGGGGAGCACGTGTGTATGGGGAGTTATAAGTAACATGAAACCTGACCTTTTAAAGATTATCTCTTATATGGGCTATATCATGCATCTGATTTTTATATCTCATTAATGAGATTACATATTATCAAAAGGGGGAGTTTGTTGGAGTCAATAGTTCACTTATCCTCAGTTTGACAATATCAATTCCCAAGTTGTATTTGATCACATTTGTGTTGGGTATAGTGTGAAGATTTACAGGGTCAAGCAAAGCGAAGAATTCATCTTCTGTGGGCTATCATCGCGTGCTAGCTCGGACTTAATATGAGTAGGCGCTCGGGAGACAACTATGCGACATTAGAACTACTGCCCACTCTAGCCCCAAGATATATTTCAGCCAGACGCTCTGTGAGCTACCGCGCAATGCTATCTTCCTACCACGTAGCGCTAGATAACTCAACGATCGTTGAGATGGGTTTGTTGAAGAAAATGGAGTAACGCCAACAATAAATCTCTACTGCGCCGTGCTAGCAAACAAATGCAAAAAATAATATTATCAGAATTTTTTCTAAAAAAGCATGATAGCTACCACGTCAACGCGTGAAGACCTGCTTCTAGGCGCTAGTCTTACCGCCGGTAGTAGACTGTTTTTAAAAGACATATAAAAGGCATATCGTTTTTTTATTTTCGAAGCGAGATGAATTGAGACTTGGAGAATTAATTTCTAGGGTTCGGTAGCCGCCTCTGAGCGTCATTCCGCTGTCTTTGTCGAAGGAATAAAAAACCGCCTCCCTCCCGTTCGCAAACGAAGATCTCCGATGAGCCAATGACTATAACTACTACGTGGAGTTGGTCGATTGCAACCAAACAAAGATCTTTAGCACCGGTCACAGATTGATCAACGGAGGAAAGGATTTGATGGAGATTTAATATTTAAACTTCTTTATATCTTTTTGTACCTTTCTCTTTTTCTGTGTGATTGTCGTAAGGAAAATCAACCAGTGAAGGTTGTCAAAATTCAAGGAGCATTCCCTAAGAAGTCGTCCTAGGGAAGGGACGTCTAGATCGGGGGATCTAGCGGGGCTCTAAGGCACTTCTTTGCATGAAGGTTAAGAGCCGGCTTGAAGACCTTTCTTGGAGGGAAAGGGAGAGAGCTAGCCAGTCTGGATAGTGGGTCTGTATAGAAAACAAAAAGAGATTAGATTTTCACTGCCTCCGATCTCTGGCATCATGGAGATCATGTGTTTTTAATTGTAGAAACACTAGTTGATTTTGTTTGAATAAAATTCATTTATTGTTCTTTCTCTTACTTGTAATGTTGTGAATGTTAGTTTGTAACCGACCCCTCCGCGCTAGTAACCTAACGCCCCACGACAGCTTCCGAACTAGTTTTCTAGACCAAAATATTTCGAATTTTTAATTAATGCATAAAACCTTATTCACCCCCTCTAAGGTTGGTCATTAGATCAAAAATACTCCACCCCTAGTGCTTTTGGATCCTTATCCTGGACTCAAAATAAAGGTGTCTTTCACCTCCTGCTATATAGTGCCTAAAACGGGGCCATACCAATGCTTGCTTGGTGGTTGTTGTTATAAGAAAACTCTGCCAAAGGTAGAAGTCTCTCCAATGGATCTCCCTTATTCAACACACATTGTCGCAATAAGTCCTCCATTGTCTTGATAGTCCTCTCTTACTTGTCGTTTGTCTGAGGATAGAAGGTTGTGCTAATAGTCAATTGAGAGCCCAAATATGCTCGCACTTGCCTTCATTACTTGGAGGTGAATAGACCATCACGGTCTGAAATAATAGTCTTGGGAACTGCATGATATCATATGAACTACTCCACAAAAAGACGCATCATAACATAGACGTATTCATCCTTCCTCTTTGGAATGAATCAGGCAAACTTCATCAATTGGTTTACAATCACCCAAATCGAGTTATTCTGAAAGCCAGAGCAAGGTAGACCATGAACAAAATTTATGGATAGATCCACGAACATCCATTTAGGGATGGGCAATGATTGCAATAGTGCTCTAGGGCTCTTGCACTCCACCTTCACCTTTGGGCATACCAAATAGTTGGTGGCATAATAAGTGATATCCTTCTTCATTCCCAGCCAAAACTTTATCATCCACAAGTCAGTGTACATCTTAGTGATCACTATATACACCGAGTACTTGGTGCAATGAGCCTCTCTAAAATTATCTTCCTTGATCCCACTACCTATAACAATATCAAGTCTATCTTGGAAGTGAACGAGGTCATCTTTTTTAGTATACTCCTTGATTGATCCATCCCTAAGGGCTTGGAAGGAAGGGGATATAGGAGCATCCTTCCCCTACTCAGCCTGAATCTGATCATGGATATCACCAACTATGCTCATCTTGGATAACTACACTATATATATGTTGGCATAAGCCCTATATGCAAGAGTAATATCCATCAAGTCAAGTACTTGGGGGTCAACTCCATATGCATCAACCTAGAATCTAGGCAAGCAACATATACCTTCTTGCTCAGCACAACTGGCACCGTGCTCACCTTACCGGGTTGATTGTTTAGTGTAAACTCATAATCATATAAGAACTCAAACCATCGCCCCTATCTCAAGTTAAGATCCTTCTATGCATGTATGTACTTTAGGTTTTTATGTTCTTAAAAGATCTCGAAGTGGGCTTCGTACATGTAGTGCCTCCAAATCGTCAATGCAAAGAGCACTGCCCCCCCCAGTTTTAAGACATGCACTCAGAAGTTCACCTCGTTCTTCTTAAGCCATCTAGAAGCATACAAAATCATATCCCTATAATGCATCAATATTGCTCCCATGACCAGTACGATTCTTTCGTATAAAACCAAAATCCCTCCTTCCTAGATTGAAGGTCAACGTGGAGGTCAAGAGATCCTACATCTTAGAACGCAGTCTTACACTTGGGTTCCCTTATAAAAGGCACATCATTCTTCTTCAGAGAAGCAAGGGGAAGGGAAATCTTCAAAAATCTCTCAATAAACTTGCAGTAGTAATCAACAAGCCCAAGGAAACTGCATACATCACCCGCCGACTTCAGAGATAGCCACTGCATACAACACGTACTTTGGTAGGGTCCAATTCTAACCCAACACAACTGATACCTCTATTTATATCTATACTTTTCTATAATTTTTAACTATTAAAAAAATGATTTTAATTTATAAATCATTAATAAAGGACCTAATTCTATTCTTTTGTGCTTTCAGGTGATTTGGGTCTACAAATAATAATTTGGAGCACATGGACGTGTTTAGGAGATAATTCATAGCATTTTTGCAAAAAAATTGCAAGTATGCCACCAGGTCACATGGGTGACCTCGGGGTGTGACCTAAGTCACGACCATGACTCATCTCACACATTCAAGATCATGCTACCACGCCATTTAAAATTACACGCCCCACCCCTCGTAACTCCTGGACTGTGTCTCCGGGCCATAAACTTGGAACATTCATCATATATATGCACGCAATCCTTAAGGCATAAAATCCTCGACTCAGATCTCGACCTTGAGACTTATTAATATTATCCATTCCTTAGGCCCTCATAGCTACCATTTATGATAACCTTTTCAAGGTCAGTATGAGACCAAATCAAATGAAACGGGCCTTTTCTTTACTCAAATTCTTATTTGACCTTAGGTATCTATCATGATGGTTTCTTCAATATAATAAAAAATAGGAAGCATTAATTTACCGGTAATATAATTAGGCTTACCAATTTCCTACTACTCCAATAGTGGATTATATGCACCAATTCTCATTAGGATGGCCTATTAGTTTGGGTAAGGTGATATTGTAACTTGATTAGCAAAGTAAGACATCAGAGTATAAGAATTGAACACCTACTCTTGCATTAAACTCTTCCCTTAGACACTTTGGGTATCTATTGGGTCCATTGATCACATTGTCCTAGTTTTGAAGAAGGCCTATATGTCAATGGTATACACATGAATGTATTTAATATATGTTCAAGTTGACTATATGCAGGTTGTACTCTGTTATATTGATTAGATTTGAAGTCAGAGTCATAATGAAAGTTGAACTCAAGATAGGTTACTGGACAGGCAGAAAATCCACTAAGTCCAGATGCATCGAGTGAACTCCCTTTACTCTGCCAGAAGAGCAAAAGCATTGAAAAAACTACATGCAATCATTGCTGATTATAATTTTGTCTAAGGATAGAAGCGTTGAGCGAAGACAGTTCACTCAATGCTTACTCATCAAGAAATCTGTCCAAGTATAGAAGCAATGAGTGAAGACGGGCTAGTCAACGCCTCATCAAGAAATATGTCTAAGTACGGAAGCATTGAGTGAAGACAGTTCACTCAACGCCTACTCAATAGAAAATCTATCTAAGGAAAGAAGCGTTGAGTGAAGACAGGACACTCAATGCCTCATCAAGAGGTCAGGTGATAGTTCATTTTATAGTCTAAACTACTAGGGTATTATCTAGTTTTTAATATACAAATCATGTCTTGTATGCTTATATGTTGGCCTATTTTTGTATATATTGTTGTCACTAACGTGTTTATTTCTTTTTGCAGGTTTTTGCCAAGTTTTGCTCTTAAACTCCCCCTGGTCACACCCTCCTAGGGCGGGTACCTAGGGCGTGTAACCCAGTGGAATGAAGTCATCGGTCCGAAGTCAGTCTCCAGCTAAAATTAGCTCACACGCCCACAGACACGCCTGTGTGCCAAAGATAAGGGCGTGTCTCCGAGGCGTAACCCACCAAGTCCCGAGAAATAACTATGGCGCTTAATTTCAACGCTCCAAAGTCACGCCGAATCTAACACGCCCCAGGTACACGCCCTCCCCGGGCGTGTTAGAGGGGCATATAACCCATCTACCGTGCGAGTTACCTCCAGACATTAATTTCAGTCAGAAAAGTCGCACCGACAGTGATACGCCCCCTAGTCGCACCCTCCCCGAACATGTAAGGGAGCGTGACCCATCCAGAAAAAAAATCTATAAATTGTGAGCATCTCCAAGGGTTGAGTATCCAGATTTTGGGAGGAGAGGTGCTGCTATTTTGGAGTTGTTCATGTCTTAAGCTTTTCTCTCCCTCTTTCTCATTTCAAGTATTTATAATTTTAGATTTCATGCAAGTACTTGTAGTATTCTTGTACGTCCTTTTTATAGCACTTGTAATCATCGTGGAAGCTTTTCTTATAGTATCTGTATGCCCTTGTTGTGACTCCTTCCAATTAAGAAATAAAATAGTTCGTTACTCTTTCCCTTCTACTGGGTCTTAGCTTTCATATTCTTAGTATGATTTTCATTTTTTACACCATGAGTATCTAAATCCTCATAGTACTCAATCTTGATGATCCGAGGTTGAGTGATCAGTTATGATGTTCTAGCTCTCTTCTTCTTTTTAGAATTTAGGCCTTCGATTTTCTCTTAATTTATTTCCGAATGAACTATATTATCGATATATAGTTTTCATCCATGCTTTCATTCTTGGCTAGCCGAGAGGCCGATAGTTTGAAGTGATCACTTAAGATTAAAGAGAGTTGCACGCACCTCTCTCTCGAGAGTGACGTAAATCTCCTGGATTGGAGTCAAATCCAATAGCAGGGTTCATCAATTAAAGCGAGTGTTAGGTATTCGGATACGGACGAGAGTTCGGTCGGATCTACCTAACCTTAGTGGGCACTTCTCCGAGAGGAGCGTGTTCAAGCTTCGAGAATCCCTACGTACAATGTATCTTTATTTTATTAAGTTAAAGTTTGTTATTACATTTTTGATTAATTTATGCCTAAGAAATTCGAGATCGAGTACTACCACTTAATCATCGCTAAGACTTTCTTTTATTTGCAAGTAATTTGCTCTCTTCTCTAATTTAGAAAGCAAGCCCGAAGGAACTATAACTTGATGAGATAATGTAACTCCTTGAAGTCAGAGTAATCAAGTCGCCCCGAGTAATATGACCTTGATATTAAACTTAATATCCTATACTATATGTGATAAGGCACACTTTACTTCGTCGAATATAGAAACGGAGAATATCTCGCAACCACTCTTTCACTACCCTTAACTTTTTCTTCTCCACGCATACCTCCTTCTCCACGATATTATTATATCAAGTTTTTGGCGCCATTGTTGGGGACATTTTGTTTTGATATTATGAAAAAAAGGATAGCTATTAATTTTATCATTTTTTTTCGCAGTTTTTCTCTTTATCTTCTCCCACTTCTCTTCCTTTTCTTTTAGTGTATGACCCGAGAAAGCTATTCAAATATTCCTTTTGATCCTGAGATACAGCGTACCTCTTTGCATCACCTCCATTCTCGTGATAAGGAATCACATTTAGTCATTGAAGAGTCGATCAGGGACACTACAACAAAAACTTAGGATCTTAATCCACCCAACCCAGACGAGGCCCAGCAAAGGACTATGTCCTATTATGCGTGGAAAAATCTGGAGGGTACATAATCACGTATTGTCTGCACAATGGTGGCAAACAATAACTTTGAGATCAAGTCTAGCATTATAGAAATGGTGCAACTGTCGATGACCTTCGATGGTCTCCCGGACGAGGATCCAAATTGCCACCTTTCAATTTTTCTCGAAATCTGCGATACTTTTAAAATCAATGGAGTCTCAGATGACGCAATTCGATTACATCTCTCCCCTTTCTCTTTGCGGTCAAAGGCCAAACAGTGGCTAAACTATCTTCCTAGAGGGTCCATCAATACGTGGGCCGAGATGGCGGGGAAATTTCTTACAAAGTACTTCCCTCCTGCAAAGACCTCCAAATGGCGCACAAATATTGAATCCTTCATGAAAATAGACTCGGAGACTCTCTATGTTACGTGGGAGCGCTTCAAGGAGCTATTGCGAAGGTGCCCACACCATGCGATTCCCACTTGGCAACAAGTGCAAATATTTTATAATGGCTTAATTTCCATAACAAGGCAAATGATCGATGCGGCTGCTGGGGTAACGCTAAATAACAAAACCCCTAAGGCCGCACAAGAACTTTTTGAGGAAATGGATGTAAATTCTTATCAATGGAATGTGCCCCGCGTCCGGGCTAATAAACCGGCGAAAATCTTTGAAATTGATTCTACCTCGAATCTTCCCTCCAAGTTGAGCGCTTAATAAAGCAAGTGGCAGAGATTACTGCTTCCTCCGCAACTCCACCTTGGAATAATAATTATAATAATTCCTCTATAATAGAAGAGCAGGTTGACTTCATGGGAAATTCTCCTCAGCCTTACTATAACCCGAACAACGCACTGTACAATAACACCTACAATGCGGGTTAGAGGAACCATCCGAATTTCTCATGGAGCAACCAAGGAAATGCTCAATGCCCCCAAAATCCTCCACATAATCATAACCCCACATTCAATCTAGCTCCCCCCTTAATTTAAATCCACTCGGTTTTCAACCACAATAGCAGAAGCCCTCTTTGCTTGAAGAGGCCTTCGCCAAGTACGTTTCCACAAATGAATCTAATCTTAGGAACATTACCGAGTTGATTAAAAGCTTGGAAAATCAAGTGGGCCAGCTAGCAAAGATGTTCTCCGAGCGACAACAAGGAACTCTGCAAGGAAACAGCGAACAAAACCCAAAGTAAAACGCAAATGCAATCACCCTCCATAGCGGAAAGGAGGTAGCTTTAAAAAATGATGAACCCATGGTACCATCTTCTACTCCTCCTCCTATTATAGCTTCGAATTTACCTTCTACGTTTACGCAACATGCCTCTAGTTCAAATATTCCTTATCCTGCAATGTTAAAAAATCAGCGCGTCGAGGAGAGTTATAAAAATTTTTTAGAAATCTTAAAACAAATTCATATTAATATTCCTTTCTACGAGGCTATCTCTCAAATGCCCAAATATGCGAAATATCTCAAGGAGCTTCTCTCTAATAAGAAAAAGCTTGATGATGTTTTGCATATGTCCCTTAACGCAGAATGCTCCGCAAAAGTACTTAACAAATTACCACAAAAGTTAAATGACCTGGGATGGTTTTCCATCCCATTCCTTTTCGTAAATTCTTTAGTAAAACACGCCCTAGCTGATCTAGGAGCAAGCATAAACCTCATGTCATTCTCCTTATTTAAAAAACTAGGTCTAGGTAATCCGTACCCCACCAAAATGAATATCCAATTAGTTGATCGATCCATTAAGTATCCGGTAGGGATAGTAGAGGATGTGCTCGTTAAAGTAGACAAATTCATCTTCCCGGTGGATTTTTTTATCCTAGACATCAAAAAGGATGCCGAAGTACCACTTATACTCAGTCACCCCTTCCTTGCCACCTCCCGCTCTATTATTGATATTAGTGATGGAAATCTCCTCCTTCGGGTTGGAGATGACAAAATCACATTTAACATTAATCCTTCAATGCGTCACACCCTCGAGCACGATGATTCCTGCTTTTATCTTGAGGAATGCATTGAAAATGAATCTTCTGCTCTACCCGAGTCAATATTTCATCGTACAATGAACCCATTATTGCCGAGCTCTTTTGATTAGAAGAAGTCTCTCGCCCCACACCACCTGAACCACTACACAATGAAACCCTAAAAATCAAAACCTTCGACGAGGAACCACCCACCTTAGAGTTAAAGAAACTCCACCTCATCTCAAATATCTCTTCTTAGAAAGAAACTCTAAGCTTCTCGTTATTATCTCTTCTGATTTGAGCTACTCATAAATTTCTGAGTTTGCTCTAGTTTTAAGAAATCTTCGCCACGCAATTGCGTGGCAGTTATCTGATATAAAGGGGATTAACCCCTCCTTCTGTAACCATAAGATCTTCTTAGAAGATAATTATGGCAATACTATCAAGCCCCATCGACGATTAAATCCTAATATCAAGGAAGTAGTGAAGGCTGAGGTAATTAAACTCCTAGATGTGGGAATCATCTATCCCATCTTCGACAGTACTTGGGTTAGCCCAGTACAAGTTGTGGTGAAGAAAAGCGGCGTAATGGTGGTCGCGAATGAAAACAACGAATTAATTCCAATTCCTACTGATATGGGTTGGAGGATGTGCATCAACTATCAAAAACTTAATGATGCGACTCGAAAAGACCATTTTTCGTTACCTTTTATCAACCAAATCTTAGAATGCCTGTCCGGTCACTCTATTTACTGTCTTCTCGATAGTCTCTCAGGATACTTCCAAATCAAAATTTCATATGAGGACCAAGAGAAGACAACCTTCACATGTTCTTTTGGCACCTTCGCGTATAGAAGGATGCCATTTTGGTTATGCAATAAGCTGGCTACATTTCAAAGATGTACGCTAGAAATTTTTGACGAGTTGGTAGAATAGGTAATGGAAGTCTTCATGGATGACTTCTCGATCTTCGGTTGTTTATCTAAAAATTATTTTAAAGATCTTGAGCGTGTGCTTGTCCGTTGTGAGGAGACTAATCTAGCCGTCAATTGGGAGAAATGACACTTTATGGTCCTAGAGGGATTGGTTCTCGGCCATAAGATTTCAGGAAAATGGATCGAGGTCGACAAGGCTAAGATCGAGGTTATTGAAAAACCTCCACCTCCAATGAACATTAAAGTGATCCATAATTTCTTAGGCCATACAGGATTTTATGGGTGCTCCATTCAAAATTTTTCCAAAATCACCATGCCGTTAACCCATCTTCTTAAAAAAGAATCTTCTTTCCTCTTTGATGACAAATGTATCGTAGCATTCAATTTAATTAAAGAAAAATAAGTAAAATCTCCAATCCTAGTCACGCCAGATTGGTCGCTCCCATTTGAGATCATATATGATGCAAGTGATATTGCCATCGACGCTGTTTTGGGCCAACGGATGAATAAGTTCTTTCACCCAATTTATTATGCGAGCAATACACTCACGTCCGCACGAGCCAACTACACCACCACTGAGAAGGAGCTTTTAACAATCGTTTTTGCTTATGATAAGTTTAGGTCTTACATCACTCTCTCAAAAGTTTTAGTATTCACAGATCTCTTCGCACTTAGGTATTTATTAAGTAAAATGGATGCCAAGCCCCGCCTTTTACGATGGATCCTCCTCTTGCAAGAGTTTGACTTAGAAATCTGGGATAAAAGGTGTGCCAAAAATTTGGTGGCCGACCATTTATCACGTTTAGAGAATCCTTCTAGTGAAGCGTTAGTGGAGTCTGATATTAATGATAAATTCCCAGAAGTGTGTCTCCTTGATCTAGAAAATCTAAAGAATTATTGCACTCCCTGGTTCGTCGATCTGGCTAACTATTTAGTAGCCTGGTTCTTTCCTAAAGAATTCTCGAGTCAGCAAAAGAAGAAATTATTTTCTGACATAAAAATTTATTTTTGGAAAGACCCCTTTTTATTTCTTGTTTATGCAGACCAGGTTGTGCGAAGTTGCGTTTCAAGTGAGGTAGGATTACAGATTTTACGGCATTGCCACAAGGGAGAAACAGGTGGTCATTACCAGGCAAACCATACCGCGAGAATGGTGTTGGAGGTGGGCTTTCATCTGCCCACGCTCTTTAAAGATGCTCACACCCTTGCAAGTACTTGAGACAGCTGCCATCGGTCAGGCAATATCTCCCGCCGAGATGAGATGCCTCAAAATATTTTTTTAGAGTGCGAAATTTTTTATCTTTGGGGTGTGGATTTTTTTGGACCTCTCCCCCCATCTTATCAAAGTAAGTATATCCTCGTAGCTGTCGACTACATTTCGATGTGGGCGAAATAACAAGCTCTTCCCAAAAATGATGCACGAGTTATAATTAATTTTCTTAAGAAATTATTTTGTCAGTTTGGCATTCCTCGATCTATCGTCAGTGATAGGATCACCCACTTATTGAATAGCCAATTCGCCAGAATATTGGAAAAATATGGTGTCACGCATAAACTCTCCACCGCCTATCACCCACAGACAAGCGATCAAGTTGAGGTTGTCAATCATGAGTTGAAAAGTATTTTAGAAAAAAATGTTTCTATAAATAGGAAGGATTTGGCGCTAAAGCTCGACGATGCACTATGGGCCTATTGGATGGTATATAAGACAGCCATCGACTGCACACATTATAGATTTGTTTACGATAAGTCCTGCCACCTTCAGGCCGAGTTAGAGCACCGTACATTCTGGGCACTTAAATTTTTGAATTTAGATTCTACATTAGCTGCCGATCAACATAAAATTCAGCTGAACGAGATCAAGGAGTGGCGCGCGAATGCGTACAAGAGTATTAGTATTTATAAAGAGCGAACAAAGTGTTATCACTACATAAATATTAAATTTCCTAAAATTTTTTCGCCGGGCATTCTCGTCCTTATTTATAACTCTCGCCTTCGACTATTTCCGGGTAAATTAAAATCGCGGTGGTCCGACCCCATTGTTGTTAAAGAGGCTTTGCCATATGGGACGGTTCATATTTTGCACCCAGATAAGGGTGAATTCAAGGTAAATGGTCACCGATTAAAGCTTTATTCGTCAAGCGACTTAATTCCCACTATGATAGAACAATTAGTGTTATCAAACGATTGAATTTTTTTATTTTATTGTTGGACTGTTGGACTGTAATAATAAATTAAGACATTTTATTGTTGGACAGTTAGACTGTAATAATAAATTAAGACTTCTTATTGTTGGACAATATTTTGATGCGTCGAGCTCAAACGATGCCTTAAACAAGAGGCGCTCTTGGGAGGTAACCCAAGTTATTTCCCATTTTCTTTATTTTACACTTTTTTTACCCCGGAAGGCAATGACGAGTCAAGGCTTCTGCAATCACCCGCTCCAATGCTGTTGAATCTATCATAAAGTCCGAAGAAGAATTTGCTAGAAGTTCCAAAGCGCAAGCATGGGGGAGAAGCATCAATCAGCATTCGCGATGCATAAATCCGGGGAAGTACCTGCTTTTCAATTCTGTACTTTCATTTCTATTTAATTTTTTCTCTCTCTCTAACCTCCTTTCTTCATTGAGGACAATGTTCATTTTAAGCTTGGTGGAGGATTTACTCCTTATTTTTCCTATTCGTTTAAATATTTGTCTTTACTTTAATAGTTTAAGTGATAGTACCCTTTGCTTTTTGTTTTGTTTTTCCCAAAATCCCATATAAACAACTTAGCTAATTATAATATTTCTAATCATTTTTTATTTATGTTTTACAAGAAAAATGATGGTCATGATGTGTTTCTAATTCACGATAGTATGTTAATATGGAAACGTTTTTTCTAAAAACTCGCTTTTTTATGGTTTTCATCCTTTATTTTCTTTACTTTCTCTAAAATTCATTATCCACTATTTTTCTTTTCAAAAGTTTTGTAATATCAACTTTTGATTAGCGTAGTAGATATTAATGATCCAAGTCGCCTATTATTTCTATTTTAAAGATAATTTCATCAATCTTCTTTTATTATTTAGGACATGTTTTTTCAAAATTTTCAAATCAATGCTTTAAATGAATTTAAAATTATGAAAATAATTTATGCCATTTTTTTTTTGTTTGAGCCTTCTTGCCAACCTAATTTTTTTTTTACTCCTAGTAAGCCACTTTTGAGCCTTTTTCCAATTTTAATTGATAGCTCCACTTATCATTTTATTTTCACCAAAGCCAACTTTTCCAACCTATCTAATCGCACTACACTTTTTGAGTTTCAATAAAAAATTTCATGATCATGATAGGTTGTTTTGTGATATTCTTGTAGAAAATTTTGAAAAAGTATGCTCAAAAGAAGTGTTTGATTTTGATTAGCCAATTTCAAAATGAAAAAAAATATCATGGCCTTTGTTTTGAAAAGAAAAATGCAAAAGAAAAGAAAAATATTTTGTTTATAATAAAATTTTTGAAACTCTTTGTTTTAGTTTAGTGTGATTTTTAAGCCTTGTTTATCTTTGAATTCCACTACTAATCATAATCCTAAACTGAACGTTTTGGTCCTAATAAGTCCTTTTGATTCATGCTTTTGATTTTTTTTATTAGATAAGTAATGAGGAAAAGTAGACTAGTAAAGTTTCTGATTTAAATTTAGATTTTTGTTATTTTATTGATATGGTTATAATATGTCCATTGGATCTAGTAACGACTCAATGCGTTTTTTTTTCATTTTGTTGATTTGCTTAAAAAATTTTGTTGAAATTTTGGATGATTTATTTTCATTAGTAAACCTTATAAATATTAAACCATGTTTAAGTGATTATTTTAGGTTTACATTTCAACTTCTCCCTACTTAGAATTTTGCATGGTACTTGTGTTAACATAATTAGAATTTTCCTGATTAGTCACCTGTTATTTTAGCTAGTTTTTTTATATCTTTGCTTGGGGACAACCGAAGCTTAAGCTTGGGGGAATTTGATAGTTCGTTTTGTAGTCTAAACAACTAGGGTATTTTCTAGTTTTTAATATACAAATCATGTCTTGAATGCTTATATGTTGGCCTCTTTTTTATATATTATCTTCACTAACGTATTTCTTTCTTTTTGCGGGTTATTGCCAAGTTTTACTGTTAGACGCCCCTGGTCACACCCTCCCAGGGCATGTACCTAGGGCGTGTAACCCAGTGGAATGAAGCCATCGGTCCGAAGTCAGTCTCTAGCTGAAATAGGCTCACATGCCCACGGACACGCCCGTGTACCACAGACACGGGCATGTCTCCGAGACGTGTCTCGCCAAGTCCCGAGAAATCACTATGACGCTTAATTTAAATGCTCCAAAGTCACGTCGAATCCGACACGCCCTAGGTACATGCCCTCCTCGTTCGTGTTAGAGGGGCGTGTAACCCATCTACCTCGCCAGTCACCTCCAGACTTTAATTTCAGTAAGAAATGTTGCAATGACTGTGACACGCCACCTGGTCACGCCCTCCCTAGGCATGTAAGGGGGGCGTGACCCAGCCAGAAAAAAAATCTAAAAATTGTGAGCATCTCCAAGGGTTGAGTATCTGGATTTTGGGAGGAGAGGTGCTGTTATTTTAGAGTTGTTCATGTCTTAAGCTTTTCTCTCCTTATTTCTCATTTCAAGTATTTATAATTTTAGTTTTCAATCAAGTCCTTGTATTATTCTTATACTTCCTTTTTATAGCACTTGTAATCATCGTGGAAGCTTTTCTTATAGGATCTGCATGCCCTTGTTGTGACTCCTTCCAATTTAGAAATAAAATAGTTTGTTATTCTCTTTCCCTTCTGCTGGGTCTTAGCTTTCATATTATTAATATAATTTTCATTTTATACACCATGAGTAACTAAATTCTCATAGTACTCGATCTTGATGATCCGAGGATGAGTGATCAGTTATGATGTTCTAGCTCTCTTCTTCTTTTTTAGAATTTAGGCCTTCGATTTTCTCTTAATTTATTTCAAATGAACTATATTATCGATATATAGTTTTCCATGCTTTCATTCTTGGCTAGCCAAGAGGCCATTAGTTTGAAGTGAGCACTAAAGATTAAAGAGAGTTGCACCACCTCTCTCGAGAGAGTGACGTAAATCTCCCTGATTGGAGTCAAATCCAATAGCGGGGTTCATCACTTAATTAAAGCGAACGTTAAGTATTTGGATACGGACAAGAGTTTGGTCAGATCAACCTAACCTCAGTGGTCACTTCTCTGAGAGGAGCGTGTTCAAGATTCGAGAATCCCCACTGTAAAGGTATCTAAATTTTATTAAGTTAAAGTTAGTTATTACATTTTCAGTATTTTATGCCTATGAAATTCGAGATCGAGTACTACCACTTAATCATCGCTTAGCCTTTCTTTTATTTGCAAGTAATTTGCTCTCTTCTCTAATTTAGTATGCAAGCCCGAAGGAACTATAACTTGATGAGATAATAGTAACTCCTTGAAGTAAGAGTAATCAAATTGCCCCGGGTAATACAACCTTGATATTGAACTTAATATCCTATACTATATGTGATAAGGTACACTAGCCTTCGTCGAATATAGAATCATAGAATATCTCAGAACCATACTTACACTCCCCTTAAATTTTTCTTCTCCACGCATAACTCCTTCTCCCCGATATTTTTATATCATCAGGCATAATCAGAAAGTGTTGAGTGTGGAAGCTTCACTCTATACCTTCATGCAGAGAAATTTCAACTAAGTCTAGAAGCATTGAGTTATGAAGGCTCATTCATCGCCTAAATAGTTATGCAATAAAATTCAATATGTATTGAGTGATGAAGGTCACTCGTCGGCTCAAGATGCAGAATTCTGCGAAGTGTTTCTGCATTGAGTGACAAGGCTTCACTCAATGCTTATGCAGATGGTCTAAAATTTTATAAGTCCACAGGCACTGGAAGATGTTGACGTCATCAATATATCAAATGTCGTGGGTTTTGCACGCTAGATGATAAAAGGCACCACTTGACTTTAGTACAATATTTAATGCATAAGAAGTGTTGTAGTTGCCAACTCCGGGTGGTCCTACTGCACAAAGAGTAGTTGAATGGCGGGATAAAAAAGCAGAGTTCCGAGAAAGAGAAATTAGAGCTTTTGAAAAGAAGAAGTACAGAGCTTTCTGGTCATCTTCTTCCTCTCGACGAAGTAGAAGATTTCAAATAATTTGCTTTTATAGTTAACCTGTGAATCACATACAGAGTAGGCTAATTAAAGAAATAGGAATCATCTTGTCTTCAACTGTAAGATCAGAAAGTTCTCTTTCTGAGTAAGAATAAGAAGCAGAGCAAATTTAAGTTTCTATTCTTTAAGGCCACTACAATCAACTCAACTACATCAAAGGATTGAAGAGTCAGTGCTCTGCATGTATCTTCTCAGCACAAGTAAAAGCATCCCGAAGATTCACTTTCTTGTTGTTGTGAATACGTTGGGCTAAGTTGTCTCAGTCCAAAAATGAGGCTCAGAGAATCATTTCTTTAGAGTCAAAGTTAGGACTGAGCTTTCTCAATTCAGGAAGAAGAAGACACAGAGAACATTTTCTCTGAAGTCAAATTTCATCAAGCTCATTCTCATTTTGTAGGATCTTAATTGATCTGACTGTAAGCCTAAATTATAAAGGCTAAGAGGTAGGGCCTGTGTACTAGAGGTAGTATCTTGCTGAGAATCTGAAGTAGGGCCTTTAGGTTGAGTTAGGATCAGAATCAAACTTGAGCTATAAGAGAGTTATACTTTCTGAGTGTAGGGCTATCCTCCTAGCCTAAGTTGTACGACTCTTGATTAAGTTTGAGGAAGGTGATCTGAAGGATCACTAAGCTATAAGAGATATTATCTCTGAGTTGTAGGGATTTGTCATAAGGTAAGACTTTGAGGAAGTCTGAGAGATCCTGCAGGATCTTTGTTGTAAGCTCTTTGAGTCGAGTTTGGAGAAGATTACCTTGTCTAACACACTGTTAGAAAGGTGGGAGGGAAAGTGGATGTACCCATACCTTGGAAAACCTCTATAAATCCTGGTGTGTTGAGTCTTATTCCTAAAAGCTAACAAAATAACTTAACACTCAAGACACAAAAATAAAAAAGGTAGTCATAATGACTAGGAAACCTATTCACCCCCCTCTATGCGTATAAATACTCTTGAAATAAAGACTTTCAAGTTGTATCAGAGGGAGGTTGTTCAAATAAGACTTAACAGTCTAAATAGATCTCCAAGAGTAGCTAAAGATTATCTGCATGGGATTAGGTGAGAACCATAAAAAGTTGAGCTATATGAAGCTTCCAGTTTGTAAGAAGGAAAACTTTGGGATTTAGAAATAGAGGCTCAGGCATTCATGGAAGCCTCAGACCCTAGGATCTTAATTACAGTCCAAGAAGGACCTTTAATCCCCATGAAGGTCTCTATCTTAGATGCCAATGTCCATACTCTAAAGAAGCATTCTGAAATTACTAGGGGTTATGTCATCTTGGAAACTATGGATTAGAGGGCACAAAACATCATTGCCAATGCCATAGATGACTCCACCTTCCATAACTTGTCCTCTGCAAAACAACCAAAGAGATGTGGGATTCTCTTATTGTGTATATGGAAGGGATAGAGGGGTGAGGGATGAAAGGAAATCCCTCCTGAATCAACAATATGAAGCATTCATGCAAGGGAAGATGGATTCCAAAGCTGAATTCTATGAGAAGTTCTTCATAATTATGAATAGTTTGATCACCTATGGCAAATAGTTCACTAATTATGAGATGAACGGCAAGTTGTTTAGATCCCTAAATAAGGAATGGGATATCAAGATTTGTGCTATCAAAGAAGTTGGCAACATGGCCAACACATTGCCTCAGAACTTGTTTGGGAATTTTTTGTCCCATGAGATACAGCTGGACTCTAGGAAGGATGAAGAGGATGCTGCCAGATCTCTTGACAAAGAGAATACTGTGGCCTTCAGAGCTGAAGCGATAAGAAGTAGGGAAAAGACTCCTCCACCAAAGACAGTTGCAGATTCATAAAGCTCAGATCCCAGCTCCTCTGAAAATAAGTTGTTAGATTGAGAACTGACACTGTTCTCTGTGAAAAGGAACTGAATTAAGGATAGTTTTAATGCTCAGAAAAATATAAAAAATACATAGGTATGCCCAATTACTTATTGAAAATGGTGGAGGAGAGAGAATATAACAAGCGATATGGGACTAAATACAAGCTGCGTGGCTAGGCGGTTTCATATAGTCAACCCGCAATACTATATAGAAAACATAACAAGTGAAGCCTCGGAATTCCAGTGCCGGCTAACATCCAGGCCGCATCTGCGGTTAACAAATAGACCTCTGCTGCAGAAAACCACCAGACCGCTATTGCGTCTAACCTCCAGACCGCAGTTGTGGCTAGACAACATACCACTATTCTGACTAACAAACAGACTGCTACTATGGCTAACTAGCAGACTGCTACTGCGACTAACCCCTAATCACTATTACAGCTAATCATTAGATCGCGGTTGAGGCTAACCAACAGTCCGCTGAGCCAAGCCTCTAGAATAAGGAGACTAACAGACCACTGAGTCAAACTACCAGACTAGGGAGACAAGCTGACTACTGCGGCTAGATATTAAATTGCCAAGTCTCCTCAAGCTTCAACACTCCCCCTCAAGCTAGATCATATATATCCACCATGTTCATCTTGGTACAAACCTCCCCAAAAGGAGTAATAGGTTTGGTGAAGAAATCAGGTAGTTCTCTCATTGAGGAAACAAACGGTATGCAGATTTGATTCTTTAAAATATCCTCTCTAATGAAGTGACAATCCACCTCGATATGCTTCGTCCTCTCATGAAAGAGTGGATTGCTCGAAATATATATGACCACCTTATTGTCATAGAACATAGGTAGGGGATGATCTTAAAACTCTCCAAAATCAAGAAAGAGTGTTTGTAGCCACTTCAACTTATAAGAAGTCTGAGCCATGCTTCTATATTAAGCTTCTGCAATTGAATTTTCAACTACAACCTATTTCTAAATCTTCCAGCTGACTAGGTCCTCCAACGAAAGTTCAAAAACTAGATGTAGACTTCCTATAATCCTTATCATCTGTGTATTTAGCATCAGAATATGTCTCAACCTTCAAATGTCCCCATTTCTGAAATAAGATCTCTTTTTCCAGTGCACCTTTTACATACTCTAAGATCTTTAGAGTTGAATGCAAATGACATTCTCTGGGGGCTTGCGTATACTAGCTCACTTTCCCTACTACATAACAAATATTAGGTCTTGTGAATGTCAGATAAATGAGATTACCCACAAGTCATTTGTATTTAGTGAAATCTTCAAGAATAGGAGAATTCTCACTGCAGCATTTGTCATCTTCAATAGCCATAGGATTCCGAGGAGGTTTTTCCCCAAGAAGACATGTCTCTTTCAAGAGATCTAAGGCATACTTCTTCTATGAAAGAATAATAGGATAAGGTTTTTAAGATATCTAAATCCCTAGAAAGTATTTATGAAACCCCATATCCTTGGAAACAAAATACTGAAGCAGATGCTTCTTTGTCATATCAAGGTCATTTCTATCATCCCCAGTACGAAGAATATCATGCACATATACTGGCTCACTTTCCCCTGTACGAAGAATGCTTGCATTATCTGGGTCACTTTCCCTATTGCATAACAAATATTAGGTCTTGTGAATATCAGATAAATGAGTTTACCCACAAGTCGTTTGTATCTAGTGACATCTTCAAGAATAGGAGAATTCTCACTACAGCATTTGTCATCTTCAATAGCCATAGGATTCCGAGCAGGTTTTTCCCCAAGAAGACCTGTCTCTTTCAAGAGATCTAAGGCATACTTCTGCTATGAAAGAACAATAGGATAAGGTTTTCAAGATATCTAAATCCCTAGAAAGTATTTATGAAACCCCATATCCTTGGTAACAAAATACTGAAGCAGATGCTTCTTTGTAATATCAAGGTCATTTCTATCATCCCATATACGAAGAATGTCATGCACGTATACTGCAACAACAACAAGGCCAGCCGAGGTTTTTGCGAATGAATAAATAATGATCTACAACACTTCGAACAAATCCAATAATAGTAATAAGTTCATTGAATTTGTCAAACCAGGCCCTCAGGCTTTGCTTGAGACCATAAACAACCTTTCGTAATCTACAAGCCTGAGACTCCTGATGTGGCCCGAGTGCAGACTCTTATTTGGGTGGTTGGTTGGATGAGTCGACCGACATGGACTGGATAGAAGATCGAAGTTCTAACGAAAGGAGGCAAGTGTACCCATCGCATATAGTACTCGATATTCGGGAGAATACCGAGGTTGTATTGTTCTCGGGGTCGGGTTGATTATTCCTACTCCTCTAGGAGGACTATTATTTTACTGAAAGTAAGGTGGATTTTTGTTTGTCACTTAAAGACAGAAATAAATGAAAGCTGAAAAATAACTTAGATTATTCGATGACGGGTTAACACTCGGCATCGAATAAGATTAAGACTAAAATAACTTAAAATAATTATTGAACTTAGTTTTCAAATTAATAAAAGGCACTTGTTCGTTGAGGTTCCATAAAGCGCACTTATCTCTAGGAATATTGCTCACCTGAACGCTAAGACTATTCGACCGAACGTTAGTCCGACAAAGAATTCCTCTTAATCCCCGCTTTATGCTAAGAACCCCGCTATTGGGTGGGGAACCCAATCTGGCAGAACTATGCTTCTCCTCTTTCGAGGGAGAGTACACAGTTCTCTTTACCCAGGGGGGATCGGTCCATATGCACGACCTCTCGACTAGCTAGCATATGGATAACGGAAATAGAGCCCACACATCAATTACGCGGGTCTACACGTTGTTAATCCGTGGCCAACCTTAAGTCCTTAAATTAAAATGAAAATAAAGGACTTTAATTATTTCAAATAATTTTATATGTCCCAATGCTCTTCGATACCGAGGGCTAATAACGATTAGCCACTCATCGGTATGGGGACGGCTATATGGATTAAATGAGGCGCGAGTTCGAAATTTAGCACTAAACAGTTATAAGAAGAAAACAAAAACAACAGTGCGTTTAGATAAATTAAAAATGCTAACTAAAACAAGAACTCACTCACACTTCAAAACCATAAATAAATTAAAAAGCCAAGTCCTACTCAAACGAGTAGGCGGGAAATTAAAACACACCATTTAACTCTTAACGAGTAGGCAGAAATAAATGCACGTACAGGTTCTACTCAAATGAGTAGACGGTAAATGACAAGTCCTAATCGAATGAGTAGGCGGGAAATTAAAACACGGCATTTAACTCTTAACGAGTAGGCGGAAATAAATGCACACACGCACACACTCTACATATATTAAAAGAAAGCAATAAAATTTATTTCCTACACACACACACTCTACATAATTGAGAAAACGATAAAATTGCGAGTCCTGGCTCAAATGAGTGGGCGGGAGAATGAAAGCCAGCCCCTACTAAAACTATTAGGAGGAAATAAATGCACCCACACACGCACTCTATAGAAATGAAAACGCACACACGCAAAATCCTACTCAAATGAGTAGGAAGAAAATGAAAGCGGTAAATTGCAAGTCCTACTCAAACGAGTAGGCGGAAAATAAAAGCAATCAAATTATCCTCATACACTCACACACACTAACATGAGATTAAAAGAACATAATGAAAACCCTAACTCACACACAATTAAAGAACAAATCAAAGTTCCCTAAAAATTAAAACAACTACTTTTCTATTCTTAAAAAATGATAAAAAAACACATAAAAAGGTTAAATAGAAATTAAAGAACCAAAAGTTTTTCAAAAACAAAGTTAAAATCAAAGTTGTTGAAAAATTAAAACGTTTATATTTTCATTCTTAGGACACAATAAAAGTGATGACAAAGTGAAAAAGAAATAAAAATTAAAAGAACAAAAAAAGGGGTTTTACAATCCTAAAACAAAGCTAAGCCAAAAATTCAAATATAACTTTAAAATCTCTTTTACAATTTTATAGGAATGAAAATATAAGACTTTAAAAAGTTTTCAATACAACATTTCATTTTGAAAAGAAGACTTAAAAAATATTTTTGCCATTATAACAATTCATTTTTTACATGAAAACCTATAATGAAACCTAATATGACAATAATTTAAAAGCATGAAAAATTTCAACAAGTTACACTAATTGATAATTTTCATAGAGAGAAAGACTAGGTAAAACAAGAGGACAAAAAAAGAAAGAGATGAGCCACCCAAATAATTTTTTATACAAGGTGTTGAGGGAAAAACTACTAATTTTATTACCATAATGAAGCTATTACAAAGCTATTATAGGGTAAAAGGAAAATCTAAAACAAATATGAAAAGGGAGGAGGGAGAAAGCCTCCTTACATTGGATGGAATCCACAAGGGCGGCCCAAAAAACACATTAAGTTTGGTCCAAAAAAAAAATTAAGAGAGCATACAGAAACTGGGTATTTATAGGGAAAATTTCGGGTTTGACACGCCCTACGACACGGGCGTGTCGGGGGGCGTGTCGGGCTTAGCGTGTTTGACCTGCAAAAATCTGGCGAGCTGGCTAGTTTTTGGAAGCTTTTGGAAGTGACAGGTCATCATCACGGGCGTGACAAGCTTGTCACGGGCATGTATGGGGGGGGGGGGTGCGACTGGACTGTTGGCTGGAGGAAATCAATTTGAACTTTTCTGGCTAGAGGCGTCGACTGCCGACATCAACACGCGCGTGTCGGGCTCAAATACAGGCGTGTCATGCTCAGTTTAATGAAGGCCGAACGTCGAGCAGTGGGTTGAATTCAACGATTGTCAAGGGCGTGACACGGGCGTTTCAGGATGGACACGGGCATGACATGCCATTTCACGGCAGAAAACCTGTTTTGGTGAAAAAATCAAAGGAACAAGCCCTATCACGGGCATGACCTGTGTGATACGGGCGTAACCTATGAAAATTTCAGAAAATTTCTTGAAAATTCCAAAAAAAACAAAAGTAAAGCTTAGTTAGAAATTATTTGCAAAAAGAAACAAATTATTAAACAAAGCAAACTAAAAACAATGAAATAATAATAAAACTACTTAAATAAAATACAAAAATATGCATATATTTATAACTCATCAAATACCCCCATACCTAAGCTTTTGCTATTCCAGAGCAAAAGTTTGAGATGAACTTATAAGGAATAAAAAAACTCTAAGTTTAGCTACCGTTTTAATTTAATTATAAGAGAGATCTAAATAAATATACGGTGTATAAGAGTTAAGTTCTAAAATTATGTAGATGATTTAAATAGGGCAAAAGTTTTGGCCAAAAGACTTCTTGATGTAATCAAATAGAAAACAATAGCTTGTAATTATATGAACTTTAGCTTATAGGAGTTTTACGGGAAATAATGCAGTTTACAAATTATGCTCTCAAAAAGATTTTTGAATTAATTCTAGAATCATGAAATTTGCTAAGGGGGTTGATGGTTTATGAAGTGGCTTGGATTTTGAGGCGAGGTAATTTTTTCTCGAACCTCCAATTTTTTTCTTTTTGGATTATTAGGAAAATGAAATCTTATTTTCCTAATATGATTTTTTTTATTTATTTTTCAACTTCAAAATAATAAAATTAACCCAATGTATATGTATAGGAGTAATGAATTTTATCCTCTTACTCCATTACATATAATCTTTTAATTATTAGGTGCCTATGTTTACGGAATGAAATCTTAGTCCCATTGACATAGGATCTTTTAAGGGGTAAATTTTTTTTATTATACCAAGTAGGTCATGATAAATAAGGGGAGAAAAGAAAACTAGAATTTTAATTAAAAAATTATTGAGAGAAAAATTTTTAAATTGTACTTTCCAATTTTTTCAGAAAGCTAAAAGTAAGCATAATTGAATTCTATAGTCGTTATTTTCTAACATAATACACGTGCTTCTATCAATGAAAAATTAGAAGTAGTGCCTAAAATGAGTTCGCTATTTTTAACAAAGCATAATGAATTCTTTAAAACTTAACCCTGGCTATTTAAATTTTTCAATCTATAATTAACAAACAAATATTGAAAAAAGAATTTTATAAAACAAAATTTTTGGATTTCAAGAAAATTAAGAATGATATATTTGATTTATTTGTTTTATAAAATATATATTTTTTTGAATTTTTAAAGTTATTATCTTTTTTTGTATTTTTGTATTTATTTCTTTACTATATACATACTAAAGAAAAGAAAATGCGAAAATTAAATTTTTTTTGGATTCTTAAGTTTTGTAATTTTTTTAGTATTTTTAAGAAAATTTTCATTCTATTTACAAAAATTTGGAGAAAAAGAGAAGTTATTTACAAGGATGAGAGAGAAAAGAAAGGGGAAAAGAGAAGAGTATTTACAGAAAATATTTACATGAATTTATTTACAAAAAGGGAAAAAATATTTACAAAGTAAAATTAAATAGTTTTGGAAATTTTTTGTTTTCAAATTTTTTTGTCTATTTTTGTTTTGGAAAATGGAAATGCAAATAAAAGAAGTGCAAATAGGAAAAACACGAAAACACCCCCATACATAGTTCCAACATTGTCCCCAATATTGTAAGATAAGTATGCGGAATCAGAAAAATTAAATGTAATATGTACAAAAAGAAAAAGGGAGGGAAGAAGCGTCCCTGATGCGTGTTTGGGGAAGCCCGTTTAGAAACCATGCGTTATTAGAAAAAAGTAGCAAACAGGATAAATAAAGTGCCAAAAAGATAAGCAAGGGGTACCTCCCCGGAGCGCTTTGTTTATAGTCGTGTAGCTTGACTATATTGGCGGGTTTATAAGTCGAGGAGGGTTATAGTTTTGTAATGCTCGATCACTAGGTCGCCCGCTATATAAGACTTTAACCGATGACCGTTTACTTTAAACGAGCCTTTTTCCGGGTGGGAGATGAGTACGGTCCCATATGGAAAAACTTCTTCAACTATGAATGGATCGGACAAACGAGATTTTAGTTTTCCTGGAAAAAGTTTATGATGCGAATTATACAGAAGGACAAGATCACTCGGAGAAAAAATTTTTGGGGACTTTATTTTTCGATCATAATATAACTTAGAACGCTCCTTATAGAACCTTTTGCTTTCATAAATGTTCGTACACCATTCATCGAGCTCGTTTAGTTGTAGTTTTCTATTTTGAGCGGCTAAGTTAGCGTCGAGGTTTAAGAGTTTTAAAGCCCAAAGAGTGCGATGCTCCAGTTCTACGGGTAAATGGCACGCTTTGCCATAGACTAATCAAAATGGAGTACAACCGCTAGCGGTTTTGTATGCCGTTCGATAGGCCCATAACGCGTCGTCAAGTTTAACGGACCAATCTATCATATTAAGTGAAACATTTTTTTTCTAATATTCGCTTAATCTCTCGATTTACTAACTCAACTTGGCCACTTGTTTGCGGGTGCTAGGGGGTGGCATGTTTGTGCGTGACTCCATATTTAGCTAACTTCTTAGCAATTAGAGCATTACAGAAATGCGTTCCACTATCACTAACAATTGCGCGAGGTGTGCCGAAGCGAGAAAATAATTTTTTTAGAAATGTGACGACGACTCGCGTATCGTTGGTGGGGAGAGCTTGCGCTTCCACCAACCTTGATACGTAGTCGACCGCCACTAAAATATATATATTTTTATAACGAAAGGAGGCAAGTGCACCTATCGTATGTAGTACTCGATATTCGGGAGAATACCGAGGTCGTATTGTTCTCGGGGTCAGGTTGATTATTCCTACTCCTCCAGGAGGACTATTATTTTACTGAAAGTAAGGTGGATTTTTGTTTGTCATATAAAGACGGAAATAAATGAAACCTGAAAAATTACTTCGATTATTCGATGACGGGTTAACGCTCGGCATCAAATCAGATTAAGACTAAAATAACTTAAAATAATTATTGAACTTAGTTTTCAAATTAATAAAAGGCACTTGGTCGTGGAGGTTCCATAAATATGAGCGCACTTATCTCTAGGAATATTGCTCACCTGAACGCTAAGACTATTCGACCGAACGTTAGTCCGACGAAGGATTCTTGTTAATGCCTGCTTTATGCTAAGAACCCCGCTATTTGGTGGGGAACCAAATCCAGCAAAACTACGCTTCTCCTCTTTCGAGGGTGCGTACACAGTTCTCTTTACCCAAGGGGGGTCGGTCTATATGCACGACCTCTCGGCTAGCTAGCATATGGATAAAAAAAATAGAGCCCACACATCGATTATGCGGGTCTACGCATTTTTAACCGGGGCAAACCTTAAGTCCTTAAATTTAAATGAAAATAAAGGACTTTAATTATTTCATATCATTTTATATGTCCCAATGCTCTTCGATGCCGAGGGCTAATAATGATTAGCCACTCATCGGTATGGGGACGGCTTTATAGTTTAAATGAGGCGCGAGTTCGAAATTTAGCACTAAACAGTTATAAGAAGAAAACAAAAACAACATTGCGTTTAGATAAATAAAAAATGCTAACTAAAACAAGAACTCACCCACACTTCAAAACAACAAATAAATTAAAAAGACAAGTCCTACTCAAATTATTAGGCGGGAAATTAAAACACGCCATTTAACTCTTAACGAGTAGGCAGAAATAAATTCAAGTACAGGTTCTACTCAAATGAGTAGACGGTACATGACAAGTCCTACTCGAATGATTAGGCGGGAAATGAAAACACGCCATTTAACTCTTAACAAGTAGGCGAAAATAAATGCACACACACACACACTCTACATGAATTGAAAGAAAGCAATAAAATTTATCCCCTACACACACGCACTCTACATAAGTGAGAAAATGATAAAATTGCGAGTCCTGGCTCAAATGAGTGGGCAGGAGAATGAAAGAGAGCCCCTTCTAAAACTAGTAGGAGGAAATAAATGCACCCACACACGCACTCTACAGAAATGAAAACGCACACACGCAAAATCCTACTCAAATGAGTAGGAAGAAAATGAAAGCGGTAAATTGCAAGTCCTACTCAAAGGGGTAGGCGGAAAATAAAAGCAATAAAATTATCCTCATACACTCACACACACTAACATGAGATTAAAAGAACATAATGAAAACCCTAATTCACACACAATTAAATAACAAATCAAAGTTACCTAAAAATTAAAACAACTACTTTTCTATTCTTAGAACATGCTAAAAACACAAAAAAAGTTGAAATAAAAATTTAAGAAGCAAAAGTTTTTCAATAACAAAGTTAAAATCAAAGTTGTTGAAAAATTAAAACATTTATATTTTCATTCTTAGGACTCCATAAAAGTGATGAAAAAGTTAAAAAGAAATAAAAATTAAAAGAAAAAAAGGGGTTTTACAATCCTAAAACAAAGCTAAGCAAAAAATTCAAATATCACTTTAAAATCTCTTTTATGATTTTAGAGGAATGAAAATATAAGACTTTAAAAAGTTTTCAATACAACATTTCATTTTGAAAATAAGACTTAAACAATAGTTTTGCCATTATAACAATTCATTTTTTACATAAAAACCTATAATGAAACCTAATATGACAATAATTTAAAAGCATGAAAAATTACAACAAGTTACACTAATTGATAATTTTCATAAAGAGAAAGACTAGGTAAAACAAGAGGACAAAAAAAGAAAGAGATGAGCCACCCAAATGAATTTTCATACAAGGTAGAGAGGGAAAAACTACAACTTATATTACCATAATGAAGCTATTTCAAAGCTATTACAAGGTAAAAGGAAAAGCTAAAACAAACATGAAACGGGAGGGGGAGAAAGCCTCCTTACATTGGATGGAATCCACAAGGGGTCCCACAGAACACACTAAGTTTGGCCCAAAAAAAGAAAAAGAGAGCATACAGAAACTGGGTATTTATAGGGAAAATTTCGGGTTTGACACATCCTACGACACGGGCTTGTCGGGGGGCGTGTCGGGCTTGGCGTGTTTGACCTAGCGAAATCCGGAGAGCTGGCTAGTTTCTGGAAGCTTTTGGAAGTGACAGGTCATTGTCACGGGCGTGACAAGCTTGTCACGGGCGTGTATGGCGGAGGGGGGGGGGGGGGCGTGACTGGACTGCCTGATAGAGGAAATCAATTTGAACTTTTCTTTCTAGAGGCGTCGACTTTCGACATCAACATGGGTGTGTCGGGCTCAAACACGGGCGTGTCATGCTCGGTTTGATGAAGGCCGAACGTCGAGCAGCGGGTTGAAGTGGACGATCATCGAGGGCATGACTCGGGCGTGTCAGGATGGACACGGGCGTGACTTTCCATTTAACGATAGAAAACCTGTTTTGGTGAAAAAAATCAAAGGAACAAGCCCTGTCACAGGCGTGACCTGTGTCACATGGGCGTGACCAATGAAAATTTCACAAAATTTCTGGAAAATTCCAAAAAAACAAAAGTAAAGCTTAGTTAGAAATTATTTGCAAAAAGAAATAAATTATTAAATAAAACAAACTAAAAACTATGAAATAATAATAAAACGACTTAAATAAAATACAAAAATATGCGTATATTTACAACTCATCAACTCCCCTCGAGCAACATAGCCAAGAGGTTGATCCATATAATCTGTCTCATGCAATTCACCATAAAGAAAAAGCATTCTTCATATCCAACTGAGACATTTCCCAGTATCTGTTAACAGCAACAAAAAAGAGAATACAGATTGTAGTAATCCTAACAATAGGAGAGAAAGTATCAAAGAAATCCACACCATAGGTTTGCGTAAATCTTTTGGCAACAAGCCTAGCTTTGTAATGATCAATATTACCATTATGAAGAAATTTAATTGCAAAGATACAGATAGACAAACACATCAGCTTCAAGAGCGGTAGGAACGAGAGTCCAAGTATCCCATTCAGTGAGAGTTTTCATCTTTTCATCCATAATAGCTTTCCAATGAGGAATGATAAGAGCATCTTGATATGAGGCGGGAAGAACATTTACCGATAGAGTAAAATCAAAGCTCTTAGACCAATGAGACTGCTACGCATATGAGACCACATCCTGAAGGTGATTTTGAGTGCAAGATCGAATCCCCTTCCGAAGAGCAATCAGAAGATCATGGTTTGTTATATCGACTGTATCAGTCCCACCTAAAGGAGAGACAACTTGCTCAAGAGCGGTTGGTAGTAGCTCAGTAAAGGAATCATTGACAATAGGAGAATCAGAAGTAGAAAGTTAATGAAGAAGTGCAAGCTATGGAAGAGGTGTCAACAAAAGAGTAAAAGAAAGAGAATCATTAAAAGATGGAAGAATAGAGGGAGAATAAAAAAACATGGCATCCTCAAAGAAAGTGACATCCGCAGAAACATATTGTTTTCGGATAATAGGATCAAAACACCTATATCCTTTCTGTGCCGAGCAATAACCCAGAAAAATGCACTTAACAAAGCGTGGAGAGAGCTTGTCATGACCAAAAGAAGGTGAGTGAATAATCCATGTGCGTTCGAAGACTCGAAGAGGTAAAAGAAACAGAGTCTCATCAGGGTACATGATAAAAAATGGAGCCTTCCCTTTGAGAACCGAAGACAGAACTCGATTAATGAGAAAGCAAGAGAGAAGAATAGCATGAGCACGATTAGATCGGGGAACATGCATATGAGTGAGAAGGCTACGAGCCACATCGAGAAGAAGATGATTTTTGGGTTCAATAACACCATTCTATTGAGAAGTGTAAGGAAAAGTTGTTTGACGGACAATGCCATGATACACACAAAATGACGTAAATTGATGACTGAGATACTCCTTTGCATTATCCATGTGAAGATTTTTAATAGGGGTACGAAATTGTGTACGAATCTCATTATAAAATGCAGTGAAAATATATAATATTTCAAAGCATTTCTGTTACAAATACAACCACGTACACCGAGAGAAATCATAAAAAAATTAACAAAAAACATGTTACCTCTACCAACAGTCGAAAGAGGAGCAGGATCCCAAACATCTGAATGAGAAAGGTTAAAGGGATGAGAAGAATTATGGCCCTGCTTAGCAGGAAAAGTAGACCTGTGATGTTTTCCAATTTGACTTGCCTCACAATTAAGAGAAGAATTCTCTCGAGATAAATCAAGCAAAAGCTGATAAAGAATCTGGGGAGGAGGATGCCCAAGACTAAGATGCCACTGAAGTAAAGAAGAGGATGAAAAAGTAGAAGTGGCATCAAGATAGGACAAGCCACCACTAGCTATCCAGCAGTAATCGACTTCTTGGAGTGAGGGACCCGAAAAAAATAGGTAGAAGCAGTAAAAATAGCTTCACAGTTGCTCTATTTGCAAAGAGCTTTGATAGAAAGAAAATTACATGGAAAACTCGGGACATAAAGAGTGTCACGAAGCTTTAGAGAAGGAGTAACATGCACCATTCCAGACCTAGAAACTAGAGACAGAGTACCATCAAAAATAAGAACCGGAAGCAACCAGTTATTCTTGTCAAGAGAAGAGAAAAGATGAGAATTCCCCATCATATGATTAGTAGACCCAGAATAAATGAACCACCTTCCTGTAATAGACAACTGAGCAGCAACAAAAGTAGCAAAAGAAGAACAAGGAGTAGCCATAGAGCACAACATCAAACCACACGATTTAACACAAGAAACTGCGCGAACAAAGGACCACGAACAAGCGACTAAGAAGAGCTAAGGCAAAAAAAGAGCAGGTGGCAAAAGATCAGATCAGTTAACTGATTGACAAACGGGTCATAGAAAGAATGCGATTAAGAAAATAAGGACGATAGAGAGACTCAAGCCACACGGTTGAGAGAGAAGCTGGAAGAATAGTTCGCAAAAAAAGAGAGACCGTATGAGTAGAGAAAACAACCCGCTCTAGAAGAGAAGAGAAAAGAAGAGGGAGAGGAAGAGACCGCACAAGTAGAGAAATACAACCTGCGTGAAGCACATATGAAAGACAAAAGTGCAAACAACAAGTCATAAAGAATCTATAGGAAATCCATGCGAACACAACAAGTCTCAAAGAATAGCGAATAACAAAGAAGGCGCGCGACAAGAACCCCACAAAGGCCGCACGAACAAGCAGCCACAACCAAGAAAGAGCACGACAGAGCAGTTAGCAAGGAAGACTGTGTGAACAAAAAATTATGTAAGGAAAAAAGTCGCAGAAATAACAACAAGAAGGGAGGGCAGGGTGGGAAGAAGCTAACCGAAATAAGACCAAAAGAGGCTAACTAGAAGTTGTTAGACAAACAAACAACAATCTCTTTGGAGCAAAGGATTGTTTCGCTCAAATACAATGTGAAAAAGAGCTAAATTAAGACATATTTTATTGCTCCAAAAAGATAAACAATACATAGTTATGCCCCCTTATTTATAGAAAACGAGGGAGGAGAGAGAATACAAAAGGCAATATGGTACTAAATACAAGCCGCGCGGCTAGGCGGTTTGACATAGTCAAACCACCATGCTATACAAAAAAATAACCACTAGAGCCTCTGAACTCCAGCACCGACTAACATCCAGACCGCAACTATGGTTGATACCCAGACCTCAATTACGGCAAAGCACCATACCGGTTCTGTGGCTAACCTTCAGACCATAGTTCTGGCTTGCCAACAGACCGCTGATGCGCCTAACCAACAAACCGCTACTTTGGCTAACTAGCAAACCGCTGCTGTGACTACCCTCTTGATCGCTATTGAGTCTAATCATCAGACCGTTGCTGCGGCTAACCAACAAACTGCTGAGCCAAACTTCCAGAATAAAGAGACTAGCAGACCGCTGAGCCAAACCCCCAAACCGTAAAGACAAGCTGATTATTGTATATTAAAATGCCTGGTTTCCTCAAGCTTCAACAGTGTCCAAATAGTTCAATAAGCTGCTGAGCAGAAGGAGATAATGGAAGAACAATGTCTCTTCTACCTCTGCCTCAAAGAAGCCTTACTCCGTAAGGAAAAATCTAGAAATGACCCCTCTAGGAAATATATGACTCCAAACAAAACAAACATGTTAAGACTAATGTTGTTTGCTACTGATGTAATAGTAGTGGACATGTCATTGCTGACTATCATGTTAAGTGGAAGGATCATATGAAGTTTGACGACAAAAAACATCACAGGTATAAGATGTCTGAAAAGAGCTTCTTGGACAAGAAGAAAGTCAACCTATCATATAGTGATTCTAAGTCTTCAAAATTAGATGAAGAAGAGGCCTGATTTTCTTCTGATATATTCAATCTCATGGCTCTATTAGAAGAAAATCAGGATAATGCTATTCCTAATGAGGTACACTCTATCCCTAGCTCTCCCTCTATCTATCAGTCTGGCTCATACTCTAATGCATCCAATTCCTCCAGTAAAGACGAGGGATCAGTTTTTGAGAAGATGTCAATAAATTAATTGATAGATATGGTGCAATTCTTGATGCTCTAAAGAAGGGAAAAAGGCTTGTAAAGAGACAAGCTGAGGAGATTGTCTCCCTACAGCAAGCTGCTTCCATACAGTCTAAGTCAACACATTTGCTTGCTCAGATGGGGAGGGAAGTTAGTCAACTAAAGATAATCTCAATCATCCAAATTGGGACCATTTTCCAGAAGAATAAGATCACCATTAATCTTTAAGAGAAGCTCCTTCAGGAGAGAAATATTATGGCTGAATTCTTTAAGGACAAAACTATGTTGCCACTGATTGACTCCTTTATCTCTCAAAAGGATAAGTGAGGTTTTGTGTTTAAGTGAAATACTTGAGCTGTCCATTCTAAAGGAAAGGCAAATCTCCTATAGAGCCTCAGACCACCTTTCACAAGGTAGTCCTCCCTTCAAACAGTTATGACAAGGAGAACATGTATTGTCACTGAGAAGAATGGGAATTCTTCTTGTAAGAATACAAGGGTATCATACAATGGAAGGTGAAAATACATGGGTTTGAGTGCACTAAAATCTCCCCATGAGGAAATCCATATGACCCATCTTAAACCATTTATATTTGGTACTCCAGCCCCCACACTCAAAGATAAGGCTTTGACTTATTCTTAGGTTCCTCCAGTAAAGACCTAGACTAAGGGTAGGCTCGTCAATAGGCCTCACCTGGAAATTGTTTAAGCCATCAACTCCATGTCAATTGCAAAGATGACCTACGTTGGTTCTACTAAGAATGTGCCATGTGCATCCACTGGTAGACTAACTTTCAGTCAGATTCTTGGTGAAAGAAATAAGAAGAAGGATGCAGCTCTCCCATCTGAATAAGCAACTGTTCATAACTTACACTCTACAAGGTTTGTTCGTAAGAGGAGATACAACATTCATGAGTGTTGGTGCTGTGGTAAAGTGGGTCACTTTGCAATATATTGTTAGAACAACCCTAGTGTGCTAAGGGCAAGTGTGAGTCTTCCTGATAGGAATGCTACAGGTAGACATGTGCATTTTCAAGCTAATAAGAACCTAGGACCCAATCCCTAAAAGACTTGATTTCAAGATCCTAAACACCTAGAGGGGGGGGTGAATAGGTTCAAGTTTCCTTTAATAAATTTTAGGCAAGTTACTAGATCTATCACAACATTCAACATACAAACCATAACATAACATTCACATCACAGCACAGTACACAAGATTTAAAGTGATTCCCCAAGTTATGGGTACATCTACTTTCCCCCTTCGCATATCCAGTAGAGAACTGGATTCAGCCAAACTTCCTTCCACTAACTCAGATACAACGATCTTACAACTCAGAACATGATAGGATCTTACAGCTAAGACTTATACATGTCCTACCTCAGATTCTTCCCAAGAACCCTACCTCAAGCAAAAGCCCTACCTCAGCCTTTATCACAAGGATTACAACTCAAACTTTCACAAGTCCTACACCTCAGGCTCTCGGACCTACCTCAGCCATTATAAACAAAGGCTTACAAATCAGATCTATAAAAGAACTTACAAGGAAAAAGAAAATTTAGTAGTACAGAAATTTCACCCAGATAGAACTCTGAATTAGTGTGAGCTTCTTGATCAGTTCTTGAATAAACTGTATACTAAAGATCCAACCTGACTTAGCTTTTTCAAAGCTTCTTAATTGAACAAAATGAGGTTGACCTTGACTTGGTGTAAAAGTTGATCTTCAGACTGCTCCCTTCTTAGATTCAGAATTAGATCTGAATCTTACTTGCAGACTGTTAAGGATTCTGCCTTCTTAAGGGTTCCGCCTTTTCTTGTTGTTGAATTCTCTCTCTGGTTCTGTGTTGGTTTGTTCCCCCATATTTTCTTAATTGCTTCCTTTGGTAATCATGGATCAGTCCTTTTTAAAGAGTTTCTCAATGATTACAGGTTGATCCGGTTTGTAACAGCTTTTGACATTTCTGACAAAGGTGTCATACATGTTGTTTATGACAGCTGTGAAGTCTTCAACCATGACAGCTGATTCTACAATGAATTTATATCTTAATAGGAAACACTCAGCATATTACTTCACATGTGTCGACATAAATACACTAAGTATCGACACAAGTCTTGATGATGTTGACACAACACTCAATGTGTCGACACAGTCTTTCTTCTGCTTCTTGACACAGCTTCGTTGTATGTGTCGACACAAGTCCTGTGTGTCGACATAACTACTCCTTGTCTCGACATAGCTGATGCTGACAGATGGCAATTGATCAAGTCAAGAGAAGCTGCAGTTGAACAAAAGGCTTCAACACCTACTAGAAAGGAACAGAACTTGGCACCCAAAGCTGTACAAGAATCTTCCAGCTTATCAGCAAATGAAGAACTTATGAGTCTCTTTGCTAATAGATTCTATAAACTGTTAAGGAATGACATAAGTAGAAAGCCCTAGGGAACGAAGATAAACCCAGGTATGACAAGACTCCTTCTAAAGAGGTTGTCTGTTTTGGATGCAGGAAACATGGACACTTCATCTCAGAATGCCCAGAAGTCCAAAAGAAAGACAGAAGGCAAGACAACGACTCAAGAAGACATCATCATAGCGAGGCCTCCTCCAGCAAGTATAAAAAGAAGGAGAAGGGCTTTGTAGCTGAAACTTGGAGTGATACTGAAGAAGAAACATCCTCATCCAGTTCTAGTGAAGATGATGAAGAAGAAAAGAAGGCAAAAGAAATGTGCCTTATGGGAATTGATGCTGGAAGCAGCAGATCAGATTCAGAAGAATAAGGTGATGAAGAATTCCTCTCTGAAGAGGATCAGGTAATTGCTTCATAGGATTTTCAGTCTAAAGAATTTCAATCTGAGTTTAAACTCTTATGTTTTGACGTAATAGGATCTGAGAAGGAAATCAAACTTCTTAGTGAAAAACTATTAGAATAAGAAAAATTCAATGCTGAAAATGAAAAATTAACTGAAGAATTAAATCTGGCAAATCAACAAATAATATTTCTAAAATCTGAATTAAGTAAGGCTAAGGAATTAGAAGAAACCTTAAATGGTAGAAGTTTACAACTGATAGATATAACTAGTACAGTTAACACAAGATCTAATAATAACAAACTAGGATTAGGAGCCTCATCTAATGAACAAATCCTAATTCAGAAAAATCAACTATCAAAACATATTAACTTCATTTTTGAAAGTGGAAAGAAAAACACTGAACAAGTAGAGAAAGTTAATGAAGTTCTTAAATAATTAGAACTTAAGAAAACCAATCAGAAGAAGAAAAACAAACAACCTAACTATGTTCAGCAAATTCGTCGAACTCAGAATGACGAAATGGATATGGTTCGTTGAACTCAGAACGACGAACTCTGAACGCAAATAATAATGTAATTTATTCTTCGAACTTGGATCGACGAAACCAGTATGGTTCGTCGACCAGAGATTGACATTTTTGGAGCTCTAAGAATGGATATTTCCATTCTTCGAGCAAAGATCAACAAACTCAATCCCAATTGTCGATCTCAGGTCGACGAACATACTCGAATTTGTCCAACTCAGTTCATAACCAGAGTAACCTAAAAACTGATAAACCTTTTAATCCCTTTAGTCAGTGGGTCATACCTCCCAAAAGGTATCATTCTTTAGGTTATAAGTATCAACCATAATGCTCATTCATTTCAAGATTTAGTTATGTCAAACATCAAGGACCCAGGTAGCCTGGGTCAAAAATTGCACATCCCTTTTGTAGGTAGAGGAGAACCCTAACACTCAAAACAAATGGTACCTGGACAGTGTTGCTCTAAACATAAGACAGGTTGCAAAGATTGTCTAATCAACTATAAAGCTAAGATTGGACCCAAGGTAATCTTTGGGGACTAAGGATTTGGACTTATAGAAGGCTATGGTGACTTCAACTGTGGAGCTGTCACATTCAAGAAAGTGACCTATGTGAATGGTCTCAAGCATAACCTGATATCAGTAAGCTAACTATGTGATACAGGTTATCAAGTAAGCTTTACTAACTCATTATGTCTTATCTGTTTAAACAACACAACTGCTTTAACTACAATTAGACAAGGCAACATCTACTTAGTAAATTTTGAATTAGCTAAATCTGAAATTTGCTTATTCGATTATGTTTAGCATTCTAACTAACTTATAGCACAAAAGACTAGGACATGTAAACCATAAAAATATAGCTAGGTTATCTAAAGACAATCTTATTAGAGGTTTACCTTCTGGTCCCTACAAGAAGGAAGGCCTCTATAGGGCTTGTCAGCTAGGAAAGCAAACTAAATCTAATTTTAAATCTATTAATAAGAGTGATTCACCTAGAATCTTGTACTTGCTCCATATGGACCTTTTTGGCCCTATTGCAGTATAAAGTCTAGGAGGAAAGTCTTATACATTAGTTATTGTAGATGACTTCTCTAGATTTACATAGGATTTCTTTTGGAGAACTAAGTCAGATACTTTTAAAGTTCTCACAGATTTTCTCAAGAACATACAGATTGAGTACTCTACTCATATTGCATTGATCAGAAGTGATCATGGCACTGAGTTTGACTCTCTTCTTATGCTAGAGTTCTTTGAGAAGGAAGGTATTAGACATTATTTCTCAGCTCCAAGAACTTCTCAACATAATTGGGTAGTTGAAAGGAAGAATAGAACACTCATTGAAGCTGCATGTACATTGCTTGCAAATGCTTACATGCTTTTTTCCTACTTGACAGAAGTAGTAAGCACAACAAACTATGTTCTGAATAGAATTTTAATACAAAAACTAAAGCTTAAGACTCCCTATGAACTACTCAAAGGGAAGAAACCAATAGTAACCTATTTTAAAGTATTTGGTTGTATATGCTATATTCACAATAATGACAAAAAACATCTTAGAAAGTTTGAAGCTAAGGCTGCAATGGGAATTTTTCTAGGATATTCCCAAGTCAGCAAGGCATATAGGGTGTTTAATAAATCAACACAAAAATTGAAGAATCTATGCATGTGACATTTGATGAATCTAACATGTTTTACAAGGAGAGAGATATCTCTACCAACAACAATCTGCAGGTAAAAAATTTGTGTGAGCGCTTAGATGATCTAAACCTTATCAAAAAGGTTGAATCGCATCCCTCTCCACAAGCTTATCAGAAGCTGAAAGTGAAGAAGATACTGTGGAAGTTGTTCAACTTCCTCCAACAGTTGATACAATTCCAAAAGAGGAATTAAATCAAATAACTATTGCTGAACCAACTTCTCCTAATAATCTTGTCACACTTAGGGATCACCCTAGATCTCAAGTAATTGGAGACATATCATCTGGAGTGTAGACAATACATCAACTCAACCTTGATGTGATTCTTTCATGCTTTCTCTCTCAAATTGAGCCTCAATCCATATCTGATGCAGAGCAAGATCCAAACTGGATTACTACAATGCAGGAGGAACTCAACCAGTTTAAGAGGTGTAAAGTTTGGGACTTAGTTCCAAGGCCTAAAGGCTATCTAGTAATTGGGACTATGTGGGTATTCAGAAACAAACTTGATGCCCAAGGTGTGATAGTTAGGAAAAAGGCAAGGCTTGTTGCTCAAGGATGCAGGCAAGATGAAGGAATTTATTATGATCAAACCTTTGCTCCAGTTGCCAGAGTTGAAGCTATAAGGATCTTCTTAGCTTATTCAATATTCAAGAAGTTTAAAGTCTACCAGATGGATGTAAAAAGTGCATTCTTAAATGGAGAACTCAAAGAAGAGGTGTATGTTGAACAACCACCAGGTTTTATCTCTCCAACTCATCCCTCTTGTGTCTTTAAATTGCATAAGGCTCTCTATGGTTTAAAGCAAGCTCCAAGAGCTTGGTATGAGACCTTAGCCAGCTTTCTCTTAGAGCATGGTTTTTCAAGAGGCATGGTTGATAGAACCTTTTTTACAAAATTGCAACATGATAAAATTCTATTAGTACAAATATATGTAGATGACATAATCTTTGGTTCTACTAATCCAAATCTATGCAAAAGATTTTCTGATATAATGCACTCAAGGTTTGAGATGAGTAGCATGGGTGAGTTATCATATTTCCTGGTCTCCAAGTGAAACAAACCACTGAAGGAATCTTCATCTCTTAGTCTAAATATGCTAAAGAGCGTATTAAGAAGTTTGGATGAATGATGCCTCTGTCATGAAAACTCCCATGGCTGCCAATGCTGTTGTAGATGCTGATGAATCTAGAAAACCAGTTGATCAGACCAAGTATAGGGCCATTGTTGGATCCCTACTGTACTTAACAGCAAGCAAACCAGACAGTATGTTTGCCACATGTCTTTGTGCTAGGTTCCAGGTGAACCCTAAAGAATCTCACCTTATTTTCTTAAAAAGCATTTTGAGATATATAAAAGGTTGTCCAGATCTAGGCCTCTGGTATCCAACAGAATCAACATTTGTGTTAACTGGATTCTCTGATGCTGATTATGCTTGATGCAGAGTAGATAGGAAAAGCACCTCTAGAACTTGTCATTTCCTTGGTGACAGACTTTTATTTTGGTTCTGTACAAAGCAAACATATGTTTCAACATCAACTGCTGAAGCTGAATATATGGCTGCTTACAGCTGCTGTTCATAGATCTTGTGGATACAAAACCAATTACTAGATTATGGTGTCAACTTAAATAATTCAAATATTCTATGTGATAATACAAGTGTTATTTCCATTGCACAAAATCCAGTTTTGCATTCTAGAACCAAGCATTAGACATTAGATATCACTTCATTAGAGATTATGTTGACAAACAAAAGTTTAAACTTAAATTATCTCTACTGATTTGCCAAGAGCAGACATATTCACCAAACCATTAGACTCATCCAATCATCTTTTCTTTGTCAATCAGCTTGGTATGATAAATGGTCATGACTTAATCTAATGCTATGTCACTTGCCAAAGAATTGTCTCTGTTCGTCGATCTGAGATCAACGAACTGATAACAGTTCTTGAGATATCTCGTCGACCTGTGCTCGACGAAATCTACTGGTGAAGTAATTTTCGTCGATCTAAGTTCGACGAACTTACTTCAGAAACCTTTCATCGACCTGAGATCGATGAAATGCTTTCCAATCTTTAGCCTGAGATCGACGAACTGGTTGACTTTAAATTATTTCGTCGACCTCAGATCGAAGATCTTCTAACTTTTCGTCAAACAGAGTTTGTCGGTTCATATTCTGGAAAACCATATATTTTAGGTTTTCTTTGACCTCCGTCCCACGATTTCAGTTCCCCTTTGCACTTGATCTTCGTTTTCTCTCTTGTAGGTGCATTCATGGCGATTCCAGCAGGCGCTCTTGCGATAATGAAATTTGACACAGGATTCGACATGGATTTTGACTCATTCAAGCATTAAGATCCAATATTTCTTCCCATCCTACAACTGCTGGAAGACCAGCAACTGAAACAACTGCTGACCATGAGAATCAAACTACCCAGCCCAGAAATAAGAGAATGGGTATACATAGCTACCATCGATGAACTAAATATGACCGACACCATCGCGGGTAACGAAATCTCTCTTACCCCCCGATATTCTTATTGAACTGTTTGGATTGAAAAATGGTGAGGAAAAGTTAGAAATTTATTCGGAAGATTCTGATATAATGTTGAATACAATGGGGTACTCTGGAGACAACCCTAATAAACTACTGAAGAAACACCTATCTGCCGAGTTCAAATTTCTCGCAGATATAATTGGGAAAATCTTGCTGGGCAAGCACACTGCACATGATTATATCACCAAGAATCAATTTCTGGTCAAGTGTGCAGTCGTAAACAAGAAGCAGGTGGATTGGGCTCAGATCATCTTTGATCTTATCAGAAAAAAGAACAGCAAGAAGGAAGTGAACTTTGGACGAATCTTAGGAATCTTCCTGACAGTAAAGGTTGTTGAATCACTGGTCTCCCCGACCACATTCATCAATGCCAGCAAGAGGCTCACATGCACCTTGTTTGGCAGGGGGGAGAGGACAATCACTAAGCCCTCCAAGGCTTCATCCTCTACCAACCAGACTTTTGAAGGTACTAGGGGTGTTACAGCCACTCCCCACCCCACTGAAGGACTCCTTTCCACTCCTCCACCACCACCTATCCCTCCAGTTCCATCCAAACAACAAGTCCAGTCACCTTCCAATACCATCCACATCCATACCTAAACACCTCCAGCCTCTCCAATTCCCTCTTCACCTATATATCTCCCATCTCTTCATCCTTCACCTCAACATGACATTTCCATCCCAACACCACCTATATCCCCTCTACCATCTCATTTGCCTGACATTAACCTCTCCTCCCTTCCTTCCTTTAATTTGCTTTTCTCTCCCCTAAACTCTCCATCACCACAACATGACTCTCCCTTAGAAACTCCACCCATTCATCCTCTAACACCATCTACTCAATCAGCTACTCCACCAATTTCTGCCTTCCCAACCCTGGACCCCTCTCTTACCCCAACCCTCATATCTCTTATCACCCCTTACTCAAAACTCTTATAGCAGAGGCTATTTACCCTCTTGTTGTCTCCATCTCATCCCTTACTATTCAAATCTCTGCCCTAACCTCTGCTCCATCTTCAATTGGGGGCCTGACTTCAACACCTGCTGAAACCAAGCAGGGGGAGATACTTGATGATGAAGTAGCTGCAGCAGCAGTAGCACAACCAATAGCAGGACCAGTTGTACATACAACAGATATAGCAGAAGCAGCAGTAGAGAATGTAGATTCTGATTTAATTGATCTAGTTAAATTTATTGAGACTGACATAGACATTTATGAGTCAGTGATAGCTGAAATAAAATCTGTTGGTAATGTTGTCATTCATCCCACAGTAGACTTGATAAGTCTGTTAAAGACTTTTGACATAGCTTATCTAAGTTTTCCTCCAGATGAATCTACTAAGCCATCCCTGGCTATTGTACCTTATTCCTCCCCAATCAGTCCTGAAGTTGCTAAGCAACTTAAAGACAGTTTTGGCAAGCTTCCTGAAACTCCAGCAGAGACAATAAAGGATGATTCAGTCAGAGCCTTCTCACCTCCAGAAAAATTTTCTGTCCCAACATTTGTCATGGATGATTCCCCAATACCTGATCTTGATGCTTTGATCATGGCTGATATTGAAGAAGAGTATAAGGCAGCTGCTGAAAGCACTATCACAAGTGACTCTCAAAGATCAATTGATATTCCTCCTCCAGCTCCCTTCCAGCATGGAAAACCCTCCAATTCTGCTGAGCTCCAAAAAGAAATAGATAATTTGTATGTCAATCCTCATGGAAAGTCTGATGATGATGATGAGGATGATGATGACTCTGATGAGGAAACCAAGAAAAAGAAAGTCTCAAAGAAAAGGAAAGCTCCACCTCCTCCTGCTCCAAAACCTAGTAACACCAATGATACTCCATACTATATTCTACAGAATATAACTCCATACAAGGGTATGCCAGCTTGGATGTGGCTATCCAAAAATTAGCAGAAAGCTAGAAAGAAGAGCAAGAGATATTCTCCACCTCCTCAGAAGTTCAGAAGATGTCAACCTCCTCCTCCTCCTTATACTGCTGTTTCAAGTGCTACCTCTCAAACCTCTGGTCCATCTTCCCAGCCTTCCTCCTACTCAATAACATATCAAAGGCTGGATAGATCCTCCAGGACTCAGTTCCAAGGAAGTAGTCAGCAGCAAAGAAGTCAGAGTCCCTTAGAACAAGTGAAAGAAGTCATTTTTCAAGATCCCTCTCCTCCTCCTCATCAACAAGTTACCTCAAAAACTCAGAAGACAGTTGTTTACCAAGTCAGAAAATCTGATGTATCCTTCAAACCTAAGGAAAAATATAGTGAGGCTGTCCCTCATAAATCTCTCTACTCCCAAAGTGATGATCAGCTCAGCTCTACATGCTTTCAAGCCCAGTCCACTCAGTTTAAAGAAGTCACTATATTGCCTCCTCAAGAAGATCAGCCACCTATTGAACAAGATCTTGATCCAAACTTTAGGATGGCCAGACTTCAAGAACTGATTGGTCTTTTTCATATCAGAAAAGCTATAGAAGAAGGAAAAGATCCATCCTCATTCTCAACTATGTCCTCCTTCAGAGAAAAAGAGCTGGATAAGCTTCAAGTGAGCAGGAAAGTCTTCAACCTAGCTGAATATATGGCATTACATCCTGAAGCAGTTCTGCCCAGGGTAAGCACTCAGGCAACTCTTGGTGGGCAATACTTGATGACATCCAAGAAGAATGTACAAGACCATAGCAGGAAGATAACCTTCTCAAAACCTTCATCTGACCCTTCAACTGATAAACCATAGTGTATGTTATTTGTTTAATGATCAACTGATTATGTACAATACACTGCTATAACATATCTACTTATGTTATTTCATCCCTTCAGATATTTATGTTCTTTGTATTTTATTTCTTTTCAGTTTTGTTATTAGTGACCTCACCCAAATAGGGGGAGATTATTGGAACCACTAGTTGGATTTGGGCTAGGTTCACTAAGTTAAGATATGACCCAACATGTATAAATCACGGTCATAGTTGTATCTTAGAGTCTTGGTCTAGTCCCTTAAGGCAACAGTTCAAAGGACCAACCTCCAACACTGCTAGAGACTCAAGACTTAGAAGATTCAAGACTTAATAAAAAGGAAATCTGCGTTCGTCGAACTCCGGTCGACGATCGTCGTGCTCAGCTCGACTAACCCAGAGACAATTCTCTAAGCTGAGCTCGACGAACATAGATCTCAGCTCAACGATCTCTGAACATAGTAATAACTCCTCTGTCAAACTTCAGTTGACGAACTATGAACACCAGGTCGACAAACTTTGTCCTACGTTCGACTAACACTTCAGCTCTCAGTGCCAAAATTGACTCAGCGCCACAGCTTACTCAAAGCCAAAGATCTCTCAACGCCAAAATTTATTCAGAGCCAAAGTTCACTCAACACTCTCAACGCTATCAATGGCTCAACACTCTTAAACGACTTTACTCCAGAATGGTGATCTGACACTCAAAGCTAGAGTACATCTCACTCAACGCCAAGATCAATACTTCAATACTCAACATCAGAAAATATTCTAAGTCCAGACTATAGACTCAGCTCGACGATCTTGGATCTCAGGTCAACGAACAGCCGCTCTCAGGTCGAAGAAATCACAGGTCAACGAAAGCCATTCTCAAGTCGATGAAAGCCATTCTCAGGTCGACGAAAGCTGTTCTCAGGTCGACGAAAACTGTAAGGCATATTGTCATTTATTCTTTCCTTTTCTGTCTCCTTGTCTTATACTACTATAAGCCGTTAATTTCCTAGATAATCAATGCTCTTATATCTTTTAAATTGAGCCGTTACTGGCAGCATTGATTACCAATATCCTGCATGGAATTAACTACTTATATCTTGGGACAGACATAGAATAGAATATATGACAGCATTCTTGCTGTTTACATTTCCGAGATTCCGGCTAAGCATTTATTGCAGATTTTTGGATTCGACCAAGCTATAGATATCATTTGAGGATCTCTCAGAAAAGAGATAGTGACAGAGAGCTAAGAAAAAATAGAGAAGAAAAGTGATACACAAAAACTCGTGTGCTATCAACAAGCAACACACAGGAAAAAGCTTACAGACATCAAAAGTGTAGTGAAAACAGTTCACAGAAAAACTACTGCTCTCAAGAGAAGAAGAAGGAACAACCATCACCATCAAGAGTCCTTCTTCCTTTCTCTCTTTGCTTTCAGGGATCTCAAGTGACAAGCTATTCAAATAAGTCAAGTATCTTTGAAGAGCTAAAAGGTCTACTCACCCTTTTGCAAAGCTTCTACTCCTGAACCAGTCAAGATCTCAGGGGGAGATTTGACAACAACACAAATCCACAAGTCTTTTCTCAGTTTTATTTGAGAAAGAGAAGAACACCATCACTCTCTCATCCCCACCTCTGTACAGGGTTTTAATTCCCTTCAAAATTATTCCTGGTTGCAAGTCTCCTAACCAAAAGACTTAAGGATTTGTTTTTCAGCACCTGATCAAAAGCTTATTGGTGGCAGCCACCAGATCAAAACCTGTAGTGGTTTCTTACCTAAGGTGGTAGAAGAGTGGATGTACCCAAGTTTGGGGAACCACTATAAATTTCTTGTGTTGTCTGTGTGCCTGTGTAGTTTTTGCTTTTTGCTTGTGCTGTGATATATTCTTATTATGTAGCTTAGTTTATCTGTTGTACTTTTTCTCCTATACACTTATACTATAGTAACCTTTTTTATTCAAAGATCTTTTATTTCAGTAAAAATAAAAAGATTTCAATAACTCTATTCACCCCCCCCCCCTCTAGAGTTTTTTAGAGCTTACCTTAACTTTCATTTTAGATCCTGCATGCCCTACTATTATTATTGTACCCAACAAATATCCCTTTTAGGGATTTGGCGACAAACTTAGTTTGGTAGTGCTTACCATTAACTAGTACATAACACTTGCTACCAAAGATTCTAAAGTAGGAAATGTTTGGTTTTCTGATTTCAAAATCTCATAGGGAGTCATCTTATGTTTCTTATTGATGGAAGCTCTATTGAGTACATGACATGCAGTATTTACTATCTCAGCCCATAAGTACTCAGGAAGAGTAGTGTCACTAATTAGTGCTCTACATGCCTCAATTAGAGTCTTATTCTTTCTTTCAGCAACTCTATTTTATTGGGGAGTTCTAGATGAGGATAACTCCTGATGAATCCCAAGTTCTTCACAGAACTTTGTCATACATTCAGACTGAAATTCAGTCCCAAGGTCACTTCTTATTTTTACCACTGAAATGTTAAACTCATTCTGAATTTGTCTAACAAAAGTCTGGAAGACAGTAGGACTTTTAGATTTTTTCCTCAAGAAGGAAACCCATGTGAATCTAGAATAGTCATCCATAATAACTAATGTGTATACTTTCCTACCGAGACTATGAACTGGCATAAGACCAAACAAATCCATAAGCAAGAGATATAGACATCGCATTTAATCTTTGGTATCAAGTACTTGGAAAGATTACTTAGTCTGTTTGCCATTTTGGCTAGCTGAACACACACCCTCTTTAATGCACTTGATCTGAGGACCATTCCTCACTAACCCCATACTAAATAGCTTTCCTATTGACTTAGAGTTTAAATGAGCCAGTCTCTTGTGCCATTGTACACACTATGATGCTTTCTCACCTGCAACTAAGCAAATGGGTGAGATGTTATACTTACAATCAAGGTTAAGACAATATACATTCCCTATCCTGGTGCCAGTCAGAATGATCTCTTGATCATTTGACCTCATTATTTGGCACTCCCCTTTGATGAAAGAGATGTCATAACCTAGATCACTAATTTGACTTATGCTAATCAGGTTATGTTTCAGACCCTTCACATAAGCCACTTGAGTGATAGTAATAGAATTACTAGAAATGTTATCAAATCCTTTGATGATTCCTTTTTCAGATCAACCAAAGATTACTTTTGGTCAACTCACTTTTGGTGCATAGTCTCACAACATTCTTCTTGTTCCAATCATGTTCCTGGAACGTCCACTATCCAAGTACCATATAGGGGTATGGCCACTTGGATTCACCTGCATAAAATAAATTTTTTTCTATCCTCAGAACACAAATTGTTATTGGGTCCTAGGTTCTTGTTAGTTTGAAATCTATCATGCTTACCTGTGGCTTTTCTGACAGGTAATTTGTTCTTATTTTTAATACTTATGTTGAACAAACAATCAATGACAAAGTGGCCAACCTTGCCACAACATTAACACTCAAATATGTTGTACCTTCTCTTAGGTACAGACTTCACAACTTGGTTTCCAGTAGTCTTTTTAAGTGTAGGTGTTGGAGCCGCAAACCCCAAGGATTCCTTAAGAACCTGATGAGTTAGCTTATAGAGTGGCCTATTGGCATATACACCATTGGCAATGAGATCTCCATACTCACAGTGACCATGAGTAATATCATGATCATACCTGTTTGTAGGTTGCATCACTTTCTTAAAGAAGATAGGGGGCTTTGAGGCTAGTGGCTGAACTGTGGCTTTGCCTTTTCTATGAGAATTGGTGTCCCTTGTTCATCCCTTAAAGCCTAAACCTGTCTTTCCTTTATGAGAAATGAAATAGTCTATTAAGGGCAAGACAGACTTTGGCTTAGAGAATTTGGCCATTAACTCCTTTTCTTTCTCAAGTTTTGCCTCCAAATTCTTGATGTGATTTTACTTGAAGGAGATTGTGCCCATCTGAATAACAGTTATGTTTTTTAGTTTGGCAACCTCATTCAATTTTAAATTCAACATCTTTGCTGAATTTGATGCAGCCTGCTTAAGAGATTCAATTTCCTTGGCCTGCTTCTTGACAAGGAACTTGCTCCTATTCAGAGCTTGCAACAAACCTCCATACTCATCAAGGAGTTGATGTACATCCCCCTCAGATTAAGAACCATCCACACCTCTTGATGTAGATGCTTCTGATTCTGATCCAGAATAGTAAACAGAAGCTATGGGAGAACTCTATACCTTACTTGGACCAGGCTGATCCTGACACTAATCATCTTCTGATAGAGCCATCAGCTCTTTACAACAATAGTCCTCAACTCCATTTATGGAGTCCAGCACTTGTAAGAATTCTGATTCCCTAGATTCCTCATCTATAGAGAACAACCCAATATATGCTTCTGCATCATCTTCTTCTCCAGATTCTGAGGATGAAGACTCTGTCCAACTCTTCTTATTCTGAGCAACAAATGATTTCTCCTTATTGCCTTTTACTTGATTCTTCTTCTTATCCTTAAACTCCTTCCTCTTATCAGGACAGTTAGTTACGACATGTCCAGGCCTATTGCAGCAATAACAAACAATATTAGAATTAGTTTGTTTACCAGGATTTGAGGCATACCTGTCCTCCTTGGAAGTCTTCTTTTTCTTGTAATAATCATCCTTAGAAAAAGATGTTGAAGGCTGGGTTCTCCATTTCTTATTTTACATAAACCTCTAAAACTGCCTTGTAAAGATAATAAAGTTCTCATTAGAGGTGTGGCTATCTGATGTACTGATGTCAGGATTTTCTGCTTCTGCCTCAACACTTCTTTTGGGAAGAGAAGGAGACTTTCTCCTGCCCTTTCTTGTGCCTTCAGCCTTGAAGACTACTGACTTATCTTTATTCTCAGACCCACTGCTTTTCTCTTCCTCCTTTATGGCAGTGAGCTGTATTTCATAAGATAACAGCTTTCCCAATAATGTGGGTAGAGGTGTATCAGCAAGCCTATCCACCTCTCTGATGGCACATATCTTTGTATCTGAGTCCTTGATTTGTGACATGAGTAACTTGTCATTCAATTCATATATGCTGAAGACTCTTCCATAGGTCATCAGCTCATTTACTATTCTGAAAAACATCTTGTAACATTCTGCTATGCTGTCAGAGTTGACTTATCTAAAGCTTTCATATTCTTGATTCATCATAGATTTCCTATCTTCTCTAACTACTTCAGTTCCATCCATGTAGAAAATCAAGGTTTCCTACATCTCCTTAGAGGTTTTGCAATGTACCAAGTTTTGAAATGTGGCATCATCTATAACACTCACAATAATGTTTTGTGCTCTCCTGTCTAATGTTGTCAGGATGATCTCTTCCTTAGTAATTGAAAGAAAAGTGGGATAGATACTACTCTAGAGGGGGGGGGGGGGTGAATAGAGTAATCAAAAATTGCACTAGCAAAGTTGACTTTCTACTCAACTCCCTTGGAGTTAAATGCGGAATGAAGGTTATAGATATTGGAGATTAAACCCTAAATCCTAACACAAGTGTTGTGCACAAAAGGCAGCCAACTGTAATTACAGTTAAGGCTTGGAAACCTAAACAGCAACTAGCAATCCTAATTAAGATCTAATCACAGCCACAATGCAAGAAATTAATTAAAGTAATCCAGACGACACAAGGAATTTATAGTGGTTCCCCAAACCACTTGGGTACGTCCACTCTTCTACCAACAAGGTAGGAATCCACTCAGGTTTTTGATCAGGTGCCCTGCCACCAAAAAGATCTGCTTCATGTAGATCCAGAAACCCTTTAGACTTTTGATCAGGTGTCTAAAAACCAACACAGGTTTTTTATCAGGTGCCCTGCCACCAAGGGATACTTTTGAAGGGAGTAATAACCCTTTACAGGAGGGGGAAAGGAGGTTAAGGTGTCTTCTCTATTTTATAATAGATTAGAGAAGCACAATAACTTGCACTGAGCTAGAAAGCTCTAAAAGAATCAAGGCTCCCCCTGGCTAAAAGAACGTCGAGGTGAAGTCTTGCTTCAGTGCAGAAACACTTCAGAAAATCTGAAGGAAAAAGCTACAAGAAGATAAATAATATGAAAAAAGATTTCTTCTTTAGGTAGCTATCTTCTTCTTCTTCTTCTTCAAAAGGCTCTGAGTGAAGATCTTCCTGTAAGCAGGAGAACTCAGGTTGAAGAAGAGTGAAGAACTAAAACTTCTTCTCAGTTAGATGTGAATGAGCTGAGAGCAGTTGGAAACTGTAAGTTCTTAAGCTTGAATGTAACTGTTAGCTTTTGAACTCCTTTTTCCTGAATGAACTTGATTTTTGCTATATGAACTAGTTAATTTCTTTCTTCAAGGAGTTTTTTATATAGCAGCAGCTGCAACGGCTCTAACTTGAGTTTGAATCTTGTCGTCTACTGAACTCTGCAAGCTGGGCTGCAAAAAGCATAAAGCAAAACAAAATACTGTAGTCAGATATCCTATAATAGGATAATGCTTTCTAAGAAGCTGCAAATAATTCTGATGAAATTAAACTAGAGAAAGTCACATCAGAAAAGACTCTTTACAGCCAAGGAAGACTTTTTGAGTCTAAAGGCTATAAAGGATAGCCTGGCAGATAAAGCAGAAAACATATCTCAGCTATAAGACAAACAACTTTGTCAGAAAAAGATTAGCTCATGCATAAGGAATGGAACTGATATTGCATGGAAATAATATCACAATTTATTCAGATAATCTTTTATAAAATATGCCAAAATAACTATGAAATTAATCACATCATAGAAGACGACAAAACTACTCAAGACATACAGCAAAACGTTGAACGACCCTCGGAGATCGTCGACCGAAGCACGGAGATCGTCGACCTATCAGACAGATAGTCGAACGATCCAGATAGTCGAACTATCAAAGAAGATAGTCGAACTACCTCAGCAGATAGTCGATCTATCAGAACAGATATTCGAGCTATCAGATAGTCGATCTATCAAGACAGATAGTTGAACTACCAATCAAAACAGATAGTCGACCTATCAAATAGATAGTCGACCTATCACAGAAAAACAGATAGTCGACCTATCAACAGATAGTCGAGCTATCAAACAAAACAGATAGTTGACCTATCAACAGATAGTCGAACTATCAGATAGTTGAACTATCCAAGCAGATAGTCGAACTATCAAGCAACACAGATAGTCGACCTATCAACAGATAGTCGAACTATCAAAGCAACACAGATAGTCGACCTATCAACAGATAGTCGAAATATCAAAGCGGACAGATAGTCGACCTATTAACAGATAGTCGAACTATCAAAGCGGACAGATAGTCGACCTATCAACAGATAGTCGAGCTATCAGATAGTTGAACTATCCTAGCAGATAGTCGAACTATCAAAGACAACAGATAGTCGACCTATCAATAGATAGTCGAGCTATCAGATGGTTGAACTATCCAAGCAGATAGTCGAACTATCAAAGCAGACAGAACGTCGACCAACTGATAGACGATCGTCGATCAGCCGATAGACGATATTCGAGCGGCGTTCGACCATAGTCGATCGAAAAACAACTTAACCAAATATTCATCTGGAAAAGCAATTCTACACAACTAGAGAATCTAACCTATCAACTAACCTTTGACCATAGATAAATCTTGGGTCAAGAGACAGAAAGAGAAGACTGAACTCAAATCAAAACCTAGGGTTCCAACAATCTCCCCCTATTTGAGTTAAGTCTCTCAACAATTAAAACATACAAAATGAATTACTGAAAGTAAAATAAAATGCATAAAGAGAAATAACTAGGCAGATATCATCAATCAAACAGATAAGCAATTAACTGTCAATCAATGAAAAATTAAGGTGCTTCAGAGTTATGCTTAGGATCAGAAGAGCTAGAAACAAAAGTAATCTTTCTTGAGGGATCTAGAGCTTCTTTTCTTGATAGCTTCAGGTCTTGTTCTCCAATGATTTTCAATTCTGTTGTTCTTGGGACAACTGCCTCAGGATGCTTTTCCATATACTTTGAAGGATCAAATATCTCAGGTCTAACCTAGAATTTATCGAGCTCCTTCATTCTGAATTTTGACATTGTGGTCAATCCTGCAGTGTCCTTTCCTTCTGCTTTTGCTTTCTTAATTTGCGCTGCTCCAACGAGTTCAAGAAAACGAGCCATCCTAAAATTAGGATCAAGCTCTGGGCTTTCATAAACAATCTCAGAAGATATATCAGCTGTTTCTTTATCCTGAATAACTAGATAAGAAAGGGGAGCAGACTTAGCAAATATCTTGCTAGAATTTTCAGATAAAATAATTTGCTTACCTTTTGAAACATCCTTCTCAGAGTGATCTGGCTTAAGAGAAGTAGAGCTTTTAAGTTCTTTGGACTGAGGAGGAGAAAATGTTGGTCTTTGATACACTACCTCCTTTACCTGTTCCTTAACAGCATCAGGTCTTTGATAGCCAGTTTGACTTTTACCTTGGTATCCTTGTGAACTTCTCCTTTGAGCTGACTGAGATGGATTTGATCTTTCGGACTGAGCAGCAGGTTTTCCAGATAAGTGTCCTGAGGCTCCTGCACTGGGAGGTGGAGGAGGAGGACCTCTAGGATTCCATCTAGGGACAGGAGAGTCATACCTCTTTGACTTTTTCCTTTGCTTTTGCTGGTTCTTAGAAAATAACATCCAATGCTGGAAGTCTTTTGACTTAGGATCAAATCCTTTCAGTATATAATACGGGGTATCGTTATCTGGATTAGCAGGAGGAGGAGCTACCGCTTTCCTTTTCTTTTTAGCAATTCTTTTTCTTTTTGACTCAGCAGACTCATAGGAATCAATTTCATCTTCTGAATTAGAGGAAATAGGCAGATCATATGGGTCAAATGCATCTTGCATAGCTCTTTCCTTTTCCTTAAGAGCAGCTTTTTCTAGTTCTTCTTCTATGGCATCCTGTACCAAGAGAGCATCTAAATCCAAGCCCGTGGAATCATCCCATACAGTAGATTTTTCAATTTGAACAACTACAGCTGATTCTTGATGATCAGAAACTGTCATAGTGACCAGTTCTGCTTGCACTTCTGGCTGAGCCACCTCAGAAATTTGAACAGCTGGATCTGGTTGAACTTCTGGAGCTGGTTGGATAACAGGCTCTTGAACATCTAGAACTCCTTCCAATTTATCTGTAGTATTAGGAATAAAATTTTTCTAAATGACATCTAATCATCCCTTCCTGATATTCCCAAACTATCATATCAGTTATCAAGTCTAAAAAGTAAGTAAAGGGAATACCTTCATAATCAACCGCAGCGTGTCCTAACTCCCATAATTCATCTAGAAAGGAAGTGATAATTCCTTCTAGGTACAGGGCGACCAAGGGAGTAGAATATTCTTCTAAACAAGCTTTGACAATAAATTCAGATTTCAACAAAGCATCAGAAATTTCTTTTTCAGATAGAGAAGGAGGAGCTGAATCTTCTATTGCTTTCTCTGCCACTGCATGATGATCTGCTGGAGGGGAGGCCAAAGGCTGCTCAGCGACATCTTCATCAAGCATCTCCCCCTGCCTGATTTCAGTAGATACTGAAACCAGGCCCCTAGAAGAAGAGGGCTCAGCAGACTTTGAGAGTGCCTGAATAGCAGCAGTCAAAGAGGAGATAGAGGAAGCAAGGGGAGCAATCGCCTCGTCAATCATAATTTTGATTGAGGGGGTAATTAACTCCACAATGCTAGAGATAAATGCTGGAGTTATTTCAAAAGATGATGATGATGATGGTGGGGGAATTTTAGAGGATGGAAGATCAGTAGGGATGGTATATGCATGATGGACTGGAGAATGAACTGGAGATGGAACTGGAGATGGATGAGTGGATGCAGGGTGATCAATGTGATCAGAAGAGGGAATAGGAGAATGAAGAGGAGTAGAAATCTCAGACACCAACAAATCAAAACTGGGATGAGAGATCCCAGCAAGATGAGTCGGGAGAGGAGATGCAAGAGGAGAAGCAGAAGGTCGTACTTCAATTGAAGTTGAGGGAACTTCAACTGAAGTAGATGGTAAAGTAGATGAAGAAGATGGAAGGGTGGATTTGCTGAGCCAGCTGCTAGAAGGGGGGGGGGGAGTGACTGAGACAGTCCTGGTGCTCTCAGATGTAACTGGAGCAACCCCTGCGGGAGCGTGTTTCAGGAAGGTCCTTTTCCACTTTGCGAATAGGGATGGATCCATCTTCTTGCTTGCGTTTATGGAGGTGGCAGCTGACACTAAAAGATGGGGGTATTTCTCCTTCAGAAAAATCCCAACTACCCTTCCCAGGGTAACTTCTTTCTTGCCATTCTTTTTCCTGATCAAGTCAAACATAACGCCTGCCCAATTGATCTGTTTCTTATTTACAATTGCACACATTAGTGCAAATTGCTGCCTTGTAATATTATCGTGGGCGGAGTGCTTTCCCAGTAGCACTTTTCCAACTATTTCAGCAAGAAACTTAATCTTAAACGGAAAATTTACTTTGAGCAGCTTAGAGGGAATGCCTTCGGCATGTCCCAGCTCAGTTAACATCTTCCAAACTCAGGAGTATCTTGCTCATACTCTTCTTCCCCATTAATCAATCCAAATATTTCAGTCAAAATAGCGGGAGTCAATGTTACCTCTTCTCCGCTAATGGTTCCAGTCATCGAATCATCAGTTGAAGATGATGTGAAAGCCCACTCTTTGATCTCTTGAGTGTTTATCTTTATTCTGGAGGACATGAGTTTCTCTAACCCTTGATCTTTGCACAGATTAAGAATTTCCACAATTCCTGGTTCGCAGCAGCTCAAGGAGTCGAAATCTACACTGAATCCTGCATCAAACTTCACTACTGCTAGAAGACCTGGAGCAATCGCCATCGAAAGAGCTGGAGAAGACGAGAGAGATACGGCGAGGACGGAGCGGCAGAAAACGCAAGACAATGAGCAAGAGGGAAGACGGAATGCGAAAAGACGCTCTCCGTCGATGATAAAAGCAACTATCTCTTAACCTAGGTCGACCATCGGCTTTATATTAAAACAACGATCGTCGATCTATTTAAAAGATACTGGAGACGATGGTCGAACGGTCGTTCGACGATCGGTCCTGAAGCAGAGTAGTCGATCAATCGTTCGACTATTTCTGTCTTCCCAAACAGCAAGCTGTCGTCAACCATAGATCGACGATAGGCTCGACCTGTTCGAATATCTTCGAACGCTGGTCGACGATCTTCAAGCAGATAAGCTATCTTCAACCATAGGTCGACGATAGGCTTGATCCGATCGACTATCTTCGAACGTCGTTCGATTATCTTCGAACAGGTTTCAACAAGGCAGACGTCACACTTAGTCTCTTCCATTAATCATGCCTAGTTGAACCAAAAAGAACAGATGCTTCTGTTCATCTAAGTGCTTGGTGAATATATCACCTCTCTGAAGGTCTGTGGATATGAACTCAAGGCTGATCTTGTTCTTTTCCACACAATCTCTCAGGAAATGGTGTCTAATCTCAATGTGCTTCGTTCTAGAGTGGTGCACTAGATTTAGTGCAATGGAGATAGCACTTGTACTATCACACATGATTTTAGTGTTCTTGTGTGAGTACCCATAATCCAATAGTTGGTTTTGTATCCATAGGATCTGTGAACAACAACTAGCAGCTTCTATATATTCAGCTTCAGCAGTTGAAGTTGAGACAGAGGCCTGCTTCTTACAGAACCAAGAGACCAATCTCTCTCCTAGGAACTGGCAAGTTCCTGAGGTACTTTTCCTGTCAACTCGACAACCAGCATAATCAGAATCAGAATATCCAATTAATTCAAATTCTGACTCAGCTGGGTACCAAAGTCCTAGATTTGGACATCCCTTCAGGTATCTCAAGATTCTCTTGAGAAGAATCAGATGAGATTCCTTGGGGTTGACCTGGAATCTAGCACAAAGGCATGTAGCAAACATTATGTCTGGCCTACTTGCAGTTAAATACAATAGGGAACCAACAATGGCCCTATAATTCTTTTGATCAACAGGCTTTCCCTGATCATCAGAATCAATAACTATATTAGTAGCCATAGGTGTATGCCTTGCTGAAGCATCTGCCATCCCAAACTTCTTTACCAATTCCTTGACATATTTGGATTGGGAGATGAAGATGCCATCAGCATCTTGCTTTACTTGGAGACCAAGAAAGTAAGACAGCTCACCCATACTACTCATCTCAAACTTAGAATGCATCAAGTTGGAGAACTTTTTGCATTGTTTGGGATCAGTGGAACCAAAAATAATGTCATCCACATACACTTGAACTAACAGGATTGTGTCCTTGTGGTGCTTGACGAAGAGGGTTCTATCAACTACTCCCCTAACAAAGTTGTGCTCTAACAGGAAATTAGCTAGAGTCTCATACAAGGCTCTTGGTGCTTGTTTGAGTCCATAAAGAGTTTTTTGCAACTTGAATACATGTGAGGGCTGAGTTGAAGAAACAAACCCAGGTGGCTGTTCAACAAATACTTCTTCCTTTAGCTCACCATTAAGAAAGGCACTTTTGACATCCATCTGAAAAACCTTAAACTTCATATAGGCTGCATAGGCTAAGAAGATCCTTATTGCCTCTAGCCTTGCAACAAGAGCAAAGGTTTGGTCATAATCTATACCTTCCTCCTGTCTGTAGCCCTGAGCTACAAGCCTAGCTTTATTCCTTACAATGATTCCATTTGCATCCAACTTGTTTCTATACACCCACTTGGTGCCTATGATCAGTTGGCCTTTAGGTCTTGGAACCAAAGTCCATACTTTACATCTTTCAAACTGATTGAGTTCCTCTTGCATAACCATGATCCAGTGGGGATCTAGCTCAGCATCTTTAATGGTGAGGGGCTCAATTTGTGAAAGGAAACAAGCATGCATCACATCCTGTCTTAACTGATGTCTTGTTTGAATACCAGCTGATATGTATCGTATCACTTGAGATGTAGGATGATCTCTAAGTGTGACAACATCAGCAGGTGGGATGTGATCTTCAGCAATAGTTGGGTTTAATTCCTCAGGAGGAATTTGATCTACTATTGGTGGTACAGCAACAATTTATGCAATGTCTTCATCACTGTCTGATTCAGTGATATGAAGAGTTGAAAGATGGAGGATTTCTTGAGTGACATCTTTGGTAGATTCTGGTACCTGTAATGAACTTGAGGAAGGGGAAGTTTCCTTCTCCTTGTAAAAAATTTGGGATTCATCAAAGGACACATGAATAGACTCTTCAATTTTAGAAGATGATTTATTTAATACCCTATAAGCTTTGCTTACTTGGGAATATCCAAGAAAAATTCCCATTGAAGCTTTTGCTTCAAATTTTCTAAGGTATTCTTTATTGTTATTATGAATATAAACTACACAGCCAAAAACTCTAAAATAATTTATTTTAGTTTTCTTTCCTTTAAGTAACTCATAAGGAGTTTAACACTTAAGCTTGTGTATCAGACTTTTATTCAAGACATAGTTGGCTGTACTAACTGCATCTGCCCCATAGGAAAGAGGCATATTAGCATCTGCCAACAATGTGCCAGCAGCTTCAATTAGTGTTCTGTTCTTCCTTTCAACTACCCCATTTTGTTGGGGAGTTCTAGGAGCTGAGAAGCTATGTTTGATACCTTCTCTCTCACAAAATTCTTGCATGAGAAGAGAGTCAAACTAAGTACCATGATCACTTCTGATCAAGGCCACATGAGTAGAGTACTCAGTATGCACACATAATAGAAAATCTGTAAGGGCTTTGAAGTTATCAGCCTTAGTTCTCAAAAAGAACACCCAAGTGAACCTAGAGAAGTCATCTACAATGACTAGGGTGTAATACTTCCCTCCTAAACTCTGTACATTTATTGGGCCAAATAGGTCCAAATGTAATAAATACAAGATTCTAGGAGAATCACTTTTATTTACTGATTTAAATGAATTCTTGGTTTGCTTGCCTAGTTGACAAGCCTTGCATAGGCTCTCCTTCTTATAGGGGCAAGAAGGTAAACCTCTAACAAGGTTGTGTTTAGATAACCTAGATATATTCTTGAGATTAACATGGCTAAGGCTTTTATGCCATAAAGTATTGTTATTTGTTACTTCATTAAACAAGCAGATTTCAGAGTGAGTTGAGTTAAAATCTACTAAATAAATGTTACATTGTCTAATACCTACTAATACAACATTATTATTTAAAGTAATATTACAATGAGAGTTAGAGAATGATACTTGGTATCCAGCATCACATAACTGACTTACTGAAATTAGATTATGCTTCAATCCAGTTACATAAGCAACTCTCTTGAATGTTACAGCTCCAATTGTCATCCTGCCATAGCCTTCAGTTTGACCACAACTTGAATCTCAAAAGATTACCTTTGGGCCAAGCTTTGCCTTGAACCTTGACAGATGTTCTTTATTTCCTGTCATGTGCTTAGAGCAACCACTATCCAAATACCACTTATTTTGAGTGATAGGATACGTCTTCACCTACAAATAAATCAATTTAAACATTGTGGACCCAGGTAACCTTGGGTCCCTTGTTTTTCACATAAGAAAAACTAGAAATAAATGAATAAGCAGGCTGAGGGTGATAATCTAACGGGTAAGATCTCTTAGGTGGGATTCTCCATGCAGATGATGGGTCAACGAACCTAGGGTTTCTATTCATATTCGGGTTTCTAAAGTTCTAGTTAGAGTTTTGAAATTCATGTTGGAAGCGTCGATCGGCGTTCGACGATTGGTACCCAGATCGTCGATCTCCATTCGAACATTAGGCCTGCGATCGTCGAGCAGCGTTCGATGCTCTTTGTAATTCCTTAAATTCTGTTTTCTTTTCACTCTTTTAGCTTTATTTAAAGCTCTATTAAATTGATTAACTTGCTTAGTGTTTTTTATTCCACTAGATGAAATAAAATTTACTGGAGTTGAAAGTTGGTTTTTAAGAATGATTGGGGGCTCACTAGAAGATGCTCCTAAGCCTAATTTGTTATTGCCTGACCTAGTGTTAGACATACTGGTTATTTCAAGCAACTTAAGGCTTCTACCATTCAAAGACTCTTCTAACCTTGTGGACTTAGCTAATTCATTCTTAAGGAATTTTATTTCTTCACTAGCATTAGTGAGTTCTGCTGTTAACCTAATGTTTTCATTAACAATCAATTCAGATTCAGCTAGTTTAATTCTAAGCTCTTTTATTTCTTTTTCAGAACTAATTAAATCTAAACATAAAGATTTAAAATCAGATTTAAATTTAGCAGATGTAAAGTCATAAGAAGACAATACCTCATCTTCAGTTGGCATTTCTTCATCAGAATCTGAATTCTCTGCAGCTGAGTGATTGCTGCAGGCATCAATTGCCATTAGGCAAACATCCTTTGCCTTCTTTTCTTCCTCATCCTCACTGGATCTTGAGAAGGAAGATTCCTCTTCAGAATCGCTCCAGGTTTCAGCAATAAAGCCTCTCTCCTTCTTTTTGTTCTTGTAGGAGGATGGCTTGGAATGCTTCCTGTGCTGATCCTTGTCTTTTCTTTTATCTTTGTTCTTTTCCTCTGGACAATCTGGAAGAATATGTCCAGGCTTCCTGCAACCATAGCAGATTATTTCTTTAGAAGGAGTACGATCATACCTTGGTTTATCTTCATACTTTGAAGATTTCTTTTTGAATTCCTTCCTTCCCATCTTGATAAACCTCTTGGCAAATAATGCCATCAGTTCCTCATTAGACTGGCTTCCTTCAGAAGCTTCAGCAGCTTTGAGAGCAAGGGTTTGCTCTTTTCTTGTAGGAGTTGGGGTCTTTGCTTCAGCCTCAGCTTCCCTGTACTTCAACACTTGCTCAAAAGACTTGAGCATGCCGAGAAGGGCTTCTATTGAGATTTCATTTGTGCTTCTGGCCTCCTTGATAGGCCAGATCCTCAGATCCCATGTGCAAGGGAAACACATAAGAATCTTATCATTGACCTCTGTCAATGAAATATCCTTGTCAAGGGTCCTCAGCTCATTGATGATTGAGCTGAGCCTTGTGTACATAGCTTCCAATGATTCAGCATCAGTTTTCTTGAAATTCTCATACTGTGAGATAAGGTTGGACCTCCTGTCCTTCCTTTCATCAGCTGAACCAGCTACAATCTGGTTCAGTTTATCCCATATTGCTTTTGCTGAGGAGCAGTCAGCAACCTTTTGGAATACTTCATCAGACATTGTCTGAGCCAGAATGTTCATTGCCTTAGCATCTGCTATCTTTGCCTTTTTGTATTCATCATTGTAGTCTGGAGGAGGCACTGCACTCATATCAGTTGATGATGAGGCAGTAGCTGCAGTAGGTGCTCTTGGTGGTCCTGTCAAAATAGAAGCAAAAATACTTTCATCAATAGAGTTCATATATAGTTTAATCCTTGCCTTCCAGATGCTAAACTTAGCCAAGTTGCATGCTGGAGGTCTGGTGCTAGAGTAATCCTTGGACTGGGCCATGATAGTGAAAGTGAATATCTATAATCTTGGGTATCTATCAGGATCTTGTGACTTAGGTGATAGCCTATTCAGTCAGTCAACCTCCCTCTGATACCAATTGAAAGAAAAGGGGGATAGATACTACTCTAGAGGGGGGGGGGGGTGAATAGAGTAATAAAAAATTGCACTAGCAAAGTTGACTTTCTACTCAACTCCCTTGGAGTTAAATGTGGAATGAAGGTTATAGATATTTGAGATTAAACCCTAAAGCCTAACACAAGTGTTGTGCACAAAAGGCAGCCAACTGTAATTACAGTTAAGGCTTGGAAACCTAAACAGCAACTTGCAATCCTAGTTAAAATCTAATCACAGCCACAATGCAAGTAATTAATTAAAGCAATCCAGATGACACAAGGAATTTATAGTGGTTCCCCAAACAACTTGGGTACGTCCACTCTTCTACCAACAAGGTAGGAATCCACTCAGGTTTTTGATCAGGTGCCCTGCCACCAACAAGATCTGCTTCAGGTAGATCCAGAAATCCTTTAGACTTTTGATCAGGTGTCTAAAAACCAACACAGGTTTTTGATCGGGTGCCCTACCACCAAGGGATACTTTTGAAGAGAGTAATAACCCTTTACAGGAGGGGGAAAGGAGGTTAAGGTGTCTTCTATATTTTACAATAGATTAGAGAAGCACAATAACTTGCACTGAGCTAGAAAGCTCTAAAAGAATCAAGGCTCCCCCTGGCTAAAAGAACGTCTAGGTGAAGTCTTGCTTCAGTGCAGAAACACTTCAGAAAATCTGAAGGAAAAAGCTACAAGAAGATAAATAATATGAAATAAGATTTCTTCTTTAGGCAGTTATCTTCTTCTTCTTCTTCAAAAGGCTCTGAGTGAAGATCTTCCTGTAAGCAGGAGAACTCAGGTTGAAAAAGATTGAAGAACTAAAACTTCTTCTCAGTTAGATGTGAATGAGCTGAGAGCAGTTGGAAACTGTAAGTTCTTAAGCTTGAATGTAGCTGTTAGCTTTTGAACTCCTTTTTCCTGAATGAACTTGATTTTTGCTATATGAACTAGTTAATTTCTTTCTTCAAGGAGTTCTTTATATAGCAGCATCAACAACAACTCTAACTTGAGTTTGAATCTTGTCTTCTACTGAACTCTGCAAGCTGGGCTGCAAAAAGCATAAAGAAAAACAAAATACTGCAGACAGATATCCTATAATAGGATAAAGCTTTCTAAGAAGCTGCAAATAATTCTGATGAAATAAAACTAGAGAAATTCACATCAGAAAAGACTCTTTACAGCCAAGGAAGACTTTTTGAGTCTAACGGCTATAAAGGACAGCCTGGCAGATAAAGCAGAAAACATATCTCAGCTATAAGAAAAACAACTTTGTCAGAAAAAGATTAGCTCATGCATAAGGAATGGAACTGATATTGCATGGAAATAATATCACAATTTATTCAGATAATCTTTTATAAAATATGCCAAAATAACTATGAAATTACTCGCATCATAGAAGACGACAAAACTACAGAAGACATACAGCAAAACGTCGAACGACCCTCGGAGATCATCGACCGAAGCACGGAGATCGTCGACCTATCAAACAGATAGTCGAACGATCCAAATAGTCGAACTATCAAAGAAGATAGTCGAACTACCTCAGCAGATAGTCGATCTATCAGAACAGATAGTCGAGCTATTAGATAGTCGATCTATCAAGACAGATAGTCGAACTACCAAACAAAACAGATAGTCGACCTATCAAACAGATAGTCGACCTATCACAGAAAAACAGATAGTCGACCTATCAACAGATAGTCGAGCTATCAAACAAAACAGATAGTCGACCTATCAACAGATAGTCGAACTATCAGATAGTTGAACTATCCAAGCAGATAGTCGAACTATCAAGCAACACAGATAGTCGACCTATTAACAGATAGTCAAACTATCAAAGCAACACAGATAGTCGACCTATCAACAGATAGTCGAACTATCAAAGCGGACAGATAGTCGACCTATCAACAGATAGTCGAACTATCAAAGCGGACAGATAGTCGACCTATCAACAGATAGTCGAGCTATCAGATAGTTGAACTATCCAAGCAGATAGTCGAACTATCAAAGTCAACAAATAGTTAACCTATCAATAGATAGTCGAGCTATCAGATGGTTGAACTATCCAAGCAGATAGTCGAAATATCAAAGAAGACAGAACGTCGACCAACATATAGACGATCGTCGATCAGCTGATAGACGATAGTCGAGCGGCGTTCGACCATAGTCGAACGAAAAACAACTTAACCAAATATTCATCTAGAAAAGCAATTCTACATAACTAGAGAATCTAACCTATTAAATAACCTTTGACCATAGATAAATCTTGGGTCAAGAGACAGAAAGAGAAGACTGAACTCAAATCAAAACTTAGGGTTCCAACAATAATTTTAGAAAAGCACTTTGGGGTTTGCAGATTTACATCAAGAGTTGATACCTTCATTGGAATGAATGGACCTTCTTGTACTGTAATGTAGATTCTTGGATCAAATGCTTGCATGAACAACCTGACCCTTTCCTTCAATTTCCCAAAACTTTATTTCCTGCAGATAGGCAGTTTCATGTATCCAAATTCCTTCTGATTCTTATTTGAACCCATTCTTATTATCTTTTAATTAACTTGGAGATTCAATCATACTGTTAGGTCTATCTTTGAGTAACCTCCCTCTGATACCACTTGAAAGACTTGATTTCAAGAGCCTAGACACCTAGAGGGGGGTGAATAGGTTCTAGTTTCCTTTAATAAATTTTAGGCAAGTAACTAGATCTATCACAACATTCAATATACAAATCACAGCATAACATTCACTGCACAGCACAGTACACTAGATTTATAGTGGTTCCCAAAGTTTTGGGTACATCCACTTTCACCCTTTGCCTATCCAGTAGAGAACTAGATTCAGCCCAACTTCCTTCCACTAACTCAGATCCACCAATCTTACAACTCAAAACCTGATAGGTTCGTACAGCTCAGACTTATACAAGTCCTACCTCAGATTCTTCCCAAGAACCCTACCTCAGGGAACATCCCTACCTCACCCTTTATCACTAGGCTTACAACTCAGACATTCACAAGTCCTACACCTCAGGCTCTCAACCCTACCTCAGCCTTTATAAACACATGCTTACAACTCAGATCTATAAAAGATCTTACAAGGAAAAAGAATATTTAGTAGTACAGAAATTTCACCCAGATAGAACTCTCAATTTGTGTGAGCTTCTTGATCAGTTCTTGAATAAACAGTATACTTTAGATCCAACCTGACTTAGCTTTTTCAAAGCTTCTTGATTGAACAAAATAAGGTTGATCTTGACTTGGTGTAGAAGTTAATCTTCAGACAGCTCCCTTCTTAGATTAGGAATTAGATCTGAATCTTACTTGCAGACTGTTCAGGATATTCCTTCTTAAGGGTTCCCCCTTTTCTTGTTGTTGAATTATCTCTCTGGTTTTGTGTTGGTTTGATCCCCCATATTTTCTTAATTGCTTTGTTTGGTTGTCATGGATCAGTCCTTTATATTGAGTTTCTCAATGATTACCGGCTAATCCGGTTTGTAACAACCTTCTGACATTTCTGACAAAGGTGTCAAACATGTTGTTTATGACAGCTGTCAAGTCTCCAGTCTTGACAGTTGATTCTGCAATGACTATATATCTCAGCAGTTAACACTCAGCAAATTACTTCACATGTGTCGATACAAATAGACTAAGTATCGACACAAGTCTTGATGATGTTGACACAACACTCAATGTGTCGACACAATCATTCTTCTACTTCTCGACACAACTTTTGTTGTATTTGTCGACACAAGTCCTGTGTTTCGACACAACTACTCCTGGTCTCGACATAGATGATGCTGACATATGGCATTGAGTGTATGTCTAGAAGTCATTGAGTGTGTGTCGACTCAGGTCCTGTGTGTCGACACAACTGCTCCTAGTCTCGACATAGCTAATGCTGACAGATGGCATTGAGTGTATGTCTAGACGTCGTTGAGTGTGTGTCTACACAAATCCTGTGTGTCGACACAAGACCTTCAGACTCAGTATAGTTGTTGTTGATAGATGCCGTTGAGTGTGTGTCGACACAAGTCCTATGTGTCGACACAAGCCTTTCAGACTCAGTACAACAGTTGATGATAAATGGCATTGAGTGTGTGTAGACACAAGTCCTGTGTGTCGACACAAGCCTTCTTCAGGTGTCGAAACAATTCCTGGGTGTCGACACATGCCTTGCTTCTGGTGTCGACATAACTCCTGGGTGTCGACACAGCTCCTACTTCAGGTGTCGACATAATTCCATACAAGTGTTGACACTTATACTTCGAAATTTTCCTGCATTTCTTAACCTGCACATTGGAACTCAAACATCCCATCAAATACAAATTGATGTATATCATTGAGTAAGGGGAGGCTTCTCCAAATCTGGTACATAGTTTCCAGTGTACCTAACAATCCATTTTGGGTTCCAAAGGTAAAGTAATCTGTGTTTGCAGGGAAGTCCAAGTACCAATATAATGCCAATATGGTACTTGAGCAGTGGATGTTCCAGGCATATATCTTGAACAAGGAGCCATCTTAAGGCTTTATATGGGTTGAAGCAAGCCCCTAGGGAAGGGTTGCATAGATGATAGGAATGGCTTTTTGGCACCTGTCAATTTCTAGGAAGAAGATTGGTCTCTTGGAGCAGTAAAAAGCAAACAAGTGTTGCAATCTAAAAAGCTGAATCAGAATACATATAAGTTAGAAGTTATTGTGTACAACTACTGTTGATCCAACATCATCTCCAGGACTACAATCTCAAGCTAAGTAGAACTACAATTTTTTGTGATTCTACTAGTGTAATCTATATTGCTAAGAATCCTATATCTCATAGTAGGACTAAGTACATAGAGATTAGGTATCATTTCATTAGGGTGCATGTGAAAAGTGACGACATCAATCTTGAGTTTGTCCCTACAAACAAGAAGATGGTTAATATCTTCACTAAGCCTCTAGATGAAGCAAAGTTCAACACCTTCAAATTTGAATTGAGTATGATGAACTTGATATAGATTCAGTGTCTCTTCATGCATTTTTGGTTGCATGCAGTATTAATCCCTACTGGATAACAAGGAAGAAATGGACCATGTGTCCAAGAGACAAGTGCACCGAGTCTAAGTGTTTATACATCGAGTGCGTTGAGACAACTTCAAGCGATGAAAGCGTCAGGTGCGTAGAGACAACATCAGGCATAAAGTGCGTCGAGTCCACTCAACGCATTCTCCTAGGGACTTCTATTTGCGGCTATCTGTCAGAATTAATCATATCTGTTTTTTTCCTCATGATTATCACGTCAGGTACGCGCCTATCTAAATTGTCTAATAAAAGATAAGTATAAATATAAGTGTGTGTGTTTAAAATATAATACACTATTCATAACCCCTTCATCTTTCTGTCTCCCAATGATGAAAGCTCGAGAAATTTTCGAAGTTTTGTTACCACATCAGCAGAGTAGTGATAAGAAAAAAATGAAGGATGTACTCATCACAGAGGAAAGCATGAGAAATAACTCTTTTGAGAGCAGTAAGGAAGAGGCACTTGATCCTCAGATGAAATAGTGACTCCAAGTATTGTGGACTGGATTTGTGCAAACAAGATTGCTCAAATCAGTAGAACAAGATTGAAAATCAGATGGTTGCACTTGCTGTAGGAGAGACAGTTCTATCACTTTAAGAATAGCTAGATTCCCTCATTGAAAATCAGCAGAACAGGATTGCTCAAATTCCAGTTGGTCTAGAATTGATCCTTTTTGTCCTTAAGTTGAGGGGGAGCAAGTCCATGATAAAATGACTAAAGATGCTCCAGCCATAGTTGATCCAAATCAGCAAATTGCTATGGGGAATGCAGAGGTTGAGAGGGAGATTCCCCTGCTCAAGAAAATCAGACTAGTATCTGGGTGAAAAGATAGATCAGGCAGAAACCTCCCTTACTGGAGCTGTATCTGAAGAATTCATAAAGGTGGAGAAGGCAATGATAAGGGGGAGAATGCTATTTTGTAAATGATCAAGGGAGAGAAGGAAATGATAAAGGTAGAGTGTGTTGTTTGGGTTACCAATGTAATCAGAGGTTTATTGGGGCTTGAACAATATACATATGATAACATTACTGCTGTTCACTAGGCTATAATCAAAAGTAATGTATGATAAATAGTATGGTGATCAAAGGGTAGATCAATGTGATGATCAAGATAGTGCTCAGTGGGTTGAACCTCAGTCCCAATACTGATCAGATTGCTAAAGCCAGAGGCAAGTTTATTACTAGATAAGAGGAAGAGATCTAGATTAGCAAGAGGAGGTACACAGAAGTTGAATGAAGATAATAAAAATGCTACAAAGAAACTCAACAGGTGGATAGTGATCAAGGAACCTGAATCTCAGTAGGGGGAAGTGGATGCATCAGAGTCTGATGCAGACTCATAGATAGAGGTAGAGCTAGGGATAGAGTGTACATCATCATGAATAGCATTATCCTAATATTCATCTGATCGAGCCATGAGATTGAATTCCTCATCCTATTCACAATCACTATCAACAAAGGACAGTGGGGAAATTATGCCAGATGGGGCAGCTCGATTATTAGCCTTTTCTTCAATGGACATGGGACCAATGTAGGCCTCTTCTTCATCGATTCTTAAGACTCAAAATTACTGTCTGATTGGATGACATTCTTCTTAGCAAAGAAGCCCTTTTCAGTCTTCTTGTCCCTGTGATGCTTTTTTCCTTTAGACTTCATATGCTCCTTCCACTTAACTAAACATTCAGCAATGAGATGTCCACTCCTATTACAATAGTATCCCACAGTATTAGTCTTAACATGTTTGTTCTATTTAAAATCATACCTTTTCCCAAGAGGGGTAATTTTTGGATTTGTCCTTGCTAAAGTAAGGCTTCTTTGTGGTGGAGCTAGAAGAGCTATTGTTCTTTTATTGTGTCCTCCTGCTTAGAAACTTCTTGAACTGCTTGGAGAATAGTGTCAGTTCTCCATATGACAGCTCATTTCTAGAGGAGCTAGGGTTTGATCTTTCTGACTCTACAACTCTCCTTGGTGGGGGAGTCTTTTCCCTAATTCTTCTTATGGCTTCAGCTCTAAAGGCTATAGTCTTCGTTTGATAAAGATGATGCTCATTTTGTTAAATGCATAATGTCTATTTTGAAAATCATATTTGTGTGTGTGCATCATTTATTGCTCCTATATTATGTGAATTTTTATATTCTATAAATGGTTGTGTATATCATGGACTATGGGTTTGACTTCTTTAAATAGGGAGAGATTTTTGGGCCATTGATCACAATGTCCTAGATTTGAAGAAGACCCACAAGTTAATGGTATATACATGAATATATTTAATATAAATTCAAGTTCATTGTTTGTCAGTTGTACTCTGTTACAATGATTGGATAGGCAGTAAGATTAAAAATGATAGTTGTACTCAAGATAGGTTACTAAACAGGAAAAAATCCACTAAATCCTGAAGCGAGTAGTGAACTCCCTTCACAGAATGCCAGAAGTGTGAAAGCGTTGACACAACTACATGTAGTTATTGCTGACAAGAAATATTTCTAAGGATAGTAGCGTTGAGTAAAGACAGTTCACTCAACGCCTACTCATCAAGTATCTATCCAAGTATAGAAGCGTTGAGTGAAGACGGGCCACTCAATGCCTCATCAAGAAATATGTCTAAGGATAGAAGCATTGAGTGAAGATAATTCACTCAACGCCTACACAATAGAAAATCTGTCTAAGTACAGAGGCGTTGAGTTAAGATGGGCCACTCAACACCTCATCAAGAAGTAAGGCATAGTCAAAAATCATTGAGTGTGAAAGCTTCACTCAATGCCCTCTTATAGTTAAATTTCAACTAAGTCTAGAAGCGTTGAGTGATGAAGGCTCACACAATGCCTAAATAGTTAGACTATACAAGTCAATATGCTTTTTGTGATGAAGGTTCACTTTACGCTTCAAGATGTAGAGTTTTTCTATGTGTTTCTGCATTCAGTGACAAGTCTTCACTCAATACCTATATTGATGGTCTAAAATTTACTAAGTCCACGGGCGTTGGAAGATGCTGACATCATCAATATTTCAAATGTCGCGAGTTTTGCACGCTAGATGGTAAATGTTGTCACTTGCCTTTAGTATAACATTTAATGCAATCTAAGTGTTGCAGTTTCCAACTTCGGGTGGTCCTACTGCAAAAAGATTCGTTGAATGGTGGGATACAAAAGCAGAGTTCTGAGAAAGAGCAAATAGAGCTTTTGACAAATAAGAAGTACCGAGCTTTCTAGGTATCTTCTACCTCTCAACGAAGTAGAAGATTTCAAAGAACTTTCTTTTACAGTTAGTCTATGAATCACAAACAAAGTGGTCTGGTTAAAGAAACAAGAATCATCTTGTCTTGAACAACAAGATCAGAAAGTTTTCTTTCTGAGTAAGAAGAGGAAGCAGAGAAAATTGAAGTGGTTGTTCTTCAAGGCCACTACAATCAACTCAACTACATCAAAGGCTTAAAGAGTCAGTGCTATGCAAATATCTTCTCAGCATAAGTAGAAACATCCTGAAGATCCACTTTCTTATTGCTGTGAAGAAGTTGGGCTGAGTTCTCTCAGTCCAGAAAGGAGGCTCATGGAATCATTCATCTAGAGTCAAACTTAGGACTTATCTTTCTTAGTTCAGGAAGAAGAAGAATCAGAGAACATTTTATATGAGGTCATATTTCATCAAACTCATTCTCATTCTGTTGGATCTTAATTGATTTGAGCTATAAGCCTAAATTATAAAGGCTAAGGGGTAGGACCTGTGTGCTTGAGGTACAATTCTGTTAAGAATCTGAGGTAGGACTTTTGTCCTGACGTAGGATCTGAATCAGATCTGAGCTATAAGAGAGTTATACTCTTTGAGTGTAGGGCTATCCTCCTAGCCTGACTTGTAGGACTTTTGATTAAGTCTGAGGTAGATGATCTGAAGGATTACTGATTTGTAAGAGATATTATCTCTGAGTTATAGGACTTTGTCCTGATGTATGACTTGGAGGAAGTCTTAGAGATCCTGAGGGATCTGTGTTTTAAGCTCTTTGAGCCAAGTTTGGAGAAGATTGCCTTGTCTAACACACTGTTAGAAAGGTAGGAGGGAAAGTGGATATGCACATACCTTGGGGAACCACTATAAATCCTAGTGTCCTGAGTCTTATTCTTGAAAGCTAACAAAATAACTTAAGACTCAACACACCAAAAGCAAAAAAGATAGTTATTAAGACTAGGAAACCTATTCACCCCCACCCCCTCTAGGACAATAGCTACTCTTGAAACAATTACTTTCAAGTGGTATCAGAGGGAGGTTGTTCAAAAAGGACTTAACTATCTGAACAGATCTCCAAGAGTAGCTAAAGATTATCTCCATGGGTTCAAGTGAGAACCATTAGGATTTGAGCTCAATGAAGCTTCTAGTTTGCAGGAAGGAAAACTTTTGGAGTTGGAATAAGAGGGTCAGGCTATTCATGGAAGCCTTAGACCCTCGGATCATCATTACAATCAAATAAGTACCTTTTATCCCGATTAAGGTATTTGTCATATATGCCAATGTCCAGACTCCAAAAAAGAATACTGAAATGACTAGGGATGAAGTCATCTTGGCAACTATGGATAAGAGGGAACAAAACATCATTGTCAATGTTATAGATGACTCCACCTTCCAGAAACTTGTCCACTGCCCTAGGATCTTTATTACAAAACATCTTCTTGTCCCTATGATGATTTTTTTCCTTCAGACTTCATATACTCCTTCCACTTAACTAGACAGTCAGTAATGACATGTCCACTGCTATTGCAATAGTAGCAAAAACATTAGACTTAACATGTTTGTTCTATTTGGAGTCATACCTTTCCATAAAGAGGTCATTTCTTGATTTGTCCTTACTAGAGTAAGGCTTTTTTGAGGAGGAACTAGAAGAGCCATTGTTCTTCCATTGTCTCCTCCTGCTCAACAACTTCTGGAACAGCTTGGAGAACATTATTAGTTCTCAATCTGACAGCTCATTTCTAGAGGAGCAGGGATCTGAGCTTTCTAACTCTACAACTCTCCTTGGTGGATGAGTCTTTTCCCTGCTTCTTCTTGTGGCTTCAACTCTGAAGGACACAGTCTTCACTTTGTGATGATCAAGATGGTGCACATTTTATTAAATACACACGGTATATTTTGATAATCATATTTGTGTGTGTATATCTATTATTTTTCAAATATTTTGTGAATGTTTATCTTCTATAAATTGTTTTGTACATCATTGACTAGGGTTGTTAATTCTTCAAATAGGCGGAGATTGTTGGGTTCATTGATCTCATTGTCCTAGATTTAAAGAAGGACCACAAGTCAATGGTATTCACATGAATGTATTTAATATATGTTCAAGTTCATTGCATGCAAGTTGTACTCTGTTACATTGATTAGATAAGCAGTCAGAGTCACAATGATAGTTGGAATTAAGACAGGTTACTGGACAGGCAGAAAATCCACTAAGTCTAGAAGCATCGAGTGAACTCCCTTCACTCAATGCAAGAAAGAGCAAAAGCGTGAAAAAAACTACATGCAGTCATTACTAATAAGAAATCTGTCTAAGGACAGAAATGCTTAGTGAATATAGTTTACTAAGCACCTAATCATAAAGAAATCTGTCCAAGTATAAAAGCATAGAGTGAAGACAGGTCACTTAATTCCTCATCAACAAATCGATCTAAGGACAGAAGCGTTGAGTGAAGATAGTTAACTCAACGCCTACTCAATAGAAAATCTGTCTAAGGACAGAAGCGTTGAGTGAAGACGGGCCACTCAATGTCGCATCAAGAAGTCACGTAAAGTCAGAATGCAAGGAGTGTTAAAGCTTACCTTAACTCCTTCATACAGATAAATATCAGCTAAGTACAGAAGCGTGGAGATATGAAGGCTCACTCAATACCTAAATAGTTAGATTATTAAAGTCAATATGTGTTGAGTAATGCAGGTTCACACGCCTCAAGATGTAGAATTCTGCTAAGTTTTTCTACGTTGAATTACAAGGCTTCACTCAATGCCTATGCAAATGGTCTAAAATTTACTAAGTCCATAGGCGTTGGATGATGATGGCATCATCAATATTTAACATGTCGCAAGTTTTGTACGCTAGATGACAAAAGGCACCACAGGCCTTTAGTATAACATTTAATTCAAAAAAATGTTGCAGTTGCTAACTCTAGGTGGCCCTACTACACAAAGAGCCGTTAAACAATGTGATACAAAATCAGTGTTCTGAGAAAGAGGAAATATAGCTTTTGACAAAGAAGAAGTATAAGGTTTTCTGGTCATCTTCTTCCTCTCACTGAAGTTGAAGATTTCAAAGAACGTTATTTTATAGTTAGTCTGTGAATAACAGACAGAGTGGGCTGGTTGAAGAAATAGGAACCATCTTGTCTTCAACACCAAGATCATAAAGTTCTATTTTGAGTAATAAGAACAAGCAGAGCAAATTTAAGTTGATGTTCTTCAAGTCCACTGCAATCAACTCAACTACATCAAAGTCTTGAAGAGCTAGTGCTCTGTAGATATCTTTTTATCACAAGAAGAAACATCCTGAAGATCCACTTTCTTATTACTGTGAAGAATTTGGGCTGAGTTCTCTTAGTCCAGAAAGGAGGCTCAAAGAATAATTTCTCTGGACTCAAAGTTAGGATTGAGCTTACTTAGTTCAGGAAGAAGAAGACTTAGAGAACATTTTCTTTGAAGTCATATTTCATCAAACTCGATCTCATTCTATAGGATCTTAATTGATCTGAGCTGTAATACTAAATTATAAAGGATGAGCCTGAGAGGTAGGGCCTGTATGCAAGAGGTAGGATTCTGTTGAGAATCTGAGGTAGGGCCTTTTGTGTAAGACCCCATATTTTTTCCTTTTTCAACCATCGGGGTCTTATGCCCAGAATTGCCACTTTGAGATGGAACCAACACTCGGGAAGGCTGCCACTACAAAATGCCAATTCTGCCAGCCTTTTTCAATCATAATAGAGAGAGAAGTAAATATAACATGTCTACATAATCATATATGAAAGAAAATCACAGTAAGTCCATAAATATATAAAAAGTAGAGTACTGCGAAAGATCAGTAGAGATGAAATATAAAAAAAACAGGATCAAGCCCGGTACACTAGAGTCCTCACTATAATTCACTCATCACGGAAGCTATAAGAAAGACGAATCACTCATGGAGCTAGTCACAGGTACTCCGGAACTAGACTGGCCCACCTCCATGCGCACCGTACTCCGCTGGTGTTGGTCCCTGGACTGTTGGTCCCTGTCTCCCATCCGGAGCTCCTGTAATGTTGTGGTTCAAAAACAATTAGTCATAAAGACTAAGCCCTATGATGAACCCAGAAACCACTCACCAAAATTTGGGAGGGTTTGGAGGTCATTAGACCGCTTAATTAAAATACCTTAGTATTATTAAATAAAAATAAAAACCATAAACAAAGTACCTCCAAAAATTATAATTTTTGGATAGGCCCTAGGTATAGCTAAGGGTAACCCCTTGCCCAAATTTCCGGTCATTTGTCCAAGGGGTGAAGGGTGGGCACAACTTTTAATCTCTGTCTAGCTTTAGGTGTAGATCCCACCAAAAGAGGAGCCCTGGTCAAACCAGTTGACCAAATTGACCCAAATTAATTTTAAAATAAAGTATACCCATAGAGCTACAAATTTTATGTTTACTATTTCCTCATATAGAGCCTCTAAGTATTTCTCATTAATTTTGTAAAGTGACTGTTATCTTAGTACAAAAAATCATTTTTAAAGAAAAGGATTTAAATGATCAGCACAGATCTTGAAGCAAGTCTAACAGTGTTGGGTCGTCTTCTTCCTCCTACCAAGGGTCGTGATGAGCCCGGCCTGGAGTGCATTCCAGATGCTACCGCTGGCCATCTAGTCTCCTCTCTGGTCGGACACCGCCACCACCACTTCTGTTGAGGTGGCGGCCATCGCCGGGCGGCGGCGTGGCCGCCGGAGAGGTGTTTTCCGGCGAACCCGAGAGCTATGATGTTGTGGGGAAACTAGAAAGAGAAGCTCTTCCCGATAGGGCTCAGTTGAGCCCGATACCTAATCCTAAAGAAGGCTAAATCTACCTGTAGAGAGAGAGAGGATGGGAGGACCTTGTTCGCGGGCTGGAGGCATGCAGATCTACGGAATGCCATTTCCAATGGTGGCGCCGCTCGACTTCTGCAACAACATGGTGGGAGGGCTCGAAATCATCAGGTACAGGCAGGGAAATGTTTCTCTTGGGCCACTGATAGTGTTTAAATGATCGGTTAAGGAGGGGGGAGGCCAAAACTTTAATGGCCATTAATGCCATTGAAAGCTTGGCTCGTCCATTGAGGAGGTGGGGTGAACCTGGCTTAATACAGCCAAGTAACGGCTGGAAACTCCTCCTCTTCCCTAGAGGAGTTGAATCAAACCATTAAAGAGAAGGGGAAGGGGGACACGACATCAAGTGCCATCACTGGTCGTGAAAGCTGGTTCTCAGCCATGGCCGAAACCGTTCTTCATTTTAAAAAACGACGGCCACGTGGAATAACTCCACTTGACTGGTCTACATTTTAAAATAAGACTTAATTAGGTCTTAATAAAAGAAATGGCTAATTAACACCTCCTGTCCCACCTCTCGAAATGGCCCGGTTCAACTGAACCAGCAGCCAAGCCAAAACTTTCAGGAAAAAATTTCTAAGTAAAATGGCGTTGAGTGAGCTCAGCTCACTCAACGCCATCTAGCCTACGGCATTGAGTGAGCTCAGCTCACTCAATACCATCCCTCCTATAGCGTTGAGTGAGCTCAGCTCACTCAACGCCATCCATACTACGATGTTGAGTGAGCTAAGCCCACTCAACGCCATCCAGACTACGACGTTGAGTTAGCTAAACTCACTCAACGCCATCCAGAATACGACGTTGAGTGAGCTCAGCTCACTCAATTCCATCCAGTCTACACAGGATGGCGTTTAGTGCAGTCAGTGCACTAAACGCCATTCATCTGTTGGCGTTGAGTGCACTCGACGCACTCAACTCCATTCAGCCTGAAAGATGGCGTTAAGTGCAGTCAGTGCACTCAATGCCATTCTGCTTATGACGTTGAGTGCACTCGACACACTCAATGCCAGCCTACCTTTGGCATTGAGTGCAATCGACGGACTCAACGCCCAAGCCCAAATCCTATTTTAGGGAAATTTTTGACCTACTATTTGCAGACCAAGGTGATTTCCACCTTGAGCTCGGGTCACTTGGCCTTATTGGGCTTCCTAGTGTTTCATCAATAATTGGTCATGAAAAAACCTCTCCTAGGGGTCTGGTCGGAAATGGGATGTTACAAATCCCAATATACAAAAATAAAAATTTCATCCCCAAAATTAAGGTTAAGCCAACGGGGGTTTATACTTGAATAGAAGAAATTGTAACATCCCTACGGTTTAAGGTATACCTGACTCGAAGAGTTCTGGATATTTTTGCTGCATCGAGTCCCGTGGCTCCCATGTATGCTTCGCCTGCCCATGATTGCTCCACAGAACCTTGACTAACGATACCTTCTTACGTCGCAAGACCCGCACTGCCGTGTCACAGATCCTGATCGGCTCCAAGTTGACTGATCGATCCGAGGCCACCAGGCCATCTGATGTGGAAATAAGCTGCTCAAGGCATAGTAGAGCTCTCCGTAGTGAGGAGACGTTGAAGACATCATACAATCCCGCTAACTCCAGGGGTAGCTCAAGTCTATAAGCCAAGGGGCCCATCCGCTCCAGGATCCTGGAAGGCCCCATATATCTCGGACTGAGCTTCTTCCACCCGCGAACCCGCGAGACTCCGTGCATCGACCGTATCTTCAAGAAAACTTGGTCTCCCACCTATAACTCCACCTGACGATGCCTCGCATCGTAATATTTGGCCTGCCTACTCTGGGCTTCCAACATCCTGTCCCGGATCAATTTAATCAGAGCATTCTTATCCCCCACAAACTCCAAGCCTAGTGCCTGCGGATCCTCATCCTGAACCCATGATAGTGGGTCCTGCACCTCCATCCATACAATGCCTCGTATGGAGCCATGCCTATGCTGGACTGATGTGTGTTGTTATACGAAAAATTGACCAGTGGAAGCAACCTCTCCCAAGGCTCGCCGCGGTCTAAAATACACAGGTATAAAAGATCTTCCAGTGTACGGTTTGTGCGCTCCGTCTGCCCGTCAGTCTTAGGGTGAAAAGCCGTGCTGAATGTCAACCGAGAACCCAGATGGGCCTGAACTGACCTCCACTTCCTGGATGTAAACCGCCCATCCCGATCTGAAACGATAGTCTTGGACACCCCATGATAACGCACAAACTGCTCAATGAACCTCCGTACTAATACACCAACCGGGGTGTCTATCGCCACTGGAATGAATCTGGCCACAATCGTTAGCCTGTCCACTGTCACCCTGAACGAGTCATTTCCCGCACGGGATCGAGGGAGCCTATGTATGAAATCCATGGCTATATCCTCAAATTTCCACTCCGGCACCGGAAGTGGCTGCAGCAAGCCGGTCGGATTCCTACACTCTGCCTTTACGAGTTAGCTGGCCTTGCAATGCGACACAAAGTACATAATGTCCTTCTTCATACCCGACCAGTACATCGTCCTCTTCAAATCTTTTACAATCTTGGTGATTCCCGGGTGCACCGAGTATCGGCTGTAGTTAGCTTCCGTCATCATGTCCTCCCAGATCTGACCTCCTGCCGGTATGTAGACCCTGCCTCTAAAACACAGGAGACCGTCGCTCAAAGAGTAATCTCCTGTCATGCCTTCCTCCAAGGCTCTGAATATTGGCTCAGCCCTCACATCCAGCTTCTTCCAATCTCTGATGCGGTCTTAAATATCATCAGTGGTAACCATTGATCCCAGGTACTCCATGTATAACTCCGGGTCATCCTTGGACACTAGTGATATCTGCATCTCCTCGAATGATTTAACCAACTCCAAGGCTATCAGCTGCGGGCCTACTCCTGACGTACTCGCTGTCACAACCCGTATTTTCCCCAAGATTAAGAAGTATCAGAGTACAGGAAAACACGCATTGTGATGCCACGTCGAGACGGGTATAACTGCTGACGCTCAGGCAACACACTAAGACTTCAAATCACAAGTTTTAAAATAGTAGAAAACCAGTTTATTTAAAGGCCGTATCCCTTGGCACAGTGGATCAGCTAGTCTACGAAAAGAAAATATATTTTCTTGTAGCAGAAAAATACTTTGATTTAGTTGATTTGACACCCCAAATGAGTTTAAGGGCCCTCAAGGGACCACTTATGGTATGCACGACTCCTAAGGTGAGTATAGTATTTATATATGAAAGATATTCTTTACTCTTAAAGAAGATAGTGTTTTAGTTTTACAAATATGATATGCATGAGATACATATAATAGTTTAGGGTTTTAAAATACCTAACATGCAACCTAGCATAAAATCTTCCCAGAAGCAAGTAAGCAACCCCAAAAGGGCAAAAACAGCAGTTTTAATTCATATCCAGCAAAACAAGTAAGCCACCAGTGGGCGTCGACAACCTGACACGAACCCACCAGTGAGTGTGCGTTGCCTATACAAAAAAGAAGAATAACTACCTCACAAGGTGGAAGATATGAATCTCAGCTACCCTGGAGGCTATGAGCAAAACCCACTAATAGGGAACAGCCGCTCTATTGGCTACAACCTGGACCTGAGGCATTCAAGAAAGAATGCCTCAGCACAATATCAAAACATGAAGAATATATGATTTAAGTGCGAGTAAAAATGGTTTACCAACCCGGTAACAAAAGCAACAACTAACAACAAGTGAAAAGTGTGACGGTAAGAAGAAAAATACTATCAAAAGGACAGTAAAGGTAAATCACACCAAGAGTGAGCACAAAAGCTACCTGCTCGGCAGAAAGAAACAACCTGCAGTAGTAAAGCATAAATATACTAGCAGGAATAGCCAAAAGTAGGAAAAGAAAGAGCTAACACTCCTGACTTTGTGGGCAAATGACCGGGGTGTAAATAATAAGGGGCTGGAGTGGGTGGCAGTACTAGCACCAACAACCAGACCCCAAAATAAATACTCAAGGGTGAAAAAAACTGATGGCAGCCTTAGGGTCCACTCACCTAAATAAGTCGGCCCCATTGTCCAAACTTCGTTGTGTCCACAGCTCATCATACACATTTCACCCCTCCATAGTCCAGAAAACACCCCCTCGGGCCATAGTCCACGAGTCGGCATGCAAAAACTAGCCGAACACACCAATATCCCCCTTTGGAAGGAAAAACTCCTATAACAGTCCTAAAGAAGCACACATCCCAAGGCTAAAGACTTAGCCTAGAAAAACACTGCGGCATTGAGTGAATCTACCTCACTCAACACCAAAATAGCCACGGCATTGAGTGAGGTACCCTCACTCAATGCCAAAGACTCAACCGCATGCCCTGGCTATGGAGTTGAGTGAGTCAACCTCGCTCAACGCCAAACCTGCTTTGGCCTTGAGTGAGGTCGACTCACTCGACGCCAAACCTACTTTAATGTTGAGTGAGGTCGACTCACTCGACGCCAAACCTACTTTAGCGTTGAGTGAGGTCGGCTCACTCGACGCCAAACCTGCTTTGGCATTGAGTGAGGTTGACTCACTCGACGCCATCAGACTTAACTGCTGAAAAAAACTGCGGCGTTGAGTGAGTCTACCTCACTCAACGACAAAACAGCTGAGGCATTGAGTGAGGTCTACTCAATAAACGCCAAAGACTTAGCCGTAAGTCTTAGCTATGGCGTTGAGTGAGTTCACCTCACTCAATGCCAGACCTGCCTTTGCGTTTAGTGAGGTCGACTCACTCAATGCCTTGGCACCCTTAGCCGCAAAAACAACTGTGACATTGAGTGAGTGCACCACACTCAATGCCATCAGCCTAATGATGAGTCCATATTTTATACTTAATTCCAGACTCATCTGGGCTCTTTTGCATGTCTTTGCACTACCATTTAGCGCCATTAGCACTCCTTTTGGTTCGCTGTGACATTCCACGTCTTGTGCACTTTTTTAGCCTATTTCTATACGTGTGTGTATTTCCCTTTTGCTATGCATTTTATTTATTTCTATGACTGCCATGTTCGATAACCTGTCCAGTTTTCCTGTAGGTTTGGGGATCGTGTGGGTGTCCGGGATAGGGCTTTCACCATTTTTTTGGCAAAGGAGTCAATGGTCGTGCGTTTTTACTCACGCACGACCATCGACCTCTTTTGCGCACGATTATCGGTCGTGCGCAGTCTGGCTTCTCTTGTGAAAGTTCTGCCCTGCCAAATCGCACCGTCACAAGCTATACCGCGCACGATCACTGCTCGTGCATTGCCGATCGTGCGCAGTCATGCCTTCTTTTGTGCAAGTTCTGCCGCCATATCGCACGATCACGGGCCATAGCGCGCACGACCACTGGTCGTGCGCCTGTGATCATGCGCAGTGTTTAATTCAGTTTTCTATAAATAGCGCAGGTCTCGCCCTAATAAAGAACCCGCCCTTTCTTTACCGCTAACCTAAGGACTTCAATCTCAAGTGTTCCTTGTGAGATCGATACTTGGGAAAACTCGCCCATTTTATATTACTTGTGCGACCGGTTCACTGCCGTGATCTTTTAGCATCAAGTTTTTAGCGCCGTTGCCGGGGAACACAGTCGTGTGAGTTTTTGGAGAGGGAGATTATAGATTGAAGCCCTTTTCCATCTGTTCATTCCATGTTTTATTTTTCTTTGCTTTAGTTTTTATAATTTGTTGCTTATTTTTCTTTATTCCTTTTCTAATTTTGATATTTCAGTAGCAGGTATTCCTTTTTATTTATCTGCTTGTGTGTAGTTAATTTTTGTCTTAGAAAACTCTCGTGGTGAATTCTTTCTTGTTGCACCATGTATTCTAATGCGAATATTCGTTGCCGTTGGTGCGGGGATTATAGGCATAGCAGTGATGAGTGCCCCACTGAAGAATGGGAGCATAATTCTCGTGGTTCAGTGTATGGAGCACCATTGTCTTATGGTACTTCATACACCGTACCCCAGTCTTATGGTCACTACTCTTCTCCGCCTTCACCTTTTTCATATTCCTCTCCTGTCCCACCTGGACCAAGGAGTAATGGAAAACGGTGTTTGTGTTGTCGTAGCACCGACCATGTGTTGAAAGATTGCGCAGAATTTCAGCACCAGTTGGAGGCGGATGATGAACCGGATATCCGGATTTTCTCATCCACCTCTCAAATGGCTGCTCCTTCTGATTCTGATGATGTATCCACAGTACCACCTTGTCTATGGGGGACTGCTGTGGATACACCCATCAGACTTTCTACTGATCGATGTGACGACATTGTGGTACCATCGCCCTCTATACCTTCTTCCCCTCTTCTTGATTCACCCCCGGAGGAACCTGCACCTATTTTCTATGATGTTGTTGTTCCTCCGCTTTCTTTGCAAGAATCATCTACTCCTCTTTTTAGTGAGTTGGTTGATGATGTTGTGCCCTTCGGAGATTGGGAACATGAGCATGCGCCATGGTGTGACGAGGACATTATTCTCTTCAATGGAGAGTATTATGTCTTGAAACACGGTGACGCACCGAGTTGTGTTGATGAGGAGATCCTTGCTAATGAGGAAGCTTCCACTTCCTTGTTGGTTGAGGAGGTCCAAATCACCACTGAGGACCTCATGGTCTCACCTTCTCCTCCCCATGACTCACATGACTCCGACAGTGATTTATGCTTGGATCATGCTGAGAGTGATTCCGGGATCACTCTCCCTACTTCTGATTCTTTTAGTTTTTCTTCTACTTTATTTCTTGATAACCCTTCTTTATCTGAGCCTGTGCAGGTGGAATCTCCACGGGTATATGAGTTTGTCGATGTGCCTGGCATTTTTGCCGCTGCCGTCGCTTCCTACAAACCGGTGGTGGACGATACCTTGTTAGGCAAGGATATTTTTTGTGGTGAGTTTAGTGAGGCCAGTGCTCCTCCTCATCTTACTTCCTATTTCCTCTACCTGTGCGTCACAGGTATTATTACTCAGGTAGAGGGGTAACTGTTCAATCACCGTATCGGTACCCGTTACCGACACGGATATTAGGACATTTGCCTGTGCACTTTTCTTTTCATCCATTAGCTAGAAATTTTCTTTTACTGAATAAGTCGTGCTGGGATGACAGTAACCCCAGTAGTTATCTTATTTTCTGCATTCTTATTTTCATGTCTATTTTTGTTTTAGCAATTCTTTTTGTATATTTTCTTTTGTTTTTGCGGAGCTCACCCCGGCAGGTATTCATGACAACTTCGTATTGGCGGGGTTGTGATTCTTCGTTTGGCGGGCCTTCTTCAGTTTTTCACTCGTCTTCTGGTATGCTCACTTGCTGAGCATTAGGTAACCTCTTCCCTTAGCTCTTTTTGATTTAAATTTCTATATCATTTGATGTGTTGTTTAGTTTAAGTCTGTGCGAGAGTTAGTTTACCTTTTGCACGCACACATTTCATGTGCATACTAGAAGCTTTTATATTTTATTTTGGTTATTGCACACCACTGTACCCACATGAGCACGCGCTTAGCTGTTTTACGTGTTGCGTGTAAGCTCGTGTCTTTGATAAATTTGGGTGAGTTATGGTGCTGGCTTAGGATTTTGGGACGGAGTAAAATGTCGACCTTGCTGTGCTTCTAGTCAACTGCTCTTGTCTCATGTTGAAATTTGAGTAGATTTAATTTTTCTGTATGCTTATAGATTTATAATTTTCTATTTGCGTAAATACTTTTTATTCTACTAAAAAATTGGTAAATCCGGTGTGAATCAAACGGTAGCTTAGGAATGTGTGTAGCCGTCACTAGACTCGTTTTGCTTGAGTCGGGAGGAAGGATTATCTTTTTCGGTGGATAAGAACTTGCCCCAAGCTACTTTGGAAGCATTGGTGCATGGTTTTTCTAGCGTGAGCGTGATGTAGGCCATCATTTTGGCCCGGTTGAGCTTTGTACCGTTCCTAACGTCATATCCTTGCTAGCCCCGTTGTGCTTACCCTTCTTTTAATTCAGCTCCTCCATTATTTCACCAAAGCCTCAAAGCCGATCCAAGTCGCACACCCAAGTCGAGCTTAGTGTTTTATATTTTCATGTTGGGTTGTGATGTGGTGTTATTATTTGTCAAAATGTGGAAGTGCTTCCAAGTTATATCTGCTGAAATTATTAAAATAAAAGATGAAAAATAAAAGAAAATGATTTTAAAAAAAAAGAAGTGAAAATAAAAAGTGAAAAGAAAAAGTTTGATTGAAAATCTTTTTGGAGATGCTTTTGATTTGGAGTAGGCGGTGCACACACCCATGTTGCAAAAATCAAGTCTGTGGGTGTGGAGCACCTGGTTATATTGTGCGGTGTTGAGGGATTCTTTTAGGCTAGCTCATTTGGGTTAGGTGCATAGCCTTTCTTTTTATCATTGTTTACCTCACCGTAACCCAAGCCCCGTAATTATCCTAAAGTCCTACAGATTTGCGCTTGAGTCTAACTAGTGCCGTGGAGAGAGTGTGAACGGGCAAGCGTATGGTCCCCGACATTGGTGGATTCCTTTGGAGGTGATCCCGAGCCCCGATCTTTGGCAAAGCTCACCTTAGTGGCCAGTCTACTTTCTTCCTATGCGTGACCGGTTGATTCACCGTGATTCAATTTTTGAGTAATAATAAAATTTTGATACGCATTGTGAAAAATATATACTATTCTGCATACTTAGGAATTTCTTCTATTGTATTTTTATGCACGGAAGCATGCGACTTCGCATGGTACTCCGTATTTCAATTTCTATGTCAGCTAGATTATTTTCCCTGCCTGCTTAGATTGTGTTTGCTCGGTACACGCAAATAGTTAAGTCTGGGGGTGTGATGAGTCCATATTTTATACATAATTCCGGAGTCATCTGGGCTCTTTTACATGTCTTTGCACTACCATTTAGCGCCATTAGCACTCCTTTTGGTTCGCTGTGACATTCCACGTCTTGTGCACATTTTTAGCCTATTTCTGTGCGTGTGTGTATTTCCCTTTTGCTATGCATTTTATTAATTTATGTGACTGCCATGTTCGATAACCCGTCCAGTTTTCCTGCAGGTTCGCGGATTGTGTGGGCCTCCGGGATAGGGCTTTCACCATATTTTTGGCAAAGGAGTCAATGGTCGTGCGTTTTTACTCACGCATGACCATCGACCTCTTTTGCGCACGATCATCGGTCGTGCGCAGTCTGGCTTCTCTTGTGAAAGTTCTGCCCCGCCAGATCGCACGGTCACCAGCTATATCGCACACGATCACTGCTCATGCGTTGCCGATCGTGCGCAGTCATGCCTTCTTTTGTGCAAGTTCTGCCGCCATATCACACGATCACGGGTCATTGCGCGCACGACCACTGGTCGTGCGCCTATGATCGTGCGCAGTATTTAATTCTGTTTTCTATAAATAGCGCAGGTCTCGCCCTAATAAAGAACCCCCCTTTCGTTACTGCCAACCTAAGGACTTCAATCTCAAGTCCTCCTCGAAATTAACTCCACCTTACTGTGTTCCTTGTGAGATCGATACTTGGGAAAACTCGCCCATTTTATATAACTTGTGCGACCGGTTCACTGCCGTGATATTTTAGCATCACATAACAGTCTAGGCATTGAGTGAGGTACACTCACTCAACGCTTTGACTTAGCAGAAAATTAAGGAAAAAATTCCTGGAGCTAACCCGACCCAGCTCCCTCAGTTCCTCCTAACCCGAGAGCTTGAATTTAATTCTAGCTCTCACTCCTACCTCTCCTACCTGACCACAGCAGCCATAAATGACCTTACCACTAAGCTAAGACTAATACAAATATAACTAATGCTAGACACCGGCCGAGACCAACAAAACCACAAACAAAAAAAAGAAAAAAAAGAAAAGATGTTGTTGCTAAAGGTAGAATTTAGGGAGCAGCTCAGGAGGGATTGGGGAGAGAATAAAAGCATCTTATTGCTCTACTTCTAGGGAAGAACAACCAGAACACAAGCTAGGAGATAGAATAAAATAAATAGCAAGGGGCAAGGGAGCCACTTGCCTCTCCACCAAGCTCCAAGAGCTGCCTTCCCATGCTCGGCACCGGCAGCAAAGCAGCTACCTAGAGAGGAAGACAGCCGGATCGGCCCTACCCGAGAAGTAAAACTGCTTAACCAGCCCAGTAAACCGCCGGCCAAGCAGCAGCTCCACCGCTTCCCGCTAGCTTCCTTCCGCTGGAAGCCAACCAGCCCAGCCTGCTCGGGAAAATGGGGAAAAAGAAAGCTAGCTGGCAACTTATAAAAGCCCTCCACTTACCACTAAAACTGAATAGAATAAAGCCTATCTTAAGCACTAACTAATTAAAATTAAAGCTAAGCTATATAAACACATTCATATACATATATAAACAACCTATATATATAAGCTGAAAAAAGAAAAGGGCTAACCGTACCCCATCATTACAAGCCCAAATAAATAAATAAATAAATAAATAAATATATATATATATATATATACATGTACAAAGATATATATATATAATAAATGGCTAACTTTTTAGCCTAAAACCAAGCACAAGCCTTACCAGGCTCAGCCATACAAGGCTACGCACAACAAAGTCAATTGCCTGGCTACACAATACCAGCTAACAAAACGAACGTCGAAATGACGCGAAAAAACTAACGATCGCGGATTTCGACAAAACTCGCACCGTAGCTAAGCACCCAAGCTATGAAAATAACGGCGAAGTCGAAAACAACATCCTACGATCAAACACTCGGGCTTAGACCACCCAAGCCAAAGCACAAGCATTCCCTAAGAGGCTAGGCCGAGTCATCACAACTGTTACAAACTAGTTGGGGAATCTTGCAAACTGGTTACACAAGGAACCTAAAGAGCTAAGACTATTCCCTAACAACGGCAAAAGGCCTGAAACGCATCAACGTAACGCCCAACGATAAACAAACATAACACCGAAAAGCCGGGGGAATTATAGCCACTTCCCCTAAAAGAAAGTTTGCCTCGAAACTTTAAACATAAAACTTCAATCAAGAAGAAAAAGAAATAGCTAAGCCAAAGCTATAAAAAGAACAAAAAACATAACAGGCACGAAATCAGGGAAAGAGATGAGGATAGGCCTTCCTCATTGCCGACTCTAGCTCCCAAGTCGTGCTTTCTACACCCTGGTTCTTCCACAGAATCTTAACCATAGGAATGGTTTTCCTCCACAACACGCAATCCTGAGAAACCAAGACACAGTCCGACACCTCAATAAAAGAAAGGTTCAGCTCCAACTGGGGCACATAATCCAAAACCTACCTGTCACTCTTCACACACTTTCGCAACTAACTGACGTGAAAGACATCATGCACGCCAGGAAAATTTTCAGGCAACTCTAACCTGTAAGCTGATACTCCAATCCGCTCAGTAATCAAAAATGGCCCCACGTATCTCGGTCTAATTTTCTGTTCTTTCCAAACCTCTTAATCCCGCTCATCGGGGAAACCTTTAAGAACACCTGGTCCCCCACAGCAAATTTCAAAGATGATCTACGCTGGTGGGCATTCTTTTCATATCTCTCCTGGGCTATTCGAAGCTTTTCCCGAATAAGCTTCACCGAAATCTCCATCTCCTCGAGTGCTTCTGGACCCAATAAGGGTCTCTGGCCCAACTCAGCCCAAAACAAAGGAGTCCTGCAGCGCCTCCCATACAAAGCCTCAAAAGAAGCCATTTGCAAGCTTTCTTGATAGCTATTATTATACGCAAACTCCATAAGCCGCAAACGCTCATACCACGCCCACTTTGGTCCTGAATATAGCATCAGATCATATATTCCACAATCTGATTTACCCGCTCCATCTTTCCGTTGGTCGGCTGGTGATAAGCAGTGGAATACCTCAAATCTGTCCCCAACCCCTCTTGAAGACTCTTCCAAAAACGAGATGTGAACCTGGAGTCTTGATCCGATATGATGCTCATGGGTACACCATGCAGTCTGATGACCTACTCAAAATACAGCTCTGTTATCTTCCTTATCGGGTAGTCGATCTTGAATGGCATGAAGTGAGCACACTTCGTCAGTCTGACCTTGATCACCCATATTGAATCATGCCCCCTAGGAGATCTTGGCAAGCCTGTAATGAAATCCATCGAGATGCTTTCCCACTTCCAAGTTGGATTCCCTAAGGGAGTCAGCTTGCCACCTTGTCTTCCATGATCAGCTTTCACTCGCTTGCAAGTGTGGCACTCAGAAACAAATCTGGCTATGTCTCCCTTCATCCTATACCACCAGACAATCTGCTTCAAATCGCTGTAAATCTTGGTGGATCCTAGGTGGTAGGAAATGCTAGATACATGGGATTCCCTACACACCATAACCCTGATGTCTCCCACTGCAGGAATGCAAAAACTGCCACGGTACTTCAAGGTACCTGAATCATCTATAGAAAAATCTGGCAGCTCACCTCTCTAAGCTCAAAGATACAAATGTAAAAGGTCAGGATCATCTTTCTGATGCAATCTCGTGAGCACTATCCATGAGGGTTCTACCACTGCCAGGCTGCTCTGCACATCGCAGTTACCCACAAAAATGCACATCAACAGAAACTCCTCTACTAACAACTCGGCTGTGAGACCAAAAATCTTCCCTGATTTCCGACTCAGGGTGTCAGTCACCACATTAGCCTTGCTCGGATGATATTGAATCTCGACATCATAGTCAGCCACGTACTCTAGCCATCGCTGCTGATGCAGATTCAACTCTATCTGCATAAATACATTCTTCAAGCTCCTATGATCATTAAAAATCCTGCACTGCACACCATACAATAAATTCATCCACAACTTCAGAGCATAGATCACGACAGCAAACTCCAAGTCGTGCGTAGGGTAATTCCTCTCAAGAGTCTTTAGCTATCTCGAACCATACGCAATCACCTTCACGTCTTGCATTAGTATGTATCCCAGCCCGATATGCGATGCATCCACATATACACCATACTCAACACATTCAGTACATAAGGACAAAATAGGAGTTGAACATTGCCTTCTCTTTAGCTCCTCAAAAGCCTCTTCACATTTGCCATCCCATACGAAGGTTACATTCTTTTGCGTCAACTTGGTCAACGACGTAGACAGGGTGGAGAATCCCTCCACAAATCTTCTATAATAGCCCACCAAGCCCAAGAAGCTTCTGATCTCTTGAGGAGTAACAGCTCTCGCCCATTCCATAACCGCAACGATCTTTTCTGGGTCCACTGAGATGCCCTCCTTGTTAACCACATGGCCGAGGGAAGATACCCGAGGCAGCAAAAATTAACATTGCTCAGCTTGACGTAGAGCTTATGGTCTCTCAGAGTTGCCAAGACCAGAGGCAAATGTCGATCATGCTCTTCTGCATTCTGGGAGTACACCAAAACGTCGTTAATAAAGACAATCATAAACTCTTCTAGGAAATCCTTAAACACGCGGTTCATAAAATCCATGAAAGCTGAAGCCACATTAGACAAACCAAATGACATGACTAAGAACTCGAAATGCCCATGACGATAACGGAATGCCGTCCGCAGAACATCTGACTCCCGAATCATCAACTGGTGATAGCCCGAACGAACGTCTATCTTTGAAAACACAGAACTACCACATAGCTGGTAAAACAAATCATCAATCCGATGCAGAGGGTACCTGTTCTTAATTATAACCTTGTTCATCTCTCTATAGTCGATGCATAGCCTCATTGACCCATCTTTCTTCTTTACGAACAGCACAGGTGCACCCCAAGACGACGAACTTAGTCTAATAAAACCCTTTGCCAACATCTCATCTAGCTGGATCCGCAACTCCTCCAGCTCTCGCGGGGCCATGTGGTACGGCGCCTTAGCACTAGGACACGTACCTGGCTCCAAATCTATAGCAAACTCGACATCTCTATCGGGTGGAAGACCGGGAAGATCGTGAGGAAAAACATCAGAGAACTCACAAATAACAGGAATCTCCTCCAACCGCGACACACTAACACCTGCCCTTACCAGAGAGACCAAACAGGAAAAACAGCCAGAATCAAGAAATTGTGAGCACGTACCGCAGAAATAACCGGAGACTATAGGAGTGGATCGGCATAAACGCTCCCGGGCTGACCGTTGTCCTTCATGAAATCCAAGCGCTTATCCTTGCTCTGGATAACTGCATCATATATAGACAACCGTCCATGCCTAGGATAACATCGAAGTCCTCCAGGTCAATCACCTTCAGATCCGCCTTTTCTAGAAAGTCCCCCAATAAGATTGGGCAGCCCTGAATACCAGAATCTGAAATCACAGAGTCACCAGAAGGGAACTTGATGCAGAAAGCTCCACCAACACGATCTAAGCCCAAGCGGAAACGCTCCACGAAAGCCCTAACAACAAAAGAGTGGGTAGCGCCAGAACTGAAAAGAACGCGCATCCAACGATTCTTTACCTTAAATCTCCCTATAAAGTAGCCCACGCAACTAAGGGAAAAAAGCTAAACTATACAAGAAGTAAAATGTTCATGTTAGGAAGAAATCTAACCCGAAATAACCTGGGTCGAGGTCAACGCTTCCTTCGAAGAGAGAACATTCAGCTTCCCCTTGCCTTTATCCACGCGCGGGGGTGGCGGCAACGCCTGCAATGGAACTGCTAGGAGAACGGGCTGTGCCTGAGGGCACCTCGTCTTGAGATGGCCCTTTTGCCCACACTGAAAGCATACATTATCTTTCAACCAGCAACGGGCTGCATCATGCCCCTTCTTTCCACACAAAGTAAATACCACATACCCTCTGGGAGCACCCTGAATAGCATGGACTTGCTCTTTCTTCTGCGCTGCCAATCTCTTGAAGCACTTTTCCAAAGGATGGCCCGACCGGCCACAGAAGCTACAAGTCCCCTTAGTCTTCTTCCTTGAAACTACATCAGGTTCCTGAGGGCCTTTCCCTCCAACAGACTTCTGCTTGTCTTGCCTCGCACGCTGGACTCTATTCTTAGCATTCTCAAAGGCCTCGACCTTCAAGGCAGCTTCAACTACACCGGCATAACTGACTGCTCTGTAGGCATTTGCTAACTACTTAACGTCTCTTCTTAGCCCACCCAAAACCGCTTAACCCGGTCTGTTTCAACACTCACAAGTCCAGTAGCAAACTGACTCAGCTTGCTAAATTCAACCTCATACTCACAGACCGTGAGTTTCATTTGCTTCAAATGTAGGAAGTCATTCATCAACCAGTCCCGCTCGACCGAGGGAAAAAATATACTTAACAGCGCCACCTTAAACGACTCCCAGGTGCATCCTGCCACCAAGCTTTCTTTCTCCCTTAGCCACCAACTCTTTGCCAATCCCTTGAGCTGGAAGGCAGCGAGAATTACCTTCTGATCATCTGTAATCCCAGAATAGGAGAATAACTCCTCTATGGAAATCAGCCAGTCATCAAAAATCATGAAATCCGCTTGCCCATCATAAGTAGGGGGCCTAAGCCGCTGAAACTGAGATATGAAGGCCATCTACGAGGGAACCACGACTGGAGGCACAAGTGGAGTAGGAGGGGGAGGAACAGCTACACCCCCAACGGGGTCCTGAACTCTCTGAGCCCGCCCTACCACTACTACAACAAAGTACTGAATCTGGGTTTGCATATCCACCAATTGCCTTGCCAAGGCATCATTGCTCTGACACAGGCTTTCGATTATCGCCTTGCTCTGGGATCCTGAAGACTCACCCTTAGATTGGGGAGTCGATCGCGTCGCAGGACGCTTTGCCATCCTATAATCGCACTCGCTCTAGTTAAAACCCAGCAAAACAGCAAGAACAAAAGTACCCGGTACAGACAAGCATACTTAAATATGAATTTCAACTGCAAAACTTGCTTTGGGATTGTTTTATAATGATGATGTTATGCTTAATTTGAGATGGTTCACCACCATCATACTAACTCATGTGCCTAAACAATGAATGCATGCTGTTATATTCGTTTTTACTCAAAATCATGTGTGTACATATGTCATCATGCAAATCTTTAGCTTGACATATTGTGCTTATGCAATGTAATGCTGTGCATGATGTGCTATGCATGATGTGCTATGCATGATGTGCTATGCCTTCTAAAAAGGCCTTAATGCATGCCATGGGCAGCGTACACATGAAAATGTTATGCATCCCATACTACATAACATTCCCATGCAACGAAAAGAAAGAAAACGTGCTAGCCGCATTAATGTGGTGAAGTTATGCATCCCATACTACATAACCCTCACATGTTGCCTCCTATGGTGGATCCATATACAAACACATATTATGCATTATGCATCACATACTATATAATATGCCCCATATACTTCTTTATGTTATTAAGTGTAGTGTTCGTGCTTTGGCCAAGATGTGCTGATGACATATCGGTGTGTGTATGCTTATGAAGCTAAACATTTCATGCAATCAAAAGGAAAGGATGCCCAACTAACTTGTCAAGCAACCTCCCTATGATACCAACTATCACAACGCACATTTTCCCCGAGATTAAGAAGTATCAGAATACAGAAAAACACGCGTTGTGATGCCACGTAGAGCAGGGGATAACTGCTGACGCTCAGGCAATGCACTAAGACTTCAAATCACAAGTTTTAAAATAGTAGTAAACCAGTTTATTTAAATGTCGTATCCCTCAGCACAGTGGATCAGCTAGTCCACGATAGGAAAATATATTTTCTTGCAGCGGAAAAATACTTTGATTTAGTTGATTTGACACCCTAAATGAGTTTAAGTGCCCTCAAGGGACCACTTATGGTATGCACGACTCCTAAGGTGAGTATAGTATTTATATATGAAAGGTATTCTTTACCCTTAAAGAAGATTGTGTTTTAGTTTTACAAATATTATATGCATGAGATACATATAATAGTTTAGGGTTTTAAAATACCTAACATGCAACCTAGCATAAAATCTTCCCAGAAGCAAGTACGCAACCCCAAAAGGGCAAAAACAGCAGTTTTAATTCATATCCAGCAAAAAAAGTAAGCCACCTATGGGCGTCGACAACCCGACACGAACCCACCGGTGAGTGTGCATGCCCATACAGAAAAGAAGAATAACTACCTCACAAGGTGGAAGATTTGAAGCTAAGCTACCCTGGAGGCTATCAACAAAACCCACTAAAAGGGAACAACCGCTCTATTGGCTACAACCTGGACCTGAGGCATTCAAGAAAGAACGCCTCAGCACAATATCAAAGCATGAAGAATATATGATTTAAGTGCGAGTAAAAAGGGTTTACCAACCCGACAACAAAAACAACAGCTAACAACAAGTGAAAAGTATGACAGTAAGAAGAAAAATACTATCAAATGGATAGTAAAGGTAAATCACACAAGAGTGAGCACAAAAGCTACCTGCTCGGCAGAAAGAAACAACCTGCAACAGTAAAGCATCAGTATACTAGCAGGAATAATGAAAAGCAGGAAAAGAAAGATCTAAGAATCCTAACTTTGTGGGCAAATGACCGGGGTGTAAATAATAAGGGGATGGAGTGGGTGGCAGTACCAGCACCAACAACCAGACCCCAAAATAAATACTCAAGGGTGAACACAACCGGTGGCAGCCTTAGGGTCCACACACCTAAACATGTCGGCCCCATTGTCCAGACTTCGTGGTGTCCACAGCTCAGCACACACATTTCACCCCTCCGGAGTCTAGAAAACACCCCCTATGGCCATTGTCCATGAGTCGGCATGCAAAAATACGCCAAACACCCCAACATCCCCCTTAGGAAGGAAAAACTCCTCTGACAGTCTTAAAGAAGCACACATCCCAAGGCTAAATACTTAGCCTAAAAAACACAACGGCGTAGAGTGAGTCTACCTCACTCAATGCCAAAACAGCCACGACATTGAGTAAGGTACCCTGACTCAATGCCAAAGACTCAACGTCATGCCCTGGCTGTGGCGTTGAGTGAGTCTACCTCACTCAACGCAAAACTTGCTTTGGCGTTGAGTGAGGTCGACTCACTCGACGCCATACCTGCTTTAGCATTGAGTGAGGTCTACTCACTCGACGCCAAACCTACTTTAGCGTTGAGTGAGGTCGACTCACTAGATGCCAAACCTGCTTTGGCGTGGAGTGAGGTTGACTCACTCGACACCATCAGTCTTAACTTGTAACGACCCCATCCGTTAAATGACGTATAGTAGAAGGTCCGGCCGGGGCCCCACACTATATGCCACAAACAGACGGTGAGGTCACAGGATAATACCAAACCAAATACGAATCCTAACTCAGAGCATTCTAGCGGAAGCTTTAAGTTACAACATTGAACTCTCAACCGGAATGTCCAATATATAAAACCACCTTTATATATAAACTATGGAATGTACACAAATACAAGAGTTTGGCCTTAAGGCCTTACTGTTCCTCTTATAACCAACATGTTTTCCAAACCTCGGCGCGCAGGCCGGCCATACATGAGTAAAAGAGAAAACAAAACAACGCCATTCGCTTAGCCTTCGAGGGCTAGCCGCAGCAGCAGCAGCAACAGCAGTAGGGCTTCAGCCCATCATTTACCACTTGGCTCTCCAGCACCTGCACGGGAACAATCCACCCAACCGGTGGCAAACAATGCAACGGTCAGCATTCAGCTGACCCAATTATAACAATCCTACCCCTTTCTCGGGGCATGAGCATTCTTTCCCTGCAAGCATGGCATCATCAAATAGCAACTATGTGCGCGCAGGCACATTCAAGCCATCACAACCATCGGCCACACGGCCCGATAGTCCGTGCACTCAGGGCACATTTTCGGTGTACCGGAATACCAGGGTCAACACCACCGTCTACACGGTATTTGAGCATTTTAGTCTTTCCGGCGCGCGGGCCTAAGACTCTCATTAGGTGCTCCAACAAAACCTATAACCAGGCTTCCAAGTCGGACGGACCTAACGCAGGTACGGATCAGCCACCCCCCGTTGCTCAAGTCGCCGTGCCACCTCGAATACGGAAGTATCCATGGCTATTTATAGGCGCGGGTCGGTTTCACCTTTCCTGTTCGGCAATCTGCCTTTTTATCGAGTTGCAGCCCAACGGCTCAACCACTCACAAAGTGGCAACACACGGCCACAAGAGTTGCATCCAACCCTCTTCATTTCCTGGACATCGTCCAGTACTTCCTGCCGCACCAAGCGACAGGTAGGAACAAGGCATCACAAGCCATTATCACGGAGCCTTCTCCGATATGCAAACAAGCATCACCAATCCAGATTACATCCAGATGGGCTTCACACAGCATGCCTAGAGCCGTACTCCAATTCCGGCCTCTAACAAGGGGGACTTCACATATCTACCCCAAGGGACACCTCAACCCACCGCACACTCGCGTGGAAGGGTTTTCCCTATGCAATGCAGAAAAGAAGGACTTCACATGTCCAAGGAGGGAGATCGTTACCCTTGTCGATCTCTTCGGTGCCATCGAAAACTAGCCGGTGAGAAAGAACCGCAGCAGCCTTGCCTTCACAACGCCGGCTTCGGATCACGAATCGGACCACGGGAACTCCGTCGGCGGCTTGCTCTCCTCCTCCTTCTTCCTCCACTCTCTTTCTCTCTTTCTTAAGCACAAATGAAGAATGACCTCTTCATTCTTCTCTCACGTATTAATCCAGCCAGGAAACCATCTTGGCCCTTGGATCAAAAGAGAGAAAACTGAACGGCCAAGATTTTCCCAAAAAAAACCAATTTTTGGCCGACACGGCCTGTGACACGCCCGTGTCACAGGCCGTGTACCCTTAAGCGGCACACATAGTTTGAACCGACTGAACAACACGGTCATCGACACGCCCGTGTCGGACCTGACACGCCCGTGTCAAACCTGAGACACGCCCGTGTTTCCTGCTCCATCGAGCTGCAACCAGTACACGGGTCGGAACACGGCAGCTGACACGCCCGTGTCCAGCCTGACACGCCCGTGTTCCCGGCCGTGTTCAAGGCCGTGTCCGTCTCTGACTTGAATAGGCCAATTTCGCAAAATAATACGAACACGCCCTGGGACACGCCTGTGTCCCAGGCCGTGTACACCCGACACGCCCTGGGACACGCCCGTGTCCCAGGCCGTGTAAACCAGCCTGCTACTCAAACTTCATGTTGAGTCTTTTTGGGGCCTTTTTGGGGTGTTACAACCCTCCCCCTTAACAAAATTTCGTCCCGAAATTTGCACGGTAAGGAAACAAAAACCAGCAATGCTATAACTCTGTTATAACACAAAGTACACGGTCTACAGTTTATACAAATAACTCGGGAAACTCAGCTCGCATGGTCTGCTCTCGCTCCCATGTTAGCTCTTCACGGCCACAATTGTCCCATCGGACCTTGACCATCCCGATCACTTTGTTCCGCAACTGTTTCTCGGCTCGATCCTCGATCCGAATGGGTCTAACCCTCGTCGTTAGCCCATACTCGACCGGTAACCGATCATGCTCCACTACTTGAGCTGGATCCTTTACCGCCTTACGAAGGACTGAGATGTGAAATACATCATGTAATCCACCCAAGTCCGCTGAAAGTGCTAGTCGATAAGCAGCTTCCCCAACTCGCTCCACCACCTCAAACGGACCAAGATACCTCGGACTTAGCTTTTTCAAACGCCGAATCCTGGACACACCTTTGAAGGGTTTGATCTTCAAATATACCCAATCACCCACCGCAAACTCCACGTTCCGGTGCTTGGCGTTGTAGTACTTTGCTTGACGATCTTGGGCTATCAATAGCCTCTCCCGAATAGAGCGTATGAGCGAAGTAGCTTCTTCGACTTCCTTTTTCCCATTCAGCTTAGATTCGCCTGCTTCTGCCCAAGCTAACGGTGTACGGCATTTACGACCATACAACGCCTCAAATGGTGCCATACCAATACTCGCTTGGTAGCTATAATTATAGGCAAATTCGAAGAGAAATATATAATCTTCCCATCTCTTACCAAAGTCTAAGGCGCACATGCGGAGCATGTCCTCCATCGTCCTGTTGGTTCGTTCAGTCTGGCCATCCATTTGGGGATGAAAGGCCGTACTAAAAGCTAACTTTGTACCCAACATTTGATGAACGAGCCGCCAATCATTCGATGTGAACTGCCCATCACGGTCACTAACGATGCTCCGAGGAACACCGTGTAGTCGAACAACCTGCTCCACATAAAGCTTGGCCAAGGTTTCCACTGAATCGTCTCTTCTGTTTGGAAGGAAGTGCGCCACTTTCGTCAACCGGTCCACAATCACCCAGATTGAATCATGACCGCGTTGAGATCTCGGTAACCCGTGCACGAAATCCATCGAAATATCATCGAACTTCCACTCTGGAATAGGTAACGACTTCAGGAAACCGCCAGGCTTCTGGCATTCCGCTTTCACCAATGCACAGGTGTTGCATTCAGCCACATAACGTGCGACATCTTTCTTCAGTCCGGGCCACCAGAACAGCTTTTTCATATCCCTGTACATCTTTGTGCTCCCTGGGTGAACTGAGTACTTTGCAATGTGCGCTTCGTACATCAACTCTTCCCTCAATTTACCCACACTTGGGACGCACACTCGACCATTTCTTCGTAACAAGCCGTTATCCCAAGAGAATTGGTCATCCGGCCCATCTTTAGCATAGCGCTGGAGACTTTCATCAAGCTCCGTTGCTCGCCGAACTCTGTCCGTAAGGTCATATTGCACCTCCGTCCAGTTCAAGCATGCATCGGTTGACGCACCCTTGTCAACATACGATATCTCCAATGCTTCCAATTCTTGGATCAAACGCTGATCATGCCTCTGCAACCAGCTTGCCCGTACCGGAGTCTTTCGACTCAAAGCATCAGCGACCACATTTCCCTTCCCGGGAGTATAGTGAATCTCGAAGGTGTAGTCCCCAAGGAACTCCATCCATCTTCGTTGTCGCATATTCAGATCCTTCTGATCCAGCAAATATTTTAGGCTCTTGTGATCCGTATAGATATCCACTTTGACGCCATATAGATAGTGCCGCCACAACTTGAGCGCAAAGATTACCGCCGCCAACTCCAAATCATGGACGGGGTAATTCCGCTCATGCACTTTCAACTGACGCTAGCCATAAGCAATCACTTTCCCAAACTGCAGAAGAACGCAGCCTAAGCCGCTCCCTGATGCATCACTATAGATCTCATACCCATCGGTACCACATGGCGATGTCAACACAAGCGCCGTGGTCAAACGACTCTTCAAGTCTTCAAAAGCTCGCGCGTACTCCGGCGTCCAAATGAACTTTTGATCTTTTCTCGTCAGCGTGGTGAGAGGTAAAGCAATCCGTGAGAAGTTTTCCACAAACCGTCTATAGTAGCCCGCAAGTCCAAGGAAGCTCCTGACCTCGGCCACTGAAGACATCACTGGCCAATCTCGGATGGCACTTATCTTCAACGGATCCACCGCGATACCCTCTCCGCTTACCACATGGCCTAAAAAGGCTACTGAAGAGAGCCAGAACTCACACTTTGAGAACTTGGCAAACAGCTTATTCCTCCGCATGGTATGCAAGACCAACCGCAAATGGTTTGCGTGATCCTCTTCCGACTGAGAGTATACCAAAATGTCATCGATAAACACAATAACAAACAAATCCAAGTACTCTCGGAACGTTCGATGCATTAGGTCCATAAATACCGAAGGCGCATTACATAGGCCAAACGGCATTACCGTGAACTCATAATGCCCGTAGCGTGTTTCAAACGCTGTCTTGGGAATGTCACCTTCCCGAATCCTTAGCTGATAATATCCCGATTTCAAATCCAACTTGGAATAGACCGTTGATCCCGCCAGCTGATCAAAGAGGTCATCAATCCTCGGAATCGGATATTTGTTTTTCTCCGTCACCTTATTCAACTCGCGGTAGTCAATACACAACCGTAAGCTACCGTCTTTCTTTTTCACAAATAGAACAGGAGCGCTCAAAGGTGACATACTTGGGCGTATATATCCCTGCTCCAACAACTCTTGCAATTGGACTTTCAACTCAGCCATCTCTTTTGGCGCGACGCGATATGGAGAGCGGGCCACAGGTTTCGCACCTGGCACCAACTCAATAGAGAAGTCAATCTCCCGCTGGGGTGGTAACCCAGGAAGATCTTTAGGAAACACATCGGCAAACTCTGACACAACTGGCACTTCACCGACACTGGCCTTTGGCTCAACAGCCTGAATTAGCGTGAAGAATAACTCCACGCCCTTCCGAACAGCATTGATGACTTGGAGTGCAGACAACAACGTTCCGCCAACTCCTCGCATACCAGCGAACTTCGTCACAAGCCCGGTATTCTGGCCCAGTGTAATCTCTTTGGAGTTGCAATTAATAAAGGCACACTGCTCCGAGAGCCAGTCCATACCAAAGATCACATCAAACTCTGATAACGGTAGCACAGCTGCACTCAAACCGAAATCCCGACTTCCTATTTGCACATCCACATCGCAAGCCCTATCCGCAAGCATCATACAGCCATTCGGCAATAGCACCCTTGACCTATTCACCGTCACATGACTTGGTACCCCAATTCGAGATACGAAATCCTCAGACAGAAAAGAATGCGAAGCACCCGTATCAAACAGGGCTCTCGCTAAATTATTCCGAATCAGGACAAAGCCTGCAGCACACACACATCATGCACAAGCTAAACAAAACCAAAACCAAAAGCACCAGCAAGTAAACTAAATCAACTCGTACCTGTGACAACGTCACTTTGCTTAATCGCTTCCTGTTGGCCAAGTTGATAGATTCGGGGCTGCGCCTGGGAAGCAGAGGAATCCACCACCGCTTTGCCCTTCTCAGCATAAGACGCACCCATCTTCTTTTCCCCTTTGGGCTGCACAACCCGACAGTCACGAGCTATATGCCCCACCCGGCCACAGTTATAGCATGTACGAGCATCCGGCCTTGATGTCGCTCCCGACACAACGGTCGTAGTCACTTGCCCAGATGGCTTGGACCTCTTGCCCCCTTTCTTCTGGTAAAACGACTTGCTCGGGCGAGGTGCTTGAAACTCTGGCTTTGACACAACCAAGCCCTTGTTCCCTTGCACTCGCCTCATGTCCTTCTCCAACGCGCACGCAGTATCAACCAACGCCTGAAACCCTTGGCTCACAGAACTCGAAAGCAGGAATCGCAACTCATCCCGCAATCCTTCATAGAACCGATTCGTTTTCCTTTGGTCATCCGCGAAGATTGTTCCCGCATATCGTCCCAACCTGGTAAACTCATGCAAGTAGATATCCACACTATCTTCCCCTTGCTTTAACCGTTGGAACTCATTTTCCATAGCAATGCGTTGCGCCGCTGGGACATGTTTCGCCAGAAATATTCGAGAGAACTCCTCAATCGACACTTGTGTTAATTGCCTGCCCGCCAAATGGTGTAACTCAACCTCGTCCCACCACAACCGCGCCTCCCCTTCAAGCATGAAGGTGGCTAAGGTGACCTTGAGAGTTTCCTCCGCCCTGATCGCTGTCATTATCCTCTTGACACGCGATAACCAATCTTCCGCCTGCGCTGGGGATCCCATTCCCGCAAACATAGGAGGACTGAAGCTCATGAATTGCTTCAACTGTCGGTCAGCTGCTCGTGGATCTACAGCCTCAACCGGCTCGGGTCTTACATCAACACGAACTGGCACTACTGCCGGCTGCGCTTGCCCGGTCGGCTGAATCATGGCAAATAGTGCCTCAGCCACTAAGCGAACAGTTTCCGCAGATGGAGGAGGTGTTGGCACCTCAGCTGGTGCCGCACTCTCATCAGAACGCTGGGGCTCAGACTGCCCAGCACCACTACGTGTCACCTATAGGTGGACAAGACACACATTAGCGAACGTATGCAAGCAAAACAACACAAAGAGGAACGCGCAGATTCCTCAAACAAGATTTTGTACATTCCTTATTGGACATTCCAGAGTTCATTAGCGTTACAGCAGGTCGCACAAACACGTGCTCGCCACCCCACAAAAGAATTCGACCACGAATTCGAAAGAGGAAGACCGACAAAAGCTGATACCAAAATGTAACGACCCCATCCGTTAAATGACGTATAGTAGAAGGTCCGGCCGGGGCCCCACACTATATGCCACAAACAGACGGTGAGGTCACAGGATAATACCAAACCAAATACGAATCCTAACTCAGAGCATTCTAGCGGAAGCTTTAAGTTACAACTTTGAACTCTCAACCGGAATGTCCAATATATAAAACCACCTTTATATATAAACTATGGAATGTACACAAATACAAGAGTTTGGCCTTAAGGCCTTACTGTTCCTCTTACAACCAACATGTTTTCCAAACCTCGGCGCGCAGGCCGGCCATACATGAGTAAAAGAGAAAACAAAACAACGCCATTCGCTTAGCCTTCGAGGGCTAGCCGCAGCAGCAGCAGCAACAGCAGTAGGGCTTAAGCCCATCATTTACCACTTGGCTCTCCAGCACCTGCACGGGAACAATCCACCCAACCGGTGGCAAACAATGCAACGGTCAGCATTCAGCTGACCCAATTATAACAATCCTACCCCTTTCTCGGGGCATGAGCATTCTTTCCCTGCAAGCATGGCATCATCAAATAGCAACTATGTGCGCGCAGGCACATTCAAGCCATCACAACCATCGGCCACACGGCCCGATAGTCCGTGCACTCAGGGCACATTTTCGGTGTACCGGAATACCAGGGTCAACACCATCGTCTACACGGTATTTGAGCATTTTAGTCTTTCCGGCGCGCGGGCCTAAGACACTCATTAGGCGCTCCAACAAAACCTTTAACCAGGCTTCCAAGTCGGACGGACCTAACGCAGGTACGGATCAGCCACCCCCCGTTGCTCAAGTCGCCGTGCCACCTCGAATACGGAAGTATCCATGGCTATTTATAGGCGCGGGTCGGTTTCACCTTTCCTGTTCGGCAATCTGCCTTTTTATCGAGTTGCAGCCCAACGGCTCAACCACTCACAAAGTGGCAACACACGGCCACAAGAGTTGCATCCAACCCTCTTCATTTCCTGGACATCGTCCAGTACTTCCTGCCGCACCAAGCGACAGGTAGGAACAAGGCATCACAAGCCATAGGCATCACAAGCCATTATCACGGAGCCTTCTCCGATATGCAAACAAGCATCACCAATCCAGATTACATCCAGATGGGCTTCACACAGCATGCCTAGAGCCGTACTCTAATTCCGGCCTCTAACAAGGGGGACTTCACATATCTACCCCAAGGGACACCTCAACCCACCGCACACTCGCGGGGAAGGGTTTTCCCTATGCAATACAGAAAAGAAGGACTTCACATGTCCAAGGAGGGAGATCGTTACCCTTGTCGATCTCTTCGGTGCCATCGAAAACTAGCCGGTGAGAAAGAACCGCAGCAGCCTTGCCTTTACAACGCCGGCTTCGGATCACGAATCGGACCACGGGAACTCCGTCGGCGGCTTGCTCTCCTCCTCCTTCCTCCACTCTCTTTCTCTCTTTCTTAAGCACAAATGAAGAATGACCTCTTCATTCTTCTCTCACGTATTAATCCAGCCAGGAAACCATCTTGGCCCTTGGATCAAAAGAGAGAAAACTGAACGGCCAAGATTTTCCCAAAAAAAAACCAATTTTTGGCCGACACGGCCTGTGACACGCCCGTGTCACAGGCCGTGTACCCTTAAGCGGCACACACAGTTTGAACCGACTGAACAACACGGTCATCGACACGCCCGTGTCGGACCTGACACGCCCGTATCAAACCTGAGACACGCCCGTGTTTCCTGCTCCATCGAGCTGCAACCAGTACACGGGTCGGAACACGGCAGCTGACACGCCCGTGTCCAGCCTGACACGCCCGTGTTCACGGCAGTGTTCAAGGCCGTGTCCGGCTCTGACTTGAATAGGCCAATTTCGCAAAATAATACGAACACGCCCTGGGACACGCCCGTGTCCCAGGCCGTGTACACCCAACACGCCCTGGGACACGCCCATGTCCCAGGCCGTGTAAACCAGCCTGCTACTCAAACTTCATGTTGAGTCTTTTTGGGGCCTTTTTGGGGTGTTACATAACTGCTGAAAAAAACTGCAGCGTTGAGTGAGTCTACCTCAATCAACGCCAAAATAGTTGAGGCATTGAGTGAGGTCTACTCACTCAATGCCAAAGACTTAGCTACAAGTCTTAGCTGTGGCATTGAGTGAGTTCACCTCACTCAGCGCCAGACATGCCTTGTCGTTGAGCTAGGTCGCCTCACTCCACACCTCGACACCCTTAGCCGTAAAAACAACCATGGAATTAAGTGAGTGAAGCACACTCAACGTCTTCAGCCTAACAGTCTAGGCGTTGAGTGAGGTACACTCACTCAATGCTTTTTACTTAACAGAAAATCCAGGAAAAACATTCCTGGAGCTAACCCGACCTAGCTCCCTCAGCTCCTCCTAACCCGAGAGATGGAATTTAATTCCAGCTCTCACTCCTACCTCTCCTACCCGACCACAGCAACCCTAAACATGCTTAACACTATGCTAAGTCTAATCCTAATATAACTAAGGCTGGACACCGACCGAAACCAATAAAACCACAAACAAAAATAAAGAAAAAAAGAAAAGAAAAGCTGCTTCTGCTAAAGCTAGAATTTAGGGAGCAGCTTAGGAGGGATTGAGGGAGAGAATAAAATCCTCTTACTGCTCTACTTGTAGGGAAGAACAACCAGAACACAAGCTAGGAGATAGAATAAAATATATAGTAAGGGGCAAGGGAGCCACTTGCCTCTCCACCAAGCTCTAGCAGCGTCCTTCCCAAGCTCGGCACCGGCAGCAAAGCAACTACCTAGGGAGGAAGACAGCCGGATCGGCCCTACCCGATAAGAAAAACTACTTAACCAGCCCAGCAAACCGCCGGCCAAGTAGCAGCTCCACCGCTTCCCGCTAGCTTCCTCCCGCTGGAAGCCAACCAGCCCAGCTTGCTCGGGAAAATGGTGAAAAAGAAAGCTAGCTGGCACCTTATAAAAGCCCTCCACTAACCACTAAAACTGAATAGAATAAAGCCTAGATTAAGTACTAACTAATTAAAATAAATGCTAAGTTATATAAACACATTTATATACATATATATAAGCAACCTATATATATAAGCTGAAAAAAGAAAAGGGCTAACCGCACCCCATCATTACAAGCACAAATATTTATATATATATATATATATACATGTACAAAACGAACGTCGAAATGACGCGAAAAAACAAACAATCGCGGATTTCGACAAAACTCGCACCGTAGCTAAGAACCCAAGCTACGAAAATAATGGCGAAGTCGAAAACAACATCCGACGATCGAACACTCGGGTTTACACCACCCAAGCCAAAGCACAAGCATTCCCTAAGAGGCTCAGCCGAGTTATCACAACTGATACAGACTAGCTGGGGAATCTTGCAAACAGGTTACAAAAGGAACCTAAAGAGCTAAGAATACGCTCTAATAATGATAAAATGCCGAAAACACGTCAACGTAACGCCAAACCATAAACAACCAAAACACCAAAAAACCGTGGGCGTTACACTCGCTCTCCCGCTCAAAGCGTCTGCGACCATGTTTGCCTTCCCCAGATGGTAGTGCATGGTATTCTGGTAGTCTGACAAAAACTCCACCCAGCGTCTCTGCCTGATGTTTAACTCCTTCTGCGAGTCTACATATTTCAAGTTCTTGTGGTCTGAGAAGATGTCGCAGTGAACTCCGTAGAGGTAGTGCCACCAGATCTTAAGAGCAAAAACAACTGCCCCCATCTCCAAGTCGAGCATAAGGTAGTTTTGCTCATGCTGCTACAGCTGACAGGAGGCGTTCGCTATTACATGCCTGTTCTACATCAGAATGCCACCCATCCCCTAATAGAAAGCATCTGTGTACACTTGAAATCCTTCCTTCCTTGAAGGAAGAGCATTGATGGGAGCCGAGGTAAGACAATCCTTCAGCTTCTGAAAAGTAGATTTGCATTGTGGCGTCCAAATAAAAGGAGACTCCTTCTTCGTCAGAGACGTAAGAGGGAGGGCAATCTGAGAGAACGCCTTTAAGAACTTCTGGTAATAACCAGCAAGTCCTAAGAAACTTCGAACATCCGAAGCTGTCTTTAGTGGTGCCCAATCCCATACTGCCTGGACCTTCGCAAGATCTACTGCCAAACCTGCTCCACTAATGACATGGCCCAAAAAGGCCACCTCCTTTAGCCAGAACTTGCACTTGCTATACTTGGCATACATCTTATGCTCCCGCAGCTTCTCCAAGGTCAAGGACAGATTCCTCGCGTGCTCCTCCTCCGACCCCGAATAAATAAGGATGTTGTCGATGAATACAATAACGAAGAAATTCAGATACTCTTTGAACACCCGGTTCATCAAGGTCATTAATGCAGAGGGTGCATTCGTGAGCATGAAAGGAATCACGGTAAACTCGTACAAACCATATCTGCTGCCGAAGGCCGTCTTCGGGATTTCCTCCTCCCGAATGCGAAGCTGGTAGTACCCCGATCTCAGATCCAGCTTTGAGAACCAATGGGATCCCTCCAGCTGGTTATATATCTCGTCTATCCTTGGCAAGGGATAAGTATTCCAGACCGTCGACCTGTTCAGGCCCGGTAATCTATACAAAGTCGAAGAGTTCCGTCCTGTTTCTTGATGAATAACACCGGAGCTCACCATGGTAAAGAGCTAGGCCGAAAAACCCGGCTTCCACTAACTCTTGAAGCTGGCTTCAAAATTCCACAAACTCCTTCGGGGCCATTCGTTAGGGAGCCTTGGATACCGACTTAGCCCCTGATATGAGCTAAATCGAGAAGTCCCTCTCTCGGAGCGGGGGTAGCCCTGGTAGCTTCTCCGAAAAAACATCAACAAAGTATCGCACTACTGGAATATCTGAAATGGAGTCCTTGGCCACGACCGCCTCAAAAAGAACCTGATAAACCTCCTCCCCCTACAGATGGGCCTTAATGGCCTGCACAGGTGATAATAATATGCGGGGTGCTGGTATAATACCTTCGATAATAATGAAGGAGTCTGTATGCCTCACGGTTATCCTCTTCGCCACAGAGTCAATCTGGGCATGGTTCCAGTACAGCCATGTCATGCCCAGGATCAGATCGTAATCTATCATCCTCAAAACCGTCGTTAGTGCCTCAAATGCCTTCCCGCTGATCTCCGCCTCCATATTGCAATGAGTACAGGTCATTAGCCTGATCCATCGGGTAGGCGCACCCTCATTATCTTTCCAGTGAACTGCTCCACGCCTGCCAGTCCTTTCAGAAAATCTTACGACACAAACGAGTGTGAAGAACCGGTGTCGAAGAGCGTGTGAGCGGGCTTGATGCTGGTGAAAACTATGTCTGAGGTAATTAAGTGTCTTAGTATTCTGGTTATAGTTGTCTTCTCTTAATTTCTAACAAGGCTATGTCTAGAAAACTAGTTCCGAGGAAGGGGAAGAAAAATTTAAAATTACTGACATACATGCGATTACCTGCTCTGGAATCTGGGGTTGCGTAAGGTCTCGAGCATACACCTGCTCCCTCTCTGGCCTGTGGCCTCGACCTTGATATCCTCGTCCTCGTTCGTGTCATCGTCCGCCAAAATGTCGGGGAGGTAGGGAGCCCTGAATTGCTTGTGGGGGTGCTCGCCTAATAGAACAGTTCCTCTTGATATGCCCCAGCTGATTGCACTGAAAGCACACCGGTGCCTGCTCTGCTGTCCTTGGCATCTCCAGCATCTGTAAGGGATAGGGATCCAATACCCCCTGGATCCTCTGCTCTTGCCCAATATCCTGACGAGGTTGATCCCCGTTCCTTCTCTCCCCAATAACCTTGCCTTGAGGACGGTCTCTACGACCTCCAATCACTGCATTGTCAGCCAGTCTCTTCCTGCTCTTGACTGTAAGCTTATCCGCTTCTCTCTTTTTAGCCATCTCTAGAATCCTGGACAAACTCCCCTCTGATGCCCATGATAATCGCTTTGCGTTGGCACCAGCACTCGGGAAGGCCGTAACTACAAAACTCCAATTCTGCCGGCCTTTTTCGATCACAACAGAGAGAGAAGTAAATATAACATGTCCACATAATCATATATGAAATAAAATCACAGTAAGTCCATCAATATATAGAAAGTAGAGTACTGCGAAAGATCAGTATAGATGAAATATAAAAAAAGCGGGCTCAAGCCTGGTACACCAGAGTCCTCACAACAATTCACTCATCGAATGGATTATAAAGTGAATAAGTCCCTCAAAACCCTAACCCTAGTTTAGGGCACAAATCTTGTAGTGATAGAAAAAGTTATTAAAACTCACTGAACTGTGGTGAAACTTTGGTAGTGTAGTTTTAAAGTTAGTATGAACCCTTGGAAATTTAATTGAGAATTTTGGAACATTATTTTTAGTACTTCTTTTACAAGTATGAAAAGGGCAATTTTGGTAAATAATTTATTCAGAGCTCATTTTTTGCTGTAAAATTATGAAACATTGTCAGGATATTTGTATGGTATAAATTATCATACGTAAATTTTGTATAATGGATGTTAAAAATCCCAATAAAGGTGTTTTCTGGCGAACCCGAGAGCTATGTTGTTGTAGGGAAACTAGGAAGAGAAGCTCTTCCCGATCGGGCTCTGTTGAGCCCGATACTTAATCATAAAGAAGGCTAAGATCTAACCGTAGAGAGAGTGGAGGGAGGACTGATAGTTTAACTTTCAAGGCAGCCTAAACACCTAGAGGGGGGGGGGGGTGAATAGGTTCTGCTTCTCTTTCTAAAACTTCTAGGCAGAATTCAATTTAATAACTAATATAATAAACACAGCAATCACAGAAAACAAAACATCACAGATTGCACTATGTTTTATAGTGGTTCCCCAAGGTCTGGGTACATCCACTTTCCCCCTTCACCTATCTAGCAGTATGCTAGATTCGGCCAAACTTCCACTTATCTCAGATCAATAGATCTTACAACTCAGAACCCAACTGGTTCCTACAACTCAGGCACAACTGCCCTACCTCAGCCTTGCCCCAAGGCCTACAACTCAGAGAATATCCTTCTCCTACACTCAGGCAAACAACCCTACCACTCAGAGTTCAACACTCTTACACTCAGCCTTTATAACATAGGCTTACAACTCACATCTGTATAAACAGATCCTACAGAAATATAGAAAAGATTGTTTTAATTGTCTTGCCAAAGTTGAGAGAGAAAAGGCAATGACAATTCTTGATCAGCTGATGCAATCAACTGTTTCTTAGCCTTCTTCAAAGCTTCTTGAAAATGTACTTAGCTGAGTTGATTCCAAACAGCTTCTTGAGAATCCACTGGTGGATTCTTTCTTCTTCTTCAAATTCTGACTTGATCTCTCTCTATCCAGAACTTTGAATGATTCTTCTGAATTCTGATTAGAACTCTTCTTAGATCTATCCTTAGATAGTCTTCTTAGATCTCCCGGAGAAGATCTTCTTAAGTGCCTAGCACTTTTTTGAAATGAGTAGAATTGTAATCCTTCTCCACTTTCTGATCCAATGTATTTCAAAAGGTCAGTTCTATATGTTGTTGATTGATTTTCTCCTTCTGAATCTGTCTATTTATAGACATTCTTCATGGTAACCGGCTGATCCAGTTTCTAACCGTTTTCTGACAAGTCTGACAGCTTCAGTTAACCGGTGGTAACCCACAGCTGTCAAGTCTTCAATCAAGTCCTGTGCCTTAGTCTTGAATCACAAGTTGTTGAAACAGTCTGTTAGAAAGTGTCGAGTCCATCTGTCTATCTGTGTCGACATAATTGACTTTGGTGTCGACACAGTCTTCAGTGATGTCGACTAAGTTGCCTTTGAGTCGACACAGCTTCTTCTGCAAATAATTTGATCTTGACTCTCCAGTGTGTCGACACAAGTCCTGTGTGTCGACACAGTTGTTGTAGAATCATAACTTTAGTAAGTGTCGACTTAGCCTTCAGGTGTCGACACATTCATTTTTTTAACTCTGCTATAATGTGTCGACTAAATCACAATGTGTCGACACATTCTGCTGGTGTCGACAAACTTGAGGTCGACTATTTTCTTCTGTGTCGACACATTCAGATGATGTCGACAATCTTGAGATCGACTATACTCTTCTGTGTTCGACACATTCTCCCAATGTTGAGGTCGACGCTTTTCTTCTGTGTCGACACAATTTCCCAGTGTTGTGTCAACTCTTTTCTTCTGTGTCGACACAATTTCCCAGTGTTGTGTCGACTCTTTTTCTGTGTCGACACAAATTCCCGGTGTTGTGTCGACTTACTTCTTCTGTGTCGACACTTTTTCCCAGTGTAGTTGTAGACTAACTGCTATGTGTCGACACTGCTTCCCAGTATTGTGTCGACTATTTTCTTCTGTGTGTCGACACTGCTTCCTTTGTGTCGACACTTGGACTTAGAATTTTTCTGCATACTTTATCAATTCTCCACCTGCACATGTCAACTTAAAACAACATCAAATACACCTTGATGTATATCATTGAGCTAAGTTGGGCTTCTTCAAATCAGGTACACATTTTCCAATGTACCCAACAATCTCCCCCTATTTGGAGAAGTCATAACCCCTATAGCCAATGATATACACCATTTATAAACAGTACTAAATGATGATTAATGACATAGCAGGAATACTTTAAATATAAACAAAACATAACATAGAATAATTCAGAATCAATCATCACAGAATGCACATTATAATATGCCAAACAACATTTTGTTTATAACAGGGTAATGTTTGATTACAAAGTTTTACATTTGATGATTACATCACAACATTACAAAATATTTAAAACAAAATCAGGATTGATCAGGCTCTCTAATCATAATCCCTTTGCCAGACTGAATTGTAGCTGTCACAGGAGCTTCTGATTCTTCAGCTATCTTCTTTCCTTTAAGATCAGCCTTCTTCTGAGCTTCTTCCTTGATCCTTTGCCTTTCAAAATAATGAAAAGGCTTTGGGAAGTATTTGCTTGGCTCCTTAGCATCTGATGGCAGTCTTCCCAGCTTGGCTTTCCTTCTGAATTGTACAATTGCCTCTTGCCTTGCCTCATACTTCTGCCATTCAATTTCATTGTACCACTTCCCTCTCTCATGAACTTTATCCTGTACAGCTTTCCATGCAGTGAGTATTATGTTCCTTGAAGTAGGACTCCACTGCTCATAATCTGGCTTCAGTACAGCCTGCTCTCTGAATTTCTTCTTTGCCAATAGAGCATCCTGCTGTTCTTTCAGAGTAGCCTCAGGCTTATCAACCTTTCCAAAGACAATGTTAGTAACCTCCTTTGGAGGACTATACATTTCTTGAACTTTCTGATCAATCAAATCAAAATCTGGAGGGGGGTATATGACTTGGGCAACCTCAGGTTGATTGCCTTCAAGTAGATTAGATTGTATTCCTGACTCAGCTACCATAGCATCATCACACAATGGGGGATATCCCAAAGTGGCTCGTATGCTATTGGTCACCCACTTGGTGTGCTCAGAGCCTGCATGAATTAGCATCCTCTCCCCCTTTATGGCTTCTCTAGATACATGATCTCTTAAATCTTCCTTTTGAAATCGAATTTGGCCATCCAAATAATTCACTCCCTCTTTGAAAAATGGTCTTAACTTTTGAAGCTTTTCAGATATGTCCTTTTGAGAGGTTGTGATGGCAGTCTTAAGAGATGCAATAGCAGCCTGAAAATTCTTATCAAATTCTTCCATTTCTTTGGTTCTATCTGCAGGCAGACCTGGAACAATCTTCTTGACCTCCTCAATAATCTCATTATGAGATTCAGTTAAATTCTCATTCATTCTAATTTGATTTTCCAAAACATAACTTTGCTTCAAAGCAATATCATCCACCTTTGTAGAAATAGCCTCCTGTTGTTTAGTCAGATAAACCACAGCATTGCCACCCTTGTGGAAGCAATCTGTCATTTCAGTTTTATGCATGTTGACTTGAAATTGGATGGACTTGATATCTTGAGCTAAGTCAAACTGAAGTGACTTGCTATTTCATCTACATACTTTTCCATAGCCATCCTTTGTTCATCCAATTTTACTTGAAGATCTATCATGAATTTGTTGTAATCAAAGGCTGGAGATACTTGTGGAGTTGTGGTCTGTAAAGCCTGCGTATAGTTCTTGCTTCTTCTCTTAAAGACAACAAGTTTTCTTTTCTTTGCCATCCTGGCATCTTCAGTTTCTGTTTCAGAGGAAGTATCTACATGAATTCTTTCTTGTGGATGATGAATTGTATCTGTTCCAAGGGGTTGTTGCTCAGCTTCAACATCCACAGGCTCATCCTCAACCTGTGGTTCAACCGCAGCTTCCTGATCAATGTACATTCCTATGGACTTCTCAATATCTTGTCCACCTCCTACTTTATCAGCAGCAGTATCAATATCTGGGAATAACTCCTCCATAGTAAATTCCACTTGAGTTGTCACCTCTGCAGCAGTTAAATCTTGAGATATGTTTAACTGTGCTTCTCTTGAAGTTGCACTTCAGTATTTGTAGTGTCAGGAGTAGGAGTGGACACTAGCTCCCCCTGAACCTGTGCAATAATAAGAATATGAGCAATGTCTTTTATAGTAAAATACATTAGCTCCCCCTATACCTGAGCAGGAGTAGATACCTTTGGAGCAGGAGTGGAAACTGGCTCCCCCTGCATCTGTGCAGGTGTTGATACTTCCTGGACCACAGTTGAGTCAAGCTGTGTCCCTTCTTGTACTTGTTCAGATTCTTGATTTGGTGTAGGGGATTGCACAGGGGTGTCTGGCCTGCTCTCTTCAGGCACATCCTTGGACAGCACCCTATCCCACCTGGAGAATAGTCTCATATCCATTCTTCTCATATGGTTAATCTTACTCCCTTGCAGCTGCTGCATCACTTCAGGAATCACTCCAGTGAAGTACAGGCTCATGATCCTAGCCATGTTAGGCTTCTTGATTCCCTCTTTGATCTTGTCAAAGAGCACTCCTGACCAATCAGTAGGAATAGTAAAAACTATCCTGGTCATCAGGCTGAACATATAGGCAGAAATCCTATCATGTCCACCTGTCTTGCAGAGGATTACCTTTCCAACTACTTCAGACAAGAACTTCCCTTGCTGATTCATTCCCTTCCTGTTGAATGCAGCTCCAATCTTCAATCCTGAATCCAGGCCACACCATTGAAGGGCTTCCCTTGTCTTAGATATAGGAACTTCCTCTTCATTCTCAACTACTTGCAGTTGGAAGATCTTTCTTAAACTTCTTTGATTAATCTTTACCTTCGTCCCTTGAACAGTGGACTTAATCTTGAGGCCAGTAGAATGGACTGATGCAGAGATAAAGAACTCGTGCACCTCCTTCTTCCAGATCTTAGTTGGTTCTGAAATGAGAAATTCTAACCCTGATGCAGAGAGAAGGGTGATAACTCCTTGAACATCAGGCGGCGCCTCTGCAAAGGCCTGGCGCACTAACTCATATCCTTCATTGATGTTATCTTCAATCCTTGGCGCCATCGTTGTGTCGAGAAAGCTTGAGAGAAGAGAGAAAGAAAGACTGTCGACACAGGGTTTGAGTCTCGAAAACCTTGAAAGCGTGTCGACAAAAAGAGCTTTTGACCTATTTATAGCTTCTGTTGAAAGAAGTTCAAAAGGCGCCAAAAACAGTCTAAATGTGTCGACACAGACGGAATGTGTCGACACAAACTTCTATTAACTCGACATTTCTTCAGCCTACTATGTGTCGACACCAATTTGTGGTTATGTCGATACCGTGGATACATAGTAGAAAGACAGAAATTCTGTGTCGACACATATTCTGTAAGTGTCGACACATATTCTGTAAGTGTCGACACCATTATTCTGGTTGAGTCGACATTACATTTCTGGTTAAGTCGACAATAAAACTCTTAAGTGTCGACACATATTCTCTGTGTCGACACAATATTTCTGACTTGTCGACATAATTTCTCTGAGTCGACACATTATTACTGAATGTGTCGACACATTCTTACTTAGCCAATTTCTGTAACTTCAATGTGTCCTTTTTTTTTAACACTTGATTAGGTTGTTATTACTTTACTTACTTATATATCACTTCAATAGCATTGTTAATGATTTTGTTAATACATTAATCAATGTTAACATACCTAATTCAATTTTGAATTTATTGAATTTGGTTTCATCTAAAGGCTTAGTAAATACATCTGCTATTTGATAATCTGTTTTTACAAATTCCAATGAGATGTCTCCTTTTTCTACATGTTCTCTAAGAAAATGATATTTGATTTCTATATGCTTAGTTCTACTATGAGAAACTGGATTATTAGCAATAGAAATAGCACTCTTAGAATCACATAAAAGAGGTGTTCTACTTACCTGAATACCATAATCCTTAAGCTGATGCTGCATCCATAATAGCTGTGCACAGCAGCTTCCAGCAGCAATATACTCTGACTCAGCTGTGGAAATTGCCACACTAGTCTGTTTTTTACTACTCCAAGATATTAGTCTTCCTCCCAGGAATTGACAAGTACCTGTAGTACTCTTTCTATCCTCTCTACATCCTGCAAAATCTGCATCTGAATAGCCTGTTAGTTGAAAATCTCTATTCCTAGGGTACCAAAGACCTAGAGTAGGAGTGCCCTTTAGATATCTCAGAATCCTTTTGACTGCAGTATAATGAGATTCTTTAGGGCAGGCTTGGTACCTAGCACAGACACATGTTGCATACATAATGTCAGGTCTACTAGCAGTGAGATATAGTAGAGACCCAACTATTCCTCTATACAATGATTCATCAACAGGTTTACCTGCCTCATCTTTGCATATTGGCATACTTGTTCCCATAGGAGTTCTCATGGAGGAGGATGACTCCATACCATATTTCTTAATTAATTCCTTGGTGAACTTAGACTGGGATATGGACAATCCATCATCAGTCTGTCTTACTTGGAGTCCCAAGAAGAACTTAAGTTCTCCCATACTGCTCATCTCAAACTTCCCTTGCATAAGTTTGGCAAACTTTTTACAAAGGTTGTTTTCAGTAGATCCAAAGATTATGTCATCAACATAGATCTGGACTAAGATGATCTTTCCTTTGGATTCCCTAAGGAATAGAGTTTTGTCTATCTTTCCTCTTGAGAATTTATTCTCAATGAGGAAGGTAGACAGGGTTTCATACCAAGCCCTTGGAGCTTGTTTTAACCCATACAAAGCTTTCCTAAGCTTATACACAGAATCAGGTTTAAGAGGATCTACAAAACCTGATGGCTGCTCTACATATACTTCTTCTTTAAGATCACCATTCAGAAATGCTGACTTCACATCCATCTGGTATACTTTGAAGTCTTGGTAGGCTGCATAGGCAAGGAACATTCTGATTGCCTCCAGCCTTGCTACTGGAGCAAAGGTTTGATCAAAGTCAATCCCTTCTTCCTGCCTGTATCCTTTTGCAACCAATCTTGCTTTATTCTTTACTATTATTCCACTTTCATCTAGCTTGTTCCTATAGATCCACTTAGTTCCAATTATGTTGTGGCCTCTTGGTTTAGGAACAAGCTCCCAGACTTTGCACCTTCTAAATTGATTCAGCTCCTCTTGCATAGCATCAATCCAGTGCTGGTCTTGGATAGCTTCTTCAAACTTCTTAGGTTCCATTTAGGACAAGAAACTAGAATGCAAAACTGTGCTTTGATTTCTGCTTCTAGTTTGCACTCCTTGTCTTGGATCTCCAATTATCTGATCAGTAGGATGATCTCTTAGATATCTTATAGCTGGAGGTAGATTCCCTTCAGGTTGTGCATCTCCAAGCTTCTTCATTCTGCTGTTCCTCTTGGTTTTCATCAGCTTCCATTATCTCTTGTACTCCCCCTGGACAGCAGCCTTCATTTTCCAATGCTCCCTCTTCCTTTGAAGCTTCAGCAATGGAGAGCTTGTCCATCTTCTTGCTTATACCTGTTGAGTCATTTGATCTACAAGACAACTCACAATTGATTAATCTTGTTTCATCAAATACAACATGCACAGATTCTTCAACAACTTGAGTAGTTAAGTTGAAGACTCTATAGGCCTTACTATTTGTGCTGTACCCAACAAATATCCCATCCTGGGATTTGGCAGCAAACTTAGTCAAATATGACTTGCCATTGTTAAGTATATAGCATTTGCAACCAAAGATCCTAAAATAGGATAGGTTTGGTTTTCTGCCTTTCACAATCTCATAGGGAGTCTTTCTGTGGCCTTTGGTGATAGAAGCCCTATTGATGACATGACAAGCAGTGTTAACTGCCTCAGCCCAAAAATATTCTGGGAGAGAGGTGTCACTCAATAGAGTTCTACCAGCTTCAATTAATGTTCTATTCTTTCTTTCAGCAATACCATTTTGCTGAGGTGTTCTAGGTGAGGAGAACTCTTGGAAAATCCCAAAGTCTATACACAAGTTTGTTATGCTTTCAGATTGAAACTCAGTACCATGGTCACTTCTAATTTTGACCACTGTACTATTCAGTTCATTCTGAATTTGCTTTACAAAATTAAATAATACACTTGGGGTTTCAGATTTTTGTCTCAGAAAGAACACCCATGTAAATCTAGAATAGTCATCTACAACCACTAGAGTGTAGACCTTCCTACCTAGACTGTGAACTGGCATAGGACCAAAAATATCCATATGCAAGAGGTATAAGCACCTCACAGAATCCTTGATTTCAAGGCTTTGAAATGAGGTTTTTGTCTGCTTGCCCTTTTGACAAGCTGAGCATACCCCTTCCTTTATACACTTAACTTGAGGCCCATTCCTCACTAGTTCTTTACTAAAGAGTTGGCCAATTGTCTTGTAGTTTAGATGAGCCAATCTCTTGTGCCACTTAACACAATGAGAAGCATTGTCATCAGCTACAAGACAAATGGGGGATGCCTTATTCTCACATTCAAAATTAAGGCAATACACATTTCTCTTCCTATACCCAGTCAATATGATCTCTTGATCACTTGACCTTTTGATATGACATCCATCCTTACCAAATGAAATGTCATATCCTAGATCACTCAGCTGGCTTATGCTTATTAGATTATGTTTCAAACCTTTTACATAGGCCACTTGGGTGATAGTAATTAGGTTTGAAGAGATGTTACCAAATCCTTTGATGACTCCTTTTTCAGATCCACCAAAGATCACTTTATGTCCATCTTTGACAGATGAATACTCCTTCAGCAGCCCCTTTGTTCCAGTCATGTGCCTGGAACAACCACTATCCAAGTACCATATAGGGGCATGGTAACTTGGATTCACCTGCAATACAGAATTACTTACCCTTAGAACCCAAGTAAGTCTTGGGTCCTTGGTTCAGGTTAGCCTTAATAAAGTTATCATAACCTCTTCTAACAGGTAGACTCTTATTCTTTATAACACTTGTGTTATACCAGCAGTCCAATGCAAAATGACCCCTCTTGCCACAGCACCAACATTCAAACTTATTGTATCTAGATCTAGATACATCCTTGTCAGAAGCATTTCTGTTCATTGCTGGTGCTGTTGCAACTTCACCTACTGATTTCTTAAAACCATAGGGTTTATGACCATAGGTAGGCCTGCTTGCCTTAACACCCTTGTTCTTCAGAACATTTGTCTTAATATGATCCTGAATGTCTTCATGATCATATATGTTAGAAGTCACTTTCTCCTTACCAAACCTTATGGGGACTGAAAGGTTTAGTGGCTGAATAGGGGCTTTGCCTTTCCTCTTGAATCTGCCAGCCCTGGAGTTACCCTTAAATCCTAATCCAGCCTTACCCTTCTGAGTGACAAATTCATCTATCAAGGGTAAGACAGATTTTGGCTTAGAGTAACTAGCCACTAAATCCCTTTCAATTCTAAGTCTGTCCTCCAGACTCTTTACTTGATCATTAGTATAATTAATTGTGCCCATCTGAATAATAGTTATATTCTTCAGCTTGGCAATTTCAGCTAACTTTTGATCAAGGACTTTTTCTAACTCAGTTGTTGCAACCCTTAGATCAGCAATTTCCTGAGCCTGTGATTTAACCAGGTTCTTGCTTTTCTTAAGGGCCTGCAACAGGTCCCCATACTTGTCTATCAATTGATAGACATCTCCTTCAGATCCAGATGCATCTTCATCACTTGATGCAGATGTAGCTGATTCTTCACTTGTATTACAAACAGATGTACAAGAAGGACAGTTTACCTCATTAGAACCAGACTGATTCTGGCATAGGTCCTCTTCTGATCTTGTCATCAAACCCATGCATTGATGTTCATTGATGGAGTCTAGCAACTGCATAAACTCCTCTTCCTCAGATGCAGCATATAATCCAATATATGCTTCAGCTTCAGATCCTGATTCTGAAGTTGACTGGTCTGACAGACTTTTATCTTTCTTTGCTACAAAGGATTTCTCCTTCTTGCCTTTCTGATAAGTCTTCTTCTTTTCTGAAGATTCCTTCCTTTTGTCAGGACAATCAGCCACTACATGTCCAGGCCTATTGCAACAATAGCAGACAATCTTTGAAGTAGTGGCTTTGCTGGGCTTTGACCTGCTTTTCTCTTTCCTTGATGACCTTCTCTTCTGATAATAGTCATCTACTTGCTGTGATGAGGAAGGCCTAGACTTCCATTGCTTCTTTTTCAAGAACCTTTGAAATTGCCTAGTGAATGCAGCAAAGTCTGCATCTGAATCACAGCTGACTGAACCCTTATCTGAATTTTCAGAACTACCTTCTTCAACTTCCTTAGGAGGAGATGGTGATTTCCTCCTATTCTTTCTAGTGGCTTCAGCATTAAATGCCACAGTCTTTTTTCTATGCTCTCCTCTTGAGTTTCTTTCCTCCTCCTTCCTTACCATAAGTTGCATTTCATAGGATAGCAACTTTCCAAACAGAGTTGGAGGAGATATCTCTGCCAATTTTGCCACTTCTCTTATGGCACAGATCTTTGTATCCCAATCCTTTGATAAGGATCTTAAGAATTTGTCATTCAGTTCATAGGTACTGAAGACTCTTCCATAGGATATTAGCTCATTCACAATTCTATAGAATTTCTTATAGCACTCAGTTATGCTATCAGATTTTCCTTGTCTAAAACTTTCATACTCCTGATTTAGCATAGATTTTCTGTCCAGCCTTACTTCTTCAGATCCCTCCATGTAGACAATCAATGTGTCCCACATCTCCTTGGAGGTCTTGCAGTGAATCAGATTCTGAAATGTTGAATCATCTATGGCACTGACAATGATGTTTTGTGCCCTTTTGTCCATGGTTGCCAAGATGATTTCATCCTTGGTCATTTCAGAATAAGTCTTTGGTGTTTGGATATTTGCATCAAGAACAGATATCTTCATTGGTATGAAGGGGCCTTCCTGTACTGTGATGTAAATCCTTGGGTCAGATGCTTCCATAAACAATCTGACTCTTTCTTTCCAGATCCCAAAGATTTCCTTCTTGCATATGGGTAATTTCATTGACCCTAGCTCCTTATGATTCTCTCCAGAAACCATCTTCTTGATTCTTGAATCTGCCTATCAGATCTACCTCAGACTGTTAAGTCCTTTTTGAGGAACCTCCCTCTGGTACCACTTGATAGTTTAACTTTCAAGGCAGCCTAAACACCTAGAGGGGGGGGGGGGGTGAATAGGTTCTGCTTCTCTTTCTAAAACTTCTAGGCAGAATTCAATTTAATAACTAATATAATAAACACAGCAATCACAGAAAACAAAACATCACAGATTGCACTATGTTTTATAGTGGTTCCCCAAGGTCTGGGTACATCCACTTTCCCCCTTCACCTATCTAGCAGTATGCTAGATTCGGCCAAACTTCCACTTATCTCAGATCAATAGATCTTACAACTCAGAACCCAACTGGTTCCTACAACTCAGGCACAACTGCCCTACCTCAGCCTTGCCCCAAGGCCTACAACTCAGAGAATATCCTTCTCCTACACTCAGGCAAACAGCCCTACCACTCAGAGTTCAACACTCCTTACACTCAGCCTTTATAACATAGGCTTACAACTCAGATCTGTATAAACAGATCCTACAGAAATATAGAAAAGATTGTTTTAATTGTCTTGCCAAAGTTGAGAGAGAAAAGGCAATGACAATTCTTGATCAGCTGATGCAATCAACTGTTTCTTAGCCTTCTTCAAAGCTTCTTGAAAATGTACTTAGCTGAGTTGATTCCAAACAGCTTCTTGAGAATCCACTGGTGGATTCTTTCTTCTTCTTCAAATTCTGACTTGATCTCTCTCTATCCAGAACTTTGAATGATTCTTCTGAATTCTGATTAGAACTCTTCTTAGATCTATCCTTAGATAGTCTTCTTAGATCTCCCGGAGAAGATCTTCTTAAGTGCCTAGCACTTTCTTGAAATGAGTAGAATTGTAATCCTTCTCCACTTTCTGATCCAATGTATTTCAAAAGGTCAGTTCTATATGTTGTTGATTGATTTTCTCCTTCTGAATCTGTCTATTTATAGACATTCTTCATGGTAACCGGCTGATCCGGTTTCTAACCGTTTTCTGACAAGTCTGACAGCTTCAGTTAACCGGTGATAACCCACAGCTGTCAAGTCTTCAATCAAGTCCTGTGCCTTAGTCTTGAATCACAAGTTGTTGAAACAGTCTGTTAGAAAGTGTCGAGTCCATCTGTCTATCTGTGTCGACATAATTGACTTTGGTGTCGACACAGTCTTCAGTGATGTCGACTAAGTTGCCTTTGAGTTGACACAGCTTCTTCTGCAAATAATTTGATCTTGACTCTCCAGTGTGTCGACACAAGTCCTGTGTGTCGACACAGTTGTTGTAGAATCATAACTTTAGTAAGTGTCGACTTAGCCTTCAGGTGTCGACACATTCATTTTTTTAACTCTGCTATAATGTGTCGACTAAATCACAATGTGTCGACACATTCTGCTGGTGTCGACAAACTTGAGGTCGACTATTTTCTTCTGTGTCGACACATTCAGATGATGTCGATAATCTTGAGATCGACTATACTCTTCTGTGTTCGACACATTCTCCCAATGTTGAGGTCGACGCTTTTCTTCTGTGTCGACACAATTTCCCAGTGTTGTGTCAACTCTTTTCTTCTGTGTCGACACAATTTCCCAGTGTTGTGTCGACTTACTTCTTCTGTGTCGACACTTTTTCCCAGTGTAGTTGTAGACTAACTGCTATGTGTCGACACTGCTTCCCAGTGTTGTGTCGACTATTTTCTTCTGTGTGTCGACACTGCTTCCTTTTTGTCGACACTTGGACTTAGAATTTTTCTGCATACTTTATCAATTCTCCACCTGCACATGTCAACTTAAAACAACATCAAATACACCTTGATGTATATCATTGAGCTAAGTTGGGCTTCTTCAAATCAGGTACACATTTTCCAATGTACCCAACAAGGACCTTGTTCGCGGGTTGGAGGCATGCAGATCGACGAAAAGCCATTTCCGATGGTGGCGCTGCTCGACTTCTGCAACAGCACGATGGGAGGGCTCAAAATCTTCTGGTAAAGGCTGGGAAACGTTCCTCTTGGGCCACTGATGGTGTTTAAAGGCTCGGTTAAAGAGGGGAGAGGCAAAAACATCAACGACCATTAATACCATTGAAAGCTTGGCTCGGCCATGGAGGAGGTGGGGTGAACTTGGCTTAATCCAGCCAGGTAATGGCTTGAAACTCCTCCTCTTCCCCTGAGGAGTTGAATCCAGCCATTAAAGAGGAGGGGAAGGGGGCCACAACATCAAGTTCATTTACAGGCCGTGACAGCTGGTTCTCGGCCATGGCCAAATCCGTTCTTCATTTTAAAAAATGACGGCCACGTGGCATAACTCCACTTGACCGGTCTACATTTTAAAATAAGACTTAATTAGGTCTTAATAAAAGAAACAACTAATTAACACCTCCTGTCCTACTTCTCGAAACGGCCCGGTTCAACTCAACCAACAGCCAAGCCAAAACATTAAGAAAAAAAATCTAAGTAAAATAGCATTGAGTGAGCTCAGCTCACTCAATGCCATCCAGCCTACGACATTGAGTGAGCTCAGCTCACTCAACGACATCCCGCCTACGGCGTTGAGTGAGCTTAGCTCACTCAACTCCATCAAGACTACGACGTTGAGTGAGCCCAGCTCACTCAACGCCATCCAGACTATGTTGTTGAGTGAGCTCAGCTCACTCAATGCAATCCAGTCTACACAGGATGGTGTTGAGTGCAGTCAGTCCAGTCAATGCCATTGAGCTTATGGCGTGGAGTGCACTCGACGCACTAAATGCCATCCAGCCTGAAAGATGGCGTTGAGTGCAGTTAGTGCACTCAACTCCATTCTGATTATGGCGTTGAGTGTACTTGACGCACTCAACACCAACCAGCCTTTGGCATTGAGTGCACTCGATGCACTCAACGCCCAAGCCCAAATCCTATTTTAGGCAAATGTCTGACCTACTATTTGCAGACCAAGGTGATTTCCACCTTGAGCCCGGGTCACTTGGCCTTCTTGGGCTTCCTTGGGTTTTGTCATGACTTGATCATAACAAAACCTCTCCTAGGGGTCTGGTCGGAAATGGGATGTTACATTTGGCCTGAGGAAGGGTCCGAATCAGATCTGAGCTATAGGAGAGTTATACTCTCTGATTATGGGGCTATCCTCAAGGATTGAGTTGTAAGACTTTTGATTAAGTCTGAGGTAGGTGATCTGAAGGATCACTTAGCAGTAGGAGATATTATATCTGTGTTTTATGGCTTTGGCCTGAGGTAGGACTTAGAGGAAGTCTGAGAGGTCCTGCGGGATCTGTGTTGTAAGATCTTTGACCTAAGTTTGAAGAAGATTGCATTGTCAAACAAACAATTAGAAAGGCGGGAGGGAAAGTGGATGTACCCTTACCTTGGGGAACCACTATAAATGTTGGTGTGGCGAGTCTTATTATTGAAAGCTAACAAAATAACTTAACACTCAATCAACCAAAATAAAAAAGATAGTCATAAAGACTAGAAAACATATTCACCCCCCTCTAGGTGTATAACTACTCTTGAAACAAAGACTTTCAGTATCCCCATACCTTAATCGTATTTTTACCTGAGGTTAATTTTAGACTAGGATATACCACAAAATATCATGGTAAGTCAAAACAAAGTAGTTTTCTAGTTAAGTTGGTACTACTTCTAAGGAATAGTGGATATACTTAATGTGAACCACCACTTAGAAACACCTTGGCTTCCGCTGCATTATATTGTCCTCAAACTGATTTATAGAGCAGGGGTGGCCTAGTACTTTAATGAACTTCTATATCTTAGGATTTTTACAAGACGATATCATTTGTAAGACGCCCTGCCAGAACAAAAAAACATGGTCGAGGGGAGCCTTATGACCAAATTTGCCACCATGCGGTATTGCAAGCACACGAGCTAACCTATACCATAAGAAACCTATTCTGCTAGCTATTTGCAATATCTTCTGTCAATCCACAAAATAAATAACTCAGAAGTCCAAGATCCATAATAAGAATAAAAGTGTTCACATAAAAGTGAAATGTAGGAATCAACAAATACTCCTGAATATAAATTAGAGTACTAAAATGCCAAAAGGGCTACATCAACCACTCAAAATCTCACATCAGTCACTGAAGGCCATGATGGTATCATAACGTTAGGCCCTATCCCCCTGTCCTTACTATCCTCCTCCTCGGGGTGCAGTTGCTCCTATACCTATGGGGTGTTCTCCTAAAAATAATATTGTAACACTGCTAGTCATAAAGATTAAGTGGATTCACACCATCTCCCCCAACGACTATTAGGTACCTAGAAGAAGGAGGAAAAAGGAGCTATAATATACACGATAATATATATAATAAAAAGATGAAATGATGGTATTCTCAATCTAGTAGTTATTATATAAATAGTGTAATAAGTAAGTAGGTAATCAACTCGTGTAAAATAATACAACTAAAACTAGCAGTGAAATAAGCAGTAAGTAAAGGACTGAATTGAACTAAACATATAAAAGTACCCATACAGATTTATATGTTAAGGATCTAGTATACTAGAAAGTAACTCATCATATAACATAGCCCATACGAATTAATATGGTAAGGTTCTTATGTATTGCGATGCAATATAATGCAATTTAATGAATGCATGATTACTCACCCATGCTACTAACAAACTCTAACTTACTAAGTTGACATCGACAATAGTTCCCAATTTTCGAGGGTAACTAACCACTCAGGTGCCTCCCATCAAGGCCAAATGGTGGTAGTGGAATGAGCTTCTCGGTGGGTATGTAATCTACCAGAACTAGTCCTCACGTATGCCTCAATGCTAAGAACCAAACAGTTGAGCCACTACGTACCATGACACATAAGGTGTCTTTTGGAAGTAAGCACCAAAAATCCCAACCCAACTAGCCTAAATGACATGAAAGGGGTCTTTGGTAATTAAACACCAAATAGCCTAACCCAACTGCACCAAATGGTAAGGAAGGTGTATTTTGTAAGTATGCACCAAAGAACCAAATCCAATTAGCTAGAGTGCATCCATTAGCCTTCATCGGTATGATGACTGACAAGCCTGTATACTTGCCAAAAATAAACCTCCTATAAGGTTGAACAGGCAACTATGTATCAACATACACTTATATATTCCCATGATCAAGTTGTGCTTTTAAGAATCTAAGGAATTCTACCGAGTATTTAACACATCATTTCAGAATATAAACATATCCCTCAAAACTATAGATCACCCAAGGACCTCCAATTGTGTCCTTACATAATCCAACAAATTTCACAACGTGCTACCAAGCACTCAAGGACATCCAATAGATTACATAGTAACATTCGTCAATTTAAAGTTTAACCATTGCTAGTTAGCACCCAAGGACCTACAAATCGGGCCCTTAACATTACACCATATGATATAATCATATCCTATCATCTACACAAAGCCATCACTCCTACCTATAGTGATTTCTCGTAACTCCAACACAGTGGGATGTGTAAGTAAGGGAATTATTATCTATGATCCTATCATACTACTTATGTATTTGTGACATATCTAGGTTCACTTATAATGTTTGCCTAATTACACTAATTACCAGTTCCACCTCATATTAGAGTCACGACTTGACTTGAATATTTCATGAATAATAATTAATCACATTATAAACTTGTTCCCAAATTTCTTACTAAAATAGGCATCATGGTAATTAAAATTAAGCATAACATTCATAAAAAATATTTAATTGAGAAGTTATTTCAAAACTAAACTAATTAAAAATTCTACCATGTATCACATATAATATTTCGCTCATTTCCTCCAGGTTTCATCTTCATCAGATTTCGCAATAACTATTTATGCGATGATTAATTTAAATGATATGATTGAAAAAATCTCAACCAATATATATCCATATTTAAAATTTCCCCCTGTTCTTAAACATATAACTTGATAGGGGTGATCACACTATTATTAAACATATAACATCCAGATTTAATGAACATATGACTAATAAAATGAGAGGAATCAGTAAAACACCAAACCATTATACGTGTGCATCATAGTTTACTAACACAGGGTTTTTGGGATCTACTCTCTACCAAATTTAAAGTTTCTCCCTATTCTAGAATGTTCTATCCATGGCCTACTACTTTTATGTTGAGCCCGAGGTTCAGGTATAAGTGCATAAGGCCTAAAATTGAGTTTCAACCCAATTGCGCAAAATTGGACAAAATCTGGCTGGTTCTTAAAACATAATTTATTTTTGGATGACATTTTTGAATTAAGTTATAGGGAGCTAAAATGTCCTCCAAAAAATATAAAATCAATTTACAGAAAGGTCCTTCCAAGGGCAACAACTTTTGTGTTGAGCCTGAGACCTAAATATGGTTAAAACATGCCAAAAACGTGTCTTGAATCCAGCCGCGTGCACAAAATAGATTCTATTACTAAATAAACAATATACTTTGCACAAATCTTGAGGTATGTGATTACATAATATAAGACATTTTGTTCCATCAATGGGGGGATCTTACGCTATTAATCAATACAAGATGTATTTCAACGGATTTATGTTTTACTATTTGAGTATCTTTCCTTATATTGAGGTATGTCGAACCATTGTAAAAGTGAGTATTAATTGCATTCTAAATATTTCTTAATGATCAACTTTGTTCTTCATAATATTTCTAGAATGTTTTAGTTATTTCAATGGTTAGTTTGTAAAAAATAAATATTCTCACGCTCTATGTTTTTGATATCATGACTCTAAAAACATCGATAATTGAAACAACGAGTTTTACACGTGCTCGAGAATATATGGAGTTGGGCGAGTACATTCCCTTTTTAACAAAAAGTCCTCAACTTTGCCATGAAGTTTGAGATAATTCTACCATTCTTGATCGATGGCGGCAAGTTCTTTCTTGCTTATTCATCATCCCTCTTTGCTGAGTCTTATGGATGTAGTGTACATATACGGGTGTCTAATTTGATTTTATAATATACGGATGCTGGCTTGGAAATAGGTGAGTTATTTATCTGTTTATGATAAAGCGGGTAATCGGTCTTTTTGGCGAGTAAGGAATAAATACCATACAAGAATGCAAAGAATTTCTTAGAACATTGCTCGTAAGTGAATATTAAAATAAATTATATTTTGACATACGGATTCCCAATATTCTCAATTTTAGAATAAAGATGTCAACAACTTCCTAATAATGGAGGGATATTATTGTAGGTTTTTCTATACATTAGTGGAGTAGCACATCTTATGTGTATGAAGAAATAAAATTACATGAAAAACCCTAAACTGTAAAGAATCTTGTGATATCCATGAATAAAGAAATAAATCATAACAACACATTACAAAGTAATTGTGCGGGATTGAGTCTTTACTCAACCATGATACTCCAAAGGCTTCCCCCAAAAAAGTTTGTCTAATCAATAAGAAACTAAGTTCGTGCAAAAATAGATCTATGACTCTACAGGTATCCACACGAGCGGCAGAGAACCAGACGGTCTTGTCCCATCAGAATTTAGTTAGAGATAAGGTTTTCCCTCTGCATATCCATGAATTACTAGATTTGTTTCTAAGAGAACTAACTGAAAGTTTTTTTTCATGAGTAGCTAAACACCTAGAGTGGGGGGGGGGAATAGGTTTTTGGTCTCTTTTTGATTTTCCTTCTTTAAGTGTGTTGTGAGTTAGTAGTTTTCAGCTTTCAAGATATACCACAAAAGCAAACACAGAATTTAAAGTGGTTCCCTATATTGCGTACATCCACTGTCCCTCCCACCTTTCTAATAGTGTGTTAGATAAGTCACTTCTCCAAAACTCGGCTCCTAAGAGATTAAAACTAAGATCCCCAAGGATCTCTCAGTCTCCTGCAAGACTTACCTAAAGGAACAAAGCCGAACCTCAGAGCAAGCATGCTCTTACAACTCAGTTATCCAAATATCACCTACCTCAGAGTAAATTAATATTTCTATAGCTAAGTCTAGGAGGTTAGCCCTATAACTAAGAGAGGATGACTCTCCTACAGCTCAGGCACAAGTCCCTACCTCAGATCTAAAGCTGGATCCTACAACTCAGTCACCAAAGCCCTACCACTAAGAGAGAATGACTCTCCTACCTCAGGCACACTATCCTACATCAAATCCATACAGGATCATACCTCAGGCACATAGACCCTACCACTCAGATGAACAAATAATCCTATACTCAGCCTTTATAAAACAGGCCTACAAATCAGATCTAAAGGATACTACAGAAGATAAAGGTTGGTGTTGTTATTTTGACTCCAGAGAATTTATCTGAGCCTTCTGCTTCCAGGGCTGAGAAAATCTCAGCCCTAACTTTCTTCACAATAACAAGAAAGATAATTTTTAGTAAACTGTTATTTGTACTAGAAGTAACTTAGAAACACAGGTTTCTGATCTTGTAGATGAAGATAATGATTTGACAGTTCTTAGTATTATTCAATCTTCTAACCTTCAATACATAAATTAGAATGCTCTGCTTCTTCTTCTTTCTTATAAATCTCTTATGATCTTCCTGTAGCAGGTGATGATCGCTACAGCTATCTGGGTGAACTTTTATATCATCGGGTTTGAACTTCAGCTTCAAGCTCTGTAACAATGGCGAGGAAGAAGATAATGAAGTTTTGCCTCTTTGCGAAATGTTAAAACCTAAATGTTCTTTTGCTTTCGCCGATCTTAATCCTTTTATTATCCGCCATCCAATGACTATTTGACCTGTGGGCCGACCTGAAGTTGTTAGCTACAACTTTGCTTTTTATAGGAAAGTCATATAGTAGGCATGCGATGCCATTTTTTGTGTACTATAGACTTACCGCAACATTTTGAATTTTGCTGACTCTTGCTTACGTTTTCATCTATGGACTTAGCCAAATTTAGCTTGTTTATCCTAGGCATTGAGTGCGTTTAGTGAACAGCCTAGACTCAGCGCAAAAACACTTAGCTAAATAATCTGCACTGCCATGCGTTGAGTGAATCTTCGTCACTCAACGAATTTTGACTTAGCCAATATCTATGTATAATTAGGCATTGAATTCGTTGAGTGAACCTTCATCACTCAATGAATTTAGACTTAGCCAATTACTTGTGCACTACTAGGCGTTGAGTGAATGTCCTTCACTCAATGATTTTGTGCTTAGACAATCTTCCTCCTACTTTAGGCATTTAGTGTGTTGAGTGAACCTTCATCACACAATGCTTCAGAACTTGGCCACTTCTCTGAATGCTTGCCATCTTGCTGAGGCCTTAAGTGAACATTCTTCACTCAACGCTTTTGTACTTATCCGATTTTCTTCTTCATGAATTCATTGAGTGAGCCTTCATCACTCAATGCTTTTTTATTTGCCTGTCTTCTTTGATGAGGTATTGAGTGAACTGCATTCAATCAACACTTCTATACTTATCCAGTTTTCTTGATGGGCTTGCGTTGAGTGATCTATCCTCACTTAACGCTTCTAGACTTAGACAGATTTTTCTATCAATCTCTTCTAAAGCTTTGACTGAACAATAGTCTGTCAGCGCCTTCTTCTTTGGGAATTGAGTGAGCTGGACTCACTCAACGCTTCTCGGTGTAGCCAGAATTCTTGATCGATTCTTCGAAGGATTTGACTGCTTGAGCTTGACTCAACGCTTCTTTCTTCAGGCGTTGAGTGAGCTTCCCTCACTCAATGTTTATAGACTTAGTCAACTTTTTTCCTTGATAATGCTGAAGATTTGACAGACTGAGCTTTTATTGACACATCTTGTTATTGGCATCGAGTTAACTGCCTTCGCACGACGTATGTTGACTTAGCCGCAAATCTTCTTTGCAAACTATTTGGGCTTTGACTATCCATTCTTTACTTAACACTTCTTGGCATCTGGTATTGATGGAACTGGCTTCACTCAACGCTTGTGGAACTAGACAAATTTCTTTCTATCTAGTATTCTTCCTCGACATCGGGCGTTGAGTGAACTGCCTTCACTCAATGCCTATAGACTTAGAAATATTTCTATCTCTCTATCTTTCTTTCTTGTGACCACCTATCACAATTACTTAGATAACCTGTTGAAACTTGTTCCAAGTAACATCCTACACATATTAAACTTGAACATATATCAAATACAATTATGCTCTTAGTATATATTGTGATGCCTCTTCAAATCTAGGGAACATTAAGGGCAATATTCCCAACAATCTCACCATATTTGAATAAAGCAGAACACAATGCAATACTAAGAAGCAATACCATATAAAGAATATAAATTCAAAGCAGTTGTATGCCAGTAGATGTAGCTTTATCAAACCACTTGAATTTCCATTATAACAATCCAATGATCTCCATTTAAATGCATTGACTAAACATGTCAAGTGATTTCTTTCTCATAGCACTTGAGCATTTGCTCAAGTAATATGCACTTTCCTCATACCTCTAAAAACTTAAATGGAGCACTTTCCACATACCACTTGAAGCACTTCCCTCACACCATATGGAGGTGGGAAAGTAATATATAATTGTTCAACATGTAGTCATTTCACTCCTCATACTTCTTGAATTTTTTCAAGTAATATGCACTCACTCAACATGACCTAGTCATGTCAAATGCCCACACCTCCCCCTTTAGGGTTTATAGTATTTCTCACACCTTTCCATTTCTGGCTTCTTAAAAAAATAGTTATCTAATGAGGGAGGTGAAAGGATTATGGGAGTATTCATCTCTTGACCCTAGCTTAATTCCACTACACTAGTGAACAAACTAGTTGGCTAGATAACATACCTCTTGTGTTGATACCACGGATATAAAACTTCAATGCAACAACTTGACACTTGAGTGGTCCATTGATCCACTTGAGCTAGCTGTTATCAGTGATCCACTTAAGTTAATGATACTCCTTATACCACTAAAAAACTTCTGCAGAATGAAGTTGTAGTCAAGGAGGTGCTGGCTTTTACACTTCTTCTATATCACCTTTGTCTTCTCAGCAGCAACAATCCACTATTTTTGATCTCCCCCACAGTTTATGCATTGTTTTGAGGATATGCTGATCAACAGTGTTGATCTTTGATCCACTGTTTCAGCTACTGTACTTGCTCCGCCTAAATAAGATCATCTTGATATGCTCCCCCTCAACTGGAGCATCTACTATCATTCTCTTTACTGGACACTTTAGTTCATCTAAGACTTGATACCAATTGAAAAACTTGATAATCTTGATATCACTTAAAAGACTTATAAACCTGCAAGCAAAGTAAATCCTGCAACCAAACATAATTAGGTGCAACTGAAGCTATATCAAGTTCAACATACCAAATTAAAACTTGAAGGTGTTGAACTTGACTTCATCTAGTGGCTTAGTAAATATGTTAGTCACTTTCTTGTCTGTTGGGGCAAGCTAAAGACTAATGTCTTCCTTTTCCATATGCTCCCTAATAAAATGATACCAAATATCTATATGCTTAGTCCTACTATGTGAGATAGGATTCCTAGCAATAGAGATTATACTAGTTGAATCACAGTATATGAGAGTGTTACTTATCTGGATGTTGTAGTCTTAGACCTGATGCTGGATCTATAGTAAGTTTGTATAGTACCTACCTACTGAGATATACTCAGACTCAACTATTGAAATTGCAATACTGGTATACTTATTGCTGCTACAAGACACAAGTCTTCCTCCTATGAACTGATAGGTACCTAATGTGCTCTACCTATTGGTGTCTACTAATCGTGAAGAGAATAAGAACCAAACTAGCAATCCATCTAGGCAATTATACTATCGAATTGTAGCTAGGGGACACAAGCGTCGTATTAAAATTCGGGAACTGTTGAGTAATCTTACTCACACGAAGACTATTTTCTTATTGAAAGATTGTTTTAGGGTTTGTTAAAAGAAAACTAAATGGAATTAAGAAAAGAAATATTTGCGCTAAAAAGAGAAGTACTTTGAGTTAAATAAAGAGCTACTAAAAGCGATTACAATGAGGGGTTGAAATGATGAAATAGAAAAGAACTCGATCGAGAATCACTTCGGCAAAAGTTGACTAAAATACGATAATAAACCTTAACTTAATAAGGTAAAGGTCCTTGACCGTGGAGGTTCCTAAAGCTTGAACACGCTTCTATCGAAGTCATGCCCAACTGAGTTTAGGAAGGTCCGACCGAACTCTCGTCCAAATCGGAGACCTAAAGCTCACTTAACGTGGTGAACCCCACTATTGGATTTCACTCCAATCTGGAAGATTTAACGTCTGCCTCTCTTAAGGGGTGCATGAAACTCTCTTTACTCTTGAGAGTTCATTTCAAATTACGAGCCTCTAATCTAGCTAAGAGTGAAAAAAAGATGGAAATTTTATATCGATGATATAATTCCAAGCATGAATTTTCAAGAGTAAATCGAAGGCCTAAACCATAAAAAGAAAAAGTAAACTTAAAGCATCATAACTTAATCAACTCGAACCTCAAATCATCAAGATCGCGTACAAGGAGGATTAGTTAATCATGGAGAAGTGGAGGAAGAGAGATGGGTAAAAGAACATTATGTAAAAAAGAAAAATGGCACTTTATATTAATGTTAAAAGAGAGATACAACTTCAAATAAAATATTACAAGTGCATGGAAATTAAAACCTAGGCTAGCATTAGCATTAAGCTACTAAAGAAATTAAAAGAGCAATTACAAAAAGGGGTGCACTACACTAGAATTAAGAAAGGCTTAAAATGAGAAAGAGAGAGAGCATGAAAAACTTAGAGAAATAAAAGGGCAGCACCTCCCATCTCCCACCAAAACTTCTTCTGGACACAAGCGGGGGCCTGAATTTATAGATTTTTTCTTGGTCGGTCACGCCCCCTGTCATGCCTAGAAAGGGCGTGTCTTGGGTGCGTTTCAAGTACAGGGTTTACTAAGGGTGCTAAATTCTGGCGGGAAAGATGATTGCTTCTGTGCATTGGTGGATATGTCGTGGGACACGCCCGTATATGGGGGCATGTAAGGTACGTCATATCAAAATCATTGGTCAGAAATCCACTAGTCATCGTAAAAGGTATAACATACCCAAGGGCCATGTTCGTGTAGGGGGCGTGTCACATACTGGTTGACGTACATAAATAGAAAAGCTTTAATTATGGCAGTAGGCTTCGAGATCGGGGTGATATGCCCAGAGACATGCCCAGGGTGATGTGTTAGGAGGCATGTCAAGTGATTTTCTCAGGATCTGGCTTCTGGTAGAAAATTTCCTCGGGATCAGGTTACACGCCCTGTGACACGCCCAAGACGGGCGTGTCAGGGGAGGGGGGGCATGTCAGGTCATTTTTTTCGAAAGCTGTGAAAACCTGCAAAAAGATAAAAAAACATTAGTGGTAAAAATAAATACAACAGGAGGTCAACATATAAGTTTACAAGAAATGATTTGAGTATTAAAAACCTGAAAATACCCTAATAGTTTAGACTACAAAACGTTCTATCAAATTCCCCCAAGATTATGCTTTGCATGTCCCCAAGCAAAGATATAAAAACTAGCTAACATTAAAAGTGACTAATCAACAAGTTCTAATTATGCTTACATAAGTACTCTGTGAAATTCTATGTAGGGAGAAGGTGAAACATAAACCTAAAATAGTTACTTAGGCATTGTTAAACAATTTTTAGACTTTACTACAAAAATAAATCATCCAAAATTCTAACAAAATTCTTTAAATAAATTTAAGCAACGCATATAAATGAAAAAGCGCATTGAGTTTTTACTAGATCCAAGAGACACATTATAAAAGTATCAATCAAATAACAAAAATCTAAATTTAAATCCAAAACTTTACTAATCTACTTTTCTTCTTTACTTAGCTAATAAATAAAATTCAAAAACATGAATCAAAAAGGCTTATTATGATCGAAACGTTATGTTTAGGATTATGATTAGGAGTGAAATTCAAAGATAAACAAGGAGGCATTAAAATCACACTAAACAAAAATAAAGAGTTTCAAAAATTTCATCATAAATAAAATATTTTTCTTTTTTTTCCTTTTCCATTTTGTTTTCTTTCCTTTTTTTTATTTTCAAAACAAAGGCCATAAATAATTTTTCTTTTCATTTTGAAATTTGCCAAACAAAAGTAAACACTTGTTTTGAGCATATTTTTTTCAAAAAGTTTTCCAAATATATCACAAAACAATCCTATCATAATCATGAATTTTTTTTAATGAAACTTAAAAGTTTAGTGTGATTAGATAGTTTGGGAAAAATTTAGCTTTGGTGAAAATGAAATGATATGTGGAGCTATCAATTGAAATCAGAAAAAGGCTCAAAAGCGGCTAACTAGGGATAAAAATTTTTAGGTTGGCAAGAAGACTCAAACGAAAATAAAAACGGCCTAAATCATTTTCATGTTTACAAATTTATCTAAAGCATTAGCTTTGAAAATTTTAAAAAAGCAAATCTTAGATAATAAATGAAGACTAATGAAATTATCTTTAAAATAGAAATAATAAGAGTTTTGGATCGTTCACATCAACTAAACTAATCAAAATTTGACATTACAAAAATTATCCAAAAACAAAAAGGAAAATAGTGGATGAAAGATTTTTAAGAAAATAAAGAACGAAACCCATAATAAAAATGCAAGATTTTAGAAAAACATTTCACCTTAACATGCTACCGTGAACTAGAAACACAACATGACCAACATTTTACCTGTCAAATATAATTAAAAAGAACGAATAGAAAATCATAATTAGCTAAGTTGTTATAGGAAATATTGAGAAAAACAAAACAAAAGGCAAGGGGTACTATTGAAATACAAAAATTTGTTTAAACTATTAAAGTAAAAAATAGTATATGTATATATTTATTGATTTTGAAATATTCTCTACTTTTTCTTAGATATTCTCTTTTTTTGGATTTTCAAGATATATATATAAAACAAGAGAAGGAGTAAATCCTCCCCCAAGCTTAAAATGTACAGTGTCCTCAATGGAGAAAGGAGGGGAAGGAGAGAGAGAAATTAAAACAAAAATGATAGTACAGAATTGAAAAACAGGAACATCCCCGAATTTATGAATCACGAATATTGATTGATGCCGCTCCCCCATCCTTGCAGTTTTGAACTTCTTGAAATGTCATCATTGGAATTCTTGATGGATTCAGCAGCATTGGAGCAGGCGATCGCAGAAGCTTCACCTTGTCGGAGCCGTCCGGGGCAAAAAGTGTAAAATAAAGAAAATAGGAAAATAATTTGGGATGCCTCCCAAGAGCGCCCTTTTTTTAGAACGTCGTTTGAGCTCTACGCAACAAAATAATATTGTCCAAAAAGATTATTGTCTGAAATAATAATTAAATTTTTTAACAAAAATAAATAGTCTTAAGTTGGTTAAAGTTCGTGTAGAAGAAACTTAATATTGTTCGGACTTACATCATCATCACATGAGAAATAGAGTTTAAGACGCTGCCCATTCACTTTGAAATCACCCTTATCAGGGTGTGAAATTAACATAGTGTCATATGAAAAAACATCTTTAACAGTAAATGGCCCAGACCATAATGACTTTAGTTTGCCAGGAAATAAACATAAACGTGAATTGTATAAAAAAAACTTGGTCGCCCGGTTTGAAGGTTTTTGGGTGCCTTATGTGTTTTTCATGATAATTATTTGTCCGTACTTTATAAAATTTGTTATTTTCAAATGCGTAAGAGCGCCACTCATCGAGTTCATTAAGTTGAATTTTTTGAAAATCACCAACAGAGTGGGGATCTAAATTTAAAAACCTTAAGGCCCAAAAGCATGGTGTTCTAATTCAACGGGTAAATGGCACGAATTTCAATAAACAAACCTATACAGTATACATCTGATGGCGGTTTTGTACGCTATTTGGTAGGCCCATAGAGCATCGTATAATTTTGTTGACAAGTCTTTTCTAGAAGTGGAAATAGTGTTTTCAAAAATACGTTTTATCTCTCTGTTCACCACTTCGACTTTCCTGTTAGTTTGGGGTTTATCAGAAGTTGAAAGCTTATGCGTAATGACATATTTTATAAGTGTTTTAGAAAATTGTGCGTTACAGAAATGTTAACCCCTATCACTAACGATGGCTCATGGAGTAACGAATCGAGAAAATAATTTTTTTAAGAAAGTAATTACGACTCAGGAGTCATTAGTAGGAAGAGCTTAGGCCTCAGCCCATCGTGAAACATAATCTACAACAACTAAGATGTATTTGTTCACGAAGCTAGAAGGAACCTGGGGGCCAACAAAATCAATTCCACAGAGGTTGAAAACATCGCACTCAAGGAAATATTTTTGCGGCATTAAATTTTTATTAGAAATATTGCCCGACCGTTGGCAACTATCACACCTACTCACAAACGTCTGTGCATCTTTAAAGAGGGTAGGCCAGTAAAAACCTACTCGAAGAACATTGTGAGCGGTGCGAGTAGCTTGATAGTGACCACTAGTCAGTCCTTCATGTAAGTGTTTTAGAATATCTGGTCTTTCTCCAAAAGAAACACATCTCCTTATCACCTAGTACGTACAAACTCGGAAAAGATGTGGGTCCTCCCAAAAATAGTTCTTTAACTCAAAAAAGAATTTCTTCTTTCGCTTAGAGGAGAACTCCTTTGGGAGGACGTGAGCCACTAAATAGTTGGCAATGTTTGCAAACCAGGGGGATGGAGAATTGTTAATATAAAATAGCTTTTCATTTAGGAAAAAATCATTAAATGTTTTTTCATCTAAATTTTCTATATACGGATTATCTAGTTGAGAGAGATGATCGACGTCCTAATTCTTGGCCCCCCTCTTAACTCGGATTTCTAAGTCAGACTACTGAAGGAGTAAGACCCAACGTATTAGGCGCGGCTTGGTATCTGTCTTAACAAGTAAGTACTTGAGGGTCGAGTGGTCCACGAAAACTATAATTTTTGAAAGAATAATATATGGCAAAAATTTATCGAAGGCAAAGACAACAGCTAGGAGATCCTTCTCCATCGTTGTGTAGTTTTCTTTTGTAGATGATAGTGTTTTACTTGTGTAATAAATGGGGTTGAAGTTCTTAGATATTCGTTGACCTAATACGGCTCCCATCGCGAAACTACTAACATCCCACATTATCTCAAAGGGATGGTCCCATACTGGAGATATCATAGTTGGTGTATTAATTAATTTATCTTTAATTATTTCAAAAGCAGATAGACAAAGGTCATAAAAAACAAATGGGGCATCTTTTTCTAAGAGTTGAGTTAGGGGTTTGGTGGTTTTGGAGAAGTCTTTTATGAAATGGAGGTAAAAGCCGGCATGACCTAGGAAACTTCTCATAGCTTTAACATTCATAGGTTGCGGTGGCTTTTCAATTACTTCTATCTTAGCGATATATACTTTAATCCCTCGGGCATAAATCTTATGTCCTAAGACTAACCCCTCCCTCACCATAAAATGGAATTTTTCCCAATTTAGGGTGAGGTTAGTTTCTTAACAACTTTATAAGTCGTTTTCTAAGTTTTCTAAACAACTGTCGAAGTCATCGCCGAACACTGAGAAATCATCCATAAACACCTCCATAATACTTTCTACGTACTTGCCAAAGATTGCATTCATACATCTTTGGAATGTAGCTGGCACATTGCATAAACTAAACGAAATCCTTCGGTAAGTGACGGTGCCTAAAGGGTAAGTAAATGTAGTTTTCTCTTGGTCCTCGAGTAAGATAAGGATTTGAAAATACCGAGAGAGGCCATCGAGAAAACAGTAAAACTATGGCCGAATAATCAGTTAGAGATTTGATCGATGAACGACAAGGGAAACTAGTCCTTCTGGGTGGCGTTATTTAACTTACGATAGTCAATTCATATTTGCCACCCCGTCGCCATCCGTGTAAGGATTAAATCATTATTTTCATTCGCAACTACAGTTATCCCTCCATTTTTCAGCACTACCTGAACAGGGCTAACCCACTTACTATCTGAAATAGGATAGATAATTCATGCGTCTAACAGATTCATAACCCTGCCTTTTACGACTTCTTTCATGTTCAGATTTATACGGCGCTGAGGTTGGATGGAGTTACGTGAATTATCTTCCATTAAGATTTTGTAGGTGCAGAAAGATGGGCTTATGCCCTTGATATCAGATATCTTCAGGGCGATGGCTCGACGATTTTTTCGTAAAACTAGAAGAAGTTTGTCATTTTGTAATTAAGTTAGGTAGGCAGAAACTATCACTGGTAGTTTGGAATGTTTTTCTAGGAAGACCAACATGGGATGTTCAGGATGTTCTTTTAATTCTAGGGTAGGGGGTTCTTCATAAGATGTTTTTGAAGTTCTTTCTTTTCAAAAATAATATCTTCGTAGACTTTTAACTTATACGAAAAATTGGTGGGTGGTGAATTAATGGCCATGGAGGTTTCTTGCAGACTTTCAGTAGGAAAAGTTGAGGAAGAACAAAAATCAGAAAATTAATCTTAAAGAATGTGGTAGGAAGAATCATCACTTGATGTATCTAAGAAGAAATACGAGTCCTCATTCTCCAGTGTATTTTTCATCGAATGGGAAATTGAGAAGGTCACTTCATCATCGCCTACTCGTAGGAAGAGCTTGCCATTGCTTATATCAATGATAGCTCGGGAGGTGGAAAGGAAGGGTCAGCCAAGGATCAGGGGAACCTCGACATCTTCTTTGATGTCCAATATGATGAAATCCACCAGGAAGATGAATTTGTTGACTTTGACTAGAACATCCTCCACTATTCCTAACAGGTACTTAACAGATCTATCGGCGAGCTGGATACCCATACGCGTGGGGTGTAGGCTACCAATTCCTAACTTCTTAAATAATGATAAGGGCATTAGGTTGATACTTGCACTAAAATCGGCCAATGCATGCTTGACAAAGATATCACCAAAGACACACGGTATAGAAAAACTACCCAGATCACTGATCTTCTTTGGTAAACCATTTGTCAAGACAGCAGAGCACTCGGGGTTTAATGTGATGTGGAATAAGTTCTCTAACTTCTTCTTATTAGTCAGGAGGTCCTTTAGATACTTAGCGTACTTCGGCATCTGGGAAATCTCTTCATGAAAGGGTAGATTTATGTGGATTTGCTTAAACATTTTTAAGAAGCTGGTATACTAATCATCAAGACGTTGTTTATTAAGTTGTGAAGGGTATGATTGAGTTGGATCATTTTTAAAAATGGGTGGTGGAGCGAGATATTTTTCTAAAGTAGAGAGCGGAGTGATAACTTCTTTTTCAGCAGATGGTGGAATATTCAAAACGGGGGCGAAGCTTGCCTAAAGCTCTTCGCTAACCATAGTAGAAACTTGCTTCCCACTACAATGAGTTATAGATTTCGCTTGCTCTCTCGGGTTGGGCTCGGTATTTGCAGGAAGAGACTAGATGGGTCACTAAGATATAATTTTAGCTAGTTGTCCTGCTTTATTCTCTATACTTTTAAATGTTCCGGCTTGGATTCTTATAGTCGCCTCATTAACATTTGTATATTTTGAAAACATTTCCTCCAAGCTTGGAGGCTTTTTATAATTTTTAATAGGTGGAGGTGGTGTAGAAAAATCATTTTTTGGTGGCGGGCGCATCGCATTCGAAGGGTTATTCAACGAGAAATTTGTGTGGTTTCGTAAAACGGGATTATAACAATTCGTAAAAGCAAAGCCCGGCACAGGAAAATTCGTAGCAGAAAAATTATTAAAAGCATTCATAGGCATATTGTTAACATAATCTAATTGTTTGGGGGCATCGGTTGTAGATTCTCATTCCTGAGGGGCAAAGGCAGCAGACATCTCTGTTATCTTTTTGCTTAGTATTTCCACTTGTAGGGCCAGCTGGGAGACGTTGTCTACTTCAAATATACCTGCAAGTTTGTTTGGGAGAGGTCTAGGCACATTCCTCTGATTTGGGTTCATGGTCATGTCCTCGAAAAGCTCAAGAGTTTCTTCTGGTGTGTTGTGGTTTAAAGTACCACCGGAAGCTGCCTATATCGTTTGCTTTGTATTTTGATTTAGCCTGTTATAAAATGCCTACACTTGTAACCAAACAGGCAGCGCCTGATGGGTGCATCATCTTAAGATTTCTTTAAATCTTTCCCAGGTTTCATATAGAGATTAGGAATCTATTTGACAAAAGGCAGAAATATCATTTCTAAGTTTTTTAGTTTTAGCTAGCGGAAAATACTTCATTAGAAATTTATCGGTTAGTTGATCCCAAGTGGTGATGCTCCCTCTTGGACAAGTCATCAACCACTATTTAGCTTTGGTTCTAATGGAGATGGAGAAGAGTCTTAGCCTAATAGCATCATTTGTAACACCATTGATTTTAAATGTATCACAAATCTCAAGAAAGCTAGCGATGTGCGCATTCGGGTCTTCATCTTGAAATCCGTCATATTGCACATATTGTTGCACCGTTTGAATTATTCTAGGCTTTAGTTAGAAGTTATTATTAGCTACAACATAGCGAACTATGCTTGATTCTGTACCATTTAGATTTGGCCTTGTAAAATAGGACATAGGCCTATGCAGGGCTTCCTCTATGTTGGGTTCTTCACTTTTTACGGTAGAAAATGACTCGGAATCCTCAACCAGTATTTGGAGGGTGAGGCCTTGTAATCACAATCTATTACGATGAGTATACGCAATTTAATTGTCGAAGTCCAAAATAACCTACGGATTTTCACGGGTCATGCACTAGAAGATGAGAAGATAAAGGAAGAGACAAAAAAAACTAGAAAAAGACTTAAAAAAATTTTGAAAAAGATTTTTTTTTAAATGTGTTAACTCCCGAACTTCCAAAGGGCTACCCGATAAAGGGTTCACAAGGTACTAGACAATATAGTGGTATTTAAGCTACATTGCCCTTTTTGATAGAGTTAGGTGGTGCAGAAAAATTGTGATGCGGGTTTCTATTAAGATCATTAATATGTTTTTTTGAATTTTTGAATTTTTAAGAAAGAGGATGAGAAAGAGAAATGATAAGAGTAATAAGTTTGTGATTTCGAATTATCAAAAAAAGTTGATCCCCGGCAACAGCGCCAAAAACTTGGTGTCTACTAATCGTGAAGAGAATAAGAACCGTTAGCAATCAATCTAGGCAAGTATACCTATCGAATTGTAGCTAGGGGACACAAGTATCGTATTAAAATCTGTGAACTGTTGAGCAATCTAACTCACACGAAGACTATTATCTTATGGAAAGATTATTTTAGGGTTTGTTAAAAGAAAAATAAATACAATTAAGAAAAGAAATGTTAGCGCTAAAAAGAGAACTACTTACAGTTAAATAAAGAGCTAATAAAAGCGATTACAACGAGGGGTTGAAATGAAGAAATAAAAAAGAAGTCGATCAAGAATCACCTCGAGAAAAGTTGATTAAAAATGCGATAATAAACCTTATCTTAATAAGTTAAATGTCCTTGATCATGGAGGTTCCTAAAGCTTGAACACGCTTCTCTCGAAGTCGTGCCCATTTGAGTTTAGGATGGTCCGACCGAAATATCGTCCAAATCGGAGACCTAAAGCTCGCTTAATGCGGTGAACCCCACTATTAAATTTCACTCCAATCCAAGAGATTTAACGTTCGCCTCCCTCGAGGGGTGAGTGCAACTCTCTTTACTAAAGAGTGTTCACTTCAAACTACGAGGCTCTCAGCTAGATAAGAGTGAAAAAAAAGATGGAAAGTATATATCGATGATATAACCCCAAGCATGAATTATTAAGACAAAATCGAAGGCCTAAACCCTAAAAAAGTAAACATAAAGAATCATAACTTAATCAACTCGAAACTCAGATCTTCAAGATCTAATACAAGGATGATTATTTAATCATGGAGAAGTGGAGGAAGAGAGATGGGTAGAAGAACATTATGAAAACAAGAAAAATGGGCACTATATATTAATGTTAAAAGAGAGATACAACTTGAAATAAAAGACTCCAAGTGCACGTAAATTAAAACCTAGGCTAGCAATAACATTGAGCTACTAAATAAATTACAAGAGCTATTACAAAAGGGGTACACTAAACTAGAATAAATAAAAGCTTAAAATGAGAGAGAGAGAGAGAGCATGAAAAACTTCAAAAAAAAGGGCAACACCTCCCCTTTCCCACCAAAACTTCTTCTAGACACAAGTGGGGCCTGAATTTATAGATTTTTTTTGGTTGGTCACACCCCCTATCATGCCCAGGATGGGAGTGTCAGGTACGGGGTTGACCTCGGGCGCTGGATTCTGGCGGGAATGATGATTGCTTCTATACATTGGTGGACACGCCCTGGGATATGCCCGTGTAGGGGGGGGGGGGGGTGTAAGGCACGTCATGCCAAAATCATTGGTTAGAAATCTGTCAGTCATCAGAAAAGGTGTTATATGCCCCAGGTCCATGCCCGTGTAGGGGGCGTTCCACATACGGGTTGATGTGCAATAATTTAAAAGCTTTAATTACGATAGCAGGCTTTAGGATCAGGGTGACAAGCCTAGAGACATGCCCAGGGGGGCGTATCATGCAGGCGTGTCAAGTGTTTTTCTCGGGATCTGGCTTCTAGCAGCAAATTTCATTGGGTTCGGGTTACACGCCCTATGACATGCCCAGGGAGGGCATGTTAGGGGGGCGTGTCAGGTCATTTAGGCCAAAAGCTGTGAAAACTTGCAAAATGAAAAGAAAACATTGGTGGCAATAATATATAATAAAGGAGGTCAATATTAAAGCTTCTAAGTCATGATTTGTGTATTAAAAACTTGAAAATACCCTAATAGTTTAGACTACAAAACGTACTATCACCTGCCCTCTTTATAGCTTGCAAAATCTGGATCTGAAAACCAAGATAGTTAAAAATCCCTATTTTTGGTGTACCATAGGCCCAGAACTGGGATGCCCTTAAGATACCTCAAAATCCTCTTTGTAGTAGAGTAGTGATATTCTTTAAGTCGATCCTGATACCTAGCACAAATACAAGTAGCATACATGATGTCTATTCTACTTGTATTAAGATATAAAAGGGGGCCAATTATCCCTCTATATAAAGTTTCAACAACAGGTTTCCCTGCCTCATCTTTGTTTATATGCATACTTGACCCCATGGGAGTTTTCATGGTGGAGGAATTCTCCATACCAAACTTTTTAATCAACTCCCTAGTGAAATTATACTGTGATATGGACAATCCATCTTCGGTTTGCCTTACTTGGAGGCCAAGGAAGAACTTAAGACCACCCATACTACTTATCTTAAACTTCCCTTGCATAAGTTTAGCAAACTTCCTATAAAGGTTGTCATCAGCAGAACCAAAAATTATGTCATGTACATAAATATTGACTAGGATGATCTTGCCCTTAGATTCCCTTAGGGATAGGGTCTTGTCTATCTTCCCCCTAATGAATTGGATCTCAATGAGGAAGCTAGACAATGTCTCATACCATGCTCTAGGGGCTTTCTTCAACCCATATAGAGCTTTCCTAAATCTATAAACAAAGTCGAGAGAGTTATAATCAACAAAACTAGATGGCTGTTCAACATTGAATTCTTCCTTTAAGTCACCATTTAGGAAGGATGACTTCAAATTCATCTTGTATACTTTAAATCCTTTGTATGCAGCATATGCAAGAAAAAGTCTGATCGCTTCCAATCTTGCTATAGGGGCAAAGGTTTGATCAAATTTAATACCTTATTCTTGTTTGTACCTCTTAGCTACCAACCTAGCCTTATTCTTGATTATAATACCATTTTGATCAAGTTTAATCCTGTAAATCCACTTGGTTCCAATGACATTATGTCCTTATGGTATGAGAACTAACTTTCAGACGTTGCACCTCTTAAACTGGTTTAGTTCCTCTTGCATTGCTACAATCAAGAACTCATCTATTGGCCTCTTCAAATCTCTTGGGCTCAACCTGTAACAGGAGAGTCTAATACATTGCTATCCTAAGACTTCTACTCCTTGTCACCACTACTTGATTGGCATCACTAATTATTTGGTGTCTTGGATGATTCCTTAGATGCCTAACTGCTGGAGGAAATATTCCTTCAGCATCTTGAGCTTCAGTTGTTCCATCTTGCTAATCTTTATCCACTTCAAGTGTGTCATGTACATCTACTAGAATGTCCAATCCATCTTGGACTGCTGGAGCAGCTTCTTTGATGGTTAGCTTATCCATCATCCGCTTTGTACTTGCAACTCTAGAAGAGGAGTTGGGCAGCTCACTGTTAATCATAGTTCACTAATCAAATACTACATTAACTAACTCTTCTACAACTTCACTTTTCTAGTTATAGATCCTATAGGCCTTACTAGGATTTTTGTACCCAATAAAAATCCGATTATAGGACTTGACAGCAAACTTAGTCACATAAGACTTCCCATTATTTAGCACATAACACTTGTAACTAAAGATCCTAAGATAGGACAGGTTTGGTTTCCTACCCTTCATAATCTCATAGGGAGTCTTCTTGTGGCTTTTGCTGATAAAAGCTCTATTAAGTACATGACATAAAGTATTTACTGCCTCAACCCAGAAATATTCTGGGAGAGTTATGTCACTTAGCATTGTCCTACCAGCTTCTATGAGAGTTCTATTTTTCCTCTCAACAATCCCATTTTGCTATGGTGTTCTTGGAAACGAAAATTCTTGATGAATCCATTGCTCTTCATAAAACCTTGTCATACTTTCAGACTGGAATTTAGTCCTATGGTCACTTCTGATTTTGACAAAAGCACAGTCTAGCTCATTCTGAATTTGCTTGACAAATTTCTTGAAGATATCAAGAGTTTTAGACTTTTTCTTAAGAAATAAAACCCAGGAAAACCTAGAATAGTCATCAACCACCACAAGCTTGTAGACTTTCCTACCTAGATTATGAATTGGCATAGCACCAAACAAGTCCATATGTAGAAGGTATAAACACCTCATAGAATCTTTGGTTCCAATGCCCTTGAAGGTAGCTTTGGTTTGCTTGCCCTTTTTGCATGCTGAGCAAATACATTCCATGGTATATTAATCTTGGGACCATTCCTAACTAGCTCTTCACTAAAGAGCTTACCAATTGTCTTATAGTTCAAATGAGCTAGTCTCGTGTACCATTGTACATAATATGAAACTTTCTCATTTAAAACTAGATATATAGGAGAGTCTTTATTAGGACATAGAAAGTTTAAGAAAGACTCCTAGTGCTTGTCAAGATGACCACTTGGTCACTAGACCTCTTGGTCACTTGACCTCTTGGTCACTTGACCTCCTTGTCACTTGACCTCTTGATTTGCCACTAATCCTTAGGGAATTCAATGACATAGCCTAGATCATAGAGTTGGCTTACACTTATCAGGTTGTGTTGTAACCCTTCAACATAAGCCACTTTTGAGATGGTGTCTATGCCATTGGAAATCTTACCATAGCTTCTTGTCACCCCTTTATATGAACCATAAAAGATTCCTTTGGGTCCATCCTTCACTAGAGTGTACTCCTTTAAGTTGCTCCTTATTCCAGTCATGTGCCTGTACTAACCACTATTCAAGTACCTTATGGGGGTATGGGCACTTAGACTTACCAGTAACATATAAATTATCCTACCTTAGGACCCCAATATTTATTGCATCCTAGGTTTTATTTTTCTGAAACAGAAACTTTCTCCCTGTTGATTTTCTGACAGGAACACTAACATTGGCTTTAGGCACACTTGGATTGTGCTAGCAATCTAGAATAAAATGCCCCACCTTACCATAATAATAACACTCTTGAAAGTCATATCTTTTTTTTGAGCAGGTCCTGTAGTTTGGTTTAACTGCTGACTGAACAGAAGGAAGAGGAGCAGCATCATTCTTAAAGTTCCTTTCAGCATGGATCTGACTGAATGTGAGTCTTTCAACAGACTTTCTTGGCATGCTCTGAATGTCATTTACAACATTCTTCTTTGCAGAGGACATGTTATTTATTACATCAGAGACATCCAGATCTGGCCTACTAATAGACTTACCCTTGGTCCTAGTCTTTACTGGAAGGTCTTGAGTGAATGCCACTGCTGCTTTCTAGAGTGAGGGGGCTGGTGCACAAAATACAAATGGTTTATGATGGGTCATTTGAATTTCCTCATGGAGAGACTTAAAGGCACACATTCCCCTACTATATCTTCCACCATAACTGCGAATATATTTGTTCATACCAGTGGATCTACCATTCATCCAGTTACCATAGATGCTTTCTTGGTCATACCTGTTTGAAGGCAACTAAACTTTCCTAAAAGGAATGAGAGGCTTAGATATTAGAGACTGATCTGGAGTTTTTCCTTTCCCTTTAGAATAGGCAACTCTTGTGCTTCCCTTGAATCCTAACCCCTTCTTACCATTTTTACAGGAGAATGAGTCTATAAGGTCAACACAGTACTTGGTTTAGAGTACTAGCCACTATCCTTTTCTCCCTCTAGAGTTTCTCTTCAAGATCCCTAATGAGACTTTTCTTGAACTTGATGGTGCCATTCTGAATGAGTGAAATGGTTTTCAGTTGGCTAACTTCCTTATCCTTCTGATCCATCAAGGATTCGGTCTCATCCTATTTGGAAGCAGCTAGCTAAGGGGTGGTGATATCCCCAGCTTGCTTCTTATCCAACTTTTTGCTTCTCTTGAATGCATCCAGAAGTGCACCATACTTATCAATCAATTGATTGGCATATTACTCAGACTCAGATTCATCTTTATCACAGGATAATGGTGCTTCTGAATCTAGATTAGTCTTATAGCCAAACCCAGATGAGGAACTAATTAGAGAATGTACCTTTTCTGGGCCAGGTTGTTCCTGGCTTGATTCTTCATCAGACCTAGCCCTCAGACCATAGAAGTTGTTGGCATATTCTTAATCTTTATCCTCCTCTGAGTCACTATCTGAATGTGATAGAGGAGCTATGATCCCTATCCTAGTAGCAGCATAGTCTTCAGCTTCTTCTCCAGCTTCTTCTTCAGCAGCAAAGAGCCCAATATAGGCCTCTTCCTCTTAAGACTCAGAAGATGAGTCACATTAACTCAAGCTCTTTTAAACCATCTTTGCATTAAAGGACTTTTACTTCTTGCCCTTGTGCTGGTGGACCTTTTTTCACTAGCCTCTCTTCTTTTGACTGGGCACTTAGCTATCACATGCCCTGGCTTACTGCAATAATAGAAGAAAACTTTAGAAGAAATATGTTTACTAGTTTTAGAATCATACCTGTCTCACTTAGAGTGATTCTTCCTGTGATGAGATGAGAAGGAAGGTCTGCTCCTCGACAGCTTCCTCTTCATCAACTTCTGAAATTACCTGGAGAAGGAAGCAAATTCTTCATCAGAGCTGCTGCAATCTAATGAGCTTGTCCCTATAATTTCTAAATATGCAGTCCTCCTTTGAGGAGAAATAATCCTCTCCTTGCTCCTCTTGGTGCTGTCAGCTCTGAAGGCCAATGACTTTTCCTTGTCCTGTGATTTGGTGATGGTATCCTCCTAATTCCTTGCAGATAGTTACATCTCATAGGAGAGCAGCTTTCCAAATATTATATAAGAGGGAGTATTAACTAGCTTTGCCACCTCTCTGATGTCATAGATCTTTGTATCCAAGTCTCTAGTTAAAGACCTAATAAACTTGTTATTCAACTCATAATGGATGAAGACCCTCCCATAGGTCCTCATCTCATTCACAATTCTGAAAAATCTTTCATAGCATCCATCTATGCTCTCATTTTTCGACTGCCTGAAAGCCTCATACTCTTGGTTGAGTAAGGACTTTCTATCATCTCTGACCTCCTCTATGCCCTCCATGTAGACCACCAAAGTGTCCCACATCTCCTTGGAGGTCTGACAGTGAACCAGATTCTAAAAGATAGAATCATCAATAGCTTTGACTATGATGTTCTCAGCTCTCTTGTCCATGGTTGCCAAGATGACTTCATCGTTGGTCATTTATGAATATTTATTTAGTGTCTGGACTATTGCATCAAGAATTGAGACTTTCATAGGGATGAAAGGTCTCTCTTTGACTGTAATAAAGATCATTAGGTCAGATGCATCAATGAAAAGACGGGCGCTCTCCTTCCAGATTCCAATGCTCTCCTTCTTATAGATAAGAAGCTTCATGGAACCCAAATCCTTATGGTTCTCTCCTGAACCCATAAGTATACTTCTTTTAGCTACCCTTTGAGATCTACTCAAACAGTTAAGCACTCTTTGAGTAACATCCCTCTGATACCACTCGAAAGCCTTTAGTTTCAAGGGTAGTTATATACATAGAGGGGGGTGAATAAGTTTTGGTCTCTTTTAGATTTTCCTTCTTTAAGTGTGTTGTGAGTTATTAGTTTTCATCTTTCAAAACACACAACAAAAGCACACACATAATTTATATTGGTTCCACAGATTATGGGTATATCCACTATCCCACCCATCTTTATAATAGTGTGTTAGATAAGGCACTTCTCGAAAACACGGCTCCTTAGAGCTTACAACTCAGATCCCTAAGGATCTCTCAGTCTCCTCCAAGACTTACCTCAGACACAAAGCCCTACCTCAGAGCAATATTGCTTCTACAACTTAGTGATCCAAAGATCACCTAACTCATACAAAATTAATAGTCCTACAGCTCAGGCTAGGTGGTTAGCTCAAAGACTCAGAGAGGATGACTCTCCTATAGCTCAGGAACAAGGCCCTACCTCAGATCCAAAGCTCGATCCTACAACTAAGGCACAAAAGCCCTACCACTTAAAGAGAATGACTCTCCTACCTTTGGAAAACAACCCTATATCAGATCCACATAGGATCCTACCTCAGGCATACAAGACCTACTACTCAGATCAACAAATGATCCTACACTCAGCCTTTATAAAATAGGCTTACAACTCAGATCCAAAGGATCCTACAGAAGTATAAGGTTTGTGTTGATGTTTTGACTCCAGAGAAATTTCTCTGAGCCTTTTACTTCCTGAGCTGAGAAAATCTCAGCCATAACTTTCTTCATAGTATCAAGAAAGATGATCTTCAGTAAACTACAACTTGTGCTAGAAGTAACTAAGAAGCACAGTTTTCTGATCTTGCTGGTGAAGACAATGATTTAACAGTACTTAGTATTCTTCAATCAGCTAATCTTCATTGCAGAAATTAGAATGCTCTGCTTCTTCTTTGTTGGAACTCCTTATTACTGATTAGGGATACGATTACTAGTAGGATTTTTCTTTGACCCAACTTGTATAGACTAGGGTCATAGGATATTTTCAGAGTTGTTATTTAAAAAGGTTTTGTAGAGAAGCTAAGGTCAACGAACGTAGAGCTCTGTTCGACAAACACAGAGCTCAGTTCGATGAATGCAGAGCTTAGTTTAACGAACTCCGTTCCCTAACTCTAAGATCAGTTCGACGAACACTGAATTGAGTTCGACGAACTCAGATCTCAACTCAAAGATCAATTCAAAGAAAGCCAAGCTCAGTTCGACGAACTCGGATCTCAACACAAAAGCTCAGTTCGACGAAAGCCAAGCTCAGTTCGAGAAACTCTGATCTCAACACAAAAACTCAATTCGACAAAAGCCAAGCTCCGTTGGACGAATTCTTTGCTGAGTTCAACATCAGGCAGTCTCTTTACAAAAGGCAGAATGTTTTCAAATGTTCAATAACTGTGAATTAAAACTCTGATATTTAATGCTAAATATTCCAATGAATATAACCGTTTAAGGTAGCATTGAATATGGATTTATCACAGAGTTTTAAAGCTAATTAATTCCTAGGCTGTTATGAAAGGAGGGAGTTTTTCAAATCTACTCTAGAGGGGGGGGGTGAATATCGTGTTTAAAACTTTTGGTTGTATTATAATATTCTATCAGAGTTAAAATAGGTGATACCAATAATTAAATAAATAAAAGAAAACTAGAGAGCTATTCTAAATATCACAACAAGTAGCAAGAACAATGAGAGAAAGAGCAACCAGACGACATAATAAATTATAGTGGCTCCCAAAATCTGGGTACATCCACTCTTCTACCACCCTGGTAGGAATCACTCTCTGGTTTTTGATTAGGTGACTGCCACCAAGAAATAACTATTTATAGGGAGATATTGCAACCCTTCTGGCTTTTTGTCGGGTGCCGGAAAACCACATGAAGTCTTTTGATCAGCAGACCGCACAACAAGGAATTACTTTTGAAGGGAGTAAGAACCCTATACACAGAGGGGGGAAAGAAAGAGTTGAGTTATCTTCACTTTTCTCAAGAAAATGAGAGAAGACTTGAGAGTGATCCTGATGGAGTCAAGGCTTGTCATGATGATCTTGATTGGTTCAAGAATCCAAAGCCTTGTACAGGGTGTAGGTCTTGAATTCAAGAAAGCTGATACTGATTGAAGTTGAATGTTTCTACAGTCTTCCTGGATGAACGCTTGTATGAAGAACTGAAAGATGTTCTTCTTTTATATGCTGTCTTGTGTTCTCTAACAAAATCTGTCTATGTCTATGTAATCTGCAAAAATAATTCTCTATCCCTTTTATTCTCTGAGTATCTTTGCTTTGAATAATTCCACACTGAATTTGAAATGACACACATTGATTGACTGCAGGAATCACGAAAACTCGTGCAACGACTATAAGAGAATTAACACATTTCCTTAATTGTCCCGAGAATGGATGTATAATAACTCTGTGAATACCAGTAATAATGCTTGCCAATGAACGGCTATATTCAGAGAATATATTCATTAATCACTCAGAGTCATATAAGCAATATAATAATCACTCAATAATGAAAACAATAACTGCAGGGAATAAAATGTTGATCTGGTAGTAATCGTCGATCTGGTCCTGAGATCGTCGAACTCAAACATCCTATATCATCGAGCTGAGCCCTGTGATCAATGACCTGAAAATCTGCCTTCCAAAATGGGCTTCAAGATCGTTGAATTGAGATGGTTGATCGTCGATCTCTATCCTGAAAGTAGATCAGAGATCGTCGAACTAAGTTCAGCGATCGTCAATCTCAACACTTAGAGATTTAACTCTGAGATCGTCGAACGTAGAATGAAGATTGTCGAGATATCTTCATAGATCGTCGAATGAATTTTCTGCCTTGTTCAGTCTTTGTTGTCTTCTAAGTCTCTGATGTATTGGTCTTGTCTCACTGAGTTGTTGACCTAACTGACACCTAAGACACTAGACTAGACCCTGGCTAGACAATGTGGGTCTGACTTAGCCTAGATTAGTGAACCTAGCCCAAATCCAAACTAGGATCCAACAATCTCACCCTATTTGGGTGAGGTCACTAAGCAAAAATAAAAATACAATAGAAAAACTAAACAAACATATCTACATGAATGATAAGAAAAATTCAACAGATATTTAGAATAAGAGATATGGACACAAAAAGAAAACAGTACTAAGTCTTGCGAGAAGCTGGCTTAGTAAATTCAATTCTTATTTTTGGATCTTCTGCTTGCTGTCTGTCATTTTCGTGTCAGCTTCACCAAGAAATTTTATGGATGCTTCTCTGGGAACAATTGCCTCAGGGTGAACCTGCATATTGGCACTAACATCAAAAACATTCTTATCAATATCAAATAGTTCAAACTCTTTCTCCCTGTACTTGGACATTGTTGAAAATTTAGAAAGATCAGCTCCTTCTTTTATAGCTTTGTTTATGTAGGAGAGAACAATCATTTCATGAAACCTAGCCATCCTGAAGTTTGTACCTAGCTAAGGTTCATACTGTGAAGAATTTTCTTTTGAATTAAGAGAGATCTTTAGATATGTCCTGTGCCTGATTGACTATTCTTGGAATTTGGTTTCTATTGCTGAATGTTGAGACTAACTATCACGTAGATTTGGAGGAGGTATGACTTCACTGAACTTTCCAGGAATTCTGAATCTCCTGCTAGAATCAGAACTAACTTCTCTGTCAGCCTGATCATGCTTTCTACCTCTCCTTCTTGAATAACCCTTAGAGTAAGACCTGGATGGCCTACTTTGGGAGTGAGGGGCATAAGAACTCTACTGCTGGGAGGATGTAACAGTCCTAGAAGAAACATTCTCACTAGAACCTTCTGAAGGAGGAAGAGGATGTAGTGGATCCTTCCTGAAAACTTTGACAGGAGAGAAACCAGTCTTTCTCCTTTTCTTTTGATCCTTCATCTCATTCTTGGAAAATTTCATCCAGTGAGGAGTAGTTCATGTGAGAGTAATATTGTGCCTGATGAAGTAAGGAAAGTCATCTTGAGGATTATACTTAGGCACTTCCTTTACTGGAGCTTTTCTATTATTCGTCACTTTCTTCTTCTCGCTGACATTCGGATCTGAGTCTGAATCTGAATCTATATCTGAATCATTATCAGATAAGCCTAGTGGATTATCATACAAATCATCAATCTCTTTGATAAATGAAAGTTCTTCAGCTGCATCAGCAGCCATAACTCATCCAATTCTGGGACTGGAGAAGTAGAACAGACATAGGTTGGAGGAGAGAAAGTCTTGGGCTCTAAAATCTCAACCTTTGGCATACTGATAAGCTCAGCCTCTGGAGCTGTAGAGAGCTCATGAACTGGAGCTAAAAGGCTCTAAAGAAGCTGATGTAAAATATCAGTGCTCACTGAAGCAGTATAATATACAATATCTGTACAATATGGAGGAATTCCAAAAGAAGGAACTGTGCTAAAAGAGAGATCAAAAAGATCTAAGATAGTAGACAATTCTCCCGAAGGATCTACATTATGTCCAACAGAAAGAGTTTCTACTTCCAAAGAATCCAAAGAATCATCTATCAGAAATTTTTCAAGCTCTGCATCCATTAACACTGTATATACAATCTATGTATCAATAACTGCCAAAACTGTAACTGCTGGAGGAGGAGGGACTTCTTGATTGGACATCTTCCGCTGCCTGGTTGCAGTATTTTCTATTGCCAGGCCCTTAGATGTAGAAGGGCAAGAGAAAGGGGCAATAAAAGAATTGAAAGAGGCTAATAGAGGTGCAATGGCATCCTCTATAATGGTTTTGATGGTATTGGTTAGGAGAGCAATGAGAGCAGATGGGTCAGATGATGTGGATGGTAGGGAAGAAATAGAATGTCCACAAGCTGTATAGATGGTGGAAATGGTAGGTTGAGTGGTTGATTCAGGGATAACCTTTAGTTTTGGATGGGGGAAGGAGGGGAAGGTTCATGAGATTCATGAGATAGTTAATGAGTTAGGGAAGGGAAGGTGAAGGTGTTGTTGTTGAAAAGTTAAGATCAAAGGTTGGTGAGGTTTGGATAGAAATGTTAGTGGTAGGGATCTCTTTTAGATATTTTGGTAGAGGGGATAGTGGAGGAGGAGATGCTGGATGAGGTCTTGGAGGTGGAGTTGATGGATGTGAAAAGGGAGAAGTTTATCTAGCTGGGGGTGGAGAAATATGTCTTGCTTGGGATGAAGGAGAAGGAGGAATCTCTGGCTCATCTTCCCTAGGGTGAGGAGTGACTGAAACGGTCCTTGTGTCCTCAAAATCCTTATGGGTGGAAGGAGCCCTGGAGAGCTTTGAGATAGTCCTCTCCAACTTTCCAAAGAGAACTAGGGTCAGCCCCTTAGAAGCATTACTGAAGGTTGTTGGGGATGTTCAATAGCTTAGGGCATTTTTTAGTGAGAAAAATCCCTAGAATCCTACCAAGAGAGACCTCTCTCTTATTTGTCTTCTTCCTAATCAACTGAAACAAGGTTTCAAACCAATCTACTACCTTCTGATTAACCAAGGAACTCATCAGAAGAAACTGGTGCCTGGATATGTTATCACGGGCAGTTGGTGGGCCAAAACCCGAACAGGAAAGTGTACCTGTCGAATTATAGTACAAAGGTCGTATTAAAACTCGGGGCATGCAAGTAATATTACTCACAATGATTCTATTATCCTACCGAACGATTGATGATTTTTGAAAATAAAATAAAATAAACTTAATTAAAAGAGAAATATAATATTGCGACAAGAGTGCTCGATCGACGATTCACTTTGATATAAAATAACAGAATAAATTAGTTTAACATTTGCAATTTTCTTAAGACCGTGACGGATCCGATATTAGGAAGTAATCTCGCTAGAGCATTAAATCCCCTAACTTATAGACATTTTGACCGAAATCTTTTTTAAGTCAAAAAGGCCTAAAGTCGCATTACCGAAGTGACCCACACTATTGGATTTGACTCCAATCCGGAGGATTTACGTCATCATATCTCTAGGGTTGCGTGCAACTCCTTCCTTCTTTGAGTGATCTTTCACATTCACGAGCTTATCAGCTACTCAAATATGAGATCGGAATCTACTACCGTATACTAGTAATACAGAGTCGATACGAAAGAAATCAAGGAAGGATCAAAAATAGAAAAATACAAATGCAAACATAAAATAAAAGATGCGTCATTTCACCGCAAAGCTTATCGCGATCAGGCACAAAATAAAATTAGCTACGCATTAAAGAGAGAGTAAACAAAATAAAATAATGAGAAATCATTTGCATTGCTTAATAAAAAGGGGTACACAATAATAAAGACAAGAAAATGTTACACTAATAAAAAGACTATTACAATAAATAGATCTACTTAGCACAAAGAAAGAAGAAAACTAAACTATCTCACTTGATCTCTACAAAATCTAACTCTTCTCATGCTGGAGACATGGGTTCTTTATATAGGAGAGGGAGAAGGTTCTAGACTAAAATGAAGAGGGGAAGCCAAGGGGGGTGGCCGGCCAAGCTTGGGAGGAAGGTTCATGCATTAGTATTAATGAGGGGAGAGAAAAAAAGGCTAAATGCAATGTATTGTATGAAAATAAAAATATAAAATGAAGAGGGGGAATGTATGAGTCTTAAATAGGAATGAGAGAGAGGGAAAGAAGGGGTGAATGAGGAATAAAGTGAGGAGAATGAGAGAGAAGGAAGAGGGGAGCCGGCCAATGCATGGATTGAAAATGCATTCATGTATTAAATTAATGAGGAGGGAGAGAGAGCATGAGGTTGACGGCTACATGATGGGCTGCTCCAAGTAGGTCGGGCTGCTCTAATGAAGGGCCAGGCTGCACCTTGTTGAAGTGGGCTGCATGCAATGGAGGGCTCGGGTAGGAGGAAAAGGAGGGCTGCTTGGGCTCGGGTAGAGGGCTAGGTGGCTGCTCCAAGTGAAGTGATTTGAAGTGTCTACACTTGAAAGAGGAGGCTTGGGCTTGGGCTTGGGCTGCACTAGAATCATGGACCTACAAGAAATAAAGCAAACATGTTAGATAAATTTAATAACATTAATTATATAACATAACAAACATAATACATAAAACATTAGAAACATTAAAACTTGATATTAAAATTAAACAAACATAATACATAATACATAACAAGAACAAAACACAAAGGACATATAATAATAACTAGAAATATTTATAATATAACCATAAAAGACGTTAAGTGAGAAATAGCATAAAATAAACAAAAAATGTAAACAAACTTAGGGATTTCTAAAACTAAATTATACCAAAAACGATGACCAAAAAAATAGTCATCAAACTCTCTCATGCTTAGGCTTTTGCTATTCCAGAGCAAAAGTAAGAGAAATATTTATAATGCATTATAAATCTTTTCAATTAAACTAAAAATTTATTAACACCAAAATTAAGCTAAAAATAAAAATTTAGGGATTTTTGAATTAAGTCCTAAATTATGAAATTAAAGTGAAAAGAGAGAAATATTTAGCCAAAAATTTTCTAATAAATTAACTAGCACTCAAAATTGAGTAAAGTGCAAACAAGGTTAGATTGAAATTATAAAAACCATAACTTGAAAGAAACTTAAGGAAAAAATGCAACCTACTACTTATGCTCTCCCAATATTTTAATTTAAAAACTAAGACAATAATATTGGCTAAGGGGTTTGGGGAGGAAATAAACATAAGGAGGTCTTTGATTTGAGGTGATCATCATTATTTTTTTTCACACCCCACATAATTTTTTTTAAAAAACATAATATATATGTAATACCAGAAAATGATAGACTAACATCCTATCACTTCCCCCGACATATATGAACTTTTAATTTCTCTCTTCATTTAGGTTGTATATATGTAACAGAGAATAAGGAATTAACATCTCCTTATTCCCACGACATATGATCTAACAAATAAAAGAAAAAGAGAATTGGGTAAGGATAAGGTGTTAAATAAGATTTTTGGAAAATAAACTAAAATACTAGAGAGAAACTAGTAGTAGATTGAGATTTCCTTAGAATCTAAAAGCATGAGGTAATAATCATTAGAATCCAAATTATTAAGCAAAATTACTACAAAATTGAAACTATTTCAAATAAAAGAGAAAAAGTGCTAAAAAAATTACTCTAAGCAAATTAAAATCATAAGATTATCCACAAAACTAAATCACTAAATATTAAATTTAACTAAATATGATAAAATAAAAGATTAACAAATAAAAGAATGCTTATAAACAAACTCAAACAAAATTTTTGAAAATTACAAAAAGCTAAGCATGAGGTTTATTATTAAATTTTTTTTTTGACATTTTCATTTTTTTTGGGTTTTGAAATATGATCTTTTTTTTAATTTGTGATTTTTCTAATCTTTTTGGGTTTTTGATAAGGCTAAATAAAAGCATTAAAGGCTTAATATAACTATACTTATTTTAAGAAATTTAAAAAAAAAATTTTAAAACATTTTTTTAGAAAGGAAAGAAGAAAGAAAGAAACTAAAACCCTCCCCCATGCTTAAATTTTGCATTGTCCTCAATGAAAAATAAAAACAAGAAAGAAAAAGGAAGAAAAGAGGGGAGGGGGATACAATAAAGTAAATAAATAAAAAGAAAACGACTTCCCCGGATTCGTAAGGATGATTGCAGATGTCGCTCCCCCTTGCTTGAGCTGGACACCGGCCCAGGCCTAAGGAAGAGAGGAAAGGATGGAGCCAAACGAACCGTCGGGGGTTTTATTCCTGCAAAACAAAACAAAAAGAAAAAGAAATAATAAAAAGGATAAGCAAGGGGTGCCTCCCAAGAGCGCTCTCTGATAAACGTCGGCTGAGCCCGAAGTTATTCGTTAGCTAAATGGAAAATAAAAACTAAAGTGAAGAGGTAACTCCCTAAGTATGCGCTTAAGAGAGTAAATCAAAAAAAGAGAAAAATTGAAGAATCGCACCGACATACGGTGCAATCTTCAAAGAAATGACACCCAAAAATTAATGGACGGAGTTATAGAGGAACTCCGCCGTATGTAAAATGGGAAAGAAGGGGTGGTTAAAAAAAGAAGAAAAAAAAGAAGAAGAAATAGAAAAAGGAATAAAGGAAGTAGAAAAAGAAATTTCATCAATGGAAATTTCACAAGGAGAAGGGGAATCTTGTGAAATTTTGGGAGGAGTAGAGAGGAGTAAAGAAGAATTATCTAAAATAAAAGAAGAAGGAAAAGACTCGCTAAAACTAGAAAAATCTGGAACAGTTAAAAATTGAAGTGAAATGGAATCACAAACGTCTTCAGAAGGAGAAATAGGAGACGTCTCAACATCCTCAACGGGTAAGAAGCACACCGGAATATCCATAGAGGTGTCTTCCAAAGGAGGAAGGAAAAAATCCGAGATATTCGAATAGTTATCCTCCTCGAGAGGAAAAAGACAAACCGGGATATCCGGTGACTCATTACATGAAGAATGTGGAGGAGACGGAGAAGAAGACGAAGAAAATGAAGCGGCCTCACGGGAAAAAAATCCATAATGGTTTTGAAATGCAAATTAATATTATCAAGAGAAGTTTGCAATTCAAAATACTCATTATCGATAGAATTAAAATTAAAATTTGGAGGCGCGGCGCTTTGCGGGGCAAAATCATAAGAAAAATAAGACGGGTTCCCCATCTCCCAAGTAGGATAAAAATTGAAGGGTAAAATTGGCCATTTTTACCTTCCCCAGAAAAATTAAAATCAAAAGAAGGAGGGTTCCCGAAAGACATTCAGAATAAAAGTGGTCGGGCGACCCGCAAAAAGAGCAAAAATATGATGATTCCATTAAAAAAAAACGGTTACCAAAAAAAGAAAAAGAAAATTTTTTTTAGATATATTTTTTGAAAAATAGATTTTTTAATGGATTGGCTCCCGAACTTCCCAAGGGCTACCCGGTGAAGGGTTCGCAAGGTACTAGGTAAAATGGTGGCACTTAAAGCCCCTTACCCTTTTCGAGAGAATTTAGGTTGGGTAGAAATTATATGATGTGGGTGATTATAATATATATATATAATAATAATAATAATAATATTTTTTTAATTTTAGTAGAAGTAATAAATTCGATGCTTTCGTAATATTGCCAAAAAAATCCCCGGCAACGACGCCAAAAATATGGTGCGTAAAAATCGTCTCACAGACAACAATCCGAATAGGCAAGTGTACCTATCGTTTTATAGTATCGTGATAAAAATATATCAAGGTCGTATAAAAACTTGGTGGAAAACTTGGTGCTATTCATGATTCATTTAGGTCTGCACGAAACTTGGTGGAATTTGTCTAGGTCTCGCCCATCTCAAACTGCAGGTATCTATGAAGTGGATTCGGTGACGCAACTGGCGATGCAAGTGGAAATACTGAACAAGAAGATTTCGGAGATGACTGCTGCCTCCGCTGCAAAGGTATTTGAAAATGTGAATGTTGCTGCTGCTGCCGAGCAGGTGGATAATCTTGGGAACATACCCAGGCCCGCACAAAATAATTCTGCAAACAATTTTATTGCTTTTTCGAATTTTTCTTCTCCTCCTGGTTTTAATGCTGCTACGAATTCTTATCACCCTAGATAGCGTAACCATTCTAACCTTTCTTAGAGTAGTAATACTAACGTCGTACGTCCACCACACGATTTTACACCACCACCACCACAATAACAAAACTAAAATCTTCAAAAAACTCTCTTTGGAAGAAATTTTATCTAGATATATAAGCTTGAACAATGCTACTATTAGAAACTTAACAGGGCCAATGAAAAATTTAGAAAACCAGGTCGGGCAACTTGCCAAATCTTTTTCCGAGAGACCACCTGGAACTCTTCCCTCGAACACTGAACCTAACCCAAGGGAGCACGCAAATGCGATTTCCCTTAGGAGCGGTAAGGTTGTTAACGAGCCCACCACAAGGGAAGAGCCAAAGGTGATTATCTCTCCTACTACGGAAACAATTATCCCTTTTGAAAATGAAAACTCTACTTTTGATAAAGAAAAAGATATTTTTGTTTTATCTGAATTGGAAAAGAAAAATATGACGTTCAGAATGATGCTCCAGTTATTATAAACAAATTTCCGCCACCTCCTTATCCGGCTCGACTTAGGAAAGAAAAACTAGATAAACAATATCAACGCTTTCTTGAAATATTTAAACAAATTAATATTAATTTGTCATTTCATGAAGCAATTAGTCAAATGCCTAAGTACGGCAAATATCTTAAAGACTTATTAACGAACAAGATGAAATTGGAAAATTTATCACATGTAACGTTAAATGAAGAATGCTCGGCGGTCATTAAGAACTCTAATCTTCCTAAAAAGATAAATGACCCGGGTAGTTTTTAAATTCCTTGTGTTTTTGGGGACCTTTTTGTAAAACATGCGTTAGCGGATCTTGGAGCGAGCATCAAATTGATGCCTTTTTCATTGTTTAAAAATCTAGGATTTGGCACTCTTAGCCCTACAAGAATGAGTATACAGTTAGCCGATCGATCGATTAAGTATCCGTTAGGTATCGTTGAGAATGTGCTAGTGAAGGTCGACAAATTCATCTTCGCGGTGGATTTTGAAATTCTCGATATTGAAGAGGACATCAAGGTCCCTCTTATCCTTGATCATCCCATCCTTGCCACCGCTCGCGCAATCATAAATGTGAGTGATGGAAAACTTTTTCTGCATGTGGGAGATGAGGAAGTTACATTTGATATTAACAAATCTATGAAAAACTCTATACAAAATGATGATTCTTTCTTTTTCATCGAAGACTTAAAAGAAGACTCCTATATTTCTCCAAATGATTTTCCTTCTTCCTTTTCTGAACTCTCATAAAATGTTTTTGAAAACACTGGTATGCCCGTACAAACAACATTCGAACATGACTCTGATTTTAGACACAAGAATCTTATTTTTGAAAATGATACAAATATGACAAATTATTTTGAAAACCACCCGACCCTAAAGAAAAAAATTATCGCGATAAGAACTTTCGCCACAATAAAGATTTTAAGCTAGGCGATCATGTGCTTCTTTTAAAATCACATATACGTATTTTCTTTGGAAAATCTAAATCTCATTGATCTGGACCGTTTACGGTCAAGGAAGTCTTTTCTGATTGAACTATGTTACTCTCGCACCCGGATAAGGGTGATTTTAAAGCGCATGGTCATACAGTTAAATTATATCTTTCTGATGATCCTGTGTCTCCTTCAAAGGAGAATCTTAGTCTAAATTCTTAAATTTTAATGTGGAACTTTTTTTTTTATTTTTGGACTTCTCTTTATAATTATTAAAACTTTTAATTTTATTCGGACTTTCAATTGTTGTAATAAAGAACAATTTTGGGCACCTGCCCATGAACTCTATCTTTTTTTCTGCTTTTATTTTGCTCTTCCTCTTGGTGGCTCAAGTCCAAGTTCGTGATTGCCGCTCCAACGCTGCTGATATAAAGTTGGATCAAGTTAAACCTGCTGACGATCAAGTGCACAAAAAAGCAACCATGGGGAGCGATATCCGCCTTCATCTCACAAACTCGGGGAAGTCCTGTTTTTTTTTTATTTCATTTACTTTCTGCATTTTTCTCTTCTTCTCAGTCTCCTTCTCTTTTTCTTTTTGTTTCCTTCATTGAGGGAAATGAAGAATTTAAGCATGGGGGAGGGTCTAGTTTTTTCTTTCTTCTTTCCTTTCTCTAAAAGAAAATGTGTTTTAAAATTAGTATAGTTATAGTATTGCTTTTTATTTGAACTTCGTCAAAAATCCAAAAAATTATAAAATACAAAACCAAAAAAAATTAGAAAAAACAAAAATCAAAAAAATTGTGCTAAAATCTATTTTAAAATCAAAACCTAAAATTATTTTTCTATCTTCATTTTTTTGTTGCTTCTAGTGATGTGTAGGCCCGTGCGATTTTTGTAGTTCTATTTAGATTTCTTTGAAACGGTTTTCTAAACTTATCCTTTTAACATAGTTTAGTTTTACTAGTTTCTTCTTCTTAAATATAAGCATCCGTTTTCTACGTTATAAGTTTGAAATTTGTAGTTATGTCTTTTTATTCGGTCAAGTTGCTTACGAATGGTTGCTAGGTAATATTAGCTCTTTTTCATTTGTGGGGTAGTCTTTCTTGGTGTCTAGAACTTTTCCCAAGCAACTCTCGAAGCATTTGCGTCATTTTTACGTACTTTACAAATTATTTAGGCCACCATTTTACTAGTTTGAGCTTTTCTTGCCCACCAAAAACATTACCATTACAAAACAATTGTTGGGCCTTTTCCATGTTTTCTTTGTTTTTAGCTCCACCTCTCATTTCACTATTTTCACCAAAGCCAAATGCCTTTCCTATTTTTCACACTAAACTTTGAGCTTAAAAATCATATTTGTGAAAGGGTTTTACCTTTGAAATGAATATGAAATTTTCAAGCCTATTTTTGGAGCTTTCCTTTATGAAAGAATGTTATTATACAAATGTTATAAAAAAGAGAAAAAAATCAAAAGCAAATAAAAAAGAAATCATCACAAAAATGAAAAAAGGGTTTATGTTTGGCCAAATTTATAAAAAAAAATTTCATGGCCATGTTTTGTAGTTTGAATTGGAGAAATGACTTGCTTGTCATTTCTCATTTTGTTATCATGTTTTTTATATATTTTTGAGCTCAACCTTGGTTTAGTGTGTCTTAGCCTTCAGGTTTATCCTTCCTCCTTTCCTAATTATTTACCTAAGACAATTCTTCACGCCTATTAAAAGTCCTATTGATCTTTAGAACGTAAATTCGCATAGTGGAGAAAGTGTGAACGTACAAGCCTATGGCCACAATCATTGATGGATTTCTTTGGAGGTTTCCTTGAGTTGTTTTAGGGTTAATTTTTATCTAGCAACCTAGTAGTTTGTTAAAGCGCCGTTTATTTAGAACATCTACTTTTGTTTTCCTTATTTTCATTTATTTTGGATGCTTTGTTTTAAGATTTAGAAATGTATGAACTTTTCTTATGTTTTAATGAGATTTTTAGATCTCCACTTTCAAGTTTTCTATTGTGCACTTCTCACCCCACTAGTTGATAACATGAAAATAGGATAGTTTAATTTTTCATGTTTTGGTATTCTTAACTATGGAATCTAAAAATATATATATATCTTTTGCTTTTCCCTAGTTCTTTATTTCTATTTACTTGAGGGCAAGCAAATGTCTAAGCATGGGGGAATTTGATGACTAGTTTTAGTCATCCTTTTTTGGGGTAATTTAGCAGTCAAAATCCCTAAGTTTTATTATAAGTTTGTGTTTTTGTATGCTTGTTATAATGTTGTTGTGTTATTATAGTTTTATTATATGTATTGATGTTATTTTCTATTTTATGTTATTGTTATGTTAGCTTCATTTATAAATATAACTATCTTTAGTATAGTTTCAAACAACTAATGTAATGTTTATTTTGTATAGTTTTATTCTTTTTATATAACTAATTAATAGTATGATTATTATGTTTCATGTTAGTTTTATTTAAATTTTATATCATGATTATGAGCTAATGTCCTATTTATATATTGTAGGTTCTAAAGCACTTGTAGCAGCCCTCAAAGACAAGCCCGACCCTTCATTGTAGCAGATCCTCCCTTGGTGCAGACCCTCTACCTGAGCCCTTGGAGCCTCTATTGTATGCAGCCCGAGCCTACAAGTGCAGCACACGAAGCAACCAAGTTCTGGCCTCCATTACAAGTGCTACCCGAGCCTCCCTTGGTGCAGCCCCTCTACCCGAGCCCATGTGCAGCCAGCCCACTTCATGAATGTGGTCGTCCCACTACATGCTTGGTGCAGCCCACCTCTCTTGAGCAGCCCACCAATATCCCCATGAATGTGGTCGGCCACCTCCCTATCATTAAATATATTACATGCATGTGGCCGACCACTATTCTCTCTCTCTCCATTTATATTAAATCATCTTTCTCTCTTTCTCCTCTTCATTATTACATGCATGAATATCTCCAAGCATGTGGCTGGCCCCCCTCTTTTGCCCCTTCTACAAACTTCCATTCATCCCCCCTCTTTATTTTATATTTTTATTTTCACTCCCATTAAATCAAATACAATGCATCCATACCTTCTCTCTCCCTTCATCAATGAAGTACATGAACCTTCTCCCCTTAATGTGGCCGGCCACCCCTTTGTCTCCCCCTAATCTAGAAGCTTCTCCATCTCTTATAAAAGGAGCCCATGGTCTCATGTTTTGGAGGTTGGATTTTGGAGAGAGCAAGAGAGTTCAAGTGCAAATTTTCTTCTTTCTTATTGTTGTAATAGTTCTTCCTTTAATTGCAATCTTTTCTTATTTAAGTATTGTGTACTCACTTTTTATTAATCAATATGAAATTTTCTTCTCTTATTATTGTTGTTCACTTTTCCAATATGCATAGCTAATTTCCTTGTAGCATTTGATCATGAGGATCCATGAATTGAGATGAGAATCTTTCTTACTTCATAATTCTATTTTTGTTAAAATTTTGCTCGTTCCTTCTTTGATTTATTTTGTGTCGACTCCATATTTCCGGTATACGGTAGTAGGCCTTGTTTTAATTTAATAGTAGTCGAGAGACTCGTGATTTGAAAGACCACTCAAAGAAGGAAGGAGTTGTACGCAATTATAGAGATAGGACGATGTAAATCCTCCGGATTGGAGTCAAATCCAATAGTGCGGATCACCTCAATAATGAAACTTTAGGCTTCTTTGATTTGTAAAGAGATTTTGATCAAAGAGTCTATAAGTTAGGAGACCTAATGCTCTAGCGAGATTTTGTCTTATTTTCGGATCTTACACGGTCGAGTTATTTTGCAATTATAAAATTACATCTTAATTTCTCTCATCTCTTTTCATGGTGAATCATCGATCAAGTTCTATCTCTTAATCTATAGTTTCGTCTTAATTTAGTTTTAGTTTAATTTTAATTTATTTTTCAAATCCCCCATCATCAATCTTTTGGTAGGATAATAGTTAATGCGTGAGAGGTAGTACTTGACAACCTCGTGTTCAAATACGACATTGGTACTATAATTCGACAGGTACACTTCCCTGTTTAGGTACAATTCGACCTTGGAGCAGCCCTTTATATAGCCGTCCACCTCATGCTCTCTCTCCCTCCTCATTAATTTAATACATGCATGCATTTTCAATCCATGCATTGGCCGGCTCCCCTCTTCCTCCTCTCTCTTTCTCCTCACTTTATTCCTCATTCACCCCTTCTTTCCCTCTCTCTCATGCCCATTTAAGACTCATACATTCCCCTCTTCATTTTATATTTTTATTTTCCACCAAGTTTTTGGCGCCGTTGCCGGGGAATTTTTTGGAAATATTACGAAAGCATCGAATTTATTACTTCTACTAAAATTCAAAAAAAAAATATAATATTATTATTATTATATATATTATAATCACCCACATCATATAATTTCTACCCAACCTAAATTCTCTCGAAAAGGGTAAGGGGCTTTAAGTGCCACCATTTTTCCTAGTACCTTGCAAACCATTCACCGGGTAGCCCTTGGGACGTTCGGGAGCCAATCCATTAAAAAAATCTATTTTTCAAAAAATATATCTAAAAAAATTTTCTTTTCCCTTTTTTGGTAACAGTTTGTTTTTTTTAATGGAATCATCATATTTTTGCGCTTTTTGCGGGTCGCCCGACCACTTTTATTCTGAATGTCTTTCGGGAACCCCTCCCTCTTTTGATTTTAATTTTTCTGGGGAAGGTCAAAATGGCCAATTTTACCCTTACTCCAATTTTTATCCTACTTGGAAGATGGGAACCGTCTTATTTTTCTTATGATTTTGCCCGACAAAGCACCGCGCCTCCAAATTTTAATTTTAATTCTACCAATAATGAGAATTTTGAATTGCAAACTTCTCTTGATAATATTAATTTGCATTTTAAAACCATTATGGATTATTTTTCTCGTGAGGCCGCTTCATTTTCTTCGTCTTCTACTCCGTCTCCTCCACATTCTTCATGTACTGAGTCACCGGATATCCCGGCTTGTCTTTTTCCACTCGAGGAGGATAACTATTCGAATATCCCGGATTGTTTCCTTCCTCCTTTTGAAGACACCTCTATGGATATTCCGGTGTGCTTCTTACCCGTTGAGGATGGCGAGACGTCTCCTATTTCTCCTTCTGAAGACGTTTGTGATTCCATTTAACTTCAATTTTTAACTGTTCCAAATTTTTCTAGTTTTAGCGAGTCTTTTCCTTCTTCTTTTATTTTAGATAATTCTTCTTTACTCTTCTATACTCCTTCTCCCAAAATTTCACAAGATTCCCCTTCTCCTTGTGAAATTTTTGTTGATGAAATTTCTTTTTCTACTTCCTTTATTCCTCTTTCTATTTCTTCTTCTTTTTCTTCTTCTTTTCTTGACGACCCCTTCTTTCCAATTTTATATACGGCGGAGTTCCTCTATAACTCCGTCCGTTCATTTTCGGGCATCATTTCTTTGAAGATTGCACCGCATGTCTGTGTGATTCATAAATTTTTCTCTTTTTTGATTTACTCTCCTAAGATGCACTTAGGGAGTTACTTCTTCACTTTAGTTTTTATTTTCCATTTAGCTAACGAATAACGTCGGGCTCATCCGACGTTAAACAGAGAGCGCTCTTGGGAGGCACCCCTTGCTTATCCTTTTTGTTATTTCTTTTTCTTTTTGTTTTGTTTTGCAGGAATAAAACCCCCGGCGGTTCATTTGGCTCCATCCTTTCCTCTCTTCCTTAGGCATAAGCCGGTGTCCAGCTCAAGCATGGTGGAGCGACATCTGCAATCGACCTTATGAATCCGGGAAGTCATTTTCTTTTTATTTATTTACTTTATTGCATCTCCCCTCCCCTCTGTTCTTCCTTTTTCTTTCTTCTTTATATTTTTCATTGAGGACAATGTAAAATTTAAGAATGGGGGAGGGTTTAGTTTCTTTCTTTCTTTTTTCCTTTTTAAAATTTTTTTTTTAAAAAAAATATTTTAAATTTCTTAAAATTAGTATAGTTATATTATGTTTTTTAATGCTTTTATTTAGACTTATCAAAAACCCAAAAAAATTAGAAAAATCACAAATTCAAAAAATATCATATTTCAAAACCCAAAAAAAATGAAAAATGTCAAAAAACAAAATTAATAATAATAAACCTCATGCTTAGCTTTTTGTTATTTTAAAAAATTTAGTTTGATTTTGTTTATAAGCATTCTTTTATTTGCTAATCTTTTATTTCATCATATTTAGTTCAATTTAATATTTAGTGATTTATTTTTGAGGATAATCTTATGATTTTAATTTGCTTAGAGTAATTTCTTTAGCACTTTTTCTCTTTTATTTTAAATAGTTTCGATTTTGTAGTAATTTTGCTTAACAATTTTGATTCTAATGATTATTACCTCATGCTTTTAGATTCTTAGGAAATCTCAATCTACTAGTAGTTTCTCTCTAGTATTTTAGTTTATTTTCAAAAAATCTTGTTTAACCCCTTATCCTTACCTAATACTCTTTTTCTTTTATTTGTTAGATCATATGTCCTGGGAATAAGGAGATGTTAGTTCCTTATTCTCTGGTACACATATGCAACCTTAATGAAGAGAGAAATTAGAAGTTCATATATGTCGGGGGAAGTGATAGGATGTTAGTCTATCATTTTCTGGTATTACATATATATTATTTTAAAAAAAAACATAAATTGTGTGGGGTGTGAAAAAAAAACAATGATGATCACCTCCAATCAAAGACCTTTTCATATTGATTTCATCCCCAAACCCCTTAGCCAATATTATTGTCTTAGTTTTTAAATTAAAATATTGGGAGAGCATAAGTAGTAGGTTGCATTTTTTTCCTTAAGTTTCTTTCAAGTTATGGTTTTTATAATTTCAATCTAACCTTCTTTGCACTTTACTAAAATTTGAGTGCTAGTTAATTTATTAGAGAATTTTTGGCTAAATATTTCTCTCTTTTCACTTTAATTTCATAATTTAGGACTTAATTCAAAAATCCCTAAATTTTTATTTTTAGCTAAATTTTGGTGTTAATAAATTTTTAGTTTAATTGAAAAGTTTATAATGCCTTATAAATATTTCTCTTACTTTTGCTCTGGAATAGCAAAAGCCTAAGCATGGGGGAGTTTGATGACTACTTTTTGGTAATCGTTTTTGGTATAATTTAGTTTAAGAAATCCCTAAGTTTGTTTATATTTTTTGTTTATTTTATGCTATTTCTCACTTAACGTCTTTTATGGTTGTATTATAAATATTTCTAGTTATTATTATATGTCCTTTGTGTTTTGTTCTTTTTATGTATTATGTTTTATGTTTGTTTAATTTTAATATCAATTTTTAAAGTTTCTAATGTTTTATGTATTATGTTTGTTATGTTATATAATTAATGTTATTAAATTTATCTAGCATGTTTGCTTTATTTCTTGTAGGTCCATGATTCTAGTGCAGCCCAAGTCCTAGCCCGAGCCTCCTCTTTCAAGTGTAGCCACTTCAAATCACTTCAACTTGGAGCAGCCACCTAGCCCTCTACCCGAGCCCAAGTAGCCCTCCTTTTCCACCTACCCGAGCCCTCCATTTCATGCAGCCCACTTCAACATAGTGCAGCCCGACACTTCATTAGAGCAACCCGGCCTACTTGGAGCAGCCCTTCATGTAGCCATCCACCTCATGCTCTCTCTCCCTCCTCATTAATTTAATACATGCATGCATTTTCAATCCATGCATTGGCCGGCTCCCCTCTTCCTCCTCTCTCTTTCTCATCACTTTATTCCTCATTCACCCCTTCTTTCCCTCTCTCTCATGCCCATTTAAGACTCATACATTCCTCCTCTTCATTTTATATTTTTATTTTCATACAATACATTACATTTAGCCTTTTTCTCTCTCTCTCCTCATTAATACTAATGCATGAACCTTCCTCCCAAGCTTGGCCGGCCACCCCCCTTGGCTTCCCCTCTTCATTTCCATCTAGAACCTTCTCCCTCTCCTATATAAAGAACCCATGTCTCAAGCATGTGAAGAGTTAGATTTTGTAGAGAGCAAGTGAGATAGTTTAGTTTTCTTCTTTATTTGTGCTAAGTAGATCTCTTTGTTGTAATAGTCTTTTTATTAGTGTAACATTTTCTGGTCTTTATTATTGTGTACCCCTTTTTATTAAGCAATGCAAATGATTTCTCATTATTTTCTTTTGTTTACTCTCTCTTTAATGCATAGCTAATTTTATTTTGTGCCCGATCGCGTTAAGCTTTGCGATGAAATAACGCATCTTTTATTTTATGTTTGCATTTGTATTTTTCTATTTTTGATCCTTCCTTGATTTCTTTCGTATCGACTCCATATTACTAGTATACGGTAGTAGATTCCGATCTCATATATGAGTAGCCGAGAGGCTCGTGAATGTGAAAGATCATTCAAAGAAGGAAGAAGTTGCACACAAGCCTAGAGATAGGATTACATAAATCCTCCGGATTGGAGTCAAATCCAATAGTGCGGGTCACTTCGGTAATGCGACTTTAGGCCTTTTTGACTTGAAAGAGATTTCGGTCAAAACGTTTATAAGTTAGGGGATTTTATGCTCTAGAGAGATTACTTCCTAATATCGGATCCGTCACGATCTTAATAGAATTGCAAATGTTAAACAAATTTATTCCGTTATTTTATTTCAAAGTGAATCGTCGATCGAGCACTCTTTTCGCAATATTATATTTCTCTCTTAATTAAGTTTATTTTATTTTATTTTCAAAAATCATCAATCGTTTGGTAGGATAATAGAATCGTTGTGAGTAATAGTACTTGCCTGCCCCGAGTTTTAATACAACCTTGGTACTACAATTCGACAGGTACACTTTCCTGTTCGGGTTTTGGCCCACCAAGTTTTTGGCACTGTTGCTGGGGACCTTGGTACTACAATACGACCTTGGTACTACAATTCGACAGGTACACATTCCTGAATGGCGCCAAAAACTTGGTGGGCCAAAACCCGAATAGGCAAATGTACCTGTCGAATTGTAGTACCAAGGTCGTATTTAAACACGGGGTTGTCAAGTACTGCTACTCACGCTTTAACTATTATCCTACCGAAAGATTGATGATGGGGGATTTTAAAAATAAATTAAAATTAAACTGAAATAAAATTAAGGCGAAACTATAGATTAAGAGATAGCACTTGATCGATGATTCACCATGAAAAGAGATGAGAGAGATAAAAATGTAATTTTATAATTGCAAAATAACTCGATCGTGGCATATCCGAAAAAAAGACAAAATCTCCCTAAAGCATTAGGTCTCCTAACTTATAGTCTCTTTGATCGAAATCTCTTTACAATTCAAAGAAGCCTAAAGTTGCATTATCGAGGTGATCCGCACTATTGGATTTGACTCCAATCCGGAGGATTTACGTCGTCATATCTCTAGGATTGCGTGCAACTCCTTCCTTCTTTGAGTGGTCTTTCAAATAACGAGTCTCTCGACTACTATAAAATGAGAACAAGACCTACTACCGTATATAGGAAATACGCAGTCGACATAAAATAAATCAAAGAAGGATCGAGCAAAATTTTAGAAAAAATAGAATTACGAAGTAAGAAAGATTCTCATCTCAATTCATTGATCCACATGATCAAATGCTACAAGGAAATTAGCTACGCATATTGGAAAAGAGAACGACAATAATAAGAGAATAAAATTTCATATTGATTGATAAAAAGTGAGTACACAATACTTAAATAAGAAAAGATTGCAATTAAAAGAAAAACTATTACAATAATAAGAAATCTAAAGAAGAAAATTTGCACTTGAACTCTCTTGCTCTCTCCAAAATCCAACCTCCAAAACATGAGACCATGGGATCCTTTTAGAAGAGATGGAGAAGCTTCATAGATTAGGGGGAGACAAAGGGGTGGCCGACCACATCAAGGGGAGAAGGTTCATGCACTTCATTGATGAAGGGAGAGAGAAGGTATGGATGCATTGTATTTGATTTAATGGGAGTGATAATAAAAATATAAAATAAAGAGGGGGGATGAATGGAAGTGTGTAGAAGGGGCAAAAGAGGGGGGGGGGGCCGACCACATGCTTGGAGATATTCATGCATGTAATAATGAAGAGGAGAAAGAGAGAAAGAGGATTTAATGTAATGTATTGTATGAAAATAAAAATATAAAATGAAGAGGGGGAATGTATGAGTCTTAAATAGGCATGAGAGAGAGGGGAAGAAGGGGTGAATGAGGAATAAAGTGAGGAGAAAGAGAGAGGAGGAAGAGGGGAGCCGGCCAATGCATGGATTGAAAATGCATGCATGTATTAAATTAATGAGGAGGGAGAGAGAGCATGAGGTGGACGACTACATGAAGGGCTACTCCAAGTAGGTCGGGCTGCTCCAATGAAGGGCCGGGCTACACCATGTTGATGTGGGTTGCATGCAATGGAGGGCTCGGGTAGGAGGAAAAGAAGAACTGCTTGGGCTCGGGTAGAGTGCTAGGTGGCTGCTCCAAGTTGAAGTGATTTGAAGTGGCTACACTTGAAAGAGGAGGCTCGGGCTTGGGCTTGGGCTGCACTAGAATCATGGACCTACAAGAAATAAAGCAAACATGTTAGATAAATTTAATAACATTAATTATATAAAATAACAAACATAATACATAAAACATTAGAAACATTGAAACTTGATATTAAAATTAAACAAACATAAAACATAATACATAACAAGAACAAAACACAAAGGACATATAATAATAACTAGAAATATTTATAATACAACCATAAAAGACGTTAAGTGAGAAATAACATAAAATAAACAAAACATGTAAACAAACTTTGGGATTTTTTTAAACTAAATTATACCAAAAATGATGACCAAAAAGTAGTCATCAAACTCCCCCATGCTTAGGCTTTTGCTATTCCAGAGCAAAAGTATGAGAAATATTTATAAGACATTATATTATAAACTTTTCAATTAAACTAAAAATTTATTAACACCAAAATTAAGCCAAAAATAAAAATTTAGGGATTTATGAATTAAGTCCTAAATTACGAAATTTAAGTGAAAAGAGAGAAATATTTAGCCAAAAAATCTTTAATAAATTAACTAGCACTCAAAATTGAGTAAAGTGCAAACAAGGTTAGATTGAAATTATAAAAACCATAATTTGAAAGAAACATAAGGAAAAAAATGCAACCTACTACTTATGTTCTCCCAATATTTTAATTTAAAAACTAAGACAATTATATTGGCTAAGGGGTTTGGGGAGGAAATCAACATGAAGAGGTCTTTGATTGGAGGTGATCATAATTATTTTTTTTAACACCCCACACAATTCTTATTTTTTTTACCAGAAAATGATAGACTAACATCCTATCACTTCCCCCGACATATATGAACTTTCAATTTCTCTCTTCATTTAGGTTGCATATGTGTACCAGAGAATAAGGAACTAACATCTCCTTATTCCCATGACATATGATCTAACAAATAAAATAAAAAGAGAATTGGGTAAGGATAAGGGGTTAAACAAGATTTTTAGAAAATAAACTAAAATACTAGAGAGCAACTACTAAAAGATTGAGATTTCCTAAGAATCTAAAAGCATGAGGTAATAATCATTAGAATCCAAATTATTAAGCAAAATTACTAAAATATTGAAACTATTTAAAATAAAAGAGAAAAAGTGCTAAAGAAATTACTCTAAGAAAATTAAAATCAGAAGAAACTGGTTCCTGGATATGTTATCATGGGCAGTGTGCTTCCCAAGCATCACTTTACCCACAATATCTACCAAAAACTTGTATTTAGGGGACAAGTTCTTTTTCAGGAGCTTACTAGGGTTTGCATCAGCATGACCCATTCTGGTAAGCATGGTAGCAAATTCTTCTTTATCCAAATCAATATCATCTTCTCTATTAATAAAACAGAAATTTCAGTAAGAATGACAGGGGTTAGACTTAACGCCTGACCAGAAATAGTTCCTACCAACGACTGTTCATCTGATGATGAAGTATAATCCCATTCCTTGATTTCTGTCACTGGAAACTTCATCCTTGTAGTCATCAACTTCTATAACTTTGGCACATCAAAAAGTTTCAAGACATCCTGAAAAATCTGATCACTGTGCTTGAATGATTCAAGATCAATATCAAAACCAGTATTGAATTTCATGCTTCACAAAATCGCCGCTGTAAGTGCCATTTGAGAGTTCCTGAAGAGAAAAAAACAAAGATCAAGTGCAGAAGGGAAATGGAAAGCGCGAGACTATTTTCGTCTAAACCCTAGATTATAATGTTTAAGAAAACGAAGAGACGGGATTAGTCAAGCGAATTTACTACTAAAACAACTTCAAAATCGAGGTTGGCGAAATATTTTAATATAATATGAGTTCGGTAACCTCAGATCGAAGAGAAGGAATAAATCGTCGATCTTAGATAGATGATAAATTATCTGAACCAAAAATTGTCGATATCCGTTCGGCGATAATTGTTTCACTAAGAAGTGATCGTCGATCTCCGTTCGACGATCGACTTCACGAGATGCTAGCAGATCGTCGATCTCCGGTTGACGATCTGTCAACAAATCATCGAGCTCAGATAGAAAGTTAAATAATCTCATCTCCATTAATCATACCCTGTTGATTAATGAAGAATAGAAGTTTCTATTCATCCAAGGGTTTGGTGAAAATATCTGCCCTTTGCAAATTAGTAGGGATGAAGGTGAGATTAATTTTCTTTTTGTCTACACACTCCATAATGAAATGATGCCTTACCTCTATATGCTTAGTCCTAGAATGATGGACTGTATTCTGTGCTATAGAAATAGCACTAGTACTATCACAAAATATAGTTGAATTATTTAAGTTGTATCCATTGTCTAGTTGCTGATTTTGTATCCATAACATCTGAGAACAGCCACTGCCAACTGCTAAGTATTCAGCTTCTACTGTTGATGTAGACACAAATGTCTTCTTTTTAAAAAACCAAGAGACAAGCCTAGCAACCAAGAACTAACATGTTCCAGAGGTACTTTTCCTGTCTACTCTACATCCATCAAAGTCAGCATCTGAGTATCCAGTCTACTCAAATTCTGACTCAGCAGGATACCAGAGTCTTAGATTTGGGTAACTCTTTATATATCTAAAAATCCTTTTAATAAAATAAGGTGGGATTCTTTAGGGTTCACCTGGAACCTAGCACAAAGACATTTGGCAAACATGATATCTGGCCTACTTGCTGTGAGATATAATAGGGACCCAAAAATAACCCTATATAATTTCTGTTCAATAGGTTTTGCATGCTCATCAGAGTCAATCACAAAATTTGTAGCCATGGGTGTTTTCTTAGCTGAGGCACTAGCAATCCCAAACCTTTTGATCAGCTCATTAGCATACTTAGATTGGGATAGGAAAATTCCATTAGATGCCTGCTTGACTTGGAGACCAAGAAAGTAGGAGAGCTCACCCATACTACTCATCTCAAACTTTGGATCCATAAGGTTGGAAAACCTCTTGCATAGTTTGGGATCTGTAGAGCCAAATATTATGTCATCTACATATATTTGTACTAACAATATTTTTTCATGATGATGCTTTATAAATAAAGTCATATTTACAATGCCTCTAAAGAATCTATGTTCTAACAAGAAGCTAGCTAGGGTCTCATACCAAGCTCTTGGAGCTTTCTTGAGGCCATAGAGAGCTTTATGCAATATATAAACAAAAGAAGGTTGAGTTGGAGAGATAAAACCTGGTGGTTGTTAAACATACACCTCTTCTTTGAGTTCTCCATTTAGAAAAGCACTCTTTACATCCATTTGATAGATTTTGAATTTTTGAGAAGCAGTATAGGCCAAGAAAATTTTGATTGCCTCTAACCTTGCCACTAGTGCAATGGTTTGATCATAATGAATGCCTACTTCCTTCCTATACCCTTTAGCAACAAGCCTAGCCTTGTTACTTATAATTTCTCCTTGTGCATCCATCTTGTTTTTGAACACCCATTTTGTTCCAATTAATGGGTAGGTCTCTGGTCTTGGGACCAATTCCCAAACTCTACATCTCTCAAATTGGTTGAGCTTCTCTTGCATTGCAAGGATCCAGTGGGGATCTTGCTCAACATCTTGGATGGAATGAGGTTCAAGTTGAGAGATGAAGCAGGCATGCATCAAGTCCTGGTGGAGTTAATGTCTAGTCTGCATACTTACTGATATGTCTCCAATCACTTGAGATATAGGATGGTCCCTAAGTGTGACTAAATTAGTAGGAGGAGTTGGTTGTTCAACAACTGGTGGGTGTAATTCCTCTTGTGGAATTATTTCAGCTGCTGGAACAATATAAGTGGGCACACTGATTTCCGCATCACTATCTTCAACTACTTGTGGAGATGATGATCTAACAGCCTCAAGCGTGAAGGTCACAGCTTCCAAATTCTCACACAAAGTAGGTACCTACAAAGTATGACTGGTAGAAGTATTCTACTCCTTATAAAACATATTAGTTTCATCAAAAGATACATGTAAAAACTCTTCAATTTTCAAGATAGATTTATTATAGACCCTATAAGCCTTTCTTACTTGGGAATATCCTAAAAAGATTCCCATTTCATACTTGGCTTCAAATTTTCTAGTGTATTTTCGGTTGTTAATATGTATGTACCAAATACAATCAAATACTCTAAAATAGTCTTCTTTAGGTTTCTTCCCATTGAGTAGCTCATTGGATCTTAGCCTTAAGCTTATGTATTAAACTTCTATTAAGGACATGGTTAGCTGTGATCACTGCCTCTGCCCAAAAGGAAAGGTTAAGTATGCATCAGCTAGTAATGTACCTGCAGCTTCAATAAGGGTTCTATTTTTCCTTTCAGCTACCCCATTTTGTTGAGGAGTTCTAGGAGCAGAAAAACATTGCCTGATACCTTCCTTCTCATAGAACTTTTGCATAAGACGAGACTCAAACTCAGTACCATGATCACTTCAGATCCATACAACGTGAGTAGAGAACTCACTCTATATGCACTTGAGAAAATCTGTAAGAACCTTGAAGTTATATGACTTGTTTTTCAAGAAGAACACCCAAGTGAACCTGGATAAGTCATCTAAAATAACCAAGGCGTAAGACTTCCCTCCTAAGCTTTGTACAATAATGGGTCTAAAGAGATCCATGTAAAGCAAATACAAAATCCTAGGTGAGTCACTCTTATTAATGGATTTGAAACTATTTTTAGTTTGTTTGCCTAGTTGACAAGCCCCGCACAGGCTTTCCATCTTATAGGGGTAAGAAGGTAAACCTCGTACAAGGTTGTCCTTAGATATCCTAGTAATGTATTTTAAGTTTACATGTCGTAACCTCTTATGCCATTGTTCATTTTGATTACAAGATTGGTTAAATAAACAAATTTTATTTATGGCTGAATTGAAGTTAACAATATAAATGCTACCTACTCTAGAACCTGTTAAGACAACTATGCTGTCAGCTGAAGAAATAATGTAAGAGGACTGATTGAATGTTACCTGAAATCCTTCATCAAAAAGTTGACAAATGGAGAACAAGTAATGTTTCAATCCACTTATATATGCAACCTTCCTGAATGTGACAACTCCTATCCTAATTTCTCCATAGCCTTCAGTCTGGCCATGGGTTGAGTCACCAAAGATAACTTTAGGTCCTAGCTTTGACTTATAACTGAATAAGTTGTCCTTTCATCAAGTCATGTGCTTTGAGCACCCACTATCTAGATACCATTGCTGGTTATATGATGGACAGTTCTTTACCTACAACAATTAAAAGATTAATTGTTCTTGACCCAGGTTACCTTTGGTCCTTTTTTTTCTTTATAAGAAAAGCATGAGATAATAAAACTAGTTGGCTGAGATTTATATCCTAGTGGATGATATCTCCTGGGTGGTATTTCCCAAAGGGTTAAAGGGTTAACTGTTTCTCTTTTCTAATTTGATTTTTTGTTAAGGTTAGAATTTGTTTTAAGGTTAAAAGTTTTATTACTTTTTACTGGGTTCGATGATTGGAAGTGAGATCGTCGATCTTAGTTCGACGATATGGGTTGAGATCATCGATCTCTGCTCAGAGAAGCATAATACTCATTCTCTGTGCCCTAAGTTCGTCGATCTCTACACGACGATCTATACAGAAATCGTCGATCGCAGCAAGATGATTGATTATAGTAAAAATTTTCGTTCAAAGATCGTCGATCTGGGTTCAACGATTTGTTCACATTTCGTCGATCTGAGTTCGACAAAAATTGCGGAACATTGTTTTTGTTTTTATTTTGTCTGTTTCTTTTTTTTTAGGTTTGTTCTTATTTGCAGTTATAGGTTTCTCATAGATTAGTTCTTTACCATTTTCAGAAATGAATTTTATAGGAGTCCTTAATATATTTTTCTAAACTAGTGGGGGTTAGCTTGATGAAGCACCCAAGCCCAGCTTGCCAGTGAGTCTGGCATTAACAGTGCTTGTAATGTCCATTAGCTTGAGGCTTCTCCCATTAAGGGATTCTTCAAGTTTACTTGCCTTAGCTAGTTCAGTTTTTAATTTAATTATCTGTTAATTTGCAAGTGTAATATCATCTTTTAGTTGATTGTTTTCTGCAACTAAATTACTTTGATCATTTAATCGCCTCTCTAAGTAGTTATATTTCCTTCTCTGAGCTAATTAAATCTATACATATAGTTTTGAATTCATGTACAAAATCTTCAGAATTGAAGTCAAAGGGTGAGAGTACTTGTTCCACTTTAGAGAGTGGTTCTTCATACTCTAATTAGTCATCTTCTAAACGAGTGCTGGAAGCATCAATTCCAATAGGCAAACTTCCTTTTCCTTTACTTTCTCTTCATCTTCATCACTAGATCTAGAGGGAGAGGAATCCTCATCTGTATCACTCCAGGTTTCTGCTACAAAGCCTATCCCTTTCATCTTATGCTTGCTTGAGGAAGGCTTGGTGTAATTCTATTTTTTGGAGTCCTTGTCCGTTCTTTTCTCCTTCTTCTGATTATCTGGACACTCATAGATGTAGTGTCCAGGTTTCCTGTAACTAAAACAAACAACTTATTTAGCTGGTTTTTTGTCATTTCTGGGTTTATCTTCCTGTCTGGATGAGTTCTTCCTGAAGTCTCTTTTGCCCATCTTGTAGAATCTCTTTGCTAAGTGGCTCAAGAACTCTTCATTAATAGCAGGAGCTGCTATTTCCTTTGAAGCCTTAAAAGCAATATTCTGCTCTTTCCTGAATGGAGTAGAAGCCTTCTGCTCTGCCTCCTTAGTCTTTGTAAGGTGTTAAAAAGATTTGAGCTTTCCTAGAAGTGTTTCTATGGAAATTTCTGTAATACTTCTTGCATCCTTGATTGGCCAGATCCTTGTGTCCCATGAGCTAGGAAGACACATCAATATCTTGTCATTGATCTCAATAAGTGAAATGTCCTTGTCCAATGTTTTCAGCTCACTGATGAAGGCACTCAGTCTGCCATACATTTCTTCAACTGTCTCTGCATCTTCCTTTCTGAAGTTCTCATACTCTGAAATAAGAAGGGATCTTCTATCCTTTCTTTCTTCCACTGAGCTAGCCACCATCTATTTCAAATAGTCCCAGATGGCCTATGTTGATGTGCAATCAGCAACCTTTTGGAATATGTTATCTGACATAGTCTGGGCCAGTATGTTCTGGGCCTTAGCATAAACAATCTTTGCTTTCTTCTGTGCATCAATCCAATTTGGTGGTGGAACTGCATTAGTGTCAGTAGATGTAGATGTGGTTACAATTAGTTGAGGTGGAATTGTCAAAATGGAGTAGAAGATGTCTTCATCAATTGAGTTCATGTAAAGTCAAATTCTTGCCTTCCAGATACTTAACTTATTTAAGTTACAAACTGGAGGTCTGGTGCTTGCATAGTCCTTGTTCTGTGCCTTGTGATAAATGAATAACTAAGGAAAAGGAAATCTAAATAAGCAGGGATCTTGGTTCAAGTGTTAGCTTGTTCAACAGGGAAACATAACCCTCTGATACCAATTGAAAGGAGTGAGTTATTCAGATCTACTCTAAGGGGGGGGGGTGAATACAGTATTTAAAACTTATTGCTATTTTATGCTATGCTATCTGATTTAAAAGAGGTGAAACCAATAATTAATAAATAAAAGAAAACTAGAGAGCTATTCTAAATATCACAGCAAGTAGCATGAACAATGAGAGAAAGAGCAACCAGACGACACACGAAATTATAGTGGTTCCCAAAATCTGTGTACATCCACTCTTCTACCACTCTGGAAGGAATCACTCTCAGGTTTTTGATCAGGTGGCTACCACCAAGAAATATCTATTTCTTGGGAGATATTGAAACCCTTCTGGCTTTTGATCAGGTGCCAGAAAACCACTTGAAGTCTGTTGATCAGGAGACCTCACAACCAGGAATTACTTTTGAAGGGAGTAAGAACCCTGTATATAGAGGGGGGAAAGAAAGAGATGAGTTGTCTTCTCTTTTCTCAAGAAAATGAGAGATGATTTTAGAGTGATAATGATGGATTCAAGGCTTGTCCTGATGATATTGATTGGTTCAGGAATCCAAAGACTTGTATAGGGTGTAGGTCTTGAATTCTAGGAAGCTGAGACTGATTGAAGATGTACGTCTCTACAGGCTTTCTGGATGAACACTTGTATGAAGAACTGAAAGTTATTCTTATTTTTTTTGCTTTATTATTTTCTCTAACAAAATCTGTCTATGTCTATGTCATCTGCAAAAATAATTCTCTATCCCTTTTATTCTCTGAGTATATTTGCTTTGAATAATTCCACACTAAATTTGAAATGACACACATTGATTGACTACAGGAATCACGAGAACTCGTGCAATGGCTATAAAAGAATTAACTCATTTCCCTAACTGTCCCGAGAATTATTGTATAATAACTCTGTGAATACCAGTAATTAATGCTTGCCAAGGAATGGCTATATTCAGAGAATATATGCATTAATCACTCAGAGTCAAATAAGAAATATAATAATCAGTCAATAAGAAAACAATAACTGCAGGGAATAAAATGCTGATCCGGGAGTAATCGTCGATCTGGTGTTGTGATCGTCGAACTCAAACATCCTCTATCATCGAGTTGAGCCCTGTAATCAATGACCTGAAAATCTGCCATCCAAACCGGGCTTCAAGATCGTCGAACTGAGATGGTTGATCGTCGATGTCTATCTTGAAAGTAGATCAGAGATCGTCGAACTAAGTTAAGCGATCGTCGATCTCAGTACTTAGAGATTTAACTATGAGATCGTCGAACTCAGAACAAAGTTTGTCGAGCTCTCTTTAGAGATCATCGAATGACTTTCTGCCTTGTTCAGTCTCTGCTGTCTTCTAAGTCTCTGATATCTTGGTCTTGTCTCACTAAGTTGTTGACCTGACTGACACCTAAGATACTAGACTAGACCCTGGCTATTCAATATGGGTCTGACTTAGACTAGATTAGTGAACCTATCCCAAATCCAAAATAGGGATCCAACAAGTTACAAATTCTCAAGGGATTCTTTAGACGTTTCAAGAATCATTTTATTTCAAATATTGAATTCCTCCCTGTCAGCATATACATATATATATCTATAGAAGGTTTCTTCTTAATAAGATTATGGGGGACACACAGAGATTTTGATATATACAGATATTCTTCTTCGAACTCTTCTAAAGTGACATCCTAATTCAGATCTGTCTGGAATATTTATTTGGAGAGCAAAAGTTTACAAGAAGACCTATACCCTAAAGAAAAGTCTCCTCCCTTGATCACAATCTTTATTCAAATTAGGGGAAGTTTTTTGCAACATCATCCACTAAGTCTTCTCAGAGACTCTTGATAGAGAAGACAACATCTAACTATCTTTAGTTTATTCTTAAACTATGTACATGATTCTAACTCCCTTCAAAAGTTAACACTTGGTTCTTAAGTCACCTGATAAAAAGACTTAGGTTTTTTTTTGGGTACCTAGTCAAAACACTAAAGGGCTACTAGACCTCCCTTAGAAAATTGATCTTCTGGTGGTAGGGATCCTGATCAAAAACCTGTAGTGGATAACTACCAGGGTGGTAGAGGAGTAGTTGTACCCAGATTTATTAGGGAACTCTTATAAAATCCTTGTGTCGTCTTTGATTGATACTTTCTTTTTGTGTGCTGTGAATTTTATTTATCTATATAATATATTTATATATATATATATATATATATATCACTTACTTTCAGAACCACTGTAAAAATTAATTAATGTTTTTTATATATTCCATTCACCCTCCCTAAACAGTAAAGTTAGATATTTGCTTTCGTCGAACTGAGATTTTGTGTTGAGATCAGAGTTCATCAAACTGAGCTTGGCTTTCATCGAACTGAGCTTTTGTGTTGAGATCAGAGTTCGTCGAACTGAGCTTGGATTTCATCGAATTGAGCTTGGCTTTCATCGAACTGAGCTTTGAGTTTATATCTGAGTTCGTCTAACTCAATTCAGCATTCGTCGAACTGATCTTAGAGTTAGAAAACAGAGTTCATTGAACTAAGCTCTACATTCGTCGAACTAAGCTCTGCATTCGTCGAACTGAGCTCTCCATTTGTTTACCTGAGCTTCTCTGGAAAACCTTCTGAAATAACAACTCTGAAAATAACCTATGACCCTATACTATAAATGTTAGGTCAAAATAAAATCCTAATAGTAATCCTAGCCCAAATTAGTAATAAGGAGTTCCAACAATCTCTCCAGTTTGGGTGAGGATACTATCAAATAAGAAAACACAGAGCAAAAATAATTATCTGGCAGAAACATAAAATATCAGCAGATATAAAAGTTTTGAAAAGTTATAACAATAAGTTTCAAAAACAAAATCAAAGTTACGAATTCTTCTGAGGTGTATCAGATTAAGACTTGGTAAAAACCAGTTGTCTTGTTGGATCATCAGATTCTCTTTTGCTTAGCTTTAGATCTTGAGAACCAATAATTTTCTGAGAAGTGACTGAGGGAATAATAGCTTCTAGATGCAAGCTCATATATTTATCAACATTAAATAAGCTTTTCTTCCTGTCATGTGTTTAGAGCACCCAATATCCAAATAACATTGCTCCTCTATAGTAGGATAGTTCTTTTCCTGTATTAAAAACAAGGTAGGGGTTCTTGACCCAGATTACCTTGGGTCCTAGTTTTATGTCATAATAAGTAGAAATATAAGAATATTCAGGTTGATTTTTATATCCAAGTGAAGGATATCTCCTGGGAGGAATGATCCACTCAGTAAAAGGGCTTATCAAATTTTGAGTTTGATCATTCTTTTGAATAGAATTAAATTTTCTTTTTGGAAAATTTGAATTCGACGAATTAATCTGATTTCGTCGAGCTCCGTTCGACGAATAATTGTGAATTCGTCGAGCACAATTCTCATGTCTAGCATTCAGCGTTCATCTATCTCCGTTCGATGAATAATAGTGATTTTGTCGAGCTCGGTTCGACGAATTCTGTTGAACATTATTTTTCTATAAATTTTAATTCAGTTTCAGTATGATTTTGATTTAAAAAATTTAGTGTCTTTATCTGTGATTTCTAATATTTCTTTTCCTTTAGGAGATATATATTTTATATGGGAAGTTAAAATATTTTGTTTAAGAAATGGAGGTTGACTAGATGATTTCCTTGTCTTCAAGTATGACATTTAATCTGGCATTTATTGTACTTGTAATATTCATCAGTTTGATACTTCTCCCATTAAGAGTTTTTTCAAACCTTTTAGCCTCTGTTAATTTTTTTTCTAGGGAAACTCTTTGTTCCTTAGAAATTTTCAAATCTTCCTGCAGTCTAATGTTTTCTGAAGATAGATTATTTAACTCTGTTAATTTTTTTCTAAGAAGTTTTATTTCCTTCTCAGATTTTATCAAATCTTTACAGAGTAATTTGAAATCTAATTTGAATTGATCTGATGTAAAATAAAAGGTTGAAATTACCTTGTCTTCTTCAGACTCAGATTCAGAATCAAAATTGTTGTTTGATGCACTGATTGCCATCATACAAATTTCTTTAGAATTTGATAATTCTTCATCTTCACTTGAACTTGATGAAGATTCAGTGTCTTTTCTTTCATCTACTGATCAAAATACCATTGTAGTTATGGAGTCCCAGATATCTTTTGTTTAGGTGCCTTCAACAACCTTCTGAAAAAGATCATCAGACATTGTTTAGTCTAGTATATTCATAGCCTTTGCATCAGTAGTATTTTCTTTTCTCTGATCTTCTATCCATACTTGAGATGGTGTAGCGTTGGTGCTTGTTGTTGCCAGTGGTAGAGATGTACCTGTCAAGATTGAATTATAGATATCCTCATCAATAGAATTCATATATAACCTAACCCTTGCCTACCATAGTGCAAACTAATTAAGATTGCATACAGGAGGGTTTATTGCTTGAGTAATCCTTATTTTGTGCTATGATAATTTTAACATTGATCTAAAAGCAAACTTCTACATAAAATAAGATCTATCAGATCTGTTGGTTCAGGTGTTAGAAAATATATCCAAAAACCAACCTTTGATACCAATTGAAAGTGGAAGGGATAGATCTAACTTATATATATATAAATAAGATACACAACACATAAAAAAAGAAATCAACAATCACAGATGACACAAGGATTTTATAGTAGTTCCCCAATAAATCTGGGTACGTCTGCTCTTCTACCACCATAGTAGGAATCAACTATAGGTTTTTGATCATGTGCCCTACCACTAGAAGATCTATTTTCAAAGGGAGATCTAGTAACCCTTTGGGCTTTTGACCAGGTATCCAAAAACCAAACTTAAGTCTTTTTATCAGGTTACTTATTAACTCAGTGTTAACTTTTGAAGGGAGTTAGAACCAAGTACAAAGTTTGGGAATAAACTAAAAAGTTAGATATTGTCTTCTTTGTTAAGAGTCTCTCAGAAGACTTAGTGGATGATGTTGTAAAAAGCTCCCCCTAATTTGAATAAAAATTGTGATCAAGGGAGGAGACTTTTCTTCAGGGTATAGGCCTTCTTGTAAGCTCTTTCTCTCCAGTAGATATTTTAGATAAATTTTGATCAGGATGTCACTCAGATTGAAGATATATCATTGAAAGAGTCTGAAGCAGAATATATGTATCAATATCTCTATCTCTATCTCTCTGTGTCCCCCATCATCATGTTAAGAAGAAACCTTCTATAGATATATATAAGCTGTCAGGGAGGAATTCAAATATTTGAATTAATAAATTCTTGAAACGTCTGAAGAATCCCATGAGAATGTAACTGCCTTGGAATTAGTTAGCTTTAAAACTCTATGATAAATCCATATTTAAAGATGCCTTAAATGACTATATTCGTTAGAATATTTAGCATTAAATATCAGAGTTTCAGTTATCAAACATTTGAAAATATTCTTCTTTCTGTTGATATAGAAACTATCTGATCGTTAAAGTCAGCAAAAATTTTGTCGACCTGAGCTTGGATTTTGTCGAATGGAGATTTAAGTTGAGATCCGAGTTTATCGAACTCAATTCAGCATTCGTCGAACTGGTCTTAGTGCTAGGGAACAGAATTCTTCGAACTAAGCTCTACGTTCATCGAACTGAGTTCTATATTCGTCGAACTGAGCTCTATGTTCGTCTACCTGAGCTTCCTTGGAATGCCTTCTGAAATAACAACTCTGATAATAACTTATGACCCTAGTCTATACAAGTTGGGTCAAAATAAAAAACATAATAGTAATCCTAGCCCAAATAAGTAATAAGGAGTTCCAACATTCTTCTTTCTCAGATATCTCTTCTGAACTTGCTATAGTAGGTGATGATCGCAATAACTATCTGGTGAACTTTTAGATCAGTGGGTTTGAACTTCAGCTTCAAGCTCTACAACAATGGAGAGGAAGAAGACAACGAAGTTCCTCCTCTTTGGGAAATGTTAATCCCTAAAAGTTCTTTTTCTTCCACCGATCTTAATCCTTTTATCATCTGTCATTCAATGGCTATTTGAGCAGTGGGCCCACCTTAAGTTTTTGGCTGCAACTTTGCTTTTCACAGGAGAAGTCATATAGTAGGCATGCGACGCGATTTTTCGTGTACTATAGACTTCCCGCAATATTTTGAATTTTGCTGACTCTTGCTGACGTCAGCATTTGTGGACTTTGCCAAATCCAGCTTGTTCATCCTAGGTATTGAGTGCATTGAGTGAACAATCTTCAGTCAGCGCTAAAACACTTAGCCAAATAATCTAGACTGCCAGGCGTTGAGTGAATCTTCATCACTCAAAATTTTTTGACTTAGCCAATATCTACGTACCTTTAGACATTGAGTTCATTGAGTGAACCTTCATCACTCAACGAATTTGGACTTAGCCAATTACTTGTGCACTACTAGTCTTTGAGTGCATTGAGTGAATGGCCTTCACTCAATGCTTTTATGCTTAGACAATATTCCTATTGCTTTAGGTGTCGAATGCGTTGAGTGAAACATTATCACTCAATGCTTCTGGACTTGGCCGCTTTTCAAAATGCTTGCCATCTTGTTGAGGCATTGAGTGAACTCCCTTCACTCAATGCTTCTGTACTTAGCCGATTTTCTTCTTCATGAATGTATTGAGTGATCCTTCATCACTCAATGCTTCTGCCTTTGCCAGTCTTCTTTGATGAGACGTTGAGTGAACTGCCTTCACTCAATGATTCTTCACTTAGCTTATTTTTATGATAGGCTTGCGTTGAGTGAGCTATCCTCACTCAACGCATCTGGACTTAGACAGATTTTCTGCCTATCTCATTTTAATCTTTGACTAAACACTAGTTGGTCGACGCCTTCTTTTTTGTGCATTGAGTGAGCTATCCTCACTCAACGCTTCAGGACATAGACAGAATTCTTGACAATTCTTCAAAGGCTTTGACTGCTTGAGCTTGACTCAATGCTTCTTTCTTAAGGCGTTGAGTGAGCTGTCCTCACTCAATGATTCTTGACTTAGTCAAATTTCTTCCTTGACAATGCTGAAGCTTTGATAGACTAAGTTTTACTCGATGCCTCTTGTTATATGGCATCGAGTGAATTGCATTCATACGACGCCTGCGGGCTTAGCTGCAAATATGCTTTATAAATTGTTTGGGCTTTGACTGTCCATTCTTTACTTAGCGCTTCTTGGCATCTAGCGTTGAGTGAACTGGCTTAACTCGATGCCTATGGACTTACATAAATTTCTATCAATCCAAAATTTTTCCTTGATATTTTGCATTGAGTGAACTGACTTTACTCAATGCCTGTGGACTTAGACAGATTTCTTTCTCTCCACCTTTCTTCCTTGTGACCACCTATCACAATCAAATAAATAACCTGTCGAAACTTATTCCAACGAACATCATGCACACATTGAACTTGAAAATATATCAAATACAATTATTCTCTTAGTATTGATTGTGATTCCTCTTCAAATCAAGGAAACATTAAGGGAAATATTCCCAACAGGGGCGATAACTGAATGGGATCACGCGGAAGAAGTCATGCCGGATTCCAGGGTTTAGCTCCAGCGATAACATAAAAAAACACACAGACTTCAGGAATTGCTTTCAATATATATATTTATACGCAAGGATATTAAACAAATATTCGCCCCAAGGAAATCCATCAAGAACTCGACTTGGCTCGATATGCTTCGACATGCAGTCGACACACGTCCATAAGAACTCGACGCAATGCTTAGAAGCACTCGATGACACTAAACACAACTTGCATTGATAAGTAGTCGACGCACTTATATTTTGTGAAACTCGACTTGTGTAGAAATCTACTTAACATAGCATCGACAAGGACCTACTTTAACTTCATGTTTACCAAAAGTCGATGCAATACTGAGACTAAGTGTTTGACCACTTATAGTTCACCCTAGAACCACTAACAGTCTCCCACTTGATCTATAATGTATTAACATAAGTCTCACAAATAATGATCAACATCTAGCAATGCATCACTGCTATCCAAGAAATAAGATTTCATAACTTTACAAGCCTTTAATAACCAATATATTAGTGTTGTCATTGCCCTTTATCCCTTATATTTAGATTTAACTAGAGGTATGGACTGTGTCACCCTCATAATTATTCAATCCCAATTTCTTAATCTAGAATGGACTTAAAGTAATTGATGAGCCCAATATCATATATTGACTCAACCAAGCATGACCATGCATTTCTGAGTTGTATACCATTAAGGGGACCATGGATGTAACTCTTGTCATATATGAGACAAATCCCATTTCTGTCCACACATAAACACCCAAATCATTCGTAACATACCTAATAACCACCATTATCATCAATCTTTCTCATGAAATACTTTTGATGGAATAAAGTACACTCATTCTTACTTTATTAATGTTATGACTTCAGGTTAAAGTCCCACAAATACCATTGCCACTTGAGACCTAATTGTGACACGCTAATATAATAATCTACAAAGTATTCTTAAGGAGGGTATGTCCAATACAACTTGTTCACTAACAAGTACCTATGTGATGACTTGATATCATAATATTATGACCTATTGGAATCATTCATATGTCAACACAAATACTAGTCTTAATTTATTATCATTGCACTGATTTCTACGATGATACGTCGACCATGGTCCATTAAAGAATAATGCTTCTTATGAACACAGTCCCACACATTCAAGTCATGTACTTGAATTCCTATTGAATATTACACTCAAAGGAATTTTATTATGTTAATTGATCTATTATATAGAAACAATTTACATAACAAAATAGTTATCATAAATGTATAAGGAAATATACAGTACTTTATTCATTATATGAAAAACAACAGACACATAAAATCCACAAGTCTCCCACAAAATCTAACCATTCAGGTATCTAATACCCATTAATTTATTATGATAATCATGCTTTCTCTATATAAGTGGCATCGTTAGTGGATCCACTATATTTTCTTTAGTCGGTACACGACATATTTTTAGATCGCCTCGATCGAAAATCTCTCAAATAATATGGAACCGCCGAAGTATGGGCTTAGAGCACTGATAAGATCTTAGTTTCTTAGCTTGTATAATAGAACCATTATTGTCACAGTAAATAATCATGGGATCAACAAAGCTAGGAACTAAATCAAGCTCTCAGATGAATTTCTTTATCCACGCAGCCTCCTTTCACCAAATTTGTTACATCGATATACTCAGCCTCAGTTATAGAATCAGCAAATGTCACCTGCTTGGAAATCTTCCAGCTTATAGCTCCTCTATTCATGTGAAAGAAAAAACCTAATTAATACTTTGAGTCATTCCTATTAGTTTGGAAGGTAGCATTCATGTAACCCTTTATAATGAGCTCTTCTTCTCCACCAAACACCAAAAATACATCATTAGTCCTTCTCAAGTACTTTAAGATATTCTTGACTGCTATCCACTGACCATCATTAGGATCAATATAATATCTACTAGTAATGCTTAGAGCATATGGGACATTAGGTGAAGTACCTAACATGGCATACATGATTGATCTAATTGCTGAAGCATATGGAATCAACTTCATGCGGTCCTTATCTTCCAAAGATTTAGGATATTGGTCCTTAGAGAGACTCACACCATAATATATAGTCAAGAATCTCTTCTTGGACTCTAACATGTTTAATAGCTTCAACATCGTCTCAATATATGCACTTTGGGTCAAAACCAACAACTTCTTCTATCTATCTCTACAGATCTTAATACCAAGTTTATAAGTTGTTTTCCCTTAAGTAATTCATAGAAAAGCACTCCCCTAGAGTGTTCTTTATAGCTTGTTGGGTCAAAATTTTATTCCCGATCAGAATTATGTCATCTATATACAATATTAGGAAAATAATTTTGCGCACACTAAACCTCTTGTAAACACAAGTCTCGTCTTCGTTCTTGATGAAAATAAACTCTTTGATTTTATCATCATAATATAATTTCCAACTTTGAGAATCTTGTTTTAATCTACAACTAGATCTATGAAACTTGCACATTTTAATGTCTTTCTTTGGAGATTCAAAAACGTTACTATGTGTAAGGTACACTTCTTCAACGAGGTTTCCATTATGGAAATGTGTTTTGTCATTTATTTTCCAGATATTATAGTCATAATACACAATATTAGCAAGAATAATTCTGATAGACTTTACCATGTTGATATGAGAAAAGGTTTCATCATTGTCAACACTTTGAATTTGCATGAAACAATTAGCCACAAAGTGCCCTTTTAATGTCTGTACATCATCAATGTTGGTATCCTTCTTGAAGACCCACTTGCACCCTATGGGTCTACCCTTCAAGTGGTTCCACTAAGGTCCAAACTCAGTTTGTATACTTAGAGTCTATTTCAAATTTTGTGGCCACAAACCACTTCTTAGAGTTTGTTCTACTCATAGACTCTTTGTAGGTTGTAGGCTTATTATCATGACTTATAAGAAAGAACTTACTTATATGAGACACGAGAAATCCATATCTCTCAGGCTCAAATATTGGTCTACCAGATCAATGTAGGAATTGTTTTTCTTGAGCATCCTCTTTAGCCATAACAACTTATAGTTCTTGCTTAGACTCTAATTTGTGTTCATTTATTATTTGTGGTTGTTAACTTGTCCAAGTTCTTCCTTAGCAGTCTTTCTTTATAATAACTCTTTCTCCAGGAAGGCATCAGTCCTCACAACAAACACTTTAGCCTCGATTTGTGGGTAGAAGTATTACCCCTTGGTTTCTCTAGAATACCCCACAAGATAACACTTATATGACTTGGGTTTCATCTTGTCAGGCATTTTACCTCACACATATGCCTCACATCCCCAAACCTTAATGAAAGACAAAATAGAATGCTTCCATATCCATATCTCATATGGTGTCTTTAGAAACATTTTTATTGGAACATGATTTATTGTGAAAGTTGTTGTCCCTAAAGTAAATCCCCAAAATGAAATTGTCAAATCTGCATGACTCATCATCGATCACACCATGTCTATCAAAACATAATTCTTTCTCTTAAAAATACCATTATGCTATAGTATTCAAGGTGGAGTGAGATGTGATACAATACCTTAATCTTTCATATGACCATGATCTCATAACTTAGATATTCGCCATCTCGATTACATCAGAGTGCATTTATCCTTTTTCCAAGTTAGTTCTCTACTTCATTCTAAAGTGCTTTGAACTTTTCAATGGTTTCAGATTTGTTCTTCATAAGATATACATATCCACATATATTGAAATAATTAGTAAATATAATGAAGTAGCAATAAAAACCTCTAGCTATATACCACATAGGTCCACATATTTGGTTGGGTTGCCAACCTTAGATGGGGGCGGGGGGATGGTGAATAAGGTTTTTAAGGATAGTTCGAATTTATTATGAAATTTACCAGGAAAACAAGTTCTGGAAGTTACCATGGGTAGAAAGACTAGCTCCCGACGGTAGGCCATAGTGATTGATTCTCTTTGTAAAACTTTGTTTTCAGATTTCCCTAACAGTACTCAAACCAATAATAGTAAACAACCACGAATTTGAGATGTAATACAAAATATAAAATTTTATTCCAAATAAGAACAATTGTTAACAATAGCAAAATTGGATCACCGTGACGCTAGAGTTCGGAGGCGATGAAATACAAATTTCTCTTCTTGTTTCTACACCGACCCTCTACCCGAACAGGTTGTCTCTCTCACTTCCCCCGGGAATGGTCTTCAAGCCAGCTCTTCACCTTTCAGCTGGAAGTGTCTTAGAGCCCCACTAGATCCCCCGATCTAGACATCCCTTACCAAGATTATTTCTTTCGAAACCTTCCTTTATTCCGACAACCTCCCAGTCGATCTTCCTCATACTCGATCCCGAGATCTAGGCATCCATCATCGAGAAGATTTCTCATGAAACCCTTCTCGTATTTTGACGACACCCTGATAAATTTTCCTTAGACGTAGAATACCAAAAAGGTTACAAAAAAAACAAGATTAAAAGAAAACCCCCCTCTAACTAGAACCTTTGATGTTGATGATGATTTACTTGCAAAGGTTCGATCTTTATGTGAAAGTCTTTTATTTCAAAGGCAGTTAATCACCTAGATGGGGGGGTGAATAGGTTTTTGGTCTCTTTAAACTTTTTCCTAACTTTGGGTGTGTTGAGTTAGCTTAGTTAGCATGCTTTCATGAAAAAAAACAACACACACCATATTTATAATGGTTCCCCAGATTATGAGTACATCCATTGTCCCTTCCAGCTCTCTAACAGTGTGTTAGATAAGGAACTTCTCCAAATCTCAGCTCCTTAGAGCAAACAACACAGATCCTTTAGGATCTCTTAGTCTCCTCCAAGACTTACCTCAGTCACAAGGCCATACCTAGGAGCAAGATTGCTTCTACAGCTTAGTGATCAACAGATCACCTACCTCAAACTAAATTAATAGCCCTACACTCATGCTAGGCAGTTAGCCCTACACTCAGAGAGTAAAAACTCTCCTACAGCTCAGATCTAAATCAGATCCTACCTCAGGACAAAGGCCCTACCTCATTCACACAAGCCCTACAACTCAAATCCGCACAGGATCCTACCTCAGGTAAAACTTCCCTACCTCAAATATAAAATTGGATCCTACCTTAGCCTTTATAAAATAGGACTACACGTATATCTGTTAAGATCCTACAAAAAAGAAAGAGTTTTGTTGTTGTTGATTTGACTCAAGAGAAGTTCTTTGAGTCTACTGCTTCCTTAGCTGAGTTATCTCAGCCCAAACATCTTATCAGTAACAAGAAAGTTGATCTTCAATAAGCTGCTGCTTGTGCTGGAAGTAACTCATAAACCAAGTCTCTGAGCATGTTTTTGAAGACAAAGTTTTGACAGCTCTCTATGCTCTTCAAATAACTAACCTTGAATGCACAAATTAGAAGTCTACTTCTTCTTCTTTCTGAGAACTCACTTCTGAACTTGATGTGGTAGATGAAGATACCTAAAGCTAACTGCGTGAACTTTTAGTCTAACGAGTTTTAACTTCATCTTCAAGCTCTTTAACAATGGCGAGAAAGAAGACGATGAAGTTACGCCTCTTTCCGAAATGTTAAACCCTTAAAGTGGTCTTTGCATCCGCCGAACTTATCCCTTTTATCTTCCGCCGTCTAACGACAACTTGACCCATGGGTCCCACTGAAGTTATAGGCTGTAACTTATCTTTATCTTCAAAAGTCATACTGTAGACCTGCGACGCCATTTGTCATCTACTATAGCTTTCCCGCAATGATTTAAAACATTTCTGACTCATGCTGACGTCAACATCTATGGACTTAGCTAAATTCTCTGTTTCATCCAAGCATTGAGTGCATTGAGTGAATAGCCCTCACCCTGCGCAAAAAACACTTAGCCAAATAATTTTGCACTTTTAGGCGTTGAGTGCATTGAGTGAAAGGACTTCACTCAACGCTTTTGTACTTAGACAATCTTTAAGCTTCTCGGGCATTGTGTGCGTTGAGTGATCTTTCATTAGTCAATGTATTTGGACTTAGCAAAAATATTTTTGCTTCTTAAGCATTGAGTGCGTTTAGTGATCCTTCATCACTCAACGCCTTCTTTGACTTTTACAGTATAACTTCTTAGGCATTGAGTGAACCTTCTTCACTCGACGCATTTGGACTTAGCAAATCTTTCTGCCTCTACAAGGCGTTGAGTGTGTTGAGTGAGCTATCCTTACTCAACGCATTTGGACTTATATAGATTTTTCTATCTATCTTCTTAAGCTATGACTGACCATTTCTCTGTCGACGCTTTTGCCTTTGGGCATTAAGTGAGTTGACCTCACTCTATGCTTCAGGACTTAGCAAGAATTCTTGACAGATTCTTCAAATGATTTGACTGCTTGAGTCTGACTCAACGCTTCTTTCATCAGGTATTGAGTGAGCTGTCCTCACTCAATGATTCTTGACTTAGTCGATTTTTCTTCTTGCTAATGCCGATGGTTTGATAAACACAGCTTTACTCAACGCCTCTTGTTATATAGCATTGAGTGAACTTCCTTCACTCAATACATGTTGACTTGACCACAATTATTCCTTACAAACCGCTTGCCTTTGACTAACCATCCTTTACTCAGCATTTTTTGGAATCTGGAGTTGAGTGACCTTCCTTCACTCAACTCCTGTGGACTTAGATAATTTTCAGTCTTCCCAGCATCCTTCCTTGGCATCTGGCGTTGAGTGAATTGGCTTCACTCAATGCCTGTGGACTTAGATAGATTTCTATCTCTCCACCTCTCTACCTTGTTACCACCTGTCACAAACACTTAGAAAATCTGTCTAAACTTGTTCTAAGGAACATCCTACATATGATGAACTTGAACGACATCAAATACAACTATGCTCTTAGTGTTGATGGTGTTGCCTCTTCAAATCTAGGGAACATTGAGGGCAATATTCCCAACAATCTCCCCCTATTTGAACAAGGCAGAACATATAGCAATACTAAGAAGTATTTTCTCATAAAACAAATAAATTTAGAAGCAACTGTAAGATTTCTCATACCACTTGAAAATTCAAAGAAGCTTACAACACTCCTCAATACTTAGAACTTAAGTGGATGACTTTCCTCAAACCATTTGAGGGTGGAAACATAATATGCAATGGCATATTACTTCAATGTTTCCAAGTAACATGCACTTACTTAACATGACTTGGTCATGTCAAGTGTTGCTTCCACATCTCTCCCTGGGAATGTATTGCACACCATCTCCCCTTTTGATATGCCACTGGAATTACTCAGTATTGCAATTACTCTACTCAGTATTTCTCAACTCCTCCCTTTAGGGTAGAGGGTACTAGGGTATTGCCCACATCTCAGTAATTACACAGCAATTCCACTAAACCCTTTAGTGTTTTTGGGTTGTATTACACCCATCTCCCCCTTCATGGCTTCCTCAAAAACAAGGTTTCATAATGAGGGAGGTGAGGGGATCATGTACCAAGGAATTTATCACTCTATCCTATCAAAAATCCTGTGTTGATACCACTAAGAAATTATCCTAGTGATCATAATACTTGACTAGGAGTCATACTTTTTGTGTTGATACACTAATATAACACATCACTGCAACCACTTGAGCTAGCTACTAAAATTGTTCCACTTGAGCCAATTCCACTCCTTATACCACTTAAAGCTTCTGTAGATTTTAGCTGTAGTAAGGGAGGTGCTTACAATCATCTACTCCTACATCAACATATCATTTTTGCAGCAACAATGACGTCACAGTAGCAGCCAACCACGAGGGTTACTCTTCCCCTCAGACTGTACATAGTCCTGAGGACATGTTGATCAACTATGATGATCTTTGATTCACTGTTGTAGCTGCTGGATTTGCTCCCTCTCAATTGGAGCATCTTGAATTGCTCCCCCTCAACTAAAGCATATGTTGTCATTCTCTTTACTGGACACTTGTGTAACACCTCCATCTGTTACACAAAATATAATAGAGGGTCTGGCTGGTGTCCCACACAATATTTCACAAACAAGAGGCAGGGTTACAGTTTAATATCATATACTACTTACATCCTAACTCAGAGAATGCTAACGAAAGCTTTAAGGTTACTTGAACTCAAACTCATTTGAATGTCCACAATATATAAACTACCATTTATATATATATAAAGCATAGGAATGTCTCTTACAAATACACAAAGGTTAAGGACTTAAGACCTTACAAATACATTTGACCAGTGTGGATTACAAATATAGGCACGCAGGCCGGCCATACATGAAAACAGTAAAATTCATCATTTGGCCTTCAAGGGCCAGCATATCAGCAGTATGGGCTTTCGCTCGTTATTTCCCTCTCCCGCTCATCTTTCTAGTACCTACACGAGGACAGTCCACCGCAACGGTGGCAAACAAGGAAACGGTCAGCATTCATCTGACCAATTTATAACAACCCTACCCCTTTCCAGGGGCAGTGGTATTCCTTCCCTATAAGCATAGCATTTTCACAAGCAGATATATCACAAAACAAGCACTCACACATAGTTTAATATATCACAAACATTGGTCGTATGGCCCGACACTCCATGGACTCAGGGCACATTATCGATGTACCGCAAAATCCAGGGTCCCACCCCCATTCAAAGGTTCCATACCCATAGGTAACTATTGAGCATTCATGCTCCACGGACTACGGCCGGAGACTTTAGTCTTGATGGCAAACAGCCCAAGACTCTCATTATGTTATCCTAACGAACGTTAATACCTTAGGCACTCAAGTTAGACAACTATAATGTGGATATAGTTCAGCCCTTGCCCATTGCTCAAATGGCCAATTCAATGTCTAGACTGATGCGGGTCAGCTTCCCCTTGTCCGTTTGACTCAATGTCCTTTAAGAGCTCGCAGCTCACAATAACCACACTGTCCTCCAAGGACTGTCTTCATAATCAAAAAGGGAGATAGTGCCAGCGTTCGTCACGATGGCTTGACAGGGCCAATAGAAGCTCTCTTTCTGTGCCCAAACTCAACCCAAGCCCTGCAGCATCCTGCAATACCATAAACATTGGTCTTTCCCTGTAATACAACACATAAATTCCTAGGGTTTTTTCCTAGAACTCCACTGCACTACTTCTTGTTCCTCCACTTCACAGGCACAACCCATAGACTCCGTAAAAAATTCGTTTATATGTAGATTCTTCTCCGGTTCATAAAATAAAGCATCACCAATTCAGACCAACATGTCCGGATGGGCTTCACACATCATGCCTTTTTCGTACTACACATTTCCAGATCTATATGCAAAACTTATGGGGATTGCAGGAATCAACATAAAGGAAATCCCTCGACTCTCCAACTTTTGGTGGGGGATTGAATGTGTATGCCTAAATAAGGACTTCACTTGTCCAAGAAGGAAGATCGTTACCCTTGGCATTCTTTTTGGAGTTATGGCAAAGCTTTTCTACGCTGATGGAAAGTAGCACACGACTCTCCACTTTACGGATTTAGGCTCAGATCTTGATTCTAGCCACAAGATCTTCTCCAACAACTTCTCAAGGGTAAGTCCAACACTCCTTAGTTCCTTCTTCTAAGAACACGCAATGGATATGAAAGGAAGAGAGAGAGTGGAGAAGGAAATACTAAATTCCTCAATCCATAACCCTTTACAAAAGCAGCCTCAAGTTGAGCCCCAACAACACGATCTCTTCTCATTCTAAAGAAACAGCCGCGATTTGCGTTAAAAAAAGCAACCTACCTCTTTGAACAAGCAGTCGGCGCCGCTAGTACTTTCGAAATGAATTTGTCGAAAGGACACCAGACAGAACTATGTTCATCGAAAACTCATTCGTCGAACGCTGTTCGACGTTGGTCGATCACTGGTTCGACATTCACCGAAAGAAGACAATAAATATAACAACAATACATTCATCGAACTCCGGTTTGACGTTCGTCGAACCCCGGTTCGTCGAACCCCGGTTCGTCGAACCCCGGTTCGACGAACCCCGGTTCGTCGAACCCCGGTTCGACGAACCCCGTTTCGACGAACCCCGGTTCGACGAACCCCGGTTCGACGAACCCCGGTTCGACGAACCCCGGTTCGACGAACCCCGGTTCGACGAACCCCGGTTCGACGAACCCCGGTTCGACGAACCCCGGTTCGACGAACCCCGGTTCGACGAACCCCGGTTCGACGAACCCCGGTTCGACGAACCCCGGTTCGACGAACCCCGGTTCGACGAACCCCGGTTCGACGAACCCCGGTTCGACGAACCCCGGTTCGACGAACCCCGGTTCGACGAACCCCGGTTCGACGAACCCCGGTTCGACGAACCCCGGTTCGACGAACCCCGGTTCGACGAACCCCGGTTCGACGAACCCCGTTCGACGAACTCCCGTTCGACGAACACCCGTTCGACGAACTCCCGTTCGACGAACTCCCGTTCGACGTTCTCGCCTTCCTGCTCCTTTTTGGGGTGTTACAATCCTCGCCTCCTTACATAAATTTGGTCCCGAAATTTATATACCACTATAAAAAGGAAGTAATAAATATGTTACAACATATTGTATCTTTACAAAAAATGTTACAAAATTTTGTACAAACTACTCAGGAAATTCAGCACACATTATTTGCTCCTGCTCCCATATTAGCTCCTCACGACCACAATTGTCCCATCGAACCTTGACCATCGCGATTGTAACACCCCAAATATCCCCAAGACAAAATGGAGATTTTGTAGGCTGACATGGCCTGGGACACAGGCGTGTCCCAGGGCGTGTCTTGCTCGGGATCGTTTACTCAACAATGCTCGCGAAAAGTGTTGAGGGAGGGGCTGACACACCCGGCGACACAGGCGTGTCGGGGGGCGTGTCCAGCCAGGTGTCGTGTGTGTTGGCCAGCGACTTGCAGGCAGCAAGGTCGGGCAGCGTGTCGTTTGACATGGCCTGGGACACGGGCGTGTCCCAGGGCGTGTCCAGGGAGTGTCCGACACGTGTCGATCCTGGGCGTGTCGAGGTGTCGACCTGGCGGTTGGCGGTCGTCAAGCGGCGACACGGCCTGGAACACGGGCGTGTTCCAGGGTGTGTCCAGGCTTGGTAGACGAGCGTGGGGCAGCGTTCGACGTCGACGATAGTCGAGCTTGAGGGACACGGCCATGAACACAGGCGTGTGTCTTGGCCGTGTACTTCTCTGGTCGTTTTGGCAATTGTGTAAGGCCGTGTTACAGGGGTGACACGGGCGTGTCAGGTCCGACACGGGCGTGTCCAAGCCCGTGTTCTGGTATCTTTTGAGTCGGTTGCTAACCAACTGGGGGTACACGGCCTGTGACACGGGCGTGTCACAGGGCGTGACAGGCCTGTTGAAATGTTTTTCAGAGCAGATCTCGGCCGTTCGTTTCCTTCTATTTGGATCTTGTGGTCCAAAGCCTTTCCAGCTTCTATATGGCCGTGGATTGAGATGAAATCTCATTCTCACTTAGCCATTCTCTTTCTAAAGAGAATAAAGAGAGGAGAGCTTGGAGGAGGAGGAGGAGGAGCTTTCCGACCGCCGGTGGAGCTTCGTTGGTCCGAATCGAGAGCCGAGTTCGGCGTTGCGGAGGCAAGGCCGCTGCGGTGATTTCCATCCAGCTAGTTCTTCCATGGCGCCGAAGCGAACGTCAAGGGTAACAGTCTTTCTTCCTTGGGCAGGTGAAGCCCTTTGTTTATGCATGTGCATGGGATCCTCCATCAAGAGATGGAAAAGCGTAAGCGATTCCAGCAGTTGAGTCTGCATCTAGAGCCGGAAGTATGTAGTACGGCATAGGCATGCTGTGTGAAGCCCATCCATACGTATGTCGGGATTGGTGATGTTTATATTGCGAACCGGAGAAGACTCCGTGTATTTATCGTTTAGCCTGCGGAGATGGTGAGGACGATGTGCTTGGTGTGAAGGATGCTTTGCATAGCTCCTTTGGTTACATGCTTGTTAAGAGCTGGTTATTGGAGTGCGGACACCTCTGAGTGGGTGGGCATGTGAGGTCTTCAACAGGGGTTTGGAGGCTTATGCCCATTCCACCAAGTGGCGATGTTAGATCGGATGAGCGGTCGATTGGTAGCAAAGCAGCAGGGCGAATTCCCTAAGCTTGTTACACTATGGGGGTAGGTCGACTGGTAGTGCTCACGGGTTTTGGTGAGGTGCGTACCTCTGAGTGAGACGGGTGCGTGAAGTCTTCAACAGGGGTTTGGAGGCTTATGCCCGCCTACCAAGTACAAACCTAAATGTGCCCTGAGTGCACGGAGCGCCTGGCATTGAGGCCGGCGTTTGTGATGTTATGTGTGATATATATATTGTGAATGTTATACATGCAGGGAAGGAACCACTGCCCCGGGTAAGGGGTAGGGTCGTTATAATTGGTCAGCGGAATGCTGACCGTTGCTTTGTTTATCACCCATGGGGTGGACGTCCATATGCAGGTGTTGCGGGCTGATTGGATGGAGCGGGTGGAAGCCCATGCTGCTGGTAGGCCCTTGAAGGCCGTGCGAAGTGTTGGATTTCATGTGTGGCCGGCCTGCGTGCCGATGTATGAACTTATATATTTGTAAAGAGAAACCTGTAAGGCCTTAAGGCCGTGTGCGGTGTATTCGTGTAAACATTCCTGGTCATATATAAATGTGTTATTTATATAGTGGTAGTGGAAATACATTGTTATGAGTTTTGTAACTTAAAATCTTCCGCTAGAATGCTCTGAGTTAGGATGCGTGTATAAAGGTTTTTGATACTATCACGTGGCTCTCTCGTCTGTCTGTGAAATATGGCGTGGGGCCCCGGCCGGACCCTCTGTTATATTCCATGTGACAAATGGGGGCGTTACAACTTTGGTATCGAGGTTAGGGTTGAGTTGGGAGCGCATAATTGAACTCAAGAATGTCCACTAGGAATGTGTGTGTGTCTATTCGGTTTGTTTGCCGTTTTAGCATGGAGAGTAATGCTTTCTTGTTCACCTATAGGTGACAAGGAGTGGAGCTAGGCAGTCTGAGCCCCAGAGTTCGGATAAGAGTGCGACACCAGCTGAGGTGCCTACACGTCCCCCTTCTGCAGAAACGGTGTGCTTAGTTGCGGAGGTGATCTTTGCCATGCTTCAAGCACAACCATTCGGGCAAGCGAGGCCTGCTGTGGCGCCAGTACAGGTTGGTGCGAGGCAAGACCATTTTGAGGTTCCGGTTGCTGTGCAAGCAGCGGACGAGCAACTGAAGCAATTTATAGAGTTTAATCCGCCTACGTTTGTCGGGACGATGTCTCCAACAGAGGCAGAGGATTGGCTCTCCAGAGTAAAGCGAATCCTGACTGCGCTCAGGATTAGTGAGGAGCAGAAAGTCCCGTTAGCCACTTTCCTACTGGAAGGAGAGGCGAGGCTTTGGTGGGATGAGATCGAGTTGCACCAGTTGAGAGGTAGAGACCTAGGCGACATATCGATGGACGAATTCTCCAGATTATTCTGGGCGAAATACTTGCCAATGTCACAGAGAATTGCAATGGAAAATGAATTTCAGCGTCTGGTGCAGGGTGATAAGACCGTAGATGATTACCTGCATGAGTTTTCCAGACTTGGTCGGTATGCGGGGTCGACGTTTGCGGAAGAGGCGAGAAAGACGAATCGGTTCTATGAAGGACTGCGTGATGAGCTGAGGTTGGCTCTCCTGAGTTCAGTGAACCAAGGATTTCAAGCGTTGGTACATACCGCTAGTGCGCTGGAGAAGGATTTGAAGCGGGTGCGGGAGAAGAAAAATGCGGCAGTGGAAAAGTCCGAATTCAAGGTTCCGCAATCAGAACAATCAGATTTGAGGAAACGTGATAAGAAGCGGTTCAGGACTGCGGAATAAACCTCGGATGTTGCATCAGGAGCTACGTTTGGGCAAGGATGGTTTGAACCGCGTACATGTTTCATTTTTGGGAAGCAAGGGCATATCGCCCGATTTTGCTGGAGTGGTACTTCAAAGGGTGAGCAAAAGACTGGTGCGTCCTATGACGAAAAGGGCAAAGCCGTGGTAGAATCATCTGCATCGTGGGCGCAACCTCGAGTCTACACTCTTGAGTTGTAGGAGCCGCAAAGTTCCAACCAAGCAGAGCAACAAATCTGTGCTTTGAACTTAATGGAAGCCGCTAAACGGATTTTGCGAGATGCTGAGAAGTCGAAATAAAGTGGAGTTGCACTTTATTATCTTTTGTTATGTTTGTATGTATGTATTTATGTTTGTGACAAACAGTTGTGGTGGTACGAGTCCATGGGGCGAGACAAGCTGCGGCCTCTGAGCTCTAAAGCTGGATCGTTTTGGTTTGTATCGCAACAGTGTGGTTGTGTTGATACATGTGTGTTGCGCTAAATTTCGGGACAAAATTTCTTTAAGGAGGGGAGGATTGTAACACCCCAAATATCCCCAAGACAAAATGGAGAAGTTGTAGGCTGAAACGGCCTGGGACATGGGCGTGTCCCAGGGCGTGTCTTGCTCGGGATCGTTTACTCAACAATGCGCGCGAAAAGTGTTGAGGGAGGGGCTGACATGCCCGGCGACACGGGCGTGTCGGGGGGCGTGTCCAGCCAGGTGTCGTGTGTGTTGGCCAGCGACTTGCAGGCGGCAAGGTCGGGCGGCGTGTCGTTTGACACGGCCTGGGAGACGGGCGTGTCCCAGGGCGTGTCCAGGGAGTGTCCGACACGTGTCCATCCTGGGCGTGTCGAGGTGTCGACCTGGCGGTTGGCGGTCGTCAAGCGGCGATACGGCCTGGAACACGGCGTGTTCCAGGGCGTGTCTAGGCTTGGTCGACGAGCGTGGGGCAGCGTTCGACGTCGACGATAGTCGAGCTTGAGGGACACGGCCATGGACACGGGCGTGTGCCTTGGCCGTGTACTTCTCTGGTCGTTTTGGAAATTGTGTAAGGCCGTATTACAGGGGTGACATGGGCGTGTCAGGTCCGACACGGGCGTGTCCAAGCCCGTGTTCTGGTATCTTTTGAGTCGGTTGCTAACCGACTGGGGGTACACGGCCTGTGACACGGGCGTGTCATAGGGCGTGTCAGGCCTGTTGAAATGTTTTTCAGAGCAGATCTCGGCCGTTCGTTTCCTTCTATTTGGATCTTGTGGTCCAAAGCCTTTCCAGCTTCTATATGGCCGTGGATTGAGATGAAATCTCATTCTCACTTAGCCATTCTCTTTCTAAAGAGAAGAAAGAGAGGAGAGCTTGGAGGAGGAGGAGGAGGAGCTTTCCGGCCGCCGGTGGAGCTTCGTTGGTCTGAATCGAGAGCCGAGTTCGGCGTTGCGGAGGCAAGGCCGCTGTGGTGATTTCCATCCGGCTAGTTCTTCCATGGCGCCGAAGCGATCGTCAAGGGTAACGGTCTTTTTTCCTTGGGCAGGTGAAGCCCTTTGTTTATGCATGTGCATGGGATCCTCCATCAAGAGATGGAAAAGCGTAAGCGATTCCAGCAGTTGAGTCTGCATCTAGAGCCGGAAGTATGTAGTACGGCATAGGCATGCTTTGTGAAGCCCATCCAGACGTATGTCGGGATTGGTGATGTTTATATTGCGAACCGGAGAAGACTCCGTGTATTCATCGTTTAGCCTGCGGAGATGGTGAGGACGATGCGCTTGGTGTGAAGGATGCTTTGCATAGCTCCTTTGGTTGCATGCTTGTTAAGAGCTGGTTGTTGGAGTGCGGACACCTCTGAGTGGGTGGGCGTGTGAGGTCTTCAACAGGGGTTTGGAGGCTTATGCCCATTCCACCAAGTGGCGATGTTAGATCGGATGAGCGGTCGATTAGTAGCAAAGCAGCAGGGCAAATTCCCTAGGCTTGTTACACTACGGGGGTAGGTCGACTGGTAGTGCTCACGGGTTTTGGTGAGGTGCGTACCTCTGAGTGAGACGGGTGCGTGAGGTCTTCAATAGGGGTTTGGAGGCTTATGCCCGCCTACCAAGTACAAACCTAAATGTGCCCTGAGTGTAAAGAGCGCCTGGCATTGAGGCCGGCGTTTGTGATGTTATGTGTGATATATATATTGTGAATGTTATACATGCAGGGAAGGAACCACTGCCCCGGGTAAGGGGTAGGGTCGTTATAATTGGTCAGCGGAATGCTGACCGTTGCTTTGTTTATCACCCATGGGGTGGACGTCCATATGCAGGTGTTGTGGGCTGATTGGATGGAGCGGGTGGAAGCCCATGCTGCTGGTAGGCCCTTGAAGGCCGTGCGAAGTGTTGGATTTCATGTGTGGCCGGCCTGCGTGCCGATGTATGAACTTATATATTTGTAAAGAGAAACCTGTAAGGCCTTAAGGCCGTGTGCGGTGTATTCGTGTAAACATTCCTGGTCATATATAAATGTGTTTTTTATATAGTGGTAGTGGAAATACATTGTTATGAGTTTTGTAACTTAAAATCTTCCCCTAGAATGCTCTGAGTTAGGATGCGTGTATAAAGGTTTTTGATACTATCACGTGGCTCTCTCGTCTGTCTATGAAATATGGCGTGGGGCCCCGGCCGGACCCTCTGTTATATTCCATGTGACAAATGGGGGCGTTACAGCGATTGTCTTATTCCACAGCTACTTAACCACAGTATCCTCGATCTGAATGGTGTAACCTTTGTCGTTAGACTAGATTTGACCGATACTCAATCATCCGCAATCACCTGAGCTGGCTCTTTCACCACTTTTTGAAGCAGTGATATGTGGAACACATCATGCAAGCTACTCAGTTCGGCCGAAAGAGCTAGCCGATGCGCACCTTCTCGAACTCGTTCCACTACTTCGAACGGACCAAGATACTGCGGACTTAACATTTTCAAGCACTGACTCCTGGACACGCCCTTGAACTATTTGATTTTCAAGTATACCCAGTCGCAAACTACAAAATCTACGTTTCGGTGCTTGGTGTTGTTGTACTTTGCCTGCCTATCTTGGGAAATCAGTAGCCTCTCCCGGATAGAGCCTATCGTTGAATTAGCCTCTTCGACTTCCTTACGCTTATACAACTTAGACTCGCCTGTTTCCGCCCTAGATAAAGGTGTATGACACTTCCTACCATACAAAGCTTCAAAAGGAGACATATTTATGCTAACTTGATTGCTATTGTTGTAGGTGAACTGTAACAACCCGACCCGTTAAACAACATATAATAGAAGGTCCGGTCAGGGCCCCACATTATATGCCACAAATAGACGGCGAGGTCATAGGTTAATACAAAAATACCATCGCACCCTAACCCAGAGCATTCTAGGGGAAGTTTATAAGTTCCACAAACTCAATCCATGAATGTCCACTACTATATAAATAACAAATTTATATAAAAGACCAGGAATGTAAACAAGTACACACCGCTCATGGCCTTAAGGCCTTATAAGTTTCTCTTTAAAAACATATGACATCATACATCGGCACGCAGGCCGGCCAAGCATGAAATCCAAATCTTCGCACGACCTTCGAGTGCCTAACAGCAGCAGAAAGGGATTCGGCCCGCTTATTCCAATCAACCCGCAACACCTACATAAGAACGTGTACCCCAAGGGTGATCCACAAAGCAACAGTCAGAATTCAACTGACCAATTAAAACAACCCTACCCTTACCCGGGGCAGTGGTTCCTTCCCTGCATACACAACATATATCTATATCACACACATCATCACAGCACAAATGATGGCCTTCGTGCCAGACACTCGTGCACTCAGGGCATGATTATGGTGCACCGAACTCCTCAAAGGTCACCACCGATTCGAGGTATGTACTTGTTGACCGAGCATAAACCTCCAAACCCCTATTGAAGACCTCACGTACCCGTCTCACTCAAGGGCACGCACCTCACGGCAACCGTGAGCACTATCAGTCGACCTACCCAAGTAGTGTAACAAGACTAGGGAATTTTCCCCGCTGTATTTCCACCAATTGACCGCTCACCCGATCCTACCACTGAACTAGTTGGGTGGCTACACCAATCAGAGGTTCTTAACTTGTTGGCCATGGGCATCAGCCGCGAAACCCATGTTAGAGGCCTCTCGTACCCATCCACTCAGAGGTGCTCGTAATACATCTCATAACACAGGAACACGGTGCCACTTTTCATTCCATCAATACAACTCATGCCGAGCATACAACCAAAGGTGCTATGCAAATCATCCTTCTCACAATTCATAATTGTCCTTATAATCTCCGCAAGCTAATCAATTTATACACGGAGTATTCTCCGGTTCGCAGCATCACCAATCCAGACATCCATCCAGATGGGCTTCACACAGCATGTCTATTCCATACCACTCATTTCCGGTTCTAAATACAGACTCAACCGCTGGAATCACTTACGCTTTCCACCTCTTGGTGGAGGATCTCATGCACATGCATAAAGTAGGACTTCACTTGTCCATGATGGAGATCGTTAACCTTGACGATCGCTTCGGAGTCATGGATAAACTAGCCAGATGGTAATCACCGCAACGGCCTTGCCTCAACAATGCTGAACTCGGCTCTCGATTCGGACAGCTGAAGCTCCACCGGCATTCGAAAATCTTCTCCAATCCTCCTCCAATCCTCCTCCAATCTCTCCTCTCTCTCTTCCCTTTAGAAAGATAATGGTCAAGGTTTGAATGACAACTTCGCATCAATCCTAGAGTTAAACCTAGCTTGAAATACCCAGAGCCATTAGATCTAGGATGAGGGAAACGAACGACCACAAATCGCCTGAAAAGTCTGATTTTGCGGCTGACACGGCATGTGACACGCCCGTGTCACAGGCTGTGTACTGCAAGTGGTACACGAACCGACTCACCCAGACCAGAACACGGGCTGAGACATGCACATATCAAACCCCTAACACGCCCGTGTCAGCTGGTACACGCCCATGTTGAGGGGTGTGTTCCTCACTCGACACAGGACCAACACTCCCGAGAAGCACACGGCTAAGGCACACGCCCATGTCCTTGGCCGTTTGTCGAACACGCCCCTGTGATACGCCCGTATCACAGGCCGTGTTCCAAACTCAATGCCACTCAATGCCACTCAATTCCACTCAACGCCACCCAGTTACCAACCCGAGCAAGACACGCCCTGGGACATGCCGTGTCCCAGGCCGTGTCGCGTCTCAACTCCTGTGGGCTTCATTTTTTCAAGCTCTCACGACACAGCCGAGTACCCAGAGCTGGACACGCCCGTATCCTAGGCTGTGTCACCCAGCCTGAACTCCAAATTGAAATTTGGGGTATTACACGAACTATACCATATAGATATGGCCTTTCCACCTCTTTCCGAAATCCAAGGCGCACATCAATATCATATCCTCCACAGTTTTGTTGGTCCTCTCTGTCTGACCATTCGTTTGCGGATGCCATACTGAACTGTAACTTAGTCCCAAACAACTGATGGGTTAGCCTCCAATCATTTGAAGTAAGCGTCTGTCTCGGTCACTCACGATGTTATGGGGTATACCGTGCAATCGTACTATTTGTAAAACATAAAGCTAGGCCAAGATTTCCACTGGATCGTCCGACTTGTTCGGAATGAAGTGAGACACTTTAGTCAACCGGTCCACGATTACCTAAACAGAATCATTTTTGCTTTTAGATCTCGGCAAACCGTGCATGAAATCCATCGATATGTTATCATATTTCTCTTCTGGAATAGGTAGCGACTTGAGGAAACCTCAAGGCTTCTAACATTCTGCTTTCACTAAGGCACGAGTTTGACATTTAGCCACGTAATGTGCTATGTCTTTCTTCATGCCTGACAACTAGAACAATTTTTACATGTTCTTGTACATCTTTGTGCTCTATGGGTGAATAAAAACTTCGTAAAGTGAGACACATACATCATTTCTTCTCTTAGCTTACCCATATTCGGGATGCACAAACGACTGTCTTTTCGCAATCGACTGACATCCCATGAGAATTGGGCATTTGACACATCCACTGCATAGCATTGTAGATATTCACCAATTTTCGTTGCTCGCCGAATTATGTCCGCAAGGTCATACTGTACCTCTGTCCAGTTAGGCATACATTTGTAGTGGAATTCTTATCAACACAAGAAATCTATAAACCTTCCAGCTCCTGGATCAGACGCTCATCGTGCATCTGCAACCAATTTGCCCTTGCCGGAGTCCTATGACTCAAGGCATCTGCGACGATGCTTCCCTTCCCAGGAGTGTAATGAATTTTGAAGGTGTAGTCCCGAGGAATTCCATCCATCTCCATTGTCGCATATTGAGATCTTTCTGATTGAATAGATACTTTAAGCTCTTATGGTCCGTGAATATATTACCTTTTATGCCTTATAAATAATGACACCACAGTTTGAGCGCAAAAGTCACAGCCGCCAACACCAAGGCATAGACGGGATAGTTCCGCTCATGTACTTTCAACTAGCGTGAGCCATAAGCGATCACCTTTCCAAATTGAAGAAGAACGCAGCCCAAGCCGCTCCCTGATGTATCAATGTAGATTTCAAAGCAGTCTGAACAACATAGAGATTTAAAGATTGGCGTAGTGGTCAAGCGACTCTTTAGCTCTTCAAAATCTCGTGCGTACTCCGGAGTCCAGAAGAACTTCTTATCCTTCTTCGTTAGTGTGGTAAGGGGCAAGGAGATTCGTGCGAAGTTTTCTACAAAACATTTATAGTTGCCCGCTAGTCCAAGGAATATCCTGACTTCGGCTACAGAAGACAACACCGGCCACTCTCGTATGGCTAGAGTCTTTGACGGATCCACCACAATGCCTTCTCCTCTCACCACATGGCCAAGAAAAGCCACCGACGAAAACCAGAACTCACACTTTGAGAACTTGTCGTAGAGCTTGTTCCTTCTTAGGGTGTGCAACACTATCCGTAAATGGTTCGCATGGTCTTCTTCAGACAGAGAGTACACGAGAATGCCATCAATAAAGACGATTACAAACAAGTCCAAGTACTCTCAAAATGTTCGGTGCATTAGGTACATGAACACCGATTTCGCATATGTTATCCCAAACAGCATTACTGTGAACTCGTAAGGACTGTAGCGTATTCCAAACGCTGTCTTGGGAATATCACATTGCCGAATCCTCAACTGGTAGTATCCAGACATCAAGTCCTACTTCGAGTACACCGTTGATACCACCAGTTGGTCGAACAAGTCATCCATCAGTGGAATCAGATATATATTCTTCTCTGTTAACTTGTTCAATTCTCGATAGTAAATGCACATCCGCAAGCTTCTGACCTTCTTATTCACAAAAATAACCGGTGCGCTCCAAGGTGATGTACTTGGGCATATATATACTTGATCTAGCAGCTCTTGTAATTGAACCTTAAGTTCTGCCATTTCCTTTAGTGCTTCATTTGCTAAAACCCGAACAGGAAAGTGTACCTGTCGAATCGTAGTATCAAGGTCATATTTAAACTCGGGGTTGTAAAGTACTGCTTCTCATGCTTGAACTATTATCCTACCGAAAAACTATTGGGATTTGAGAATTTTATAAAAGTAAAATAAAAGATAATTTTTTTTATGACGTAAAACTTATAATAAAGAGCTTGCATTCGATCAAAGATTCACCATAAAACGAAATGAGAGGGATGAAAAGGCATAGTTTTAAATTTGCAAATCATACTCGACCGTGACGGATCCGATATTAGGAAATAATCTCGCTAGAGCATTAAATCCCCTGACTTATAAACGTTTTGACAGAAATCTATTTCAAGTCAAAAAGGCTTAAAGCCGCATTCTCGAGGTGACCCGCACTATTGGATTTGACTCAGATCTGGAAGATTTACGTCATCCAATCTCTAGGGTTGCGTTCAACTCCTTCCTTCTTTGAGTGATCTTTCACATTCACGATCCTCTCGACTACTTAAATATGAGATCCAAAGCCTACTACTGTATACTGGAAATATGGAGTCGACAAAATAAAGATCAAAAAAGGATCGAGTAAAATTAAGCAAAACTAAAACTATGAAATAAAAGAAAACCCTCATCTCATTTTATGGATCCTCACGATCGAAGGCTAAGAGAAATTAGCTACTCATAATTGAAAGGAAAGACAAAATAAGATAATAGAGGAACATTTTCATTACTTGAAAAAAGGGAAGAGTATACAAAATATTGAAAAGTCAAGACTATATTATGAAGAAAATTTGCAAATATGAAAAAGCTATAACAATAATGAAACAAAAAATAACAACTCACAAGCACTCTCCACTCTCCAACTCAACACTCAAATTTTACTTAAAACTTCACTTCCCAAAAATTAACTCTTTGGCTTAATGGATGGGGTGGCTTTTATAGGAGATGGAGAAGCTTCTAGATGATAGGAAATGAAGGGGACGTGAAGGGTGGCCGACCATAGGCTTTGGAGAAGGTTCATGCATGAATTAAATGAAGGGAGAGAGAGGGTATGATAGATGCATTATATGGTGTTTAAGGAAATGAATTAGAAAATCTAAAATAAAGAAAGGGAATGAATAAGAAATAAAAAGGGGATAAAATAATAAAGGCGAGAGAGAGAGGGACATGAGGTGGCCGGTCATGTGTATATGGAGATGCATGCATGAAATAAATGATGAGGGAGAGAGAGGATGGTGGAAGAAGAGTGTGGCTGGCCAATGCATGGATTAAATGGGCTTTGTAGTGGGCTCGGGTAGGATGAAATGGAGCAGCTAGGTGGGCTCGGGCTGCTTGCGTTGGAGGGCTCGAGCTAATTGCATTAGAGGGCTCGAGTTTTCTTGGTAGGTGGTCAGGCTGCTCCATGTAGAGGAGGGATCACGTAGAGGCTTGTAGGTGGGCTGCTCATGTTGTGGGATGCACCAAGGGTTGGCTCGGGTTGGCACCAAATGGAAGGGCTGCTGCAACATCATGGCCGGCTGCATCATGTAGAGGGGCTGCTCTAAGGGCTATCTAACCTACAAATAACAAGACAAAACAAACATTAGACACATAATATTACTTATTAACATTGAACATAATAATTATAACAAACTAAACATCACATAATATAATATAATTTAATAAGACTAAACATAACAATAATAAGATATTAAATAATACAATTAACAAAACATAAAAATAAATAACAAACATATTAAACATTAAAGATAAACTAAACATAACATAACAAAACATAAAATAATAAGAACAAAACACATAATAAAGTTAGAAATTATAATATCATAACATAAATGACATTAAACGAGAAATAAAACAAAACAAACATAAAATAAACAAAATTATAAATAAACTAAGGAATTTAGGCTACTAAATTACCCCAAAAACGATGACTAAAACTACTCATCAAATTCCCCCATGCTAGAGCTTTTGCTTGCCCTCAAGCAAATAGAAATAAAAACTAAGGAAAAAGCAAAAGATATTATATATATATATATATATATTAAGTTCCATAGTTAAGAAAATTGAAACATGAAAAATTAAACTATCTTAATGTTCATGTTAACAACTAGTGGGGTTAGAAGTGCACAATAGAAAATTTTAAAGTGGAGACCTAAAATTATCATTAGAACATAAAAGAGAGTTACGCATTTCTAAATACTTAAAACAAGGCATCAAAAATAAAGGAAAATAAGGAAAACAAAAGTAATGATTCTAAATAAACGGCGCATTGACGAACTACTAGGTTGCTAGATAAAAATTAACCCTAAAACACCTCAAGGTAACCTCCAAAGAAATCCATCAATGATGGTGGCCATAGGCTTGTCCGTTCACACTTTCTCCCTATGCGAATTTACGTTCTAAAGATTAATAGGACTTAAAATAAGCGTTAAGACTTGGCTTAGGTAAATGATTAGGAAATGAAAACAAGGATAAACATGAGGGCTTAAACACTAAACCAAGGTTGAGCTCAAAAATATAAAAACATGAAGAGAAATGATAAGTACATTAAACAACCAAAGGCCATAAATTTTTACTTTAATAATTTGGCCACAATTAAACTTCAGTTTTCCTTTTTTTCCTTTCTTTTTTTTTCTTTTTCTTTTTTGATTTGATATCATTTTGATACTAACATTTTTCATAAGAGAGAGCTCCAAAAATAGGTTTTAAAATTTTCTTTTCATTTCAAAGATAAAACCCCTTCACAAAAAAGATTTTTAAGCACAAAGTTTTAGTGTGAAAAATAGGAAAAGCATTTTGGCTTTGGTGGAGTTATGAAATGAAAGGTGGAGCTAAAACAAAGAAACCTGGAAAAGGCTAGAGGTTTTATCTTTGAGCTCAAAGGGTTGCCTAAATCATTTCTAAAGTACGTAAAAGCGGCGCAAATGTTTCGAAAGTAGCTAGGGACAAGTTCTAGACACCAAGAAAGACTACCGCACAAATGAAAAAGAGCTAATATTACCTAGCAACCATTCGTACGTAACTAACCGAATAAAAAGACATAACTACAAATTGCTAACTTATAACGTAAAAAATGGATGCCTATATTTAAGAACAAGAAACAAGTAAGACTAAGCTATGTTAAAATGATAAATTTAGAAAACCGTTTCAAATAAATCTAAATAGAACTAAGGAACTGCACGGGCCTACACATCACTAGAAGAAACATAAAAATAAAGATAGAAAATAATTTTTGATTTTGATTTTCAAATAGATTTTAGCATTTTTGTTTTTTTTTGGATTTTTTATTTTCTAATTTTTTGGGTTTTGTATTTTATAATTTTTTTGAATTTTTTGAAGAAGTTAAAATAAAAAGCAATACTATTAAAAAAACTTAAGAATAACTATACTAATTTTTTTTGGAATTTATATCATTTTTTGTAAAACTTTTTTTTTAGGAAGAAAAAAAGAAACTAACTAAACCCTCCCCCATGCTAAGATTCTTCATTGTCCTCAATGAAAGAAACAAAAAACAAGAAAGAGAAGGAGAATGAGAAGGAGAGAAAAATAAAATACAGTAAAGTAAATAAAAAGAAACAAGACTTCCCCGGGTTTGTGAGATGAAGGCAGATGTCGCTCCCCCATGCTTGCTTTTTAGTGCACTTGATCATCAGCAGGTTTGACTTGATCCATCTTTATATCAGCAATGTTGTAGCGGCGGTCACAAACTTGCTTGGTTTGCCACCGGAAGGAAGAGCAAAATAAAAGCAGAAAAATAGAGTCTGTGGGCAGGTGCCCAAGATTGTTCTTTATTACAACAATATAATGTTTGAATAATAATAGTCTTCATAATTATTTAGAGAAGTCAAAAATAAAAAATAAAAAAGTTTCACATGATGATAAATATTCAGGAGTCCAAGACAAGATTCTCCGTTGCAGGAAATACAGAATCATTTGAAAAATAAAGTTTAAGTCTATGCCCATTCACTTTAAAATCACCCTTATCGGGGTGAGAAAGCAACACATTTCCATAAGAATAAACGTCCTTGACCGTAAACGGTCCAGACCATCTAGATTTAAGTTTGTAAGGAAAAAGATAGACGAGAATTGAAAAGAAGAACGTGATCGCTAGGTTTAAACGTTTTAGGATGGCGTAAGTTCTTATCGTGATAAAGTTTCGTGTGTTTTTTATAAATTCTATTATTTTCATAAGCGTATGCTCGCCACTCGTCAAGCTCATTTAGTTGGGTTTTTCTATGCTCACCGACCGAGTGCGAATCGAAATTAAAAAACTTTAACACCCAATACGCACGGTGCTCTACTTCTACAGGGAGATGACATGATTTTCCGTAGACTAGTCGCAAAGGAGTACAACTAATAGTGGTCTTGTACGCTGTCCAATAGGCCCAAAGAGCATTGTCTAACTTAAAAGACCAACCTTACAGGAAGTAGAAATGGATTTTTACAAAATTCTTTTAATCTCTCGATTGACTACCTCGACCTAACCGTTAGTTTGGGGGTGATAAGTAGTTGATAGTTTATGCATAACTACATATTTAATTCAAGCTTTAGCAAGTTGAGCAATGCAAAAATGACTTCCCCTATAACAAACGATCGCTCGAGGAAAACCAAAACGAGAAAATAATTTTTTAAGAAAGGCAACTACGACGCGAGAATCATTACTTGGTAAAGCTTGGGCCTCCGCCCACCTGGAAACATAATCTACTGCGACTAGAATATATTTATTTCCTAAACTTGAGGAAAACGGGGCTACAAAGTCAATGCCCCATAAATCAAAAACTTCGCAATCCAGAAAATAATTTTGTTCCATTTCATTTTTATTAGATAATTTTCCAGTCCGTTGGCACCGATCACACCCGCTCACAAAGAGTTGCACATCTTTAAATATGCTTGGCTAGTAAAAGCCAGCACTTAGCACTTTGTGGGCCATGCGGTTTGCTTGAAAATGCCCGCCAGTCAGACCTTCATGAACATACTTTAAAATTTGTTATCCTTCTTCCCTGGGAACACATCTTCTAACCACCTGATCCACACAAATGCAAAATAGAAAGGGGTCCTCCAAAAAATAATACTTCAACTCTGAAAAGAATTTCTTCTTTTGGTGAGAAGAGTATTCTTTTGGAAGGGTCCGGGCCGTAAGATAATTGGCCAGATTGCCAAACAAGGGGTAGAAGAAGAAATGTTTAAAATTCGTTCGTCTGGAAAAGAGTCATTAATAAAATTTTCATTTAAAATATCAAGTTTGGGATTTTCAATACAAAAAAGATGATCAGTCACTAGGTTTTTTCGCTCCTTTCTTATCCCGAATCTCCAAGTCAAATTCTTAAAGTAAGAGGATCCAGCGAATAAGACGCGGCTTGGCATCCGGTTTAGAAAGGAGGTATTTCAAAGAGGAATGATCCGTAAAGACAATAACTTTAGCAAGAGTAACGTACGGTCAAAATTTATCAAAAGCAAAAATAACTGCTAAGAGTTCTTTCTCCATCGTGGTGTAATTTTCTTGAGCAGAAGTTAAAGTTTTTCTAGCATAGAAAATCAGATCAAAGTTCTTAGCATTTAGTTGTCCTAGAACCACACCTACCACATGATTACTCGCATCACACATTATTTCGAATGGTAAATCCCAAATTGGGGCAATCATAATAGGAGCATTTATAAGTATGGATTTAATTAATTCAAACGCAGCGAGACAAGATTCATCAAAAATGAAAGGAGTTTCTTTTTCGAGAAGGTGGGTGAGAGGCTTAGTAATTTTTGAAAAGTATTTAATGAATCATCGATAAAAACCAGCGTGCCCTAAAAAACTTCTAATCGCTTTAATATTTGTAGGCGGTGGTAACATTTCAATTACTTCATTTTTTGCCTTGTCCACTTCAATTCTCTTAGCGTAAATTTTGTGGCCAAGGACTAAGCCTTCATGTACCATAAAGTGGCACTTCTCCCAATTTAAAACTATATTTGTTTATTCGCAGCATTTTAAAACTTTTCCTAAATTCTCTAAACATAAGTTAAAGGAGTCGCCAAAAACAGAAAAATCGTCCATAAATACTTCCATAATATTTTCTACGTATTTATCAAAAATAGCAAGCATACACCGCTGAATGGTAGACGGTGCGTTGTATAACCCGAAAGGCATTCTACGATAAGCAAAAGTTCTGAAGGGGCAAGTGCATGTTGTCTTCTCTTGGTCCTCAGGTGCGATATGGATTTGAAAATACCCTGAGAGAACGTCGAGGAAGCCATAAAAACTGTGCCCGGATAAACGTTCTAAAATTTTATCGATAAAGGGAAGGGGGAAGTGATCTTTACGAGTGGCATCATTTAATTTAAGATAATCGATACACATCCTCCATCCCGTTAACCTGGACCGGACTTACCCACTGACTATCAGAAATAGGATAAATTATCCCCGTATCTAATAACTTAAGAACCTCACCCTTCACAACCTCTTTCATATTAGGATTAAGACGACGTTGAGGTTGGACTACACCCTTAGAATTATTTTCAAAAAATATTTTATGAGTACAAAAAGAAGGGCTTATGCTAGAAATGTCAAAAATTTGCCACGCTATAGCTCGACGATGCTTTTGTAGTACTTTGATCAACTGATCTATTTCGGATTGAGAAAGATAGGCCGAGATTATAACGGGCAATTTAGAATTTTTTTCAAGAAAGGCATATTTTAGATGGTCAGGGAGTGGTTTTAAATCAATATTGGGCGGTTCATCATAAGAGTTTTTCAAATTCTTTTCTTTTTCAAAAATAAGATTTTCATACTTTTTTCTACCAAAGACAGAATCATTTTCAAAAATTGCTTGTAATGTCATAACCATGTTTTCAAAAACATATGAAGAAATTTCAGAAAAATAAGAGGAAAATTCATTTGAAGAGATGTTAGAAAGAGAAAGTGAAGAATCTTTATTTAAAACATCAAGAAAGAAGCATGAATCATCATTTTTTAAAGAGTTTTTCATTGATTGATTGATAGAAAATGTGACCTCATCATCTCCCACATGCAAAAACAACTTTCTGTTACTAACATCGATTACTACTCGAGAGGTGGCTAGGAAGGGTCGACCAAGGATAAGAGGGACCTCAACGTCCTCTTCAATATTGAGAATGACAAAATCCACCGGGAAGATGAATTTGTCGACCTTTACTAGCACGTCCTCAATGATACCTAAAGGATACTTAATTGACCTATCAGTTAACTGAATACTCATTCTTGTAGGGCTAAGAGTGCCCAGTTCTAGCTTTTTGAATAAGGAAAAGGGCATCAAATTGATGCTCCCTCTTAGATCTGTTAACGCATGTTTAACAAACAGATCACCAAAAATGAAAGGAATGGAAAAACTATCCGGATCGTTTATCTTTTTAGGAAGATTAGTGTTTTTAACGACCGCCGAGCATTCTTCATTTAAGGTTACATGCGATAAATTTTATAATTTCTTCTTGTTCATTAATAAATCCTTAAGATATTTTGCATACTTAGGCATTTGACTAATCTCTTCATGAAATTGCAAATTAATATGAATTTGTTCGAACATTTCAAGGAAGCATTGGTACTGATCGTCTTGTTTTCTTTCCTAAGTCGAGCCGGATAAGGAGGTGGCGGAAATTCCTTTATAACAACCGGAGCATCATTTCGAACGTCATCATTTTCTTTTCCAAAATCAGCAAAAACAGAAATATCTTTTTCTTTATCAAAAGTAGATTTTCATTTCTAAAAGTTGATTTATCATTTTTCATGGGGATAATTGTTTCCACAACAGGAGGGACAATCACCTTTGGCTCTTCCCTTGTGGTGGGCTCGTTAATAACCTTACCTCTCCGAAGTGAAATCGCATTTGCGTGCTCCCATGGGTTCGGTTTAGTGTTCGAGGGAAGAGTTCAAGGTGGTCTCTCGGAAAAAGCCTTGGCAAGTTTCCCGACCTGGTTTTCTAAACTTTTCACGGACCCAGTTAGACTTCTAATATTAGCTTCATTCGAGCTTATATATTTAGAAAGGATCTCTTCCAAAGGGGAAGGTTTTTGAAAGTTTTGGTTTTGTTGTTGTGGTGGTGGTGGTGTAAAATCGTGCGGTGGGCGTACGACATTAGCATTATTACTCCAAGAAAAATTAGGATGGTAACTCCATCCAGGGTGATAAGAGTTCGAAGAACAATTAAAACCAGGAGGTGCAAAAAAATTAGAAAAAGCAAAAATTATTGGCAGAATTATTTTGACCAGGACTGGGTATATTCCCCAGATAATCCACCTGCTCGGCAGCAACAGCAGCATTCAAATTTTCAAATACCTTAGCGATGGAGGCAGCAGTCATCTCCGAAATCTTCTTGTTCAGCATCTCCACTTGGAGTGCCAGTTGCGACATCGAATCCACTTAATAGATACCTGCAGGTTTAGATGGGAGAGTCCTACACAAATTCCATAGATAGGTGTTCATCGCCATGTCCTCGATAAGCTGAAGATCGGCTTCCGGAGTTTTGCGGTCCAAAGAACCAGCGGAAGCGGCATCTATTATTTGCTTAGTTTCATGATTTAGCCCATTATTAAATGCTTGAACCTGTAACCATACAGGCAGAGCATGATGTGGGCAGCATCTCAAAAGTTCTTTGAACCTCTCCCAAGTGTCATAAAGGGTCTTAGAAGCAATTTGAGAATAAGAAGTTATATTATTTCTTAATTTAGCAGTTTTTGCAGGAGGGAAATATCGAGCAAGAAATTTTCAACTAGAATGTTCTAAGTAGTGATTGATCCTCTTGGAAGAGAACTCAACCACTGTTTAGCTTTGGTCCTTAAGGAGAAAGGGAAGATTCTTAGCCTTATAGCATCGTCTGAGACACCATTGATTTTAAAGGTGTCACAGATCTCGAGAAAACTAGCAATATGTAAGTTTGGATCTTCATCTTGTAATCCGTCTTACTGTACATATTACTGCACCATTTGTATGATGTTAGGCTTAAGATCAAAATTATTGTTCGCAATCGCAGGTCGAATAATACTTATTTCTGTACCCTCCAGGTTGGGTCGAGCATAATTGGACATGGTCCTTTGCTGAGCCATTTCTGGGTTAGGGTCTCCCATTTCAGAATTAAAATTACAATCCTCGTAGGAATCCTCAACTACTATTTGAGTTTTTAAGCCCCGAATCGTAGTTGTCTCCGAAAGGAGCATTCGATTTCTGGGTCCAAATCAACAAGTAGCGACGGATTCGTTCTGGTCATGCACTCAAAAAAATGGGAATGGAGAGAAGAAAAGAAAGGAAATAAAAAACTTGAATATGAGAAAGAAATTTTTTTTGGATTTTTGTAGAAGCAATAGGGAAAGCGTTTTCGAAATATTGATGAAGAACTCCCCGGCAACGGTGCCAAAAACTTGATGGGCTAAAACCCGAACAAGCAAGTGAACCTGTCGAATCGTAGTATCAAGGTTGTATTTAAACTCAGGGTTGTCAAGTACTGCTACTCACGCTTGAACTATTATACAATCGTAAAACTGTTGGGATTTGAGAATTTTTTAAAAGTAAAATAAAAGATAATTTTTTGTATGACGTAAAACTTATAATCAAGAGCTAGCATTCGATCGAAGATTCACCATAAAACAAAATGAGAGGGATGAAAAGGCATAGTTTTAAATTTGCAAATCATACTCGACCGTAACAGTTCCGATATTAGGAAATAATCTCGCTAGAGAATTAAATCCCCTGACTTATAGACGTTTTGACCGAAATCTCTTTCATGTCAAAAAGGCCTAAAGCAACATTATCGAGGTGACCTGCACTATTGGATTTGACTCCAATCCAGAAGATTTACGTCATCCTATCTCTAGGGGTGCGTTAAACTCCTTCCTTCTTTTAGTGATATTTGACATTCACGAGCCTCTCGGCTACTTAAATATGAGATCCAAATCCTACTACCGTATACCGAAAATACGGAGTCGACAAAATAAAGATCAAAGAAGGATCGAGTAAAATTAAGCAAAAATAAAACTATGAAATAAAAGAAACCCTCATCTCATTTTATGGATCCTCACGATCGATGGCTAAGAGAAATTAGCTACTCATAATTGAAAGGAAAGACAAAATAAGATAAGAGAGGAACATATTCATTACTTGCAAAAATGGAAGAGTATACAAAATATTGAAAAGACAAGACTATATTATGAAGAAAACTTGCAAATATGAAAAAGCTATAACAATAATGAAACTAAAAATAACAACTCACAAGCACTCTCCACTCTCCAACGCAACACTCAAATTTTACTTAAAACTTCACTTCCCAAAAAATTAACTCTTTGGCTTTAGGGATGGGGTGGCTTTTATAGGAGATGGAGAAGCTTCTAGATGATATGAAATGAAGGGGATATGAAGTGTGGCCGTCCATAGGCTTTGGAGAAGGTTCATGCATGAATTAAATGAAGGGAGAGAGAGGGTATGATGGATGCATTGTATGATGTTTAAGGAAATTAATTAGAAAATATGAAATAGAGAAAGGGAATGAATAAGAAATAAAAAGGGGAGAAAATAATAAAGGGGAGAGAGTGAGGGACATGAGGTGGCCGGTCATGTGTATGTAGAGATGCATGCATGAAATAAATGATGAGGGAGAGACAGGATGGTGGAAGATGAGTGAGGCCGACCAGTGCATGGATTAAATTTGCTTTGTAGTGGGCTCGGGTAGGATGAAATGGAGCAGCTAGGTGGGCTCGGGCTGCTTGCGTTAGAGGACTCGTGCCTCTTGCATTGGAGAGCTCAGGTTTAGGTGGTCGGGCTGCTCCATGTATTGGAGGGATCGGGTAGAGGCTTGTAGGTTGGCTGCTCTTGTTGTGGGCTACACCAAGGGTGGGCTCGGGTTGGCACCAAATGGAAGGGCTGCTCCAACATCATGGCCGCCTTCATCTTGTAGATGGGCTGCTCTAAGGGCTCTTGAACCTACAAATAACAAGACAAAACAAACATTAGACACATAATATTATTTATTAAAATTGAACATAATAATTATAACAAACTAAACATCACATAATTTAATATAATTTAATAAGACTAAACATAACAATAATAAGACAATAAATAAGTCAATTAACAAAACATAAAAATAAAAAACAAACATATTAAACATTAAAACTAAACTATACATAACATAACAAAACATAAAATAATAAGAACAAAACACATAATAAGTTATAAATTATAATATCATAACATAAAAGACATTAAACGAGAAATAAAACAAAACAGACATAAAATAAACAAAATTATAAATAAACTTAGGAATTTAGGCTACTAAATTACCCCAAAAACGATGACTAAAACTAGTCTTCAGTGCTACTCGGTACGGCGAGCGGGCCATAGATTTCGCACTAGCACCAATTCAATAGCGATGTCAATCTCCCGCTGGGGTGGTAACCCAGGAAGATCCTTTGCAAACTCCGAAACAATCGAAAGATCATTCACACTAGCCTTTGACTCAACATCCTAAACAAGCGTGAAGAACAACACCACACTCTTCCGAACATCCTTGACTACTTGGAGAGCAGACATCAATATCTTGCTCAATCCTCGCATACTAGAGAATATTATCTCTAGCTCGATATTCTGACCCAGTGCGACTTCCTATGATTTGCAATTAATACAGGCATGCTCCATCAAAATCCAATCCATACCAAAGATCACATCAAATTCCGATATCGGTAGCACCGATGCTTCCAATCAAAAATCTCGACTTCCTATCCGCACTTCAATATAACAAGACTTATTTGCACTCATCACACATCCATTAGGCAATAACACCTTCATGATATCTATCATCATGAGAATAGGCATGCCGATCCAGGACACAAAGTCCTCAGATAAAAATGAATGCAAAGCACTTGTATCAAACAGTTCTCCCACCGGACAGTCCTGAATAAGGACAAAGCCTAATACAAACACATCATGCACAAGCCACGCAGAAGGTGGGAAGTATAAAAAGCAGTAAATAATATCTTAACTCATACATGTGACGATGTCACTTTTCTTTATGGCCTCCTGTTGGCAAAGATTATACACTCGGGGCTGTACTTGGGATATATAGGGCTCCACCACTGCCTTTCCCTTTTCAACATATGGCGCTCATGTCTTCTTCTCACCCTTTGGAGGACCACTCCGACAATCGCGGGGAAAGTATCCTGGTTTGCTGTAGGTATAACATGTACGCGGGCCTTGCCCATAAGTTGCTCTAGAAACAACAATAGAGGAAGTCTATCCAGAAGACTTGGATCTCTTACACAATTTCCTTTGGTAGTTCGATTTTCCCGGGTGCGGCACTTTGAACTCAGGCTTTATCAAAGCAAAGTCCCTTTTGCCCTGTTCCCTCTTCATATCTTTCTCCAACGCACGAGTCGTATCCACCAATGCTTGAAACCCGTGGTTTAACGAACTCGAGAGCAAGAATCTCAGCTCATCCCACAACCCTTCATGGAATCACACTCGTTGTCAGCAAAGATAGATCCCGCATAACGTCCCAATCTTGTAAACTCATGTAAGTAGGTATCAACACTACTTTCTCCATGAGTTGGACACTGGAACTCATTTTCCATGGCTATACATTGAGCCGATGGTAAATTTTTTTCCAAGAATAGTCTCGAAAACTCTTATATCGAGACATCTACAAGTTGTATGCCCGCTAAGTGGTGCAGCTCCATTTCGTCCCACCAAAGCCGAGCCTCTCCTTCCAATAGGAATGTGGTCAAGGTGACATTTTGTTCCTCCTAAATTTTTATTGGCGTCAAAATCCTCTTGAATCACGCAAGCCAATCCTCTGCTTATGTCGGGGATCCTGCCCCTGCAAACGTAGGAGGATTGAAGCTCATAAACTACTTCAGTTGATGTTCCACTACTTTTAGATCTACAACAATCTCAACAGGTATGGGAATTACACCAACCGTTACTGGCACCACCGCAGGCTGCGCTTGCCCAGTTGGTAGTGCCAGAATCATTGGAAACAACACCTAAACAACTAAGCCTACTGTCTCCGCAGATGGAGGAGGTGTAGGCACCTCACCTGGTGCCTAACTCTCATCAGAACATTGGGGCTTAGATTGCCCCGCACCAATTCGAGTCACCTATATGTGTAAAAGAAAAACTTTAGAGACTTTGCAAAAGCAACAACAACATTGTAGGAAAATCTTGAGTTCATTTCGCACTTACACATGCTCGCTACCCCACAAAAGAATTTGACCATGAATTCACAGGAGGAAGACCAAGACAAGTTGATACCAAATTGTAACACCTCCATACATTACACGAAATATAATAAAGGGTGCGGTCGGGGACCCACACCATATTCCACAAATAGACGATGGGGTTACAGGATAATATCACAGACTACTCGCATCGTAACTCATAGCATGCTATTGAAAGCTTTAAGGTTACTTGAACTCAAACTCATTTGAATGTCTACAATATATAAAATACCATTTATATATATAAAGTATATGAATTTCACTTACAGATACACAAATGTTATGTCCTTAAGGCCTTATAGTTATATTTGACCAGTGTGGATTACAAACATAGGCACGCAAGCCGGCCACACATGAAAACAATACAATTCTTAATTTGGCCTTCAAGGGCCAGCATAGCTGCAGCATGGGCTTTCACCTGCTATTTCCCTCCCCGCTCGACTTTCCTGTACCTGCACGAGGACAGTCCACCGCAACGGTAGCAAATAAGGCAACGGTTAACACTCAGCTAACCAGTTTATAACGACCCTACCCATTTCCCGGGACAGTGTATTCATTCCCTGCAGGCATATCATTTTCACAAGCAGATATATAACAAAACGTGCACTCACGCACTGTTCAATATATCACAAACGTCGGATGCATGGCCCAACACTCTCTGCACTCAGGGTACATTATTTGTGTACCAGAAAAGCCAGGGTCCGACCACCATTGAAATTTCCCAGACCCAATGGTAAACATTGAGCATTCATGCTCCACGGCCTATGGCCGAAGACTTCAGAATTGATAGAGAATAGCCCAAGACTCTCATTATATGATCCTAACGAATGCCAATACCTTAGGAACTCAAGTTAGAAATCCATAATGTGGATACAATTCAGCCCTTGCCCGTTGCTCAAATCGCCAGTTTAATGTCTAGACTCACATGGGTTGGCTTCCCCTTGTCCGTTTTGCTTGATGGCCTTTAAGAGATCGCAGCTCACAATATCCACACTGTCCTCCAAGGACTGGCTTCAAAATCGAAAAGGGAGTTAGTGATTGTGTTCATCATGATCGCTTGGCAGGGGCAACAAAATCTCTCTTTCTGCGGCCAAAATCAACCACAACCCTGCAGCATCCTGCAGTGCCAGAAACACTGGTCTTTCCATGGAATACAATACATAAATTCCTAGGGTGTTTTCCCGGAACTCCACTCAATTACTCCTATTACTCCAGTTCACAGGCAAAACCCACAGACTTCGTAAAATACCCGTTTATATATAGATTCTTCTCCAATTCACAAAATAAAGCATCACCAATCCAGATTAACCTGTCCAGATGGGCTTCACACAGCATGCCTATTCTGTACTACACATTTCCGGATATATATGCAAAACTTATGGGGATTACAGGAATCAACCCAAAGGAACTCCCTCGACTCTCCACTTTTAAGTGGGGGATTTCATGTGTATGCCAAAATAAGGACTTCACTTGTCCAAGAAGGAAGATCGTTACCCTTGTCATTCTCTTTAGAGCCATGACAAATCTTTTTTATACGGATGGAAAGTAGCTCACAGATCTCCTCTTTGCGGATCTAGGCTAATATCTTGATTCTAGCCACAAGATCTTCTCCAGTAACTTCATAAGGGTCAGTCCAGCACTCTTTAGTTCCTTCTTTGAAGAAAATTAAAAGGAGACAAAAGGAAGAGAGAGAGTGGCGAAGGAAATACTAAATTCCTCAATACATAACCCTCTGCATAAGCAGATTCGGGTTGAACCCCAACCAAACAATTTCATCTCCAATAACCACGATTTACATTGAAAAAGCAACCCACCGCTTTGACAAAGAAGCTGACGCCGCTTGTACTTTCGAAATGAATTTGTTTAAAGGACACCAGAAAACACTATGATCATTGAAACCACATTCGTCGAATGATGTTCATTCATAAAACGCTGGTTAGACATTCGTCGAATGAAGAAAATCAATATAACAACAATACATTTTCGCCTTCTTTCTCCTTTTTGGGGTGTTACAACTTGAGTCCATCTTAGGCTTGATACCACTTGATATCACTTGAGAGTCTTGATATCGAATGACAGACTTGACAGTCTTGATACCATTTTAGAGATTTATCTACGTGCAAGAAGGTTGAGTTCTGCAACAAAAATATTATATGGAGTAACTAAATATATGTCAAGTTTAATATAGCCAATTCAAACTTGAAGATGTTGAAATTGACTTCATCTACTAGCTTAGTAAAGATGTATGCCACTTGCATGTCTGTGGGGACAAACTCAAGACAAATGTCTTCCTTTTCCACATGCTCCCTAATAAAATGATACCAAATCTAAGTATGCTTAGTTCTACTATGAGAGACAGGATTCCTAGAAATTGAAATTGCACTAGTAGAATCACAGAACATGGGGGTTTTACTTATCTGAAGGTTATAGTCCTGGAGCTGATGTTGGATCCACAATAATTATGCACATCAGCTTCCTGTTGAGATATACTCAGACACAACTATTGAGATTGCAACACTAGTTTGCTTCTTACAGCTCCAACACACTGTCTTCCTCCCAAGAATTGACAGGTTCCTTAATTGCTCTTCATATCCTCTTTATAGCCTGCAAAGTCTGCATCTGAAGAGCATGTTAGTCAAAAATCCTTATTTTTGTGCTACAAGAGGCAAAAATCTGGTGTGCCCTTAAGATACCTTAAAATCCTCTTTACATCTGAGTATTGAGATTCTTTAGTGCTTTCCTGATATCTAGCACAAACACATTTAGCATAGATGAAGCCTGACTTATTTTCAATAAGATATAAAAGGGAGCCAATTATCCCATTATACAAAGTTTCATCAATAGATTTCCCTGCCTCAACTTTGTCTATAGGCATAATTGAACCCGTGGGAGTTTTCATGGTGGAGGCATTCTACATACCAAACTTTTAAATCAACTTCCTAGTGTACTAATACTATGAGATGGACAATACTTCTTCAGTCTATCTTTCTTGGAGGCCCAAGAAGTACTTAAGATCACCCATGCTGCCCATCTCAAACTTAACTTGCATAAGTTTGGCAATCTTCCTGCAAAGGTTGTCATCAGTAGACCCAAAAATTAGGCCATCTACATAAATTTGGACTAGGATGATCTTTCCCTTAGATTCTCTTAGGAATATGGTCTTATCTATCTTACCCCTTAAGAATTTGTTCTCAATGAGGAAGCTAGGCAATGTATCATACCATGTTCTAAGGGCTTGCTTTAACCCATATAGAGCTTTCCTAAGTCTATAAACAAATTCATGTGAGTTAGAATCAACAAAACCTGGAGGCTATTCAACATAGACTTCTTACTTTAAGTCACCATTCAGGAAGGCTGACTTCACATCCATTTGGTAGACATTAAATCCTTTGAATGAAGCATATGTAAGGAAGTGTCTGATGGCTTCCAATCTTGCTATAGGGGCAAAGGTTTGATCATAATCAATACCTTCTGCTTGTCTCTACCCATTAGCTTCTAGGCTAGCATTGTTCATTATTATAATGTCTTTTTCATCAAGTTTATTCCTGTAAATCCACTTTACTCCAATGATATTATGTCATTATGGTCTTGGAACTAGTTTCTACACCTTACATCTCTTAAACTGGTTCAATTGCTCCTGCATAACTACAATCTAGAACTCATCGATGTTGGCCTTTTCAAATCTCTTGGGCTCAACCTATTACAGGAAACCTGAATACAAATCTATATTAAGGCACTTGCTTCTTATCACCACTCCTTTATTTGCATCACCAATAATCTGGTGTCTTGGATGATATCTCATATGCCTGACAGCTTGAGGAAATCTTCTTTCAGCATTAGCTTCAGTGGCAGCATCATGTTAATCTTCATCCACTTCAAGTGTGCCTTTCCCTTCCTCTAGAATGTCCACTCCATCTTGGACTAATGGAGCAGCATCATTGATGGTTAGCTTGTCCATCAACAACTTTATACCTACAGTACTAGAAGAGGAGTTTGGTAGCTCACTGTTAATCATAGTTTATTCATCAAAAACTATATTAACATACTCTTATACAACTTGACTTTCCAAGTTATAGATCCTATAGGCCTTACTATGATTGATGTACCCAACAAAAATCCCATCATTGGACTTGGCAGCAAACTAAGTCACATCGTACTTCTCATTATTCAGCACATATCACTTGCAACAAAATATCTTGAGATTGGCCATATTTGGTTTCCTGCCCTTCATAATCTCATAGGGAGTCTTCTTGTGCCTCTTGGTGATAGAGGCTCTGTTAAGGACATGACATGCAGTATTTAATGCCTCAGCCCAAAAATATTCTAGGAGAGATGTATCACTTAGAAAGGTCCTACCAGCCTCTATGAGAGTTCTATTTTTCTTCTCAACAATCCCATTTTGCTAGAGTGTTCTTATAGAAGATAATTATTGATGAATCTCTTGCTCTTCACATAACCTTGTCATACTATCAGACTGGAATTCAGTCCCATGATCAATTCTGATTTTGACCACAGTACTATTTTACTTATTCTGAATCTGTTTGACAAAGGTCTTGAAGACATCAGCAGTTTCAGAAATTTTCTTAACAAAGAAAACCCAAGCAAACCTAGAATAGTCATCAACCACCACAAGGGTGTATACTTTCCTACATATATTATGAACTGGCATAGGACCAAACAAGTCCACATGTAGGAGGTATAAACACCACACATAATCTTTGGTCCCAATGCCCTTAAAGGAAGCTTTGGTTTGCTTGCCCTTTTGGCATTGTAAGCAAATGACTTCCTTGGTGCATATCATCTTGGGACAATTCCAAACTAGCTCTTCACTAAAGAGATTGTCAATAGTCTTAAAATTCAAATGAGCTAGTATCTTGTGTCACTGTACATAATATGAGACTTTCTCATTTACAACTAGGCATATAAGAGTGCCTTTATTAAGACATTGAAAGTTTAAGCAATAAATATTTCCACTCCTAGTGCCTGTTAAGATGACCTCTTGGTCACTTGACCTATTAATCTGACACTCATCCTTGTGGAATGCAATGCCATAGCCAAGATCATAGAGTTGGCCAATGCTTATGAGAGTGTTGCAAACCTTCAACATAAGCCACTTTTGAGATGGTCACTATGCCATTGGTAATCTTACCATAGCCTCTAGTTACTCCTCTATCTAAATCACCAAAGATAACTTGGGGTCCATCTTTTACTAGAGTGTACTCCTTCAAGTAGCTCGTTGTTCCAGTCATGTGCCTGGAATATTTACTATCCAAGTTCCATATAGGGGTTTGGGCACTTGTACTAACCTGCATCACATAAATTATCTTACCTTAGGAACCCAATATGTATTGTGTCTTAGGTTCCGATTAGTCTAAAAGAGACCTTGTCTTCCTACAAATTTTCAGACAGGAAAACTAACGCTATCTTTGGGCACAAATGGATTGTGCCAGAAATCTAAGGAAAAATTTCCCACCTTACCACAACACTAGTACTATTGAATATTACACCTTCTCTCCTGAGTAGGTCCTATAGTTTGCTTAATTATTGACTGTACAGAAGGAAGGACATCATCCTTCTTCTTGTTTCATTTAGCCACTATTTGACGGAAGGTAAGCTTGTTAGCAGAAGAGCTTTTTCAATCTTGATATTTACCAAAAGTGGTCTTCTTTGCTGAAGTATTGCTGTGGATGGCCTCGGTGATACCGAAGTCGTGTTGTATGACAGACTTTCCATTTGCCTGAGGGTGAGCTGGAAGATCCTGACAAAATTCCACTGCCATTTTCTTGAGAGTAGGGGCTGGTGCACCAAACCCAAATGGTCCATGATGGGCCCTTTTTATTTCATCATGGAGATTGTTAAAGGCACTCATTCCTATACAATATCTTCCACCATAGCTGTGAACATCTTTGTTCACACTACTGGATCTACAATTCATTCTGTGACCATAGATGGTTTCTTGGTCATACCTAATTGAAGGCAACATCACCTTCTTAAAAGGGATGGGAGGATTAGATATAATGCCCCTGATTTTTCGATGTTTATTTTAAATTTATGAAGTGACAAAAATATGATATTAAGGCATTACATTAACGTGTAGTTAATGAGCGCTGTTGTTGGAGCATGTTTTTACTCAATCGGAATCTGAGGTTTTAACTCCATGATTTTTTTAGTACGTTATGGCTTGTTGTAACTTCGGGAAATTTTAGCCTGAGTGTGGTTTGTCTAATATGAATTTTGATTTCTCGATTGGATTTGTAGGATTGATATTTAGCCTCGATGCGAATTTCGTAAAAATTCTAGTTGATTTGAATTTTATGGGTCATTTGGACGTTTAATTATTAATAATATTATTATATTATTATTATATTATATCTATAAATTCTTATATATAGAAAACCCTATTCATTATCTTCTTCACCAAGCCATTGGATCGAAAATACAGAAGAAAGGAGGCGACGGATATCATGAAGCATTCGACCGCCGCTTGTAGGAGTGCTGAAGCATGAAATTGCCTTTCGAGGGTAGATCTGGAACAATCTCACTGAGATCTATGCGTTGGTGGTAGGTAATTTTCTTTCCTTGGACTTTTTGCGTTAGGGTTTATGACCTTGAATCTCATTTGCCCTGTAAAGTTTCAGGAATCGTTGCATGGGTGTTCTTGCGACAGATCCTTGGAGCGGAGCGCTCGTGAGCCTGGATTTCTGTAGATCTTGAGGCAAGTGGTGGTTTGCTTCATTTCCTAGCTTCTTACAAATTATTTATGTTTCCTCCTCTGAAATTTTGTCTACTCCTGGCTGTACCTTATATATCATAAAAGTAAATTTTTCTTTTCTGTTCTTTCTTCTTGTCGTGTTTGGGTAGAATTCATTTACCTATGTTTGGGCCCCTACCTTGCCTACCCCTCCCTTTTCTCTTAATTTTTTGAACTTAGTATTGGTCTAGGTAAAATATTGTCAAAGATTCCAAAGTCCAATAACATCGGTTTAGATAGAAAAGTTTCTGGCAGGAATAGGACTCAGCTATGCATCGATTGTAATAAGAATTCATTGAGTTATATCCAGGCATCGAGTAAACTCAGCTAGACATCGAGTGCGTTGAGTGAATATTCCTTAGCATTTAGTGCGTTGACTGAATAAGTCTTGGCATCGAGTGCATCGAGTTTAAAGCCTTTGGAATCGAGAGTGTCGAGTACTTGTAAGAAGTTAAGTCTTTTTCGCCGAGTAATGCTTTGTCGTTGAGTGCGTTGAGTGATACACAAATTCGCAACGGCGGAGAGAGAGGGTTAGAGAGAAGAGAAGAGAAAGTGGATGTGGTGGTTAAGAATATTCTCCGATTCTATATCCGATAAAGGCAAGCGTACCTTATCGGTTATAGTATAGGATACTAAAGATTAGTATCAAGGTCGTATTTCCCTGGGGCGTAATGACTACTTCTACTCAAAGGAGATTGCTATTATTTTATCAATTGGAATTTCTATTAATTACTAAACTAAAAACTGAAATTAAATTACTAAGCTAAAAGAAAAGAGAACTAATTACTTGCAGGATAAAAAGATTTATAGCTAATAATAAAGAGGCGCACTCGAATCTAGAATCACCTCGGCTAAAGACGATTAAGAAAATGCGATAAAAATCTAAACTTAATAGGATAAAGGTCCTTGACCGTGGAGGTTCCTAATGCTTGAACACGCTTCTCTCGAAGTCGTGCCCAACTGAGTTTAAGAAGGTCCGACCGACTCTCGTCTAAATCGGAGGCCTAAAGCTCGCTTTACGCGGTGAACCCCTCTATTGGATTTTACTCCAATCCGGGAGATTTGGACGTCTGCCTCTCTCGAGGGGTGCGTACAACTCCCTTTACTCTTGAATGCTCACTTCATTCTATCGGCCTCTCGGCTAGCCCAGAACGAAAGCAAAGGCGGAGAATATATATCGAAAATATACCTCCAACCCGTGATTAATCAAGAATAATTCAAGGCCCTAACCTAAAAAGAAAAGATTAATTAAAGCGTCATAACTTAATCGCTCTAACCTCGGATCATCAAGATCGAGTACAAGGAGGATTAGTTAATCATAATAGAGTGGAGGAGGGGGGGTGAGTAGTAGAGCATAAAAAGAACACTAGTAATAGGAAGAGCACTTATATTAATTAAAAGGAGCAAGTTACACTAATGAAATTGAAATTACAAGTGCATGAATTAAAGCCCTATTCTAGCCCTATATTAAGCAAGTAAAGGAAATGCAAGAGCTAAAAGCAAAACACTAAGCTAGGTTAAGAAAATAATTACAAAATAAGAGAGAGAGGGAGAGAGAGAGAAAAAGCATAAAAAAGGGATGAAGAACTAAAGGGGCAGCACCTCCCCCTCTCCCCAAAAGCTTCTGAAATGGGGAGGAGGGGGGCTCAATTTATAGAAAATTTCTCGGGTTGGTCACGCCCTCCGACACGCCCTAGGGGGGGCGTGTCAGGGGGCGTGACAAGTACGGATTTGACCTCGGGAGCTGAATTCTGGCGGGAATGATGATTATTTCGGTACGATGGTGGTCACGCCCTATGTCACGCCCGTGACAGGGGGGCGTGACAGGCGTGTCAAGTCAAATTCAGCAGTCGCAGGTCCATCAGACGTCCGAATGGGGGCAGTCACGCCCCAGGTCACGCCCGTGACATGGGGCGTGACAGTACTGTTGCGTGCAGCTGTGTACAAAGCATTGAAGGAGGCGCAGACTTCGGGCAGTGAGCGACACGCCCCGTGTCACGCCCGGTGACACGCCCGGGGAGGGCGTGTCGGTGGGGCGTGACAGGGGATTCTTTGGCGGGAAATTCACCTGGCGGCTTTCAACATCGGGAGCAGGTGACACGCCCTGAGTCACGCCCGGGGAGGGCGTGACAGGGGGGCGTGTCAGGGGATTTTTTCCTGGAAATTGTCTGAAACCTGCAAAAACAGAAAATAAATATTATTTATAATATTTACATAAAAAGAAGCAAAAATAACATAAAGAAAGAGATTTAAAACGAAAATAACATATTTTTACCCTAATAAATTAAGCTAAAATATGCATCATCAAATTCCCCCATACTTATTATTTTGCTTGTCCTCAAGCAAAGACTACGAGTTAGAGAAAATAAAAAGGGTTAATTGAAAAGTTAAAAAATGCTATAAACGAGTAAGACGGGAATTTAGAGGTAGAGAAATTTTTGAAAAAGAACCGAAAAGTCCTACTTTAACTTAGCACAAAATTTTATAAATTTTACTAAATATAAAAACAAATCATCCCAAATTTTTACAGAATTAAAACTTAATAAAGTAACGAGTAAAAAGCGCATTGAGTCACTACTAAAGTCTAAGAGACAAATTAAAACCACAGTCAATCAATACAAAATTCAATATTTCTATCAAAAATACTTACTCAATCTAGTTTCTCGCTACTATACTAAAAAGTAAACGTAGAAAGCATGAATCATTAGGGCTTTAATTAGGCGTATAGTTAGGCTTAGGTTTTTAAGGGTGCGATATTCAAAAAGATAAACACGAGGGATATTTGCACACTTAAAACAAAAAGAAAATGAGCTTTGTCAAAATAAAACTAGCCAAAATAAATACTTTTCTTTTCTTTTCTTTTACCTTTTCTTTTTTTCACTTATTTTCATCATATTTTTTTCATTTTTTTTTATACTTATAACTTTTCACTTTTGTAGCAAAAGATAACACAAAGATTTTCCACTAATTTTTCAAAAAGATGCACATTAGCAATTAAAGCTCAAAAATAATTTTAATGTGTGCATGTAGGTAGGCTATTTGGCCGTGGTGAAATAAAAAGTGGGGCTACAAAAAGGAAAGGAAAAGGCACAAAAATGGCTAGCAATGGTTATTGTTAGGCGAGGTGCAAAGGCTCAAACGTTACAAAAGAAATGCCTAAATCATTTTCATGCTTCCTAAATCTACTCCAAGTAAAGCTTTGAAATTTCAAAAGAGGATAAGCACAAAAAAATAAAAATAGAGAATTTGCTTTCATGAAAATAATGATAATAAGCGTCTAGACCGTTTTGTGTCTACTACACTTAATACTAATTAACGTTTAAAAAGATTTTAATAATGAAAAATAAGGGATGATGGGTTTTATAAAAGTAAAAGAAATAAAAGAAAGGCTATGGAAACGTAAAGTAAATTTCAAAAAAATTTCAAAAATAGCATACTACCCTAAATAGGAACACTGCATGAGTCAACATACTACTCGCTAAACATATTTAAACAGAAAATTAATCAAATTTATTCTAACTAAGCAAGTAGACACGAGCTTGAAAAAACAATAAAAAGCAAAGTAGCGGGGTACTAATTGATTTGGCAAAAATTAACTCAATTTAATTTGGGATTTTTTTTTTTTTTTTTTAAAAATATTTATATATTTTTTATTTTTTATTTTTTTTTGGATTTTTTTTTTTTTTTTTTTAAATATTATATATACAATTTTTTTCTAAAGTAAAATATTAAGGGAACACTCCCCCATACTTAAAGTTAAACATTGTCCCCAATGTTTAATGTTAAGTATAAAGAGAGAGAAAAGAGAGAGAAAAGAGAGAGAAAAGAGAGAAAAAAAATGCAAAGAGAGGGAGAAGATGCTTCCCTAGCGATTGATGCCCAGACGTTGGAAAATGCGTCCCCCAAACTTGAGCTAAAGATCGGCTTCAGTCCAAGTTGCGAGGCGAAAAGCGGCACAAACACGCGGGAGCTTATTCCTGCACAAAACAAAAGATAAAAAAAAAAGGAAAAACAAAAACAAAAACAAAAAAAAGAAAAAGATAAGCAAGGGGTGCCTCCCAAGAGCGCTCTTTGTTTAAAACGTCGTTGAGCTCGACGTATTATGGTTAGCTAAATGGAAAATAAAAACAGAAATGTAATGGCAGCTCGCGCAATATGCGTTTCGGCGCGAGTGCCAAAACATTTTTTAAGAAAATAAAAATATTTTTTTGTAATTTTTTATTTTTTAAATAAAACAAAAAACAAGAAGATTTAGAAAAAGAAAAAAAACTAGAAAAAGAAACTATACTATTAGAAGAGGACGAAGAAGAAGAAGAAACTAAACTAGAAGGAAAAATAAAACAAGAAAAGAAAACAGAATTTTCGCAAGAAGGGGGAAGAGAAGAAAAAGAAGAAGGCGATGGCGGTTGATCACAAGAAAATGGTTGGATAGAAAAATCCGGTTGCTCCACCTGAATAGCAATCATTTCGGTAGATTGGGAGCAAACCGGGATATCCGAAAAATCAATCTCTTCAGAAGATCGAACACAAGAAAGTTCGTCTTCCTCGGAAACTTGAAAAAAAATCGGAATATCGGGGGAAATTTCCTCCTCGAGAGGTTGAAGGCGCAATGGAATTTCTGAATAATCGTCTTCCGCAAGTGATTGAAGGCACTGCGGAATATCCGAAGATTCATCATTCGAAAGATAAATAGGAGGAGGAGGGGAAGAAAAAGATACGGCCTCAGCAGCCAAAGCGTCAAAAATCACTTTGAAGTGAGCATTGATGCGTGCATCAAATGCTACGCCATCAAAAATGACTTCATTTTCGCTAGAATCAAAAATCGGAGGCGCGCAAACTTGCGGAGAAAAAGTGGAAAAATCTTGAGATGGAATGGATTGATGATCACCTTGGCCCCAAGAATGATCAGGGTGTTGCCACCCTGAGTAGTTCAAAGTAGGGCTAGGATCAAAATGTCCATTCAAGAAATTTCCATAAGAATTAAAATCAGAAAAATTCGGAGGAGTGGGGTAGGAAGGCGTTTGAAAACCATCGTAACCCCATGAAAAAAAATTCGCGGACGGATCAATTTGGCCAAATTGATTCGATCCGGAAGGGATAGAATCATGGGAGGATGAACGATACCTTACCCAACACTCCTCGCGAGAGTGACCGAACTCTCCACAATTAAAACAAAGATTACACATTTTAAAATAAAATTAATCAACCGCGAGAGTGGGGTGAAAGAGACGAGAGAAAAAAGAGAAGAAAAAAAATAAAATAAAACAAAAACGATAAAATTAATAGCTATCCTTTTTTCAAAATATCAAAACAGTCCCCGGCAACGGCGCCAAAAACTTGATACACAAATTCGCAACGGCGGAGAGAGAGGGTTAGAGAGAAGAGAAGAGAAAGTGGATGTGGTGGTTAAGAATATTCTCCGATTCTATATCCGATAAAGGCAAGCGTACCTTATCGGTTATAGTATAGGATACTAAAGATTAGTATCAAGGTCGTATTTCCCTGGGGCGTAATGACTACTTCTACTCAAAGGAGATTGCTATTATTTTATCAATTGGAATTTCTATTAATTACTAAACTAAAAACTGAAATTAAATTACTAAGCTAAAAGAAAAGAGAACTAATTACTTGCAGGATAAAAAGATTTATAGCTAATAATAAAGAGGCGCACTCGAATCTAGAATCACCTCGGCTAAAGACGATTAAGAAAATGCGATAAAAATCTAAACTTAATAGGATAAAGGTCCTTGACCGTGGAGGTTCCTAATGCTTGAACACGCTTCTCTCGAAGTCGTGCCCAACTGAGTTTAAGAAGGTCCGACCGACTCTCGTCTAAATCGGAGGCCTAAAGCTCGCTTTACGCGGTGAACCCCTCTATTGGATTTTACTCCAATCCGGGAGATTTGGACGTCTGCCTCTCTCGAGGGGTGCGTACAACTCCCTTTACTCTTGAATGCTCACTTCATTCTATCGGCCTCTCGGCTAGCCCAGAACGAAAGCAAAGGCGGAGAATATATATCGAAAATATACCTCCAACCCGTGATTAATCAAGAATAATTCAAGGCCCTAACCTAAAAAGAAAAGATTAATTAAAGCGTCATAACTTAATCGCTCTAACCTCGGATCATCAAGATCGAGTACAAGGAGGATTAGTTAATCATAATAGAGTGGAGGAGGGGGGGTGAGTAGTAGAGCATAAAAAGAACACTAGTAATAGGAAGAGCACTTATATTAATTAAAAGGAGCAAGTTACACTAATGAAATTGAAATTACAAGTGCATGAATTAAAGCCCTATTCTAGCCCTATATTAAGCAAGTAAAGGAAATGCAAGAGCTAAAAGCAAAACACTAAGCTAGGTTAAGAAAATAATTACAAAATAAGAGAGAGAGGGAGAGAGAGAGAAAAAGCATAAAAAAGGGATGAAGAACTAAAGGGGCAGCACCTCCCCTCTCCCCAAAAGCTTCTGAAATGGGGAGGAGGGGGGCTCAATTTATAGAAAATTTCTCGGGTTGGTCACGCCCTCCGACACGCCCTAGGGGGGGCGTGTCAGGGGGCGTGACAAGTACGGATTTGACCTCGGGAGCTGAATTCTGGCGGGAATGATGATTATTTCGGTACGATGGTGGTCACGCCCTATGTCACGCCCGTGACAGGGGGGCGTGACAGGCGTGTCAAGTCAAATTCAGCAGTCGCAGGTCCATCAGACGTCCGAATGGGGGCAGTCACGCCCCAGGTCACGCCCGTGACATGGGGCGTGACAGTACTGTTGCGTGCAGCTGTGTACAAAGCATTGAAGGAGGCGCAGACTTCGGGCAGTGAGCGACACGCCCCGTGTCACGCCCGGTGACACGCCCGGGGAGGGCGTGTCGGTGGGGCGTGACAGGGGATTCTTTGGCGGGAAATTCACCTGGCGGCTTTCAACATCGGGAGCAGGTGACACGCCCTGAGTCACGCCCGGGGAGGGCGTGACAGGGGGGCGTGTCAGGGGATTTTTTCCTGGAAATTGTCTGAAACCTGCAAAAACAGAAAAATAAATATTATTTATAATATTTACATAAAAAGAAGCAAAAAATAACATAAAGAAAGAGATTTAAAACGAAAATAACATATTTTTACCCTAATAAATTAAGCTAAAATATGCATCATCATTGAGTGTAACTTCTTTGGCATTGAGTGCGTTGAGTGAAGCTTCTTTGGCATTGAGTGCATTGAGCGAAGCTTCTTTGGCATTACATGCTTTGAGTGTAGCTACCTTAGCATCGAGTGCACTGAGTGACTCTGCCTGTGTTTCTAGTGTGCTAAAAGCATTTGTCTCTGCGTCGAGTAAAGCAGAGAGGCGTTGACTGTATTTTGACTTGGCATTGAGTGATTTCAGAGCATTTGTCTTGGTGTTGAGTGAAGTAGAGAGGAGTCAAGTGGCGGTAGACTTGGCGTCGAGTGATTTCAGAGCTTCTGTCTTGGCATCGAGTGAAGCAGAGTGGCATCGAGTGACTGTAGTCTTAATGTCGAGTGATTTTAGAGCTTGTGTTGAGTAATTTTAGTGTATCCATCGAGTGACTTTGAGTTCGTCAAGTCATATTCGTCGAGTATACCCTAGTAACTTTTGAAAATCTGATGCTAAGACTTGGTTTTCTTTTCGTTTATTAGTATAGTACATGGTTATTTATCTCCATGCTTGGCAGTGGATAAAGGACCACCACCTTAGTGCCAGTTTGTAGATCATTACACCTAATGGATTTTCTTCTTTCTTATGGGACGTCGGGTTGTGTTGGACAATGCCACCACCACAGTGCTTTTTTGATATGTTTTGCTTGAAGGTTGGTGTTGGACATTGTGGCCCCCAACTTAGTACCATTTTTACCACTGTTAATGATTCACGTGTTTTGAGATGATCAGTTTCTTTTGTTTATATATATATATATATATATATATATATATATATATATATACATATGTCCTATGCATGCACTTGCAGATGTTAATGAATCATGACTCCATATCTCACTTGGTGCAATTTCTTAAACTTAAAACTCTGTAAATTCTTCATTTGCTTATTAATTTATGATTTATATGATTTGGTTTGGCAGCTATTTTTTCTTGGGTTGGTAACCCTTTAACTTCCCTTTTTTATATACCTTTGGTGTTCTCTTTCCACTTGTACATTTTTTTTGCTGAGACATTCTTTTCTTTTGAATGCCTCTTGCTCGTAGTTGTAGCAGGTTAGGTAGCTAGAGTTGGTGGCCTCAGGTTTTCTACAGTAGTAACAATGGTTCATACCTCCCCTTCATGATGTAGTTTTGTTGTTTTGTTTTTAGTTTAGACATGCATGATGTTTGGTGGGTTCATGTCATATTGTTGACGCCCACTGGAGATTTTGTAGAATGCTAAGTTACTTGCTAGTTGCTAAGTCACTTTCTAGACCATTTGTTGGTTTTACTTGCTCTCTGGGAAAGATTTATGTTAGGATTGCACGTTAGTTATTTTCAAACTATAAATGTATTATTATGTTCATATAATACTAATGACATCTTTTGAATCAAATGTCCTTATATTTTTAACGAACGTAAAAGCTCTTTTCCTACTCATACTGAACCTAGAGGTATTCTTATAATGAGTTGTCCTATGTGGATGTTCATTTTCATTTAGGATATTAATTAATGTAAATTAAGTATTTTTCGCAGCCTTTTACTGATGTAGCCTATCTCACTGCCTTTTGCTATATGGCGTTGAGTGAGTTAACATCACTCAACGCTAGTACACTTGGTCATTTTCTCAGCTTGTCACTGCCTTGGCTTTGACTGTATAGGCTTCACTTAGTGCTATAAGCCATCTGGCATTGAGTGACTAATCTTCACTCAACACCTGTGGACTTAGATGGTTTTTTATCATCCCACACCATAGGTACGTGTTTACCTGACATAGCCACTTAGGGTACCTGACCTATCATAGTCATCTATAAACATGTGTATTTAAGATCCCCCTCTCGGAACCCAAAACACAACATCAGGCGAGTCTTATGCCCAAAATAACCGCCTTGCAGTAGCGCTAACGCTCGATCTAACTTGTACTACAAGATGCCTATCCTGCCAGCTATAACCAATATCAACCAATGCCAACCCAATCAAGAATATAAAACAGAAGTCAATCCACACATAAGTAAAATAGTCCAAAAGTATAACAAATAAAGAAGCTACAACAAGCTTATAAAATATCAGAGTACGGGTTAAACTTCCCAAAACGGCTACATCAAGAGTCTCTCAAACTCACATCGGTGATTGACGGTAGCAACGACACCATCCCTTCAGGCCCTATCATCCTAGCCTAGTTGTCTTGCTGCATGAACTGCTGTTGCTCTGTCAGTTGGGTTTCCTCCTAAAAAGTAAGATGTAGCAACCATTAGTCATAAAGACTATGTGGCTATCACATCCGCTCTGCCGGCACAGGGCAGAGAAATGAATAAGGGTAAAATATATTATATAAGCAGTCGTACAAACAGGTGGTATAGACTGAGCAATATCAAGTATATCAACGATATAATGAACGAGTAAACATTCTACTCTAGAAGTTCTACCATCTATAATAGTATATGAAAAATTTAAAGTTAAGACAGAAAGTAACTAAACTTATATGAATGCCCATACAAACATATAAGTTAAGGATTGACTCAAAAGTAAAGTAACTCATCGTATAAAAGTTCCCGTACAAACTTATAAAATGAGGATCTTGTGTGTGCAATGTAATGCAATTCCATGAATGCTATTCAATTACTCACCCATGATCATGCACATGCAATTGCTTTGTTGACACATGCTTATAGTTCCCACTTTTCGAGCAGGTAGCTAACCTCTCAGGCATCATCTGTCACGACCAGACGGTGACAGTAGAGCTGGCTTGTCCACTAATAGGCGAGTATCCACACTACCATACCTAGGCCTCTGTACGCCTCAATGCAAAGAACATAACAACAGAGCTCACATGCATACTACGCCTCAGCAGGAGTCTTGGGTAGATGTGCATCGAGAACCAAGCCCTGAACTAGCATATGCTGTGACCCGGAAGGAGCCTCTGAAAAAGCACGAGGTCCAAGCCCAACCGTCCACTTGGAACGGAAGGAGCCTTGGGAATGAACACCGAGGACCAAGCCCAACCGTACAAATTCTATCTATCAACTTCCGTCGGTGTGATGACTAGCGAACTCGTAGACCTGCCACACTATCTTTAACCCAGGATTACGACACCGCGTGTCGGCTCACACCGCATGTTATTTCACATCATCGTGGCACGGAAGAAGCCCAAAGAATGAGCACCGAGGACAAATCCCAACCGTCCACTTACGCTTCTTCTCAACATTACCAAACAAGTGCGGGCAAACCCCGCACTTACACCGTTTCACAATCTAGTGCCACTGGAACTTAAGGATTCATCACCGACATAAAGGTACCTCATATATTCATCAACCATACTACAAATTATTCATAATTATAGTTACTAATTACGTACAATATCTTCAAGACACACTCATCGTTATTAAACGCATTACCCTTGACAAGTACATCCTAATTGATTTATATATTTAAACCATTCCTACCATCCCAACTCGTCAATCCATTTGTTCTAAACCTTTCACAAAATCACATTGATCAAGTACATTTTACCACATCATTTGTTCATTAAGGGTCTATCCAACAAATGTCATCAACATAATTTTATCACGATTACTTATAACCTGAACACAATGAGACATCAACATTTTTGTACTACAATCTCTCAACGAATCCAAAGCCGATACAAAACAAACATGAGAATTACATGTGTAGGAATAATTAGTGTACATCAACGTCAAACAAGGATTCCCGAGGCTACAGGAGTCCGATGAAGACGCTTGACCCCACATTGGAAAGACATTTCCAAGGGCTGTGACATTTGTGTTTAGTCGAAAGACCAGATCTGGTCGTATCATGTCTGAAAACAGCCTCGTAGACTGCTTCGTGTAGAAAACAGATTTCTTCATGCATCTTAAAGCAAGATGAACGACATCGATTCATCTTCTTCATCAAGCCATATGTTTAAACCATGTCCAGAAATTCCTCCACCCTTATTAACCCTCATGAGACCATTTCCTCTTCAAGAACCAAGTCCACCACCTACTCAAGGAGTGGGAAAAGGTTGAAGACATCAATATCCTTAGGGCACAAGCCCTAGAATGGTCTTTTCCTAGGAAATCTTCATCTCGCAAGACAGAACTCTCTTGAGTCGACATCTCTCCTAGAAGTAACTACAGATCAAGCACCAATGGAGAGGGTAGGAAGCTCACCTTATTTACGATGTTTCCACCATTTCCAGCCATGGATCTTTTCACCCTTCTTGGCAGCATCTTCTTCTCCTCGGTCGGTGTTAGTTCTTTACGGGAAGAAGATCGGCTATAACACCTTCTTCCTCTCCAGTAGTTTTCTACAGCAATGGATTGGAAGGAAGAGTGGAAACGGCTAGGGTTTTCTCCCCTTTTCATGTGGGAAGTGGGTAACTACATATCTATAAGTCGACCTCTAATTGGACTGACAATCACTCAGTAAATGAGTCACTTCAAAACGATGCGGCCGGAAAAATTTGCAAAAACCTGAAGTTGAATGACAAGGGTAGGGACACTCCCGTGTCACTACCCGTGCCCTGTTCGGGAGATCGTGCTCGACGAATCGTTGAACTCTGCTCGACGAATCGTCGAACTCTGCTCGACGAATCGTCGAACTCTGCTCGACGAATCGTCGAACTCTGCTCGACGAATCGTCGAACTCTGCTCGACGAATCGTCGAACTCTGCTCGACGAATCGTCGAACTGCTGTGGATATACATGGGTAGGGACACGATCGTGTCTTGATAGCTTGTTTTGAATTTAAGCTATTAGGGTATTTTTAGGTCTTTATTGTGCAAGTCTTGTCTTATTAGCTTATATGTCCCCCCTCTTATTTATTTATGCCACTAATGTTTTTCTTCTCTTTTGCAGGTTTTCTCAATTTTCAGACAAAATGACCAGACACGGCCTCCAACACGGTCGTGTCATGGGGCGCATTACTTGTTCCCAAGGAAGTCAGCCACTAGAGGAAAGTCCGAAGTTCATCCCATGTAGGATACGGCCTCAAACACGGTCGTGTCACTGGTTGTGTCAAGCTGGTCGTGTCAACATGAGGCATGTCACAAGATGTCGATGACTTTGTAGAGAAGAACACGGTCACTAACATGGTCGTGTCGTCGGGCGTGTCACAAGATACTGATGACTTTCCAGAGAAGGACACGGCCACCAACACGGTCGTGTTGTCGGGCGTGTCGCTACCTCCTCATAGCATGCAGCCTGCCATTAATACTCCCCCGTCAAAGCCCATCAACTGCACAGGACACGGCCACCAACAAGGTTGTGTCATTGGCCGTGTCAGCATGGGCGTGCCTGCTGATTCGGCCCTGCAATGATCATTCTTGCCAGAACTAAAGCCTGAGGTCAACCAACACAGTACATGACCACCAACACGGCCGTGTCAGACCCTCAAGATTTTCAATAAATTCAGCCCTTCCCCCTTGTTTCCCTGAGAGTTCTTGGATGGTGTAGGGAGGTGCTACCCTTTTATTTCCTGAAGTTTTTCATGCATTTTCTTAAGTGTACTTTCATTCTCTCTTAAGCTTTACTTAACTCTAGCTTAGTGCTCTCCTTCTAAACTAGTTCTTGTAAATTTTTTTAGTAGTTCTATGTTAATGCTAGCCTAGTTTTATTTTCCATGCACTTGTAATTTTCATTTCCAAGTTGTAAGCTCCTTGAGTTCATTAATAAAAAAATGTTGTTCACTCTCCTCTTTCTACCTTGTCTTCATTATGTTCTTCTTCTCATCTCTTTTCCTCCAATTTACCATTAGTAACTAATCCTCCTTGTACTCGATTTTGATGATCCGAGGTTCGAGTTGATTAATGTATGATACGTTAATTTTACTTCTTCTTTTTAGGGTTTAGACCTTGGATTACTCTTGATTAAATTTTGATTGGAGATATATCATCGATATATATTTTCCATCTTTGCTTTCATTCTTGGCTAGCCGAGAAACCGATAGTTTGAAGTGAGTGCTCAAGAGTAAAGTGAGTTGCATGTACCCCTCGAGAGAGGCAGACGTTAAATCTCCTAGATTGTAGTGAAATCCAAAAGTGGGGTTCACAGCGTAAGGCGTGTTTTAGGCCTCTAATTTAGACGAGAGTCGGTCGGACCTTCCTAAGCTCAGGTGGGCATGTCTTCGAGAGAAGCGTGTTAATGCTTTAGGAACCTCCACGGTCAAGGTACTTTAACTTATTAAGCTAGAGTGTTTTATCACATTTGTTTATTCAATTTCTGCCAAGGTGATTCTCGATCGAGTACTTCTTTTTCTTATCGTTAAACCCCTTGTTTTAATCTAAGGTTGTGTTCTTTCTAGTTTAGTTCTAATAGTGCTTTCATTTTATGCAAGTGTTTTCCTTTATGCTCGTAGTCTTTCCTATTTAGTTAGTAAACAACCTTAGTTTTCCTTCGATAAGATCATAGAGTTCGTGTGAGTAAGATTACTCAACGGTCCCCGGATTTTTATACGACACTTGTGTCCCCTAGCTACAATTCGATTGGAATACTTTCCTAGATGGATTGCTAGTTCGGTTGCTTTTCTTTTCCTAACAAATAACTGGCCACCAAGTTTTTGGCGCCGTTGCCGGGGAGCAAATTTTGTTGATAATTTGAAATCACGAACCTATTAATTTTATCACTTCTCTTTCTCACACTCTTTCTTAAAACTTAAAAATCCAAAAAAAAATTAACGCTCTTAATAGAAATCCACATCATAATTTTTCTACGCCACCTAACTCTCTCGAAAAGGGCAAGACAGCTTTAAGTATCGCTATCTTGTCTAGTACCTTGCAAACCCTTTGCGGGGTAGCCCTTCGGAAGTTCGGGAGTTAAGCCATTAAAAAAATCTATTTCAAAAAAATGGGTTTGCCCTTTCTCTTTCTCTTTTGTCTTTCTAGTTATTCTTTTGTTTCTTCTTCTCTATCTTACTTTCTTCTTCTAGTGCATGACCCGTGGAAATCCGTCGATAATTCTAGACTTTGACCGTGAAATTGAGCGTACTCTTCGGAGAAGATCGCGATTTCAAGGCCCTACTCTCCAAATACTAGTTGAGGATTTCGGGTAATTTTCTAGCTTAATAATGGTTGAACTCAATGCGGAGGGAATCCAGCCCCAAGTAGATGCAGCCTTGTAAAGAACTATGTCATATTATGCAAGGACGAATCTCGAGGGTACAAAATCAAGCATAGTTTGCCCCGCGATATCTAATAACAATTTTGAACTTAAGCATAGCATAATTCAAAAGGTGCAGCAGTATGTGCAATATGACGGACTTCAAGATGAAGATTTGAACGCATATATAACAAGCTTTCTTGAGATTTGTGACACGTTTAAAATCAATTGTGTTACGAATGATGCTATTAGGCTAAGACTCTTTCCTTTTTCTCTTAGAACTAAGGCTAAATAGTGGCTGAACACTCTACCTAAAAACAGCATCACAACATGGAATAAATAATAGAAAAATTTTTTGCAAAGTATTTTCCGCCAGCTAAAACTGCAAAACTCAGGAACGATATTTCTGCTTTGGACAAATAAATTCTGAAACCTTATATGAAACCTGGGAAAGATTTAAAGAACTTTTAAGATGATGCCCACATCATGCGCTGCTTGTATGGTTACAAGTGAAGACTTTTTATAATGGTCTAAATCAAAACACAAAGAAAATGATAGACACAGCTCTTTGTGGTACCTTAAACTACAAAACCCCGGAAGCAGCTCTTGAGCTTTTCGAGGACTTCGACCTGAACACTTATCAGTGTAATGTGCCTATGTCCTGCCTGAACAAACCTGCAGGTATCTTTGAAGTGGACAATGTCTCCCAGCTAGCTCTGCAAGTGGAACATCTAAGCAAAAATATAACAGAGATGACTGCTGCCTCCGCCTCTTAGGAATGGGAATATGCAACTCCTTCTCCCTTACATTTAGATTATGTTAATAATATGCCTAGAAATGCTATTAATAATTTTTCAGTTGCGAATTTTCCTGCGCCCGATTTTGCTTTTTCAAATAGTTATAATCCTGCTTTAAGAAATCAACCGAATTTTTCGTAGAGTAATCCCTCGAACGCAATGCGCCCGCCACCACAAAACAATTTTTCTTCACAGCCACCACCTCCTCAAAAAATTCCAAAACCTCCAAGTTTGGAGGAAATGTTTTGAAAATATATGAATGTTAATGACGCTACTATAATAACCCTAGCCGGGACCGTTAATTGTTTAGAAAATCAAGTAGGACAACTCGCAAAACTTATTTTTGAGCGACCTGCCGGGTCTCTTCCTGCCAACACCGAGCCCAACCCGAGAGAGCGAGCGAAAGCTATAACTCATTGGAGTAGGAAGAAAGTTTCTGGTAGGGTTAGCAAAGAGCCCGAGGCAAGCTCCGCCTCCATTTTAAAAACTCCACCCTTTGTTGAAAAAGAAGTTAACACCCCTCTCCCTATCTTAGAAAAAGATCTCACTCCACCACCCATCTTTTAAAATTATCCAACACCTTCATACCCTTCTGAACTAACTAAGCAATGTCAGGATGATCAATACTCCTGCTTCCTAGAAATGTTCAAGCAAATCCACATTAATCTCCACTTCCATGAAGCAATCTCCCAAATGCCAAAATATGCTAAGTACCTAAAGGACCTCCTGACTAATAAAAGGAAGTTAGAAAACCATTCGCATGTCACGTTAAATGCCGAGTTCTCTGCTGTCTTGACAAACAGTTTGCCAAAGAAGATCAGTGATCCGGGTAGTTTTTTCTATTCCATGTCTCTTCGATGATCTTCTTGTCAAGCACGCATTTGCTGACTTAGGTGCGAGTATAAACCTAATGCCCCTCTTGTTGTTTAAGAAGTTAGGAATTGGTAGCCTCAACCCCACATGCTTGAGTATCCAGCTCGCCGACAGATCAGTCAAATATCGGTTAGGAATCGTGGAGGATGTCTTAGTTAAAGTCGACACGTTCATCTTCCCGATGGACTTCGTCATATTGGACATCGAAGAAGATGTCAAGGTTCCCTTGATCCTTGGCCGACCCTTCCTTGCCACTTCCCGAGCTATCATTGACGTAATTAATGGTAAGCTCTTCCTTCGAGTAGGCGACGATGAAGTTACTTTCTCTATCACCCCTCAATGAAGAACACCCTAACAAATGATGACTCCTATTTTTTATAGATACCCTAAGTGAAGAATCCTCCTATTGCCTCTCTAAATTTGAAAAAGAATTTTCTGATTTTTGTTCATCCTCTGCTCTTCCAACTGAATCGCTGCACCTAAGTGAAGAATCCTTCTATCACCACTTTTAATTTGAAAAAGAATTTTATGATTTTTGTTCCTCCTCTACTCTTCCAACTGAAATGCTGCAAGAAGCTGCCATAGCCACCAGCTCCACCCCTTTCAATTTTACATATAAAGAAAAAGTCTACGAAAACATTGTTTTTGAAAAAGAAAGAATTTCAAAAACATCGTATGAAGAACCCCCTACCCTAGAATTAAAGGAACTACCCGAACATCTGAGATATGCTTTGTTTGAAAAGGAATCCAAGCTACCAGTAATAGTTTAGGCCTACTCATGGATGAGGAAAATGATAAACTTCTTTTATTTTTACGTAAACATCGTTGAGTTATTTCCTAGCAAATTTCTGATATCAAGTGCATAATCCCATCTTTATACACTCACAAAATCCTAATGGAAGATAATTCGCGTAATTCAATCCAACCTCATCCCCGCATAAATCCCAATAAGAAAGAAGTAGTTAAGGGAGATGTTCGGAAATTGTTAGACGCAAGAATTATCTATCCTATATCTGATAGTAAGTGGGTTAGCCCAGTATAGGTATTGCCAAAGAAGGGAGGGCTAATGGTAGTTAGTAATGAGAATAAAGAATTAATCCCGACACGGACGGTGATTGGGTTACGAATGTGTATAGATTATCATAGGTTAAATGGCACCACCCACAAGGATCACTTTCCCTTGCCGTTCATCAATCAAATTTTAGAACGATTATCCGGCCATAGCTTTTATTATTTTCTCGATTGCCTCTCAGGGTACTTTCAGATCCCTATCTCCCTCGTGGACCAGGAGAAAAATACATTTACATGTCCATTCGACACCTTTGCTTATCAAAAATTGCCATTTGGATTGTGCAATGCGCCTACTACATTCCAACGATGTATGCTCACTATCTTTGACAAGTACGTAGGAAGAATTATGGAGGTATTTATGGATTATTTCTCCGTATTCGACGATGCTTTTGATAGTTGTTTAGAAAACCTCACAAAAATCTTAGAAAAATGTGAAGAAACTAACCTTTCCCTAAACTGGGAAAAATGCAATTATATGGTAAGGGAAGGGTTAGTTTTGGGTCATAAAATTTCTGCGAAAGGAATTGAAGTAGACATAGCCAAGATTTAAGTTTTCGAGAAGCTGTTGCCGCCTACAAATGTCAAAGCTATACAAAGTTTCTTAGGACACGCGAGCTTCTACCGCCGCTTCAAAAAAGATTTCTCCAAAATCACCAAACCCCTTACTCATCTACTAGAAAAAGATGCCACATTTGCTTTTGATGACCTTTGCCTAGCTGCTTTTAATTTAATAAAAGAAAAATTAATTAATGAACCAATTATGATAGCTCCAGTGTGGGACCTTGCCTTTGAAATCATGTGCGATGCAAGTAGTTATGCGGTGGTAGCCGTATTAGATCGATTAATTTCTAAGAACATCCACCCAATCCATTACGCAAGTAAAACAATCACATCTGCATAAGAAAACTATACCACAATTGAGAAAGTGCTTCTTGTTGTTGTTTTCGCCTTTGATAAATTCCGTTCATATATTACACTTTCAAAAATCATCGTTTTTACGGACCACTCGACCCTCAAATATCTTCTTGCTAAAATGGATGCCAAACTACGCATGATTCGCTGGGTCTTACTCCTCTAGGAGTTTGATTTAGAAATCCGTGATAAGCAAGGAGCCGAGAATTTGGCTGCTGACCATCTCTCACGATTGGATAACCCGCACATAGAAAAGTTAGATGAAAGATCTTTTAATGATTATTTTCCCGATGAGAAACTACTGTTAATTATTACATCACCTTCTCATTGGTTTGCACAAATAGCCAACTATTTAGTGGCCCGGGGGCTCCCAAAAGAGTTCTCCCCTCAAAAAAAGAAGAAATTCTTTTCTGAGTTGAAAAACTGCTTTTGGGAGGACCCGCACCTTTTCCGAGTCTGTGCGGACCAGGTGATACGGAGAAGTGTCTCATTTGAAGAAGGATTATATATTTTAAAGCATTTGCATGAATGACCAACATGTGGGCACTATCAAGCTGCTTGCACCGCTCACAAAGTGCTAAGCGCGCATTTTTACTGGCCTAGCCTGTTTAAAGATGCATAGGCCTTTGTGTGTAGGTGTGATAGTTACCAACGATCGGGTAATATTTCCATTAAAAATGAAATGCCGCAAAATTATTTCCTTGAGTGCAAAGTTTTCGACCTCTAGGGAATTGATTTTGTTGGCCCTCTTCCTTCTAGCTTCGGGAACACGAACATCTTAGTCGCTGTCGATTATGTTTCACGATGGACAGAGCCCAAGCTCTTCCTACGAACAACGCCTGAGTCGTAGTTACGTTTTAAAAAAAATCATTTTCTCAATTCGGTACGCCGCGAGCCATCGTTAGTGATAGGGTTTCCCATTTCTATAACGCACAGTTTTCTAAAATCCTTACTAAATATGACGTTACGCATAAACTTTCCACCACACACCACCCCCAAACAAACAGACAAGACGATATAGAGACTGAGAGATAAAAAGAATTTTCTAGAAGATTGTTTCCACCTCTAGGAAAGACTGGTCAACCAAATTAGGCGATGCTCTATGGGCCTACCGAACAGCATACAAAACCGCCATCGGATGTACGCCATATCGATTGTTCTATGGAAAATCATTTTATTTTCCCGTAGAACTAGAACACCGCGCTTTTTGGGCCTCAAGGTTCTTAAATTTTGATCCCCACTCTGTCGGCGGATTTAGAAAATTTCAACTCAACGAGTGGCGCTCTTACGCATTGATGAGTAAAAATCGTCTCACGGACTACAATCCGAATAGGCAAGTGTACCTATCGTTTTATAGTATAGTGATAAAAATATATCAAGGTCGTATAAAAACTCGGGGCAGGCAAGTACTATTACTCACAACGACTCTATTATCCTGCCGGATGATTGATTCGTTTTGAAAATAAAAATAAACTAAGCTTAAAAAGAGAAAATAAACTATTACGAGAAAAGTTCTCGATCGACGATTCACTTTGAAATGAAATAACAAAATAAATTAGTTTAGCATTTGCAATTCTATTAAGACCGTGACGGATCCGATATTAGGAAATAATCTCGCTATATCATTAAATCCCCTGACTTATAGACGTTCTGACCGAAATCTCTTTCAAGTCAAAAAGGCCTAAAGTCGCATTATTGAAGTGACCCGCACTATTGGATTTGACTCAAATTCGGAAGATTTACGTCATCCTATCTCTAGGGGTGCGTTCAACTCCTTCCTTCCTTGAGGGATCTTTCAAATCAATGACTCTCTCGACCTCTGTGAAATGAGATCAAATACCTACTACCGTATACCGGAATACGGAGTCGACAGGAAACAAATCAAGGAAGAATCAAAAATAGAAAAGTACACAGCCAAACATAAAATTAAGAATGCATTATTTCATCGCAAAGCTTATCGTGATCGGGAACAAAAACTATTTAGCTAAGCATGATTGGAAGGGAAATAACAATAATAAGAAAAAAAGAAATTCATTTTTATTAATAAAAAAAGGGGTACACAAAGATTAAAAAAAACAAGACTATGCTACCAAAAGTAAGGATTACAATAAAGAGAAATGAAAATCAACAACAAAGAAAGAAGAAAACTTGAACTAACACTCTACTACTTCTTCATATCTCCATTCTAAAAAACTACATGACATAAAAAAGAGGCAAGGGCTCCTTTATATAGGAGAGGAGGAAGGATCTAGAATGAAAAGGAAGAGGAGAAACCAAGGGGGTGGCCGGCCATGCTTGGGGAGGAAAGTTCATGCATGTATTCAATGAAGGGGAGAGAGTGAGGCTAGATGCAAACACTATATGAAAATAATAATATAAAATGAAGAGGGGGAATGGATGAGTATTAAATGGGCATGAGAGAGAGGGAAAGGAGGGGTGAATGTAGAATAAAAAAAAGGGAAAAAAATAATAAAGGAAGAAGAGAGTGGCCAGCCACATGCTTGGAATATATTCATGCATGCAATAAATGGAGAGAGAGGGAGAGAGAATGAAAGAGATGGCAAAGTGCAAGCATGAGAGTGAAAAGTGGCCGGCCATATCAAGAGGCTGCTTTCATGGGATTGGGTAGAGGGGAAAAGGGGCAGCTAGGTGGGCTTTAGTGGGCTCGAGTAGGCTAGGGGATGCACCAAATTGTAGAGGGCCGGCCACATACATTGAAGGCTCGGGTTGGAGATTGTGGGCTGCTCTTGTAGGCTGCTCCAAAGGCTCGGGTTGGGCTTGCTTGTAAGTGAGGGCTGCTTCAACATCATGTAGTGGGGCTCGGGCATGGCTAGGTGGCTGTAGTGGCTTCTCCAAATGAAGGGGCTGCATGTGAGCTTGATCCTACAAATTAAAACAAAACAAAACAAAACATAGATTAGTTATGTTTTAAAACAATAAAACCCCAAGTACATTCAAAAATAAAAACAATATATCAATAACATTCAAATAACAAAACATCAAAAACATTAAAACATTAAAATAAGACAAAAAAACATTAACTAATATTAATAAACATAACACAATATATAGTGACATAATACATATAATAAGACTATAAAGATTTTAATATCAAAACATAAAATGACATCAAAATAAGCATACAAAGCACAAAATTATGATAAAACTTAGGGATTTTAACTACTAAATTACCCCCAAAAAGGATGACTAAAACTAGTCATCATGCATACGAAAATAACAAACTCTATAAAGAGCGGACGAAAGGTTTTCACGATAAGCACCTTCGGCACCCAAAAACCTTTAAGTCGGGCGACCAAGTTCTTTTGTACAACCCTTGTTTACGTTTATTTCCGGACAAACTAAAATCACGTTAGTCTAGGCCGTTTACTATTTTAGAAGTTTTCCCGTATGGAACTGTTTTAATTTCACACATATAAAGGTAATTTCAAAGTGAATGGACAATGTCTTAAACTGTATTTCTGTGGTGATGTCAGTCCTAACTGTATAAACTCTATCTTGCATGATTTGACTTTCGAATAATTTAAAACTTTGTCTTATTATTAAAACTTTGTCTTATTATTAAAACTTTCAATATTATTTTTGGACAAAAAAATTTTTGTTGCATCGGGCTCAATGATGTTTTTAAACAAAGGGCGTTATTGGGAGGCAACCCAAGTTATTTTTTTTCTATTTTCTTTATTTTTCACTTTTTGCCCCGGTTGGCCCTGACAAGTTGAAGCTTCTGCGATCGCCTTCTCCAACACTGCTGAATCCATCACGAAGTCCAAAGAAGACCTCTTATGAAGATCCAAAGCGCAAGTATGGGGGAGAAGCATTGCACAAATTTCCGCAACTCAAAAAAATCTGGGGAATATCTATTTTTCAATTATGTACTTTTATTTATGTTTTTATTTCTCTCTCTCCTTCCCCTCCTTTATCCATTGAGGACAATGTCCCTTTTAAGCTTGGGAGATGATTTCCTCCTTCCCTTATTCATTTTTTTGTTGTTTCCCTAAAAAAATAAAAAAAAGATAATATTTTAAAAAAACACAAAAAAGAGAATATTTCAAAATCAAAATAATTTTTTTTTTATGGTTTAGAATTTTAATTGTTTAAACGAATTTTGATTTTTCAATAGTACCCCTTGCTTTTGTTTTGTTTCTCTCAAAATTCCATTAAAAAAACTTAGCTAATTATAAATTTATCTAATAAAATCTTTTTAATTATACTTCACAAGTAAAATGTTGGCCTTGCTGTGTTCCTAATTCATTGTAGCATGTTAAGGTGAAATATTTTTCTAAAACTCGCATTTCTATTATGGTTTTCCTTTTTTATTTTCTTTACTTTGGTAAAAAATTTCTCATCCACTATTTTTCTTTTTTATTTTTGGATAATTTTTGTAAAGTCAGCTTTTGATTAGCATAGTAGATGTGAACAATTCTAGACTCATATTAACCTAATTTTTAAAATGAGTTCATTAGTCTCTATTTAATTTCTAAGACCTAATTTTTGTAATTTTTCAAAACTAATGCTTTAGCTTTAGGAGATTGAAAATGATGTAGGCCGTTTTTTTCGAGCCTTCTCGCCAACCCTAAAATTATCCCTCTAGTTAGCCGCTTTTGAGCCTTTTTTCGATTTCAATTGATAGGTCCACATTTCATTTTATTTTCACCAAAGCCAATTTTTTCCAACCCTTCTTATCACTCTAAAATTTTTGAGCTTCATAAATTTCATGTTGTGATAGGATTGTTTTGTAATTTTTGGAAAACTTTTTGAAAAAGTATGCTCAAAATAAATGTTTAATTTTGTGGCCAATTTCAAAATGAAAAGAAAAATATTTTATGGCCTTTTGTTTAAAGACAAAAAATATGAAAAAGAAAAAGAAAAAGAAAAAGAAAAAAAGAATAAAATATTTAGGTTATTTATTAAAATTTTGAAGCTCTTTATTTTGGTTTAGCGTGATTTTAAGCCTTCATGTTTATATTTGATTTCCATTCCTAATTATATGCCTAAAACAAACGTTTCAGCCCTATTAAGTCCTGTTGATTCATGCTCCTAGATTTTCTTTTAGCTAAGTAAAGAAAAATAATAGACAAGTTAAGTCTTGGATTTAAATTTAGATTTTTGTTCTTTGTTTATTTTTGGTATAAAATGCCACTTAGAATCTAGTAACATTTCAATGCATTTTTTCAATTTGTTGCTTTGCTTAAGTTTATTTAAAGAATTTTTTTCAAAATTTTGGATGAATTATTTTTGTTAGTAAAGATTATAAAAATTGAAACCATATTTAAGTAATTATTTTAGGTTTACATTTCACCTTCTCCCTACATAGAATTTCACATGGTACTTGTGTAGACATAATAAGAACTATTTAATTAGTCATTTTTTATGTTAGCTAGTTTTTACATTTTTTCTTGAGGACAAGGAAAGTTTATGCTTGGTGGAATTTCATAGTTTGTTTTGTATTTAAGCTATTAGGGTATTTTTAGGTCTTTATTGTGCAAGTCTTGTATTATTACCATATATGTCCACCCCCCCCCCTTGCATTTATTTATGCCACTAATGTTTTTTTGCCCTTTTGCAGGTTTTCTCAATTCTCAACCAAAATGACCTGACACGGCCTCCAACACAGCCGTGTCATGGGGCGTGTCACTTGTTCCCAAGGAAGTCAGCCAACAGAGGAAGGTCCAGATTTCATCCCGAGTAGGACACGACCTCAAACATGGCCGTATCGCTCGACGTGTCAAGTTGGTCGTGTCAACATGAGGTATGTCACCAAATGCCGATGACTTTCCAGAGAAGAACACGGACACCAACACGGTCGTATCACCGGGCGTGTCACCAAAAGCTGATGACTTAATTTAGAAGGACACAGACACCAACACAGCCGTGTCGACGGGCATGTCGCCACCTCCTAACAGCATGTAGCCCGCCATTAATGTGCCCCCGTCACAGCCCATCAACTGCATAGGACACGACCGCCAACACAACTGTGTCATTGGCTATGTCAGCATGGGCATGCCCGCCGATTCGGCACTACAATGATCATTCCGTCCAGAACCAGAGCACGAGTTCAACCAGCACAGGATACGGCCACCAATATGGCCTTGTCGTCGGCCATATCAGCCCCTCAAGATTTTCTATAGATTCAGCCCTTCCCCCTTATTTCCCAGAGAGTTCTTTGATGGTGTAGGGAGGTGCTGCCAGTTTTTTTCCTGAAGTTTTTCATGTATTTTCTTAAGTGTACTTTCTTTCTCTATTAAGCTTTACTTAACTCTAGCTTAGTGCTCTCCTTCTAAACTAGTTCTTGTAATTTGTTTTAGTAGTTCTATGTTAATGCTAGACTAGTTTTACTTTCCATGCACTTGAAATTTTCATTTCCAAGTTGTAAGCTCCTTGTTTTCATTAATTAAAAAAATGTTGTTCTCTCTCATCTTTCTACCATGTCTTTATAATTTTCTTCTTCTCATCTCCTTTCCTCCACTTCACCATCAGTAACTAATCCTCCTTGTACTCGATCCTGATGATCCAAGGTTGGAGTTGATTAAGTTTTGATGCGTTAATTTTACTTCTTCTTTTTAGGGTTTAGACCTTAGAATACTCTTCATTAAATTTTGATGGGAGATATATCACCGATATATATTTTCCATCTTTGCTTTCATTTTTGGCAAGTCGAGAGGCCAATAGTTTGAAGTGAGCGCTCAAGAGTAAAGAGAGTTTCACTCACCCCTCGAGAGAGGCAGACGTTAAATCTCCCGGATTGGAGTGAAATCCAATAGCGGGGTTCAGTGCGTAAGGCGAGTTTTAGGCCTCTGATTTACACGATAGTTAGTCAGACCTTCCTAAGTTTAGGTGGGCACATCTTCAAGAGAAGCATGTTCATGCTTTAGGAACCTCCACGGTCAAGGAACTTTATCTTATTAAGCTAGAGTGTTTTTATCGCATTGGTTTATTCAATTTCTACCGAGGTGATTCTCGATCGAGTACTTCTTTTTCTCATCATTCAACCCTTTATTTTAGTCGATAGTTATGGTTATTCTAGTTTAGTGCCAGTAGTGCTTTCATTTTATGCAAGTGTTTTCCTCTATGCTAGTTGTCTTTCCTTTTTTGTTAGTAAACATCCCTGTTTTTCCTTCGATAAAATAATAGGGTTTGTGTGAGTAAGATTACTCAACGGTTCCCGGATTTTAATACGAAACTTGTGTCCCCAATCTATAATTCCATAGGTATACTTGCCTAAATTGATTTCTAGTTTGGTTGCATTTCTTTTCCTAACGAATAGTAAGCCACCATGTCTCTACCCGTGTCCTACTAGAGAGGAACACGGTCGACGATCGTCGAGCTCCGCTCGACGAAAGGTCGAAATTCTACATGGGCACACATGGGCAGGGACTCGCCCATATCACTACCCATGTCCTGCTTGGGAAATACGGTCAATGATGTTAGTCGAGCTCTGCTCGATAAACACAAACAAACATGGGTAGGGACATGCCCGTGTCACACACACACGGGTAGGCACACGCCCGTGTCACTACCCGTGTCCAGCTCGGGAAACATAATAAGGAATTGGCAACATTGCTTGAGAGCCACACAGGTATGTGATAATACGTATTGTAGCCTAAACTATTATAGTATTTTCTAGTTTTGTAGGCGCTAATCTTTCCTTATTAGCTTACTTTTTATCTTTCTTACGTAACTATTATGGCCATTAACATTTTCTTGTCTTTTTGTAGGTTTCTAGAATTTTCGCCAAAAATGACTTTCCACGCACCCCTATCGCGCCCTCCTTGGGCGTGACCTAGCGCGTGTCACCCGATCCCAAGGAAGTTTGCTGACAGAGACAAAATAATAGGAAAAATTGCTTTCACGACCCCCTGACACGGCCTCCCCGGGTGTGTCCCCGGGTGTGATACGGGGCGTGTATCTCACTTCCCAAAGCCTGCCACCGCATTAAATGCCATTTCGCCTCAACACGCCAACAGTACTGTCACGCCCCCATCACGGGCATGACCAAGGGCGTGTTTGCACCCTTTTCTAAGACTGTCCGATTTCCGACCAATGATTCAGACTTGACATACATGTCACGCACCCCCCTGCACGGGCGTGACCTAGGGCGTGTCAGCCATCATACAGAAGTAATCATCCTTCCCGCCATAATCCAAAGCTCGAGGTCAAACCCGTACCTGTCATGCCCCCTTACACGCCCTCCCCGGGCATGACCTAGGGCGTGACCAACCTGTGAACTTTACCTATAAATTCAGACCCCCCCCCCTTCCGTTTCATAGAGCTTAGGTTGAGAGGGGAGTGCTGCCCCTTTGTTTCTTGTCCTTTTTAGTGTTCTTCCCTCTCTCTCTTTCTTATTTTGTTATCTTCTTAACCCTAGCTTAGTGTTTGGTTTGTTTAACCTTTTAGTGTAATTTTTTCACTTGCTCTAGTTGATAATTGTAGTGGTAGAATAGGATTTTCATTTCATTGCAATTGTAATTTTCATTTCCAAGTTGTATGCTCTCTTTCTTTATTAATATAAGTGCCCTTTCTTATACTTTATGTTATTATGCTTTACTACTCATCCCCCCTCCTCCACTCAATTATTATTAACTAATCCTCCTTATACTCAATCTTGATGATCCGAGGTTTGAGTGATTAAGTTATGATTCTTTAATTCTACCATTTTTTAAGGGTTTTAGACCTTGAATTACTCTTGAATTATTTTGGGTTGGAGATATATCATCGATATATATTCTCCACCTTTGCTTTCATTCTTGGCTAGACGAGAGGCCGATAGTTAGAAGTGAGCGCTCAAGAGTAAAGGGTGTTGTACGCACTCCTCGAGAGAGGAAGACGTCCAAATCTCCCGAATTGGAGTAAAATCCAATAGTGGGGTTCACCGCGTAAAGCGAGCTTTAGACCTCCAATTTAGACGAGAGTCGGTCTGACCTTCCTAAACTAAGTTGGGCACAACTTCGATAGAAGCATGTTCAAGCTTTAGGAACCTCCATGGTCAAGGACCTTTACACTATTAAGTTTAGGTTTTTATCGCTTTTCTTAGTTGACTTTAGACGAGTTGATTCCTTATCGAGTGCATTTATATTTCCTAGATTCATCCCTTCGTTGTAATCGCTTCTAATAGCTCTGAAATTAACTGTAGTAGTTCTCTTTCTTGCATAGTTTTATTTCCTTAATTGCAATTATTTTCTCTAAACCCTAGATTTTATGTCAAAAAAATAATAGTGTTTGTGTGAGTAAGTGTATTCAACAATTCCAGGATTTTAATACGACACTTGTGTCCCCTAACTACAGTTCGATAGGTAAACTTGCCTAATTGGATTGCTAGTTCGGTTTCTTTACTTTCTTCGAAGCTTCGCGATCACCAAGTTTTTGGCGCCATTGCCGGGGATCAACTTTCGTTGATATATCGAAAACACAAACCTATTAATTTTATCATTTCTCTTTCTCATCCTCCTTCTAAAAATTTTAAAATCCAATTTTTTTTTTATTATCGCTCTTAAAAGAAACCCACTTCACAATTTTTCTACGCCACCTATTTCTCTCGAAAAGGGCAAAGGGCTTTAAGTGCAACAATCTTATCTAGTACCTTGTGAACCCATTATTGGGTAGTACTTGGGAAGTTTGGGATTTAAGCTAATAAAAAATTTATTTCAAAATTTTTTTTATTTTTATTAGTTCTCTTTTTCTAGTTTATATTTATTTATTTCTCTCTTTCTTCTCTTCTCTTCTTTTATTACATGACCCGCGGGAGTCCGGTGGTTATTTTGGACTTGGACCACGAAATTGAGCATACTCTTTGGATAAGATCGTGATTTCAAGACCCTATTCTCCAAATACCGATTGAGGACTCCGAGTCATTTTCTACATTAAGAATGGAAGAACCCCAAGTGGAGGAAGCCGTGCAAAAGCCTATGTCCTATTATGCACGACCGAATCTCGAATGTACAGAATCTATCATATTTCGACCTGCTATAGCAAATAATAACTTTGAAATCAAGTCTAGCATAATTCAAATGGTGCAGCAGTATGTGCAATTTGACGGACTTCATGATGAAAATCCGAACGCACATATAGCAAGCTTTCTTGAAATTTGTGGCACCTTCAAAATAAATTGTGTCACAAATGATGCAATTAGGCTAAGATTATTTCCTTTTTTGTCTTAGAACTAAGGCTAAGCAGTGGTTAAACACTCTACCTAAAAACAGCATCACAACTTCGGATCAACTAACTGAAAAATTTTTTGTTTAAGTATTTCCCGCTAGCTAAAACTTCGAAACTTAGGAATGATATTTTTGCTTTTGGACAAATATACTCTGAAACCTTATATGAAACTTGGGAAAGATTTGAAGAATTATTAAGACAATTCCCACATCATGCGCTTCCTGTATGGTTACAAGTGCAGATGTTTTACAAAGGGCTAAATAAAAATACAAAGCAAATGATAGACGCAGCTTCTGGCAATACTTTAAACCATAAGACCCCGGAAGCAGCTCTTGACCTTTTTAAGGACATGGCCATGAACAATTATCGGTGGAATATGCCTAGGTCCCCCTCAAACAATCCTACAGGTATCTTTGAAGTGGATAACATCTCCCAGCTCGCTCTGTAAGTTGAACTATTAAGCAAAAATATAACGGAGATGACTACTGCCTCCGCCACTCAGGTATGGGAATCTGCAACTCCTGCCCCCGAACAATTAGATTTTGTTAACAATATGCCTAGAAATGCTTTTAATAATTTTCTGTTGTGAATTTTCCTGCACCCGATTTTTATTTTCCGAATAGTTATAATCCTGCTTTAAGAAATCACCCGAATTTTTGGTGTAGTAATCCTCGAACGCGATTCGCCCACCACCTCAAAATGATTTTTCTGCACCACCTCCACCTCTTTTAAATTATCCAAAACATCCAAGCTTGGAGGAGTTACTTTCTAAATATATAACCACAAATGACTCTACTATAAGAACCATAACTGGAAGCGTTAAAAGTCTTGAAAATCAAGTAGGATAGCTCACAAAAATAATTTTTGAGCGACCCGCAGGGTCTCTTCCTTCTAATACCGAGCCCAACCCGAGAGAGCAAGCGAAAGGTATAACTCTTCGGAGTGGGAAGCAAGTCTCCGGTAGGGTTAGTGAAGAGTCCGAGGCAAGCTCCGCCCCTGTTTTTAAAAATCAAATCTCCGCCCCCGTTTTAAAAATTCAACCTTTTGTTGAAGAAGTTATCACCCCCATTTTAGAAAAAGACCTCACTCCACCACCCTTCTTAAAAAATTATCCAACTCTGTCATACCCTTCCGAACTTAATAAGCAACGTCAGGATGATCACTACTCCCACTTCTTAGAAATGTTCAAGCAAATCAACATTAATCTGCCCTTCCACGAAGCGATCTCCCAGATGCCGAAGTACACTAAGTACCTTAAGGACCTCCTGACCAACAAGAAGAAGTTAGAGAACTTTTCGTATGTCACGTTAAATGCCGAGTACTCTGCAGTTTTGACAAATGACTTACCAAAGAAAATCAGTGACCCAGGTAGTTTTTCTAGTCTGTATGCCTTTGGTGATCTTTATGTCAAGAACACATTGCCCGACTTAGGTGCGACTATATATCTGATGCCCCACTCATTGTTTAAGAAGTTAGGAATTGGTAGCCTCAACCCCATAAGCATGAGTATCCATCTTGCAGACAGATCCGTCAAATACCCGTTAGGAATCGTGGAGGATGCCTTAGTGAAAGTCGACAAGTTCATCTTCCCGGTAGACTTCATCATTTTGGACATCGAATAAGACGTTGAGGTTCACCTAATCCTTGGCCGACCCTTCCTTCCACCTCCCGAGCAATCATTGATGTAAGCAATGGTATGCTCCTCCTTCGAGTAGGCGACGATGAGGTGACTTTCTTTATCACACCTTCGATGAAGAACACCCTAGAAAATGATGACTCCAGTTTTTTCGTAGATGCCTGAAGTAATGAATCCTCCTATTGCCTCTCCGAATTTGAAAAGGAATTTCCTTCTTTTTTTTCCTCCTCTTCTCTTCCAACTGAATCGCTATACCTAAGTGAAGAAAGTGAAGAATCCTCTTATCGTCTATCTGAATTTGAAAAAGAATTTTCTGATTTTTGTTCCTCCTCTACTTTTCCGACTAAATAACTGCAAGAAGCCGTCTTGGCCACCAGCTCCACCCCTTTTAATTTTCCGTCTAAAAAGATCTACGAAGATTTAGTATTTGAAAATGAAATAATTTCTAAAACCTCTTATGAAGAACCCCCATACCCTAGAACTTAATGAACTTCCTGAACATCTTAGATATGATTTATTAGAAAAATATACCAAGTTACCAGTAATAGTTTCGGCCTATCTCACAGATACGCAAAACGATAAACTTCTTTTAGTTCTACGTAAACATCGTCGAGCTATTTCCTTGCAAATTTTTGATATCAAGGGAATAAGCCTATCTTTCCGCACTCACAAAATCTTAATGGAAGATAATTTACGTAACTCCATACAACCTCATCGCCGTATAAACCCAAACATAAAATAAGTAGTTAAGGGCGATGTTATGAAACACTTAGACGCAGGAATTATATACCCTATATATCATAGTAACTGGGTTAGCCCAGTCCAGGTAGTGTCAAAGAAGGGGATAACGGTTGTTAGTAATGAAAATATTGATTTAATCCCAACACGGACGGTGACTTTGTAACGACCCCATCCGTTAAATGACGTATAGTAGAAGGTCCGGCCGGGGCCCACACTATATGCCACAAACAGACGGTGAGGTCACAGGATAATACCAAACCATACGAATCCTAACTCAGAGCATTCTAGCGGAAGCTTTAAGTTACAAATTTGAACTCTATCCGGAATGTCCAATATATAAACCACCTTTATATATATAAAACCATGGAATGTACAACAAATACAAGAGTTTGGCCTTAAGGCCTTACAGTTCCTCTTTACATACAACATGTTTTACAAACCTCGGCGCGCAGGCCGGCCATACATGAGTAAAAGAGAACAACCAAAACATTTGCTTAGCCTTCAAGGGCTAGCCGCAGCAGCAGCAGTAACAGCAGTAGGGCTTCAGCCCATCACTTACCACTTGGCTCTCCAGCACCTGCACGGGAACAATCCACCCAACCGGTGGCAAACAATGCAACGGTCAGCATTCAGCTGACCCAATTATAACAATCCTACCCCTTTCTCGGGGCATGAGCATTCTTTCCCTGCAAGCATGGCATCATCAAATAGCAACTATGTGCGCGCAGGCACATTCAAGCCATCACAACTATCGGCCACACGGCCCGACAGTCCGTGCACTCAGGGCACATTCTTGGTGTACCGGAATACCAGGGTCAACACCACCGTCTACACGGTATTTGAGCATTCTAGTCTTTCCGGCGCGCGGGCCTAAGACTCTCATTAGGCGCTCCAACAAAACCTATAACCAGGCTTCCAAGTCGGACAGACCTAACGCAGGTACGGATCAGCCACCCCCCGTTGCTCAAGTCGCCGTGCCACCTCGAATACGGAAGTATCCATGGCTATTTATAGGCGCGGGTCGGTTTCACCTTTCCTGTTCGGCACTCTGCCTTTTCATCGAGTTGCAGCCCAACGGCTCAACCACTCACAAAGTGGCAACACACGGCCACAAGAGTTGCATCCAACCCTCTTCATTTCCTGGACATCGTCCAGTACTTCCTGCCGCACCAAGCAACAGGTAGGCACAAGGCATCACAAGCCATAATCACGGAGCCTTCTCCGATATGCAAACAAGCATCACCAATCCAGACTACATCCGATGGGCTTCACACAGCATGCCTAGAGCCGTACTCCAATTCCGGCCTCTAACAAGGGGGACTTCACATATCTACCCCAAGGGACACCACAACCCACCGCACACTCGCGGGGAAGGGTTTTCCCTATGCAATGCAGAAAAGAAGGACTTCACATGTCCAAGGAGGGAGATCGTTACCCTTGTCGATCTCTTCGGAGCCATCGAAAACTAGCCAGTGAGAAAGAACCGCAGCAGCCTTGCCTTCACAACGCCGGCTTCGGAACACGAATCGGACCACGGGAACTCCGCCGGTGGCTTGCTCTCCTCCTCCTTCTTCTTCCTCCTCTCTCTTTCTCTCTTTCTTAAGTAAAATGAAGAATGCCTTCTTCATCACCCCTTGACGAATTTAATCCAGCCAGGAATCACCTGAGCCCTTGGATCAAAAGAGAGAATCTGAACGACCACGATCTGCCCAAAAAACCCAACTTTTGGCTGACACAGCCTATGACACGCCCGTATCACAGGCCGTGTACCCTTAAGCGGCACACGCAGTTTGAACCGACTGAACAACACGGGTATCGACACGCCCGTGTCGAACCTGACACGCCCATGTCATCCTGAGACACGCCCGTGTCAAACCTGCTTCATCGAGCTGCACCCAGTACACGGGTCGGAACACGGCATCGGACACGCCCGTGTCCCACCTGACACGCCCTTGTTCACGGCCATGTTCAAGGCCGTGTACTATTCTGACTCGAACAGGCCAATTTCGAAATTTAATTCGAACACGCCCTGGGACATGCCCGTGTCGGAGGCCGTGTCCCAGGCTTGACGATCGTCGACTCCCAATCGTCGACTAACCTGACCACGCCCTGGGACACGCCCGTGTCCCAGGCCGTGTACCCCCGACACGCCCTGGGACACGCCCGTGTCCCAGGCCGTGTACACTTACCTATACCTCAAAATCATTTTGAGTCCTTTGGTGTCTTTTTGGGGTGTTACAACCCTCCCCCCCTTAACAAAATTTCGTCCCGAAATTTGCACGGTAAGTAAACAAGAACCAGCAATGCTATAACTATGTTATAACAAAAAGTACACGGTCTACAGTTTATACAAATAACTCGGGAAACTCAGCTCGCATGGTCTGCTCTCGCTCCCATGTTAGCTCTTCACGGCCACAATTGTCCCATCGGACCTTGACCATCCCGATCACTTTGTTCCGCAATTGTTTCTCGGCTCGATCCTCGATCCGAATGGGTCTAACCCTCGTCGTTAGCCCATACTCGACCGGTACCCGATCATTTTCCACCACTTGAGCTGGATCCTTTACCGCCTTACGAAGGACTGAGATGTGAAATACATCATGTAGTCCACCCAAGTCTGCTGAAAGTGCTAGTCGATAAGCAGCTTCCCCAACTCGCTCCACCACCTCAAACGGACCAAGATACCTCGGACTTAGCTTTTTCAAACGCCGAATCCTGGACACGCCTTTGAAGGGTTTGATCTTCAAATATACCCAATCACCCACCGCGAACTCCACGTTCCGATGTTTAGCATTGTAGTACTTTGCTTGACGATCTTGGGCTATCAATAACCTCTCCCTAATAGAGCGTATGAGCGAGGTAGCTTCTTCGACTTCCTTTTTCCCACTCAGCTTGGATTCACCTGCTTCTGCCCAAGCTAACGGTGTACGGCATTTTCGACCATATAAAGCTTCAAATGGTGCCATACCAATACTCGCTTGGTAGCTATTATTATAGGCAAATTCGACAAGAAATATATAATCTTCCCATCGCTTACCAAAATCTAGGGCGCACATGCGGAGCATGTCCTCCATCGTCCTGTTGGTTCGTTCAGTCTGGCCATCCGTTTGGGGATGAAAGGCCGTACTAAACGCCAATTTTGTACCCAACATTTGATGAACGAGCCGCCAATCATTCGATGTGAACCTCCCATCACGGTCACTAACGATGCTCCGAGGAACACCGTGCAGTCGAACAACCTGCTCCACATATAGCTTGGCCAAGGTTTCCACTGAATCGTCTCTTCTGTTTGGAAGGAAGTGCGCCACTTTTGTCAACCGGTCCACAATCACCCAGATTGAATCATGACCGCGTTGAGATCTCGGCAATCCATGCATGAAATCCATCGAAATATCATCGAACTTCCACTCCGGAATAGGTAACGACTTCAGGAAACCGCCAGGCTTCTGGCATTCTGCTTTCACCAACGCACAGGTATTGCATTCAGCCACATAACGTGCGACATCTTTCTTTAGTCCGGGCCACCAGAGCGGTTTTTTAGATCTCTGTACATCTTTGTGCTCCCTGGGTGAATTGAGTATTTTGCAAAGTGAGCTTCGTACATCAACTCTTCCCTCAATTTACCCACACTTGGGACACACACTCGACTATTTCTTCGTAACAAACCGTTATCCCAAGAGAATTGGTCCTCCGGCCCATCTTTTGCATGGCGCTGGAGACTTTCATCAAGCTCCGTTGCTCGCCGAACTCTGTCCGTAAGGTCATACTGCACCTCCGTCCAATTCAAACATGCATCGGTTGACGAACCCTTGTCAACGCAAGATATCTCCAATGCTTCCAATTCCTGGATCAAACGCTGATCATGCCTCTGCAACCATCTTGCCCGTACCGGAGTCTTTCGACTCAAAGCATCAGCGACCACATTTCCCTTTCCGGGAGTATAGTGAATTTCGAAGGTGTAGTCCCCGAGGAACTCCATCCATCTTCGTTGTCGCATATTCAGATCCTTCTGATCCAACAAATACTTTAGGCTCTTGTGATCCGTATAAATATCCACTTTAACGCCATATAGATAGTGCCGCCACAACTTGAGCCCAAAGATTACCGCCGCCAACTCCAAATCATGGACGGGGTAATTCCGCTCATGCACTTTCAACTGACGCGAGCCATAAGCAATCACTTTACCAAACTGTAGAAGAACGCAGCCTAAGCCGCTCCCTGATGCATCACTATAGATCTCATACCCATCAGTGCCACATGGCGATGTCAACACAGGCGCCGTGGTCAAACGACTCTTCAAGTCTTCAAAAGCTCGCGCGCACTCCGGCGTCCAAATGAACTTTTGATCTTTTCTCGTCAGCGTGGTCAGAGGTAAAGCAATCCGTGAGAAGTTTTCCACAAACCGTCTATAGTAGCCCGCAAGTCCAAGGAAGCTCCTGACCTCGGCCACTGAAGACATCACTGGCCAATCTCGGATGGCACTTATCTTCAACGGATCCACCGCGATACCCTCTCCGCTTACCACATGGCCTAAAAAGGCTACTGAAGAGAGCCAGAACTCACACTATGAGAACTTGGCATAAAGCTTATTCCTCCGCAGGGTATGCAAAACCAACCGCAAATGGTTTGCGTGATCCTCTTCCGACTGAGAGTATACTAAGATGTCATCGATAAACACAATAACAAACAAATCCAAGTACTCTCGGAACGTTCGATGCATTAGGTCCATAAATACCGAAGGCGCATTACATAGGCCAAACGGCATTACCGTGAACTCATAATGACCGTAGCGTGTTCCAAACGCCGTTTTGGGAATGTCACCTTCCCTAATCCGCAGCTGATAATACCCCGATTTCAAATCCAACTTGGAATAGACCGTTGATCCCGCCAGCTGATCAAAGAGGTCATCAATCCGAGGGATCGGATATTTGTTTTTCTCCGTCAGCTTATTCAACTTGCGGTAGTCAATACACAACCGTAAGCTACCGTCTTTCTTTTTCACAAAGAGAACAGGCGCGCTCCAAGGTGACATACTTGGGCGTATATATCCCAGCTCCAACAACTCTTGCAACTGGACTTTCAACTCAGCCATCTCTTTAGGCGCGACGCGATATAGAGAGCGGGCCACAGGTTTCGCACCTGGCACCAACTCAATAGAGAAGTCAATCTCCCGCTGGGGTGGTAACCCCGGAAGATCTTTACGAAACACGTCGGCAAACTCTGACACAACTGGCACTTCACCGACACTGGCCTTTGGCTCAACAACCTGAATTAGCATGAAGAATAACTCCGCACCCTTCCGAACAGCATTGACGACTTGGAGTGCAGACAACAGAGTCCCGCCAACTCCTCGCATACCAGCGAACTTCGTCACAAGCCCGGTATTCTGGCCCAGTATAACCTCTTTGGAGTTGCAATCAATAAAGGCACGCTGCTCCGAGAGCCAGTCCATACCAAAGATCACATCAAACTCCGATAATGGTAACACAGCTGCACTCAAACCGAAATCCCGACTTCCTATTTGCACATCCACATCGCAAGCCCTATCCGCAAGCATCATACAGCCATTCGGCAATAGCACCCTTGTACTATCCACCGTCACATGACTTGGTACCCCGATTCGAGATACGAAATCCTCAGACAGAAAAGATTGCGAAGCACCCGTATCAAATAGGGCTCTCGCCAAATTATTCCGAATCAGGACAAAGCCTGCAGCACACACACATGCACAAGCTAAACATAACCAAAAACAATAGCACCAGCAAGTAAACTAAATCAACTCGTACCTGTGATGACGTCACTTTGCTTAATCGCTTCCTGTTGGCCAAGTTGATAGATTCGGGGCTGCGCCTGAGACGTAGAGGAATCAACCACCGCTTTGCCCTTCTCAGCATACGGCGCACCCGTCTTCTTTTCCCCTTTGGGCTGCACAACCCGACAGTCACGAGCGATATGCCCCACCCGGCCACAGTTATAGCATGTACGAGCATCCGGCCTTGATGTCGCTCCCGACACAACGATCGTAGTCACTTGCCCAGATGGCTTGGACCTCTTGCCCCCTTTCTTCTGGTAAAACTACTTGCTCGGGCGAGGTGCTTGAAACTCTGGCTTCGACGCAACCAAGCCCTTATTCCCTTGCACCCGCCTCATGTCCTTCTCCAACGCACATGCAGTATCAACCAACGCCTGAAACCCTTGGCTCACTGAACTCGAAAGCAGGAATCGCAACTCATCCCGCAATCCTTCATAGAACCGATTCGTTTTCCTTTGGTCATCCGCGAAGATTGTACCCACATATCGTCCCAACCTGGTAAACTCATGCAAGTAGATATCCACGCTATCTTCCCCTTGCTTTAACCGTTGGAACTCATTTTCCATAGCAATGCGTTGCGCCGCTGGGACATGTTTCGCCAGAAATATCCGAGAGAACTCCTCAATCGACACTTGCGTTAATTGCCTGCCCGCCAAATGGTGTACCTCAACCTCGTCGCACCACAACCGCGCCTCTCCTTCAAGCATGAAGGTGGCCAAGGTGACCTTAAGAGCTTCCTCCGCACTGATCGCTGTCATTATCCGCTTGACACGCGATAACCAATCCTCTGCCTGCGTTGGGGATCCCATGCCCGTAAACGTAGGAGGACTGAAGCTTATGAATTGCTTCAATTGTCGATCAGCTGCTCGTGGATCTACAGCCTCAACCGGCTCGGGTCTTACATCAACACGAACTGGCACTACTGACGGCTGCGCTTGCCCGGTCGGCTGAATCATGGCAAATAGCGCCTCAGCAACTAAGCGAACAGTTTCCGCAGATGGAGGAGGTGTTGGCACCTCAGCTGGTGCGCACTCTCATCAGAGCGTTGGGGCTCAGACTGCCCAGCACCACTACGTGTCACCTATAGGTGGACAAGACACACATTAGCAAACTTATGCAAGCAAAACAACACAAAAAGGAACGAGCAGATTCCTCAAACAAGATTTTGTACATTCCTTAACGGACATTCCAGAGTTCATTAGCATTACAGCAGGTCGCACAAACACGTGCTCGCCACCCCACAAAAGAATTCGACCACGAATTCGAAAGAGGAAGACCGACAAAAGCTGATACCAAAATGTAACGATGCCATCCGTTAAATGACGTATAGTAGAAGGTCCGGCCGGGGCCCCACACTATATGCCACAAACAGACGGTGAGGTCACAGGATAATACCAAACCATACGAATTCTAACTCAGAGCATTCTAGCGGAAGCTTTAAGTTACAAATTTGAACTCTATCCGGAATGTCCAATATATAAACCACCTTTATATATATATAACCATGGAATGTAAAACAAATACAAGAGTTTGGCCTTAAGGCCTTACAGTTCCTCTTTACATACAACATGTTTTACAAACCTCGGCGCGCAGGACGGCCATACATGAGTAAAAGAGAACAACCAAAACATTTGCTTAGCCTTCAAGGGCTAGCCACAGCAGCAGCAGCAACAGCAGCAGGGCTTCAGCCCATCACTTACCACTTGGCTCTCCAGCACCTGCACGGGAACAATCCACCCAACCGGTGGCAAACAATGCAACGGTCAGCATTCAGCTGACCCAATTATAACAATCCTACCCCTTTCTCGGGGCATGAGCATTCTTTCCCTGCAAGCATGGCATCATCAAATAGCAACTATGTGCGCGCAGGCACATTCAAGCCATCACAACTATCGGCCACACGGCCCGACAGTCCGTGCACTCAGGGCACATTCTTGGTGTACCGGAATACCAGGGTCAACACCACCGTTTACACGATATTTGAGCATTCTAGTCTTTCCGGCGCGCGGGCCTAAGACTCTCATTAGGCGCTCCAACAAAACCTATAACCAGGCTTCCAAGTCGGACGGACCTAACGCAGGTACGGATCAGCCACCCCCCGTTGCTCAAGTCGCCGTGCCACCTCGAATACGGAAGTATCCATGGCTATTTATAGGCGCGGGTCGGTTTCACCTTTCCTGTTCGGCACTCTGCCTTTTCATCGAGTTGCAGCCCAACGGCTCAACCACTCACAAAGTGGCAACACACGGCCACAAGAGTTGCATCCAACCCTCTTCATTTCCTGGACATCGTCCAGTACTTCCTGCCGCACCAAGCAACAGGTAGGCACAAGGCATCACAAGCCATAATCACGGAGCCTTCTCCGATATGCAAACAAGCATCACCAATCCAGACTACATCCAGATGGGCATCACACAGCATGCCTAGAGCCATACTCCAATTCCGGCCTCTAACAAGGGGGACTTCACATATCTACCCCAAGGGACACCACAACCCACCGCACACTCACGGGGAAGGGTTTTCCCTATGCAATGCAGAAAAGAAGGACTTCACATGTCCAAGGAGGGAGATCGTTACCCTTGTCGATCTCTTCGGAGCCATCGAAAACTAGCCGGTGAGAAAGAACCGCAGCAGCCTTGCCTTCACAACGCCGGCTTCGGATCACGAATCGGACCTCGGAACTCCGCCGGTGGCTTGCTCTCCTCCTCCTTCTTCTTCCTCCTCTCTCTTTCTCTCTTTCTTAAGTAAAATGAAGAATGCCTTCTTCATCACCCCTTGACGAATTTAATCCAGCCAGGAATCACCTGAGCCCTTGGATCAAAAGAGAGAATCTGAACGGCCACGATCTGCCCAAAAAACCCAACTTTTGGCTGACACGGCCTGTGACACGCCCGTGTCACAGGCCGTGTACCCTTAAGCGGCACACGCAGTTTGAACCGACTGAACAACACGGGTATCGACACGCCCGTGTCGAACCTGACACGCCCGTGTCATCCTGAGACACGCCCGTGTCAAACCTGCTTCATCGAGCTGCACCCAGTACACGGGTCGGAACACGGCATCGGACACGCCCGTGTCCCACCTGACACGCCCGTGTTCACGGCCGTGTTCAAGGCCGTGTACTATTCTGACTCGAACAGGCCAATTTCGAAATTTAATTCGAACACGCCCTGGGACACGCCCGTGTCGGAGGCCGTGTCCCAGGCTCGACGATCGTCGACTCCCAATCGTCGACTAACCTGACCACGCCCTGGGACACGCCCGTGTCCCAGGCCGTGTACCCCCGACACGCCCTGGGAAACGCCCGTGTCCCAGGCCATGTACACTTACCTGTACCTCAAAATCATTTTGAGTCCTTTGGGGTCTTTTTGGGGTGTTACAGACTTGGTGGCGAATGTGTATAGATTATCGTAAGTTAAATGAAACCACCAACAAGGATGTCTTTCACTTTCCGTTCATCGATCAAATTTTAGAACTATTATTCGGCCTTAACTTTTATTATTTTCTCAATGGCCTCTCGGGTATTTTCAAATCCCCATCTCTCACGAGGACAAGGAGAAAACTACGTTTACTTGTCCCTTCGACACCTTCGCCTACCGAAGAATGCCTTTTGGATTGTGCAATGCGCCAGCTACATTCCAACGATGTATGCTGTAACATCCCATTTTCCATTTGGACCCCCCTTAGGAGTGACTTGAGCATAACTAGGTCATATGAGTTAACCTAGGTGAACCCAGGAGACCAAGTAACCTAAAAACCTAGTTGAGACCCACTTGGTCTACAAATAGTAATTTTCTAAACACTGATTTTGGGTGGCCTAGTAGGTTCATTTTGACTCTAAAAAATCCCATTAGACCTAATGTGGGCCCAATGAGTCACCAAGGATCCACTTGGGTCAACCATAGTGGTCAAATTGACCAAGTCAACCCCAAGCCCAAATCAAGTCAAACCTAGCCTATATGGGTTAACCCAACCTCAAGCCACCCTTCCCCTTAGGCTAATCTCTTGCATGATTATTTTGTATCATTTTTTTTTTGGCTGCCCATATCCTAGAGTATTGACCAAGTCAACTTGGTGACTAGGAGAGAGAGGGTGAGCTCCTTTTCATGATAATGGAAGAGAGAGAAAAATTAAGAAAAGAGGGGATGGAGGGGTTCGGCCAAACGCCACCCTTAATGGCTGAATTCAACTCCCCTGGGGAGGGGAGATGCTCCCAGCCGTTTCCCGACCACCTAAGCCTTGGTTCAGCCCCCTCCTCCATGGCCGAGCTTGCCATTAATGGCTTTAATGACATTTTTCAAAACCGCCTCCTCCCTCCCTTCTTGGCCTTATATACCTCATCAGCAAGGTAGGGCAACCAATTTCGAAACCCTAAATAGGAGGGAGAACCGATGCCGGAGCCGCCAAGGAGAGGAAACGCCGCCACCGCCGCCGCCATGCATTCCCGTCGCTCCACCCGCATCCAAGCCCGAACTCAGGTCCTCCTCCTCTCCTGCTCTCATGTTTAGATCCTAGGAGTGTTTAGAAGATGATTTCATGCTCAAACGAACCGGCACTAGGTTTTGAAATTTCAGAAAATTGCATTTTTTTGGAGCTTTTAAAGCTCTCGGCTAGGGCGGCGCCGCCACCTCCGGCCGCCCTAACTCCGGCCATGGATAGCCCCCACCACCGGGAACAAATGGGTGATGTTTCCCGGTGGTGGAGCCGCCTTAGGCCGCCAGAAAAGGGCCCTTAAAAACCACCTGTGTGGGCTCTTTTTAGGTCCAAATCGGAGAAGATGACCAGCTGTCGTTGATCTGCTTTAAGATCTGTGCACCTCCTGTTTTTATGTTTTAGGTTTTACTAAATACTTTTTCTGTATTTTTTTTACACTGAATTACTGTAAATTGAATTTAGGCCCCTTCTGGGCACCTCCTGAAAAAGTGTAAAGCATGAAAGTTATAGGTCCTTTAATACCTACAATTTGATATGCTGTGGTGAAATTTTGGTAGAGAACCTAGGCCTGTAGGGTCATTTTATTATGGGTATGTCCTAAATCTAGGACAGTTTTATTCAAAAAATTATTTAGGCCCTTCAGGGGCATTTTCATCAAAGATGATCTATATAAATGTTGTAGGCCTTTTTATTATCTACAGTTTGATATGTTATGGAAAATTATAGGACAAGGCTTCTGACCTGTAGGGCCATTATTCTAGGGTAGGTCCTACAAATAGGACTGATTTTTGAATAATTTCGTACACCTAATCCTTATTCCAAATGCCTTGAGTTTTGGACAGGGACTTGTTATCACCTAGAGCTAGCTCCTGTAAAAATTGGAAACCTTTTAAAGAAGTGTAACCTAGGGTTTTGCCCTAAACCTAGAAAAGCTAGGGTAAGGTAGTTGAAGAGTCAAATGACCTCCAAACCCTCCCAAATTTTGGTGAGGTGTCCCTGGTATAGGTATCTAGGTATGGTTCAAATTTCAACTCATTTGGTTGAGTTTTTGAATAGGAATCCTCTAAACCCTAGTTTTGACCTAGTGAAGGAAAGATTAGGGAAAAGGTTCTTTTGATACTTGTGTGATCATCTCACCTCAACAGAGGTTGAGATTCTGAACATTGTTTTAAAATGGTCCTAAGAACTCCCCTAGGGAAAATGGGATGGATTAGGGTAAGTTTACCCTGGGGCCCAGGTTCAAACCCTAAATGTGGACTTTGGGGGCTTGTGAAGGACATAGGGGAACATGTCCTTGTATGACCTTGAGATTTGGTGGAGAGGTTGCTTATGAATATTTAACTCTCTGGTTGTAATATTAGAGGATTTTGAGGTAGGTAGGTACCTCAAAACCTAAACCTTAGTTTTAGAGTAGAAGGGCTTTTAGGTCAAAACGGTATCTTAAATTCTTTTAAAAGCTATGAAACCTTGGTAGTGTGTTTCTAGGGTAGTTAGGACCTCTGGATAATTTTACTAGAATTTTTGGATAATTATTTCTAGTACTTCACTCATGAATGTGGGAATAGCCCTATTTGATGTTTAATTTATTAAAGATTTTTAAGTCAAATAAGGCCCCTTGAAACTCTGGAATTAGATGTTATTGGCCAGTAGGAATGTTCATGAATTTTAGTTTAATTTTATGTTGAATAAATAGAGTAGTTCTTTCACAAGTGTTATTAAAGGGCTTTATGGTTTAAAAATATTTTATTGCATAAATAGTTTCTGGAAAATTATGAAAGTTGGTAAATAGGGTTTTTAAATCATTTTGAATCAGTGGGATTTTATTCTGGATTTTTGGAGTTATGGATATTGTACTTGATTCACAAGCATGCTAGATTAGGGTTTTAGAAAATGTTTTATTATAAATTAATTTCTAGCAGGAAAATTATGAAACTTTTATAGTACTGTTTTCATGGTATTTCTAGTACCCTATAATTAATCCAAATTATTTAGAAGAGAATTTGATGTGGTTTATTCATTAGACATGAAAGAAATGGATTATTGCAAAAATATGTTTAGCCCCCATAGACCTTAGTGAAAATTGCCAAACCTTGGATAGATCATTTTTAGACATAATAGTATTTGTCTTAAATTTATTATGATTTATACATGACTGAAAAGTATACTCCTTGTTCAAATTTGGAAGACCTTGGATTTTAGTAAAATTAATTAATTAATAGATTAATTGAGAAAATTGTTATAACCGGGAATTGATTCAATTATGTTGTGATAGGACCCCATTAAATAACTTAGGCTGTTCGGATAAAAACACAAAGGACATCCTATCATAGACATCACTTAGTATAAGGTGGTCTGTAGTTAGTAACTTTGGGAAATGAGTAACAGGATAAGGTTTGGGTTAGCGTAAGGACAGTTTGTGTTGGTTGGATTTAAAGAACGAGGATGGATCACCATAGGAGGTTTCAAGTGTGGTGAGGAATGTGTTGATGCGCTCTAGAAGGTGCGCGGGACCGACGAAAGATAGTCGCCCCCGTAAAAGTGAAGAGTCAAATCCACCCTAGGTTTAGTTGATGCAATTTTTAAAGGGAACGGGTAAGGAAAAAACAACCAATAATAATAAGTGCCTTGCGAAAGGGAACTTCGGGCCGTAATGCCGCCGTCTTGGTTCCTAGTGCCTATTGAGAACCCCTCACAGGGTATATTCCGGAGGCAGTCCTGGGCTAACGTAAATCTTAAAACAAACGAAAGAGTAATTAGATTAATAGGGATTCACATTGCACACACTCATTAGTTAGGGTTGGTAATGGTTAAGTCATCCCGAGGTGTTCAAGGGGGCGCCATCCCGTGGTGTTCTAAGGGATAAAGTCTGGAGATGAGCCGGACGGTTTAGTCCGGGGAATTAGTTCTTGGATGTGGTTAATACGGACGGTTTAGTCCGTGAGTTTGACCCTTTAAATTGTTATATATTAAACTGTTGCATGTGTATAAAAATAGGAAAGATTAAGGTGGTGGGTTCTCGATATCGGGGAGTTCGATTGCACCGACACTGATATCGTTGACTCGGCAAGGTGAGTAGCACTTAGCCAAGGTTAAGTCCGGCGGACCAGTCGGCAAGAGTACACAGGAGTCCGCCTCGTGCATCAGGCGTTGAGGGCGTACGATAGGTCATACCAGTGGTGCTTTTACTGGTTTTGAGGTGGGCGAGGCCCAACCCACCGCTTCTGTTTGCCACTATGGGAGTAACCTGGGAGTTATCTCCAGGAAGGGGGAACTAAAGGTTTGTGCACACAAAGTTGGGTGTGTGAGTTGCACTGCTTGAACATCATAACCCACCATATAGCTGCATGTCATAATCATTCATAACAACCTTGACACCTAAAATATAAGTGGAATGGGACGCTTATACTTTAGGACTTGCAAAATGACCCCTTGGTCTATAAGCTTGTGTGGGCAAGTTTATAAATTAAGGTCAATTTGATATATGTATATCTGCTGCTTGATAACCGACACCCCAACGTATAAGCGGTATGGGACGCGTTATACGATGGGAGCCTTGCAAAAGATCCCTTGGCTTATGTGTACTCACATATGCGAAGGTTTAATTTCTTACTTACTTCCTTTCTGTTATACCTATTACAACACTTATATTGTTCACCTGTTATAACTTGCTAGTTAGGTCCACCGTCATCTGTTTTGGAATTTATCTCCACTTTCATGTCCTCCCCTTTCTTCCTCTCCGCCCGGTGTCTTAGAGTGTGGGGGAAGGGGTGGGGGATGATAGGGCTTAGTCTTTTAGACTAATGGTTTTCGAACCATATCATATTAGGGGATCGCGGAGCCCAGCCCGGAGGAGCATCCTAGGAGGTCGGTACGCTTGGAGATGGGGCAGTCTAGCACTGGAGTCCAGACTGCAGGGACCGTGAGTCCCGACCTTTAGTAGAGTTTTAGTTTTGCTTCCGCATTGAGTGATTTTGTAGTGAGGACTTGATGTACCGGGCATGAGCCCTTATATTTCTAGTATCTTTGTTCTCTGATGATTTCTGTGGACACACCCTTTGTGGAGTTTTTATTTATATGTGATATTTTCTTCTAGTGGACTTTCTTACTCTTCTTGCTTGCTACTTATTGTGATCGAAAAGGCCGACAGAATCGGCGCGTTGCAGTGGCAACCTTCCTGGGTGCGAAGGTGTCACCTCAAAGCGGCGGTTCTGGGCATAAGACCCCGGGCTTTCAAAAAAAGGGGGGGGGGTCTTACAAAGTGGTATCAGTGGAAACATCGATCGGATTAGTAGCAGTCCACAAATCCCTGGGTCACCTCCGCGCGAGTTTAGTTTGCGGACAAACTAAGAAGCGGAAGCAGTGGTGTGCCCATATAGGGAATCACATATAATTTTCCACCTTTAAGTTCTTATGAACCGATTTCTCATAGTAAAATTTTCTTTTCCCAGCCTTCAGCACAGCCTACTCCACAGGGTGAGGTTTTGCAGACTCCGGATGCTGCACCACCTCCACCAGTTCCCGCTCCTTTCCTACAGACGGACATGGGGCAGACTCTGACAGCCATCCTAGAAGCCTTCAGGGCTCAAATGGCTCCGACTCCGCAGCTGATTCCGAGAGCCAACTGGCTGAGTATCTTCCGAGGACTTTCTCCCCCGTCCTACATAGGGACAGAGATGGCAGTTCGGACAGAGGAGTGGTTGGACATTATGCATGAGATGCTGACTGGGATATGATGCCCGGTGGAGGAGAGGGTGGCATTGGTGGTCTCTTGCCTAGAGTCCCATGCCAAGAGGTGGTGGAAGACGCTCCTGGACAAGACTTATGCCGATAGGGAGGTTGCGGAGGTCACTTGGGGAGAATTCAGGGTCGCGCTGTTGGAACATTTTGTTCCGCAGTCGGCCAGGGATGAGCTTGAAGACCGGTTCTTACATCTGAAGCAGGGAACCAGGTCGGTGGTGGAATACCATCAGGAGTTTGATCATCTGGCTCGGTATGCAGATTCTTATCAGCTGGACGAAGCCGGGTACACCAAGAGGTTTTACAAGGGCTTGAAGGAGGATCTGAGGGCTTTATTGTTCGTGTCCGATGGGCCTATTTCTCGGATTTTGGAGATGTCCAAGAGGATTGAGGCAGACTGGCACGCTACCCGAGGCCGGAAGCGGCCAACTGAGGATCAGAATCATGGAGCAAGAAATGAGCAGCGACGAGGACGTGCTACAGATGTGGGCAGGATGGAGGATCAGCCTCGTCAGGAGGTGAGACAGGAGCCGAGGGAGCAGGTGTCTCTGGCTCCCCAGCCTCTCTAGATGCGGGAGATGCCAAGACCTCAGATGTAGGATGTGCAGAGACCATGAGGGAGGGCTTACCCTCTACCAGAGTGTTTTCACTGCCGTCAGGTGGGGCATATCAAGAGGAACTGCCCTATGAGAAGGGGGCCCCCTCTAGCGCCGCAGATTGCCCCACCTACTCAGCACTATGGAGGCCGAGGACGCGGTCAAGGTCAAGGATACCAGGGCGGAGACCGTAGGCAGGAAAGAGAGCAAGTATATGCACTGGACCTGGCCCAACCCCGACATCCTGAGCAAGTGATCACAGGTACGACAATGTTTTGTTTGCTTTATTTTAATTCTTTTTCCATCCTTTCCTAGTAAACTATTATCTTTAGCATTAGGTAGTAAAAACCAAGAACAGAACTCTAAGTTAAGTCACAATCTCAGGCATTGTCTTCATTTGCGGCAAACCCGCACACTCTCTTCGACACGGGTGCCTCGCACTCGTTTGTGTCAGAGACCTTAATCCAAGGGTTGGATAGCATGTAGAAATTCACGGGGTCGATGATGAAGATACGGATACCTGACGGGTCGGAGCTGTTCACCTCATCCCATTGCAATATGGAGGCATGGATAGGCGGGAAACCTTTCAAAGCGTCAGTGACAATCTTGCCACTGCCAGATTATGATCTGATTCTGTGTATGTCATGGCTCCATTGGAACCATGCCCAGATTGACTGCTTGGCCAAAAAGATTACCCTTAGATATGGGGATTCTTTCATCGTGATGGAATGTATTAGATCTGCGTCCCATATTTTCATATCTTCTATTCAGACGGTCAAGTCCCACATGCAGGGCGACGAGATCTATCAGATTCTTTTCGAGATGAAGGAAGTCAAGGGATCCTTATTTGACATTCCCGTAGTGCGAGATTTTGCGGACGTCTTCCCGGAGAAGCTACAAGGGCTACCCCCGCATAGAGAGCAGGACTTCCAGATATTGCTTGTGCCAGGGGCTAAGCCGGCATCTGGAGCTCCCTACCGCATGGCCCCAAGGGAGTTGATAGAGTTCCGGAGTCAGTTGCAGGAATTGGTGGAAGCCGGGTTTGTTCGGCCGAGCTCTTCGCCATGGGGAGCCCCAGTGTTGTTCGTCAAGAAGAAAGACGGAACACTCAGGTTGTGTATCGATTACCGAGCGTTGAACCGGCTAACAGTCGGGAATACCTATCCTCTGGCAAGGATAGATAAGCTGTTTGACCAGCTGGAGGGAGCCCATTTCTTCTCGAAGTTGGACTTGAGATCGGGCTATTATCAGTTGCGGATCAAAGAAGAGGATATTCAGAAGACTGCTTTTAGTAGCATGTATGGACTCTACGAGTTTACCGTGATGCCCTTCGGGCTCACGAATGTGCCATCAGCGTTCATGACTCTCATGAACCGGGTCTTCGAGTCTTATCTATATGTGTTTGTCATCGTTTTCATCGATGACATCCTCATTTACTCGAGCACCGAGGAGGAGCACGCGAGGCATCTGACGCTGACCTTAGAGAGGCTACGAAAGCATCAATTGTATGCCAAGTTCAGCAAGTGTCAGTTCTGGCTGAAGGAGGTGGCCTTTTTGGGACACGTTATTAGCGGAGCAGGGTTGGCAGTGGATCCAACCAAGATTCAGGCAGTCCGAGATTGGCCAAAGTTGAAGACAGCTACGGACGTACGGAGCTTCCTAGGACTTGCCGGCTATTACCGGAAGTTCGTAGAGGGTTTTTTCTAGGCTTTCCCTCCCACTTACCTCTCTGACGAGGAAGGAAATACCATTTGTATGGACACCGCAGTGCGAGACGGCGTTCCAGGAGCTGAAAAATCGACTCACTTCGGCCCCGATTCTTGCCCTCCCATCGGTGAGAGAAGGATTTCAGGTTTATGCAGATGCCTCCTACAAGGGCATGGGAGCAGTTTTGATGCAGAAGGGACATGTGATCGCTTATGCCTCCCGCCAGTTAAAGAAACATGAACAGAACTACCCAGTTCACGATCTGGAGATGGGAGCGGTCATTTTTGCATTAAAGGTCTGGCGGCACTACCTCTATGGAGTTCACTGCGACATATTTTCAGATCACAAAAATCTGAAGTATGTGGATACGCAAAAGGAGTTGAACATCCGGCAATGCAGATGGGTGGAATTTCTAGCGGACTATAAGTATGAGATGCAATACCATCCGGGTAAGGCAAACGTAGTGGCCGATGCACTGAGCCGGAGAGCTGCCATAGCTGGAGCAGGACCTTAGCTTATGTCCATGGAGCTACTACGAAGTTTTGAAGAAATGCATATCACTCTGGTATCACCTGACGACCCTGAGCTGTACGAGGAGTACCTGGCCGCTACGAGCACCACCTATGATATTCATGACAGTCAGAGATTGGCAGAGGCGGGATGCCAAGCTAGAGCTGATATTCCAGGCCTTGGAGGAAGGCTCAGCTGGGGACTACTCGATGCGAGATGGACTGATATGTTTCAGAGGTCGGACTTACATACCGGATGGAGGCAAGATTCGGGAGGATATCATGGTCGAGGCTCATCATAGCAGATTTTCTATACATCCCGGGATCACAAAGATGACGATAGATTTGAAGAAGACTCTATACTGGTCGGGCATGAAGAAGGATATCATCTACATCGTGACCCACTGCGAGGCGTGCCAGTTAGAGTGTAGACATCCCGCTGGTTTATTGCAGCCACTCCCGGTGCCGGAGTGGAAATTTGAGGACATCGCGATGGACTTCATCCATGGCCTACCTCGATTCCGGATGGGAAACGATTCGATCTGGGTGATCGTGGATCGTCTTACGAAGGTGGCTAGGTTCATCCTGATCAGGAAGGATGACTCTGTTGGAGTGTTGGTTCGGAAGTTCGTGGAGCAGTATATTCGTTATCACGGCATGCCAAGGACGATCGTATCTGATCGAGATGGTCGGTTTACATCCAGAGAGTGGAAATCGGTGCAGGCTTACCTTAGCTCCTGACTGACTTTTAGTACGGCTTTCCACCCCCAGACTGACGGGCAGACGGAGCGTACCAATCAGACGCTTGAAGACCTCCGGAGACTATGTATTGTAGACCGCGGAGAGCCCTGGGAGAAGATGCTGCCATTGGTGGAGTTCTCGTATAACAACAGCTACCAGTCCAGCATACGGATGGCTCCTTACGAGGCCTTGTATGGGAGAAGGTGTAGGACACCGTTATCTTGGCTGCAGGACGTGGATCCGAAGATTCTAGACTCAGAGTTTGTGGAAGACACCGAGGCTCAGGAGAGACTGATCCGGGACCGGATGTTAGAGGCGCAGAGCAGACAAGCGAAGTATAATGATGCTCGGCATCGCCAGGTGGAGTTTCAGATCGGGGATCAGGTGTTCTTGAAGATCCGGCCGATGTATGGAGTTTCACGGGTGCGAGGTCATCGGAAGAAGCTCAGCCCGAGATACATGGGACCGTTCAGGATCCTAGAGCGGATCGGTACTCTAGCTTACCGGCTGGAGTTGCCACCTGAGCTGGCTAGCTTGCACGACGTTTTTCACGTGTCTTCACTCATGAGGGCTCTACTACGCTCGGAGTTGCAGATTACGGCCACAGATGGGCCGGTAGCCTTGGATCGATCTGTACATTTGGAGCCGATACGGATTGATGACCAGGGGATACGAGTCTTGCGCCGCAAGAAGATCCCGCTAGTCAAGGTCTTGTGGAGGAACCACGGATGAGAGGAGCATACTTGGGAGCCTCAGGACCTGATGCAGGAAAAATATCCGGAGCTATTTAGTCAGGTATACCTCGCAACTCCTCCGGTGTGTTAAGCGTTTTTCCTTATTTTTCCAGTACTAGTAGAATTATTTAAAAAGGTAGAGGCTAATCCTTTTGTTTATTGGGGCTATCCCTTATGTTGTTAACCTAGTAGGCGCTTCCACGCTTCATGGGATGTTACAAGCTTAAGTTATCCCGGTAGAAACTCCCGTAGACTTAACTATAATTTCAGGGACGAATTTTTTGTTTTGTTTATTGGGATTTGTAACATCCCATTTTCCAATTGGACCCCCCCCCCCCTTAGGAGTGACTTGAGCATAACTAGGTCATATGAGTTAACCTAGGTGAACCCAGGAGACCAAGTAACCTAAAAACCTAGTTGAGACCCACTTGGTCTGCAAATAGTAATTTTCTAAACACTTATTTTGGGAGGCCTAGTAGGTTCATTTTGACTCTAAAAAATCCCCTTAGACCTAATGTGTGCCCAATGAGTCACCAAGGATCCACTTGGGTCAACCATAGTGGTCAAATTGACCAAGTCAACCCCAAGCCCAAATCAAGTCAAACCTAGCCTATATGGGTTAACCCAACCTCAAGCCACCCTTCCCCTTAGTCTAATCTCTTGCATGATTATTTTGTATCATTTTTTTTGGCTGCCCATATCCTAGAGGATTGACCAAGTCAACTTGATGACTAGGAGAGAGAGGGTGAGTTCCATTTCATGATAATGGAGGAGAGAGAAAAATTAAGAAAAGAGGGGATGGAGGGGTTCGGCCAAAGGGAGGCCAAAGGCCACACTTAATGGCTGAATTCAACTCCCCTGGCGAAGGGGAGAAGTTCCCATCCGTTTCCCGGCCACCTAAGCCTTGGTTCAGTCCCCCTCCTCCCTGGCCGAGCTTGCCATTAATGGCTTTAATGACATTTTTCAAAACAGCCTCCCCCTCCCCTCTTGGCCTTATATACCTCATCAGCAAGCTAGGGCGACCAATTTCGAAACCCTAAATAGGAGGGAGAACCGCTGCTGGAGCCGCAAAGGAGAGGAAACACGGCCACCGCCGCCGCCATGCATTCCCGTCGCTCCACCCGCATCCAAGCCCGAACTCAGGTCCTCCTCCTCTACTTCTCTCATGTTTAGATCCTAAGAGTGTTTAGAAGATGATTTCATGCTCAAACAAACCGGCACTAGGTTTTGAAATTTCAGAAAATTCCATTTTTTGGAGCTTTTGAAGCTCTTGGCTAGGGCGGCGCCGCCACCTCCGGCCGCCCTAGCTCCGGCCATGGATAGCCCCCACCACCGGGAACAAATGGGTGATGTTTCCCGGTGGTGGAGCCGCCTTAGGCCACCGGAAAAGGGCCCGTAAAAACCACCTGTGCGGGCTCTTTTTAGGTCCAAATCAGAGAAGATGACCAGCTGCTGTAGATCTGCTTTAAGATCTGTGCACCTCCTGTTTTTATGTTTTAGGTTTTATTAAATACTTTTTCTGTATTTTTTTTTACACAGAATTACTGTAAATGGAATTTAGGCCCCTTCTGGGCACCTCCTGAAAAAGTGTATAGCATTAAATTTATAGGTCCTTTAAATACCTACAATTTGATATGCTGTGGTGAAATTTTGATAGAGAACCTAGGCCTGTAGGGTCATTTTATTATGGGTTTGTCCTAAATCTAGGACAGTTTTATTCAAAAAATTATTTAGGCCCTTCAGGGGCATTTTCATCAAAGATGATCTATATAAATATTGTAGGCCTTTTTATTATCTACAGTTTGATATGTTATGGAAAATTACAGGACAAGGCTTCTGACCTGTAGGGCCATTATTCTAGGGTAGGTCCTACAAATAGGACAGATTTTTGAATAATTTCCTACACCTAATCCTTAGTCCAAATTCCATGAGTTTTGGACAGGGACTTGTTATCACCTAGAGATAGCTGCTGTAAAAATTGGAAACCTTTTAAAGAAGTGTAACCTAGGGTTTTGCCCTAAACCTAGAAAATCTAGGGTAAGGTAGTTGAAGGGTCAAATTACCTCCAAACCCTCCCAAATTTTAGTGAGGTGTCCCTGGTATAGGTATCTATGTATGCTTCAAATTTCAACTCATTTGGTTGAGTTTTGAATAGGAAACCTCTAAACCCTAGTTTTGACCTAGTGAAGGAAAGATTAGGGAAAAGGTTCTTTTGACACTTGTGTGATCATCTCACCTCAACAGTGGTTGAGAATCTGAAAACTGGTTTAAAATGGTCCTAAGAACACCCTTAGAGAAAATGGGATGGATTAGGGTAAGTTTACCAGGTTCAAACCCTAAATGTGGACTTTGGGGGCTTGTGAAGGACATAGGGGCACATGCCCTTGTATGACCTTGAGATTTGGTGGAGAGGTTGCTTATGAGTATTTAACTCTCTGGTTGTAATATTAGATGATTTTGAGGTAGGTAGGTACCTCAAAACCTAAACCCTAGTTTTAGAGTAGAAGGGCTTTTAGGTCAAAACAGTATCTTAAATTCTTTTAAAAGCTATGAAACCTTGGTAGTGTGTTTCTAGGCTAGTTAGGACCTTTGGATAATTTTACTAGAATTTTTGGATAATTATTTCTAGTACTTCACTCATGAATGTGGGAATAGACCTATTTGATGTTTTATTTATTAAAGATTTTTAAGTCAAATAAGGCCTCTTGAAAATCTGGAATTAGATGTTGTTGGCCAGTAGGAATGTTCATGAATTTTAGTTTAATTTTATGTTGAATAAATAGAGTAGTACTTTCACAAGTGTTATTAAAGGGCTTTATGGTTTAAAAATATTTTATGGCATAAATAGTTTCTGGAAAATTATGAAAGTTGGTAAATAGGGTTTTAAAAATATTTTATTCTGGATTTTTGGAGTTATGGATATTGTACTTGATTCTCAAGCATGCTAGATTAGGGTTTTAGTAAATGTTTTATTATAAATTAATTTCCAGCAGGAAAATTATGAAACTTTTATAGTACTGTTTTCATGGTATTTCTAGTACCCTGTAATTAATCCAAATTATTTAGAAGAGAATTTGATCTGGTCTATTCATTAGACATGAAAGAAATGGATTATTTCAAAAATATGTTTAGGCCTCGTAGACCTTAGTGAAAATTGCCAAACCTTGGATATATCATTTTTAGACATAGTAGTATTTGTCTTAAATTTATTATGATTTATACATGACTGAAAAGTATACTCCTTGTTCAAATTTGGAAGACCTTGGATTTTAGTAAAATTAATTAATTAATAGATTAATTGAGAAAATTGTTATAACCGGGAATTGATTCAATTATGTTGTGATAGGACCCTAGTAAATAACTTAGGGTGTTCGGATGAAAACACAAAGGATATCATAAGGTGGTCTGTAGTTAGTAACTTTGGGAAATGAGTAACAGGATAAGGTTTGGGTTAGCGTAAGGACAGTTTGTGTTGGTTGGATTTAAAGAACGAGGATGGATCACCATAGGAGGTTTCAAGTGTGGTGAGGAATGTGTTGATGCGCTCTAGAAGGTGCGCGGGACCGACGAAAGATAGTCGCCCCCGTAAAAGTGAAGAGTCAAATCCACCCTAGGTTTAGTTGATGCAATTTTTAAAGGGAACGGGTAAGGAAAAAACAACCAATAATAATAAGTGCCTTGCGAAAGGGAACTTCGGGCCATAATGCCGCCGTCTTGGTTCCTAGTGCCTATTGAGAACCCCTCACAGGGTATATTCCGGAGGCAGTCCTGGGCTAACGTAAATCTTAAAACAAACAAAAGAGTAATTAGCCTAATAGGGATTCACATTGCACACACTCATTAGTTAGGGTTGGTAATGATTAAGTCGTCCCGAGGTGTTCAAGGGGGCGCCGTCCCGTGGTGTTCTAAGGGATGAAGTCTCGAGATGAGCCGGACGGTTTAGTCCGGGGAATTTGTTCTTGGATGTGGTTAATACGGACGGTTTAGTCCGGGAGTTTAACACTTTAACTTGTTATATATTAAACTGTTGCATGTGCATAAAAATAGGAAAGATTAAGGTGGTGGGTTCTCGATATCGGGGAGTTCGATTGCACCGACACCGATATCATTGACTCGGCAAGGTGACTAGCACTTAGCCAAGGTTAAGTCCGGCGGATCAGTCGGCAAGAGTATGCAGGAGTCCTCCTCGTGCACCAGGCATTGAGGGCGTACGATAGGTCAGCCAGTGGTGCTTTTACTGGTTTTGAGGTGGGCGAGGCCCAACCCACCGCTTCCGTTTGCCACTACGGGAGTAACCTGGTAGTTATCTCCAGAAAGGGGGAACTAAAGGTTTGTGTACACAAAGTTGGGTGTGTGAGTTGCACTGCTTGAACATCATAACCCACCATATAGCTGCATGTCATAATCATTCATAACAACCTTGACACCTAAAATATAAGTGGAATGGGACACTACTTTAGGACTTGCAAAACGACCCCTTGGTCTATAAGCTTGTGTGGGCAAGTTTATAAATTAAGGTCAATTTGATATATGTATATCTGCTGCTTGATAACCGACACCCCAACGTATAAGCGGTATGGGACGCGTTATACGATGGGAGCCTTGCAAAAGATCCCTTGGCTTATGTGTACTCACATAAGCGAAGGTTTAATTTCTTACTTACTTCCATTTTGTTATACCTATTACAACACTTATATTATTCACCTGTTATAACTTGCTAGTTAGGTCCACCGTCATCTGTTTTGGAATTTATCTCCACTTTCATGTCCTCCCCTTTTTTCCTCTCCGCCCGGTGCCTAAGAGCGTGGCGGAAGGGGTGGGGGATGATAGGGCTTAGTCTTTTAGACTAACAGTTTTCGAACCATATCATATTAGGGGATCGCGGAGCCCAGCCCGGAGGAGCAGCCCAGGAGGCCGGTACACTTGGAGATGGGGCAGTCTAGCACTGGAGTCCAGACTGCAGGGACCGTGAGTCCCGACCTTTAGTAGAGTTATAGTTTTGCTTCCGCATTGAGTGATTTTGTAGTGAGGACTTGATGTACCGGGCATGAGCCCTTATATTTCTAGTATCTTTATTCTCTGATGATTTCTATGGACACACCCTTCGTGGAGTTTTTATTTATATGTGATATTTTCTTCTGGTGGACTTACTTACTGTTCTTGCTTGCTACTTATTGTGATCGAAAAGGCCGCCAGAATCAGCGCATTGCAATGACGACCTTCCCGGGTGCGAAGGTGTCACCTCAAAGCGGCGATTCTAGGCATAAGACCCCAGGCTTTAAAAAAAAGGGGGGGGGGGTCTTACATATGCTCTCTATCATTAAAAAGTACGTAGAAAGCATTATGGAGGTATTTGATGCGTGTAAATACGGCAAGCGCACCGGTCGCACAAGTAATAAAGTTTGGGAATAAATCCCTGAGTGTCGGTCTCTTGAGGAACACAGTAAGTTGGAGTTAATTTCGTGGAGGACTTGAGATTGAAGTCCTCGGGTCGGATCAAAAAGGGGGGTTTAGATGGTTGCGGAAACAGAAAATAAATGCTACAAACTACTCCTATGCAATGCCGCTATGCAAAGCTTCGCCAGGCGGGATGGAGACTAGTCGGGCCGCTATGCACCGAATTGCTAGGCGGATGGAAGAGTAGGCTAACGGATGAGGTGGAGAGAACGGCAGAATGAGGGTCGTAAGCACCTCTTCGCAATGCACGCCACTAGCAATTGCTAGTGCGGCAAGGATGGATGGCGGTGGATGGAATATGGCGCACCTCAAGCAAATATAACAAAATTACACTAACTCATATAGACATGAATAAGGGAAAGTTGTTTATCAAATGTAATAATACTTCATCAATACATGGAAATTAAACTAAACTAACAACAACAAATTAAGAGAAGTGTGTGAAATCGACCGGGTCCGAAGCCTTATTGAGGGTTCACGGTTGGAATCCCGGGTTGTCAATCCGAGTCCAAGCTCGGTCCTCAACTGCGTCCGGGGTAGAGGAGGCTGACACTCACTCCCAGTGGCCCGTCTTCTTCGTATCACGCTGCAAAAGATGGAAGCACATACTCCTCCTAGCTTGATGGAGGAAGCTAGGTCAAATCTCCCTTAAAGCTCGAGGATGAAGGAGGAGGCCGAGAGGAAGCTCCGGCTATGATATGGCGTTGAAAGCTTGCCCAGAGCACCTCCCTATGGTGGAAGATGAAGGAGGACGGTGGAAACCCTCCTTGGAGACAAAAATGGCGGAAAAACGGCGGACTTTAGCGATCTACCGAAATTAGGGCGGAACTTGCGTATTTATAGATTGCAGAAATTACAGCACGCACGATCAATGGCGCACTACCAGTGATCGTGCGCCCTGTGGTCAGTGATAGTGCGCGAAGGCTAGGCAGAACACATGGAAAAAGTGGAATCAATGTGCACGATCAGTGGCGCACGACCAGTGGTCGTGCCCACTGAAGTTAGTGGTCGTGCGATTGCCCAGACAGAACTTTAGAAAATGGGGAATAGTATGCACGATCAGCGGCGCACGACCAGTGGTCGTGCGCATTACAACCGATGATCATGCGCAGTAAACCTGTTTCCAAATAATCCCGAAAGACGCACACGACCCCTAAACCTAGAACTGATATGTGCAGACATTCCAAACAAGCACAGAACGGAGTACAATAATAGAAGAACACAAAATAAACACAACCACGGGCCAAAGGTGCACTTCCTAAAGAAATAAGGATAATATGAAATATGAGCGATAACGAACTAAAAGTGAAGTGCAAGCATACTAAAACAAGCCCAGATGAGTCCGAAAATCATTAAATAAATAGGACTCATCACACCCCCAGACTTAACTGTTTGCGCGTCCCGAGCAAACACAACCTAAGCATACAAGGAAAAAGAAATAGCTAACAAAGAAATTGCAGAATAGAGTACCATGCGAAGTCGCATGCCCGTGTGCATTAAAATATAGTAGAGAAAATTCTTAAGTATACAAAATATTTTATATTTTTCACAATGCGTATAAAAAAGTTATTACTACTCAAAAATAGAATCACAATGAATCATCCGGTCCTACGTAGGAAGAAATTAGGTAGGCCACTAAGGTGAGCATTGCCAAAGATTGGGGCTCAGGATCACCTCCAAAGGAATCCACCAATGTCGGGGACCATACGCTTGCCCATTCACACTCTCTCCACGGCACTAGTTAGACTCAAGCGCAAATCTGTAGCACTTTAGGATAATCACGGGGCTTGGGTTACTGTGAGGTAAACAATGATAAAAATAAAGGCTAAGCACCTAACCCAAATGAGCTAGCAAAAAAGAATCCCTCAGCAAACCACAATATAACCAGGTGCACCACACCCCCAGACTTGATTTTTGCAACATGGGCGTGTACACCACCTACTCCAAATCAAAATCATCTCCAAAAAGATTTTCAATTAAACTCGTACTTTTCACTTTTCTTTTTCACATATTTTTTTTTACAAACAATTTTCTTTTCTTTAATAATTTTTCTTTTCTTTATCAATATCAGCAAATATGACTTTGGAGCACAACCACATATTCACCTGAAAAATCACCACATCAACACCTGTTGGGTATTGTATCCACAATGTACCTGATTTGAAGAAGACCATGAACAAGCTAAGGTGAATTGACTATGTATTTGATGAAATCCTTCTAGTTGTGCTTGCAGTTATTCATTGCTAAGTACACACCAATGTCAGGGTGCAGTAGGTCAATATACACGGTTCTGCACAACGTAATCCCTCGTTGAGCAGATAAGTATGTTTGCTTACGTGTACTCTCTCTATTGGAGTGTACTTATTTCCAAGCACAGGGTCATGAAAGATCAAGAGCAGACAAGGAGCAAGGATGGGCCAAAGACCAGCTCACGGGTGGAATGACGAGAAATCATCTAAGTCCAAATCGTCGAGAATCACTAGCTGATTCTTGTCGGTTGGAGCCGGCAGTCTCAACGCCGCCAGAAATTTCTCTAAGGCAGAATCGTCGAGAATCACTAAGTGATTCTCGCCGATTCGTCGAGAATGACTTTGCATTCTCGACGATCCGGCAAGAATCAAGTGTGACTCCCGCCGATTCTCCCCGGCTTCTATATCAGTGCAGCCAGAATTCGGCTAAGTAGAATTCGGCGAGAATCGTAGGTGATTCTCGCCGATTCGTCGAGAATCACCTATGATTCTCACCGAATTTGACTTGGGAAATTTTCCGATTCTTTCTGGACCGGTCCATGTTACCTGAGGTATTTCGAACCGGGCTTAGGTCTTTTTGTGGGTGGGGCCCACAACGGTCATGTGCTTGACTTAAGGTATATATACCTCCGTATGTATGAGCGGAAAGACACACGAAATACGCGAATTCAAAAGAACAGCCGCCGAAGTGACCTAAATCGCGATCTTGCTCCGCCGACTGTCTCCGCCGTTCGTGCAGTTGTCGCCGCTGTTGATCTCAAGTTCTTCCAGATCTCCGGCGACAGAAGCTTAGGCTAGCATAGCGTCTCACACGTCTAACCAGAGATCTCTTGTCTCTTGATTCGTTGATTGGGAAAAACCTTCCCCTTCCGAATCGATCGAGACGACCGATCCTAGTGTGACCGTTGGAAGACCTTGCTTCCTTTGCTACGAAGTTTGAATCCCCTAGCACTGCAGCAGCTCTCCGTAGCCGCTGCTTATTCCGAGAACCTTGCCGCCGCTCCAAGCCGCCACCGGTTACGCGAAGATTCACTCCAAGAGAGATCTAGGTTTGTGGACTCTTCGTTGACTTCAAGAACACGTCGTCGAACGAAGAGGGACACCTTAGTCTCCATAAGTTGTTTGTATTTCTTATACAATCTATTTTCAATTTCTTTGTAAAGGACCGATTGGTCTCTAGTGGTAAGGGTTGGGTGCAACCCGTGTTGTGGGAGTGGTGACTCCTACGTGTGGAAGGGTTCCTTCCGTTAGTGCAAGGATTGGATTTCAATCCTGTTGGTGAAGTGACTGAGTCGTCCCTGGTTGGGAGATATGTCGAAGGGGTAAAGTGGACGTACCCAAATCGGGGAACCACTATAAATTGCTTGGGTATTTTTTGTGTTGTGTTGTTTGATTTACTTGTGCAGGTAAAACTTTAATTCTGCAAAAACGCTACAAGACACCTATTCCCCCCCCCCCCCCCATAGGTGAAGCTAGTTGGCACTAGGTGGACTTTCAAGTGGTATCAGAGCGAGGTTACTCATCAAAAAGTTTCACACCTTGAGTAGAATCCTGCCACCAATGTCAAGAAGAAGACCGATATCTTCCATGGACGGACTCAAGTACTCCGGCAAAATCCCAGTGTGCACCAGACTGAACTTTCCTATCTGGAAGGAAAGAATCAGATTCTACATGGAAGCAGTCGACCCCCGACTCTTCATGATCGTGGAGGAGGGACCTTACATTCCCACTAAGGCCTCCACCATTGATCCTACCAAGAAAGTGCCCAAGAAACTTTCAGAAATGGACAAGGACAAAATGGTGCTGTTCGGACTCGATAAGAAAGCTCAGAACATCCTAGTAAGCGCAGTTGACGACTCTATATTGCAGAACTTCTGCAACTGCAGGACAGCCAAGGATCTCTGGAGCTGCCTGATTGTATTAATGGAGGGCATAGATGAAGTGAGGGATGATCGGAGATCCCTCCTCAACCAGAAATATGAGGCCTTCAGGCAATGGCCCAAGGAGGAGATCGGAGTTACCTTCGAAAACTTCCTCAAGATCATCAATGCACTCAAGGGATATGGAAGAGTGTTCACTGACGGTGAGCTCAATGATAAGTTCCTTAGGTCCCTTACTAAGGAATGGGACACGAAGATCTGCGCCATCCGGGAGTTTGGCAGACTTGCGGAAATCGACCCTCAGATTCTGTTCGGGAAGCTCATGTCCTATGAGCTTCGATTGAACACAAGGAAGGCTGAAGAGGAAGTAGAGAAAGCCGCAGCCAAAGAAAAGACCGTGGCCCTAAAAGCCATTCATTCCAGAAAGGGTAAGGGTGCTGCTTCTTCCCGTGCGTGGAAGAAGGATGAAGAGGAAGACTCTGAGCCAAGCTCCTCCGGCTCAGAATTGTCTGAGGAAGACTTCTCTCTTATCACACGGGAATTCAAGAAGTTCCTCAAGCTGAGGAATCAGAGAAAGAGAGATGGCTCCTCCTCAAGGGATCAGAAGAAGAACTATTCTTCTGACAGGTATGTTTCCAAGCCGAACAAACACCGCTCATCTGACATTATTTGCTTTGGTTGCAACAAGCCAGGACACGTCGTGGCCGACTGCCATCAAGGCAAGAGGGTAAAGGGAAAGGGAGAGGAGCACAGGTCCTCAAAAGACAAGAAGAAGGAGAGGAGTTACATCGCGAAGAAGCCAAAGACGCTGAGTGAATCTGACACGTCAGACACCAGCGATGACGAGGAAGCCTACTTTGGGCTAATGGGTCGCTGTGACTCGGAAGGAGATTGCCCCCCATTTACTGGGAAGGTAAAAGCTCACACCCCTCTCTCCGACTCTGACTCTGATCCCGAGTCTCAGGATGATGACCCTGAGGATAGCCCTTCGGCCCGTGAAGCTGAGCTCCTCGATAAGTATGAGCTTCTGCTCAATACTTTCGAGGAATGTCGAAAGAGACTGAAGGCTGAGAAAAAGGAAGTTAAATTCCTTAAAGGTGAGAGTGTATCCCTAAGGGAAGAGATCACCAGTTTGATCTCCCTCCGACAGGAGCACTTGGACCTGACTTCAAAGCATTCAGAGTCCCTTAAGCTCCTCGATCTTAAGCAAGAGGAAATCGACAAGTTTGAAGAACAACTTACGGCAGAAAAGAAGATCGTTAAGAGCTTCTCTATGCCTAAGACAGTTCTTCCACTAGTTGATACCTTCACTGCTCAGACCAAAGGAGCTGGTTTGCGGCACGTAGGGGCACCTTGTTCCTCTTCTAGGAGAAACAGGAACGAGAGTAAGAATAAGGCTGCTAAGAAGGCCTCTGCTGCTGAAAAGGGAAAGGCCCCACTCAGCCCTGTTGAGTTTTGAAAGCCCAGCTTTCCCTGTAACCAACATGATTTTGAGTCAACATATGGCCATCACTTCAGGCCCTCGGTTGCAAAGCCAAAGAGCCAGTATGATGGTTGGGCCTTTCCCCGCAACTTCAGTGAGAGTGTCTTCAAGGCACCTTTTGAGAAAATCCGCGTGGAAAATTATGGTCACTTGTCTAGCGGCAATAATCGGAAGAAGGCACCTAAGGCCAAGCCTATCACACTGAATAGCCAAGAGGTGAAGAAATCATGTTACTGTGGTCATCTTGATGCCTCCACCTCCAGGTTCTCGGCCCCAGTTGAACCCTACATTCCAAGGGTGAAGCAGGGGCCTAAGAGGAGGTATAACAGGTTTGACTGCTGGTGCTGTGGCAAAGTTGGTCACTTTGCCATGGATTGCTGGTTTAATCCAATGAATAACGAGACTCCTCATGTTGGCAATACGAGGCCGACCACTCGTAGGGTTAACCAATCGATGGGGAGTATGCTAACGAGGAATCTAGGACCCAAGTTCGATTGGGTTCCTAAGCCAAATTAATTCTGTTTTGCAGGAATGTCCAAAGGCCAACAAAACTCCCATTTGGTATTTGGACAGTGGATGCTCCCGTCATATGACTGGGACAAGAAGCCTGCTGCGGGAGTACTCTCCAGTCGAGAATGGACCCAAAGTTATATTTGGGGGATCTGATCGGGGAGTCACCAGAGGTTACGGTACGATTTCCAATGGTATACTCTCTATCTCTAACGTAGCTTATGTTGAGGGGTTAAATCATAACCTGATCAGTGTAAGCCAGTTATGTGATAAAGGGTATGACGTTAAGTTCTACAAGGATAAATGCCTGATAATATCATGTGCCTCATCGGAGACAGTATTAACTGGCATTAGGAGCAGAAATATTTTCTGCTTAGATTTTCTCAGTCTAGATTCTTCTACCCCAATATGCCTCGTTGCAAAAGACAGTGCATCTCTTTGTGAACAATGGCACAAGAGATTGGCACATATTAATTATAAGACAATTAATATGCTGTTTTCCAAAGACTTGGTAAGGGATGCTCCTATTATTAAGTGCATTAAAGATAGTCCCTGTCCTGCATGGCAGATGGGCATGCAGACTCGGGCTACCTTTAAGTGCATCCAAGACAAAGACTCCTCCAGATGTCTTTATCTTCTGCACATGGACTTGTTTGGTCCAATGCAAGTTCATAGCTTAGGAGGGAAGTCTTATACGCTAGTGATTGTAGATGATCACTCTCGGTTTACTTGGGTGTTCTTTTTAAAACGCAAGTCTGATACGTTTGACATCTTCACCAGCTTTGTCAAGCAGATTCAGAACGAACTTAACTGCTCAGTGGTCAAAATCACAAGTGACCATGGAACAGAGTTCGAGTCTGGTGCTATGACAGAGTTTTGTGAAGAACTTGGTATCTTTCATAATTTTTCCTCCCCGTGCACTCCTCAACAAAATGGAGTTGCGGAGAGGAGAAATAGAACACTCATTGAAGCCTGAACGACAATGTTGAATGACGCTTTACTCCCAGAATACTTCTGGGCCGAGGCTGTCAATACGGCTTGTCATGTTCAAAACCGGGCGTTGATCAACAAAAGTCATCGTAATACGCCCTACGAGCTACTGAAAGGCAGGAAACCAACCATGTCCTATTTGAGGATCTTTGGTTGCAGATGTTATGTACTAAATAATGGGAAGTACCCGCGTACTAAGTTTGGTGAAAAATGCTTCGAAGGCATATTCATGGGCTATAGTAGCGATAGCCGGGCTTATAGAGTTTTCAACAAGAAAACCCTAGTGGTAGAGGAATTAATAAATGTTGTATTTGATGAACGAAGTTTGCTTAATTGCAAGTCTTCTAGTGGTCTTCTTGAAGATGCAAGTGCCAGACTCGAAAAGCTACACCTGGATGAGCCCGAGAAAGATGCAACTCCAAAATACGTCAAGGTCTCCACCTCAACGCCAATCGGAGAGGATTACAATCAGGATGGAGCAGTCCTCCCTGAAGAGGAAGGATCCCCAGAAATCGCTAGAGCTCCTGATGCAAGACTTCTAGAGCTCCGACACGTGAGATATCATCCTAGAGATCAGATCATCGGAGATCCTCGCGACGGTATCAAAACTCGAAGAGGTACTATTAATGAGATTTTGCATCTTAGTTTCCTATCACAGGTTGAGCCAAAGAAGTTCGACGAGGCGAACAAAGATGCAGCATGGATATTGGCCATGCACGATGAACTACATCAATTTGAAAGTTGCAACGTCTAGACGCTGGTTCCCATACCAAAGGGGCAGAACGTGATCGGCACCAAGTGGATCTTCAGAAACAAACTGGATGAACATGGTGTCATAATAAAGAATAAGGCCAGGCTGGTGGCTCAAGGATACCGACAGGAGGAGGGGATTGACTTCGACCAGACGTTTGCGCCAATTGCACGGCTCGAGGCAATCCGTCTGTTCCTAGCCTATGCCTCTCATAAAGGATTCACTGTCTATCAGATGGACGTGAAATCGAAATTCTTGAATGGAGACTTGAAAGAGGAAGTATACATCGCTCAACCTCCAGGTTTTGTCAATCCTACTTATCCTAATCATGTCTACTTTCTCAATAAAGCTCTATATGGGTTAAAACAAGCTCCTCGAGCTTGGTATGAGACCTTGTCTAGTTTTCTTCTTGAGAACAAGTTCTCTAGAGGAAAAATAGACAATACATTATTTCTCAGGGAAGTCAAAGGCAAGATCTTGCTGGTGTAAATTTATGTCGATGACATTATATTCGGGTCAACGGACAACAATCTTTGCAAAAAGTTTTCTAAACTTATGCAAGGAAAGTTTGAAACGAGCAGTATGGGAGAGTTAAAGTATTTCTTGGGACTTCAAGTGAAACAGTCTGAGGAAGGAATTTTCATTTCTCAGGCAAAGTTCACCAATGAACTCCTCAAGAAATTTGGAATGGAGAATGTAACCTCTATGAGGACTCCAATGAGATCCACCATGTCTCTGGATAAGGATGAGAAAGGGAAACCTTTTGATGAAACCAAATACAGAAGCATCATTGGGTCCCTGCTCTATCTTACTACAAGTAGACCGGATATCATGTTCTCCACATGTGTTTGTGCCAGATATCAGGTGAACACTAAGGGATCTCATTATGTCGCTGCAAAGCGAATTCTTAGATACCTTAAAGGTACCCCTAATCTTGGCTTGTGGTTCCCGAGAAACAATGATGTCGAGCTAATAGGTTTTTCAGATGCTGATTTTGCAGGGAGTAGGGATGACAGGAAAAGCACTTCCGGCACGTGTCAATTCCTCGGAAGAAGGCTCATCTCATGTAATAGCATGAAGCAGAATTGTGTAGCAACCTCCACAACAGAGTCTGAGTACATCTCGGCTGGCAGCTGTTGCGCACAACTCCTATGGATCAGAAATCAGTTAGCAGACTATGAACTTCAGTTCAAGGAAGTACCAATGTACTGCAACTCCTCCAGTGCAATAGCCATTGCCAACAATCCGGTATCGCACAGCAGAACGAAGCATATTGAAGTGCGCTACCACTTCATTCGGGAGCACGTGGAGAATAAGGACATCTCTCTCTGCTATGTCACCACGGACAAGCAGATTGCAGATATTTTCACAAAGCCCTTAGACGAGGCCAAGTTCAGTCTTTTCAAAACTGAATAGGGGATGCTAAACTATGAGGAATGAAGACTACAGAAAGTCCAGGCTCGTGCTTCTAGGGGGAGCCTCTACTCGAAACTTAAGTGAAAGCAAAGGTGCAAGAACTGACGGGGAGCATGGTGTCTCTTGCTACACTCCCAGATTTGCAGAAGCCGAAAAGGGGGAGATTACCCTCTCGGCTAAGGTGCTAAGGTGTGTGCTCCAAATGCTTTAAAGATAATGGTATGGAATTTCAACTCACTCTCATTTTTTCAAAGTTGTGATCTCTTCCAAGCCGTTATATTCACCTTAGCTTGTAGGGTTTAGGCTTCTTCAAATAGGGGGAGATTGTTGGGTATTGTATCCACAATGTACCTGATTTGAAGAAGCCCCTGAACAAGCTAAGGTGAATTGACTATGTATTTGATGAAATCCTTCTAGTTGTGCTTGCAACTATTCATTGCTAAGTACACACCAATGTCAGGGTGCAGTAGGTCAATATACACGGTTCTGCACAACGTAATCTCTTGTTGAGCAGATCAGTGTGTTGGCTTACATGTACTCTCTCTATTGGAGTGTACTTATTTCCAAGCACAGGGTCATGAAAGATCAAGAGCAGACAAGGAGCAAGGATGGGCCAAAGACCAGCTCACAGGTGGAAAGACGAGAAATCGTCTAAGTCCAAATCGTCGAGAATCACTAGCTGATTCTCATCGGTTGGAGCCGACAGTCTCAACACCGCCAGAAATTTCTCTAAGGCAGAATCGTCGAGAATCACTAAGTGATTCTCGCCGATTCGTCGAGAATGACTTTGCATTTTCGACGATCCGGCGAGAATCAAGTGTGACTCCCGCTGATTCTCCCCGGCTTCTATATCAGTGCAGCCAGAATTCGGCTAAGTAGAATTCGGCGAGAATCGTAGGTGATTCTCGCCGATTCGTCGAGAATCACCTATGATTCTCGCCGAATTTGACTTGGGAAATTTTCCGATTCTTTCTGGACCGGTCCATATTACCTGCAGTATTTCGAACCGGACTTAGGTCATTTTGTGGGTGGGGCCCACAACGGTCATGTGCTTGACCTAAGGTATATATACCTCCGTATGTATGAGCGGAAAGACACACGAAATACACGAATTCAAAAGAACAGCTGCCGAAGTGACCTAAATCGCGATCTTGCTCCGGCGACCGTCTCCGTCGTTCGTTCAGCATAACGTCTAACCAGAGATCCCTTATCTCTTGATTCGTTGATCGGGAAAAACCTTCCCCTTCCGAATCGATCGAGACGACCGATCCTAGTGTGACCGTTGGAAGACCTTGCTTCCTTTGCTACGAAGTTTGAATCCCCTAGCACTGCAGCTCTCCGTAGCCGCCACTTATTCCGAGAACCTTGCCACCGCTCCAAGCCGCCGCCGGTTACGGGAAGATTCACTCCAAGAGAGATCTAGGGTTGTGGACTCTTCGTTGACTTCAAGAACACATCGTCGAATGAAGAGGGACACCTTAGTCTTCATAAGTTGTTTGTATTTCATATACAATCTATTTTCAGTTTCTTTGTAAAGGACCGATTGGTCTCTAGTTGTAAGGGTTGGGTGCAACCCGTGTTGTGGGAGTGGTGACTCCTACGTGTGGAAGGGTTCCTTCCGTTAGTGCAAGGATTGGATTTCAATCCTATTGGTGAAGTGACCGAGTCATCCCTGGTTGGGAGATAGGTCGAAGGGGGAAAGTGGACGTACCCAAATCGGGGAACCACTATAAATTGCTTGGGTATTTTCTGTGCTGTGTTGTTTGATTTACTTGTGGAGGTAAAACTTTAATTCCGCATAAACGCTACAAGACACCTATTCCCCCCCCCCCCCCATAGGTGAAGCTAGTTGGCACTAGGTGGACTTTCAACACCCCAATCATGAAAATATAAAATACTAAAGCTCAACTTGGGTGTGCGACTAGGATCGGCTATGAGGCTTTGGTGAAATACTAGTGGAGCTGAATTAAAAGAAGGGTAGGCACAATGGGGCGGAATGGTACAAAGCTCAACCGGGCCAAAATGATGGCCTACATCACGCTCACGCTAGACTAACCATGTACCAATGCTTCGAGAGTAGCTTGGGGCAAGTTCTTAGCCACCGAGAAAGATAATCCTTCCCCCCGACGCAAGCAAAACGAGTCTAGTAGCGGCTACACACATTCCTACGCTACCGTTTGATTCACACCGGATTCACCAACTTTTGAGTAGAATAAAAAATATTTATGCAAATAGAAAAATATAAAACTATAAGCATACAGAAAAATTAAATCTACACAAAATGAAAGCAATTGACTAGGAACACAGCAAGGCCAACATTTTACTCTTTCGTGCAATCCTAAACTAGCACAATAATTTTTCCAAATTAAACAAAAGAAATGAGTTTAACTCGCGGCATGCTAACAGCTAAGCACGCGCTCATGTGGGTGTAGTGGAGTGCAAAGTAATGAACTAAATAAAATAAAACTACAAAAGCTTCTAGTATGCACATGATATGTGTGTGTGCAGAAGGTAAACTGACTCTCCCCCAGACTTCGACTAAACAACACATCATAAGATATTGAAATTAAAATCAAAAAGGGAAAAGGGGAGAAGTTACCAAATGCTCAGATAGTGAAAATACCAGAAGACGCATGAAAAGTAGAAGCAGGCCCGCCAAACGAAGAATCACAACCCCGCCGATGCGTAGTTTCCATGAATACCTGCAGGGGTGAGCTCTGCAAAAACAAAAGAAAAATATATAAAAAGAAATGCTAAAACGAAAATATACATGAAAATAAGAATGCAGAAAATAAGATAACTACTGGGGTTACTGTCATCCCAGCACGACTTATTAAATTCTATACAGTTCTAGCTAATGGGCCTATGAAAAGAAAAATGAATAGGTAACTGTTCTAATATCTATGTCGGTAACGGGTACCGATACGGAGAAAGAGCAGTTACCCCTCTACATGAGTAATAATACCTGTGACGCACAGGTAGAGGAAATAGGAAGTAAGATGAGGAGGAGCATTGGTCCTCACTCAACTCAACACAAAACAAATCCTTTCCTAGCAAGGTATCGTCCACCACAGGTTCGTAGGAAGCGACGGCAACGACAAAATTTCCAGGCACATCGACAACCTCACATACACGTGGAGATTCCACCTGCACAGGCGTAGATAAAGAAGGGGGATCAAGGAATAAAGGAGACGAAGAACATAAGGAACTAATCGGGGGAGTGGTCCCGGTCTCACTCCCAGCAGGATCCAAGCATAGATCACTGTCGGCGTCATATGAGTCATGACGATGGGGATCTGAGAATAGGAGGTCCTCGGTGGTGGTTTGGATCCCCTCATCCAACAAGGAAGTGGAAACTTCCACATCAGAAAGGATCTCCTCATCAACATACCTCGGCGCGACATTATGTTCCAAGACATAATACTCTCCATAAAAGAGAATAATGTCCTCGTCACACCATGGCGCATCCTCATATTCCCAATCTCCAAAGGACACAACATCATCAACAAACTCACTAAAAAGAGGAGTAGAAGATTCTTGCAAAGAAAGCGGAGGAACAACAACATCAGAGAAAGTAGGTGCAGGTTCCTCCGGGGGTGAATCAAGAAGAGGGGAAGAAGGTATAGAGGGCGACGGTACCGCAATGTCGTCACATCGATCAGTAGAAAGTCTGATGGGTGTATCCACAGCAGTCCCCCATAGACAAGGTGGTACTGCAGATACATCATCAGAATCAGAAGGAGAAGCCCTTTGAGAGGTGGATGAGACAATACGGATATCCGGTTCATCATCCGCCTCCAACTGGCGCTGAAATTCTGCGCAATCTTTCAACACATGGTCGGTGCTAGGACAACACAAACACCATTTTCCATTACTCCTTGGTCCATGTGGGATCGGAGAGGAATATGAAAAAGGTGAAGGCGGAGAAGAGAAGTGACCATAAGACTGGGGTACGGTGTATTAAGTACCATAAGACAACGGTGCTCCATACACTGAACCACGAGAATTATGCTCCCATTCTTCAGTGGGGCACTCATCACTACTATGCCTATAATCCCCGCACCAACAGCAACGAATATTCGAATAAGAATACATGGTGCAGCAAGAAAGAATTCACCACGAGAATTTTCTATGCAAAAATTAACTACACAAGCAGATAAATAAAAAGGAACACCTGCTATTGAAATATCAAAATTAGAAAAAGAATAAAGATAAATAAGCAACAAATTTTAAAAAGTTGATGCAAAGAAAAATAAAATATGGAATGAACAGATGGAAAAGGGCTTCAATCTATAATCTCCCTCTCCAAAAACTCACACGACTGGGTTCCCCGGCAACGACGCCAAAAACTTGATGCGTGTAAATACGGCAAGCGCACCGGTCGCACAAGTAATAAAGTTTGGGAATAAATCCCCGAGTGTCGGTCTCTTGAGGAACACAATAAGGTGGAGTTAATTTCGAGGAGGACTTGAGATTGAAGTCCTCGGGTCGGCTCAAAAAGGGGGGTTTAGATGGTTGCGGAAACAGAAAATAAATGCTACAAACTACTCCTATGCACTGCCGCTATGCAAAGCTTCGCTAGGCGGGATGGAGACTAGTCGGGCCGCTATGCACCGAATCGCTAGGCGGATGGAAGCGTAGGCTAATGGATGAGGATGAGAGAACGGCGGAATGAGGGTCGTAAGCACCTCTTCGCAACGCACGCCACTAGCAATTGCTAGTGCGGCAAGGATGGATGGTTGTGGATGGAATATGGCGCACCTCAAGCAAATATAACAAAATTACACTAACTCACATAGACATGTATAAGTGAAATTTATTTATCAAATGTAATAATACTTCATCAATACATGGAAATTAAACTAAACTAACAACAACAAATTAAGAGAAGTGTGAGAAATCGACAGGGTCTGAAGCCTTATTGAGGGTTCACGGTTGGAATCCCGGGTTGTCAATCCGAGTCCAAGCTCGGTCCTCAACTACGTCCGGGGTAGAGGAGGCTGTCACTCACTCCCAGTGGCTCGTCTTCTGCATATCACCCTGAGGAAGATGGAAGCACATAATCCTCCTAGCTTGATGGAGGAAGCTAGGTCAAATCTCCCTTGAAGCTCGAGGATGAAGGAGGAGGCCGAGATGAAGCTCCGGATATGATTTGGCGTTGAAAGCTTGCCCGGAGCACCTCCCTATAGTGGAAGATGAAGGAGGACGGTGGAAACCCTCCTTGGAGATGAAAATGGCGGAAAAACGCGGACTTTAGCGATCTCCCGAAATTAGGGCAGAACCTGCGTATTTATAGATTGCAGAAATTACAGTGCGCACGATCACTGGCGCACGACCAGTGATCGTGCGCCCTGTGGTCAGTGATAGTGCGCGAAGGCCAGGCAGAACTCCAGGAAAAAGTGGAATCAATGCGCACGATCAGTGGCGCACGACCAGTGGTCAAGCTCACTGAAGTCAGTGGTCGTGCGATTGCCCCGACAGAACATTAGAAAATGGGGAATAGTACGCACGATCAGCGGCGCACGACCAGTGGTCGTGCGCATTGCAGCCGATGATCGTGCGCAGTAAACCTGTTTCCAAATAATCCCGGAACACGCACACGACCCCTAAACCCAGCACTGATATGAGCAGACATTCCAAACAAGCACAGAACGGAGTACAATAATAGAAGAACACAAAATAAACACAACTACGGGCCAAAGGTGCACTTCCTAAAGAAATAAGGATAATATGAAATATGAGCGATAACGAACTAAAAGTGAAGTGCAAGCATACGAAAACAAGCCCAAATGAGTCCGAAAATCATTATATAAATAGGACACATCAGTATACATGGATGATTTCTCTGTGTTCGGTGACGCTTTTGATAGTTGTTTAGAAAACCTCGAAAAAGTCTTAGAACGATGCGAAGAGACTAACCTTTCCCTTAATTGGGAAAAATGTCATTTTATGGTGAGGGAAGGGTTAGTTTTGGGTCATAAAATTTTTGCGAGAGGTATTGAAGTAGACATTGCTAAGATCGAAGTTATCGAGAAGCTGCCGCCACCTACAAACATAAAAGCTATAAGGCGTTTCATTGGGCATGCTGACTTTTACCATCACTATTAAGGACTTCTCGAAGATCACCAAGCCCCTTACCCATCTACTAGAAAAAGACGCCCCATTTATTTTTGATGACCTTTGCCTAGATGCTTTTAATATAATAAAAGAAAAATTAATTAATGCCCCAATTATGATAGCTCCGGTGTGGGACCTTCCCTTTGAGATAATGTGCGATGCGAGTAGTTTCCCGGTGGGAGCCGTATTAGGTCAACGCATATCTAAAAACTTCCACCCCATCTATTACGTTAGTAAAAAACTTACTTCTGCATAGGAAAATTACACCACGACCGAGAAGGAGCTCCTAGTTATATTTTTCGCTTTTGATAAATTCCACCCTTATATTAAACTTTCAAAAATTATTGTTTTTACGGACCATTCGGCCCTCAAATATCTTCTTTCTAAATCAGATGCCAAGCCATGCTTGATTCGCTGGGTCTTACTCCTCTAGGAGTTTGACTTAGAGATCCGTGATAAGCGAGGAGCGGAGAACTTAGCCGCCGACCTTCTCTCCCGATTGGATGATTCTTTTATAGAAAAATTAGATGAAAAATCTTTTAACGATTATTTTCCCAATGAGAAGCAATTTTTAATTAACACATGTACTTCTCCTTGGTTTGCACACATCACCAACTACTTAGTGTCTCGTGTACTCCTTAAAGAGTTCTCCCCTCTATAAAAGAAGAAATTCTTTTCTGAGTTAAATATCTACTTTTGTGAGGACCCGCAACTTTTTAGAGTCTGTACGGACCAAGTGATAAGGAGATGTGTTTCTTATGAAGAAGGTTTAGATATTATTAAACATTTACATGATGGACCGACAGGTGGGCACTATCAAGCTGCTCGCACGGCTCACAAAGTGTTAAGCGCGGGTTTTTACTGGCCTTGCCTGTTTAAAGACGCGCAGGCCTTTGTGAGCAGGTGTGATAGTTGCCAATGGTCGGGCAATATTTCGATAAAAATGAAATGCCGCAAAATTATTTCCTCGAGTGCGAAGTCTTCGACCACTAGGGATATGATTTTGTTGGCCCTCATTCTTCTAGCTTCGGGAATAAGTATATATAAGTTGCCGTCGATTATGTTTCACATTTGGCTTAAGCCCAAGCTCTTCCTACAAATGACGCCCGAGTCGTAATTACGTTATTAAAAAAATTATTTTATCGATTCGGTACGCCGCACGCCATCATTTGTTATAGGGGTTCCTATTTCTATAACGCATAGTTTTCTAAAATCCTTAGTAAATATGGCGTTACGCATAAGATTTCAACTGCCTACCACCCCCAAATGAACGGACAAGTCAAAGTAGTGAACAGAGAAATTAAAATAATATTAGAAAAGACTGTTTCAACTTCTAGGAAAGACTGGTCAGCCAAATTATACGATGCTCTATGGGCCTACCAAACAGCATACAAAACCACCCTCAGATGTACGCCGTATCGATCTGTTTATGGAAAATCATGTCATTTACCCGTAGAACTAGAACACCACGCTTTTTGTGCCTTAAGGTTTTTAAATTTCAATCCCCACTCTGTCGGTGACCTTAGAAGATTTCAACTTAACGAACTCGACGAGTGGCGCTCTTACGCATACGAAAACAACAAATTTTATAAAGAGCGGACGAAACATTTTCATGATAAACACTTAAGGCACCCAAAAACATTTAAGCCGGGTGACCAGGTTCTTCTTTATAATTCTCGATTACGTTTATTTTCGGGGAAATTAAAGTCACGATGGTCTGGGCCATTTTCTGTTTTAGAAGTTTTTCCTTATGGTGCTGTTTTAATTTCACACCCTGATAAGGGTAATTTCAAAGTAAATGGTCATCGTCTTAAATTATATTTCTCTTGTGATGATGATGTCAGTCCAAACATTATTAAATTTGTGCATCACGAACTCTAACTTCAATCTTTTTTTTGTTAAAAAGATTAATTATTATTATTTTGGACAAAATAATTTTTGACATTATTATTTTTGTTGCGTCGAGCTCAAACGACATTTTAAACAAAGGGAGCTCTTGGGAGGCAACCCAAGTTATCTTTTTCTATTTTCTTTATTTTACAATTTTTTTCCCCGGACGGCTCCTACAAGCTGAAGCTTCTACGATCGCCTGCTACAACGTTGCTGAATCCATCACGAAGTCTGAAGAAGACATTTCATAAAGATCCAAAAGCACAAGCATGGGGGAGCGACATCAATCAACATTCATAGCGAATAAATCTGGGGAAGTACTTTTTTTCAATTATGTACTTTCAATTCTATAATTTCATTTTCTCTCCTTCTCTAACCTCCTTTCTCCATTGAGGACAATGCCCATTTTAAGCTTGGGGGAGGACTTCCTCCTTCTTTTTGCTATGTGTGAATATTTTTCTTTTTCTAAATATTTTTCAAAAATCAAAAAACAAATGAATATCTTAAAAATCCAAAAATATATATATATGCTTTTTGTCATTACTTTAATAGTTTAGACGTTTTTGTATTCCAATAGTACCCCTTGTTTTTTATTTTGTTTTACTCAAAATTTCTTATAAACAACATAATTAATTATAATATTTCAAATCACCCTTTTTAATATTGTTTCATAAGTAAAATGTTTGCCATGATGTGTTTCTAATTCGCGGAAGCATGTTAATGTAAAACGTTTTTTCTAAAACTCGCACTTCCATTACGGTTTTCGTTCTTTATTTTCTTTACTTTCTAAAAAATTCACCATCCACTATTTTTCTTTTCATTTTTTGGATAATTTTTTTAAGGTCAACTTTTGAATAGTGTAGTAGATGTGAATAATCCAAGTCATCTAGTATTTCTATTTTTAAGATAATTTCATCAATCTTCTTTTATTATCTAGGACTTGCGTTTTGAAAATTTTCAAATCTATGCTATAAATAAATTTAAAAGCATGAATATGATTTAGGCTGTTTTTGTTTTCAATTGAGCTTTCCTGGCAACCTAAAAACCTACACCACGAGTTTCCCACATTTGAGCCTTTTTTTTGAATTTCATTTTATAGCTCCTCTTTTCATATCATTTTCACCAAAGCAAAAATTTCCAACCTATCTAATCACACTGGCCTTTTTGAGTTCCATAAAGAATTTTCATAATTATGATAGGTTATTTTGTGATATTTTTGGAGAAGTTATTGAAAAAAGTATGCTAAAAAGAAATGTTTACTTTTGTTTGGCCAATTCAAAATGTAAATAGAAATATTTATGGCCTTTGTTTTGAAAAAGAAAAAGAAAAAAACATGGAAAAGAAAAAAAAATAAAGAAAAAACTATTTTGTTTAAAATGAAAACTTTTGAAACTCTTTGTTTTGGTTTAGTGTGATTTTAAGCCTCCGTGTTTATCTTTGAATTCCACTCCTAATCATAATCGTAAACCAAATGCTTCGGTCCTATTAAGTCCTTTTAATTCATGCTTTTGAATTCTATTTAATAACTAAGAAAAGTAGAAAAGTAAATCAGTATTAGTTTTGGATTTAAACATAGATTTAGTTATTGAATTGATATAATTATAATGCGTTGCTTGGATCTAATAACAACTCGTTGCGTTTTTTCATTTTCGTTGCTTTGGTTAAATCTATTTAAAGAATTTCGTCAAAATTTTGGATGATTTATTTTTGTTAAGTAAAGTGTATAAAAGTTAAACTATACCTATATAATTGTTTTAGATTTGTGTTTTACCTTCTCCCTACTTAGAATTTCGCATAGTACTTGTGTGGGCATAATTAGAACTTTTTGATTAGTCCTTTTTATGATTATCTAGTTTTTATATTTTTGCTTGGGGACAACAAAGCTTAAGCTTGGGGAATTTGATAATACGCTTTGTAGCCCAAACTATTATCATATTTTCTAGTTTTGTAGGCGCTAATCTTGCCATATTAGCTTACGTTTTATCTTTCTTATGTAAATATTATTGTAGCTAACATTTTCATGTCTTTTTGCAGGTTTCCAGATTTTTTGCCAAAAATGACCTGCCACGCCCCCCTGTCATGCCCTCATAGGGCATGTCCAAGGGCGTGTCACACAATCCCGAGGAAGCTTGCTCACAGAGACAATATAACTGAAAAACGGCTGTCATGCCCCCAGGACACGCCCTCCCCGGGGGTGTCCCCGGGCGTGACACGGGGTGTGTCTCCCTCTAACCGAAGCCTGCTGCCGCATTAAATGCCATTTCGCCTCAACACACCAACAGTACTATCATTCCCCCCATCATGGTCATGGCCAAGGGCGTGTTTGCCCCGTTTTCCAAGACTGATGGATTTCCGACCAATGATTGAGACTTGACGTACGTGTCACGCCCCCCTATATGGGCATGACCTAGGGCGTGTCAGCCATCGTATAGAAGCAATCATCCTTCTTTCCAGAATCAAGAGCTCGAGGTCAAACCCGTACATATCACGCACCCTAACACGCCCTCCCCGGGCATGAGCTAGGGTGTAATTAACCCGTGAACTTCTCCTAAGAATTCAGACCCCCCCTTCTATTTCAGCAAGCTTCGGTTTGGAGGGGAGGTGCTGCCCCTTTGTTTTTTGTCCTTTTTTCGTGTTCTTCCCTCTCTCTCTCTTTCTTATTTTGTAATCTTCTTAACCCTAGCTTAGTGTTTGGTTTGTTTAAGCTTTTAGTGTAATTTTTGCACTTGCTCTAGTTGATAATTGTAGGGCTAGAATAGGATTTTCATTTCATTGCAATTGTAATTTTCATTTCGAAGTTGTAAGCTCTCTTTCTTTATTAATATAAGTGCCCTTTATTATACTTTGTGTTATTATGCTTTACTACTCATCCCCCCTCCTCCACTCCATTATGATTAACTAATCCTCCTTGTACTCGATCTTGATTATCCAAGGTTCGAGTAAATAAGTGATGATGCTTTAATTCTACCTTTTATTCTTAGGGTTTTAGACCTTGAATTACTCTTGACTTATTTTGGGTTGGAGATATATCATCGATATATATTCTCCACCTTTGCTTTCATTCTTGGTTAGCCGAGAGGCCGATAGTTTGAAGTGAGCGCTCAAGAGTAAAGGGAGTTGTACGCACCGATAGTTTGAGAGGCAGACATCCAAATCTCCCGGATTTGAGTAAAATCCAATAATGGGGTTCACCTCATAAAGCAAGATTTAGGCCTCCGATTTAGACGAGAATCGGTCGGACCTTCCTAAAAATAGTTGGGCACCACTTCGAGAGAAGCATGTTTAAGCTTTAGGAACCTCTACGGTCAAGGACCTTTACCCTATTAAGTTTAGGTTTTTATCGCATTTATTAGTCAACTTTAGCCGAGGTGATTCTTGATCGAGTGCATTTCCATTTCATAGTTTCAACACTTCATTGTAATCGCCTCTAAGAGCTCTTAAATTAACTGCAGTAGTTCTCTTTCTAGCATAGTTTTATTTTCTTAATTGCAATTAGTTTCTCTAAACCCTAGATTTTTCGTCAATAAAATAATAGTCTTTGTGTGGTAAGTGTATTCAACAGTTCCCGGATTTCAATATGACAGTTGTGTCCCCTACCTACAGTTCGATAGGTATACTTGCCTAATTGGATTTCTAGTTCGGTTGCTTTATTTTCTTCGAAGCTTAGTGATTACCAGTATGGACATGCCTGAGTCACTACCCTTGTCCTTCTCTTGAAATTCCATGAAGCAGACACAAAGACACAGTACCACACGGGTAGGGACACGCCCGTGTCACTACCAGTGTCGTACTCTTTACCAACTTCTCCTCACTTACATAAGTGCAAGCCTAGATGTCACCACTCCCTTAGCCCAAGTCAGCTCTCTTGACTTAAATATGTGCTCGAGGGGCCTAGCGCGAATTGGGACATTACAAATCCTATAAACAAAATAAAAGATTTCGTCTACGAAATCAGGCTAAGGCTATGGGGAGAGAAAAGCATGAGATAAAATAAAATATGCTTTTAAAATTACCTTGAGGAAACAACTCCGGGTAGCGCTTTTGAATCAAGTACACCGGATCCCATATGTACTCCTCCTTCCTATGGTTAGACAACAACACCTTTACCAAAGGAACACTCTTGCGGCGCAAAATCCTTGTCTCGTTGTCTACTATCCGCACCGTCTCTAGTCATACAGATCTATCGGTTGTTACCGCTCCATCAATGGTAAGAATATGTTGAACGGGCCACAACAGCCCCTTTCGGAGAGACGAAACATGAAATACACCAGGAAGGTTCTCCAGCTCTGGTGGTAACTCCAACCGGTAGGCCAAAGGGCCAATATTTTCCAATATGGTGTAAGGACCAAAGTACCTTGGGGTTAGCTTATTCACACCAGGTACCCATGACACACCATTCATCGGCCGGATTTTCAGGAACGTTTTGTCACCCACCTGAAATTCAACGACCCATGGCTTTGCATTATAATATTTAGCCTATCGACTTTGAGACTCAAGCATGCGGTCCCATATTAGTCTAACAATTGCATTAGTATCATCGATGTACTCAATTCCTACAACCTTCGGGTCTTCATCTTGTACCCTTGACAAGGGGGTTCTACACCTCCTTCCGTAAAGGGCTTTAGGGGGTGCTATCCCGATGCTGGCATGGTGACTATTGTTATAAGAGAATTCCACGAGGGCTAAGAGCCTTTCCCACTGCTCTCATCTATCCAACACAAACAATCTCAATAGGTCCTCCAATGTTCTGATGGTCCTCTCAGACTGCCCGTCCATCTGAGGATGAAATGCTGTGCTTAAAGTAAGGCGCGAGACCAAATACGCATGTACCTCCTTCCATTCTTTAGAGGGAAACTGACCATCAAGTCAGAAACAATTTTCTTTGGCATGCCATAGTACCGTAAAAATTGCTCCACAAAGAGGCGTACTAAAACATCCACATGAGTTTCTTTCTTTATAGGAATAAATATTTCTACCTATGTCAGACGGTCAACGATTACCCACACTAAATCATTACCTGATCTAGAGCGAGGCAAGCCATGGACGAAGTCCATGGAGATATCCTCGAACTTCCACTCGGGGATGGGCAATGACTGTAATAATCCAGCGGGGCTCTTGCATTCCACTTTCACCTTTTGGAATTCCTCGCGGTGCGTAACAAAATATCTGACGTCCCTCATAATTCTTGGCAAACACATGGCCTTCCGCAAGTCGGCGTACATCTTGGCAATCCCAGGATGCACAGAATACTGAGTGTAATGTGCCTCCTCAGGATATCTTCCCGAATTTTACAGCCTTTGGGAATGTAAAGCTGGCCTCGGAGATGAACGAGGTCGTCTTTTAGGGAATACTCGTCAGTAGTCCTATCTTCAATTGACTTGATTGTCGGGACCAGAGCCTCATCCTTTCCTTGCTCCACTCGGATTCGGTCTCGAATATCACAAACTATGCTCATTGCGGTAAAGTACTCTATATACCCTTCCGATTAGTCTCTATATACCAGGGTAATCTCCATCTCCTCGAGCATCTGATCTAACTCCATACCATCAATCGGGACTCAGGGCTCGATTCCGGTACCTTTCTACTCAAAGCATCAGCTACGAAATTTGCTTTTTAGGGGTGGTAGTTCAAAGTAAATTCATTATCACATAAAAACTCTAACCCCCACCGCTGTCTCAAATTAAATTTTTTCTACGTATGAACGTACTTTAGATTTTTGTGGTCCAAAAAGATTTCACCGTGGATGCATACAGATAGTGTCTCCAAACCTTCAAGGCGAACGCCACTCCTCCAAATTCCAAATCATGTACTGGGTAGTTGACCTCATGCTTCTTCAGCTGTATTGAAGCATATGCAAACACATGCCCGTGATGCATCAATACCGCTCCCATCCCTTGATACGACGCATTAGTGTAAACTTTAAATCCTTCCTTACCGGATGGAAGGGATAGGATGGGTGCGGATTTAAGTCTGACATTCAGTTCCTTGAACGGAGCTTCACACTGGGGTGTCCACTCATATGGAACACCTTTCTTTGTTAGAGTAGTAAGAGGAAGGGAAATCTTTGAGAATAATTTTACAAACTTACGATAGTTCCTGGCAAGTTCAAGGAAGCTCTGCACATCGGCCACTAGCTTCAAGGGCGACCCCTCCTTTGTGACACGCACTTTGGCCGGATCAACAGCTAGTCCAGCCCCACTGATCACATGGCCCATGAAGGCAACCTCTTGGAGCCAGAATTCGCACTTACTAAACTTTGCAAACAAGGGGTGCTCTTTTAACTTCCTCAGTACCAAGGTCAGATGTTTGACATGCTCTTCCTCTATCTTTGAGTAGACCAAAATATCATCGATGAAAATGATGATAGAGATTTATAGATAAGGCTCGAACACTTTGTTCATCAAACTCAAGAAAGCTGAAGTGGCATTTGTGAGCCCAAACGACATCACGGTGAACTCGTATAAACCGTACCTTGAGCTAAAAGCCATTTTTTGAATGTCCTCCTCTTGTATCCTTAACTATTAATACCCTGAGCACAAATCCAAGTTAGAAAACCAATGAGCTGCTACTAATTAGTCGAACAACTCGTCAATCTGGGGTTGCGGATAGGTGTTCTGTACCGTTAGTTGGTTGAGCTCCCGATAGTCTATGCATAATCGTAAGGTTCAATCCTTCTTCTTAACGAACAGAACAGGGGTCCCCTAGATGATAAGCTGGTGCAACAAACCCTGATTCCCCCAGTTCTTGCAACTGAACTCTAAACTTTGTGAGTTCCTTCGGAGCCATTCGGTAAGGGGTCCTAGAGACGGGCTTGGCACTCGGTACTAGCTTAATTTGAAAATCCACCTCTCTATACGGGGTTAATAATTGAAATTTCTCAGGAAATACCTCGGGAAAGTCCCGCACTACTCGCACATCCTTCATATGTATTTTCATCTCGTTCAATTTGGAACATATAATATAAACTTCATCCCCTCTCATGTGAGCTTTCAAGGCCTGAATCGAAGACAATAACAAACGTGGTGCGAATTTTATACCTTGGAAAATAACTTCAGTATCCCCATGTCTCAAGTAAATTCGCTTCCCTGCGCAGTCAATACTTGCGTAGTGCCAATCCATCCATGCCATGCCCACAATGAGAACGAACTCTGGCATTCTCAAAACATTGGCAGGGTTTTTAAAGGCCTTTCTCCAAATGAGTATCTCCAATTCGCACTTGGCGGTTGCGGTCATCTTCGAGCCGTCTGGGAGGCATACTCTTCGAGCAATTCTAGTAAAGTATTACACTCCTTCTAGGTCTTTAATGTAGTCCGCAGACACAAACGAGTGTGAGGCACAAGTATCGAATAACATATTGCCGTTTTCTCACTAACCATTAAGCCTAAGTATCAAATTATGAAGGCTCAAGCCTGATTCCTAGATCAGACTTAGGTATACTAAGGACGAATGCTTTTAACGTATGAATTTCTTCCACGTAGCCCTCGTCCTGGAGTTGGGTCCTGCTTCAATTACTCCTTCAGTGTGTCTATTAACTCTTATCTAAACACCCAAAATACCTCCTTCCAACCACTTTACAATATCTACTATCTCCACCAAGCTCGAGTCTGCTATAAACAAAAAGGGTTTTTCTAGGAAATCTGCCATGTCTATTATCTCTGCTAGATTCAAAACCCGCTATAAATAAAATTGCTTGCCCATGCCAAGTACATCCTTTCAAAATCTAGTGTCACAGGCACTTAAGGGTTCTCGCTGACATAAAGGTACCTCACATATTAATAAACCATACAACCATTTGTTCATAATAGTCGTTACTAATTATGTACAGTATCTTCAAACTAAACTCATCATTATTAGACGCATTACCCATGCCAAGTACATCCTTATTGATTCACATATTTAAAACATTCCTACCATCCCAACTCGTTAATCCATTCGTTCTTCAACCTTCACCAAATCACATTGATCATGTATAATTTACCACATCATTTGTTCATTAAGGGTCTATCCAACAAATGTCATTAACATAATTTTATCACGATTACTTATAAACTAAACTCAACGAGACATCAACGTTGTTGTACTATAATCTCTCCATGAACCCAAAGCCGATACAAAACAATCATGAGAATTAAATGTGCAGGAATGATTACTAATGACTACTTTTAGTCATCAGTTTTTGGGTAGTTTAGTATGCAAAATTCCTAAGTTATTTATATTTTTATGTATTTTTAATGCTTGTTATGTTTTATTTTGTATTTAATGTCTATTTGTGTTTTGTTATGAAATATTACTATTAATATGCTTGTTATGTTTAGTTTTATTTTTAATAAATATTATCATGTTATGTTATAAAATATAGCTAACATCTTGTTTATTTTGTTTCGCTTTATTTGTAGGTTCAAGCCCAAGCTCAATGCTAACTCAACCATTCAAGCCTACATGATGCTACCCGAGCCACCACTTCAAGCCAAAACCCGAGCACAAGCAACCCTATATGATGCAACCCGAGCACTTACTTGCAACATGCAGCCCATGGAGCAACCCTTCACCTAGCCTACCCGAGACCTCATCAAAGCCCACTACAAAATAGCCCATGTTTGGCCAGCCACCTCTCCCTCTCTCTCTCTTTATTACTTTCTTTCTCCTCTTTTATTCTCATTCACCTCCCTTCTCCCTCTTTCATCCTCAATTAAATCTCATCCATCTCCCCTCTTTTATATTTCTATTTTCTATTTTTATTTTTAATAAAATGCATGCATGTAACTCTTTCTCTCTCCATCTCATTAAACCCCAATCATGCATTTTGCCTCCTCTCTCTCCTTCCATTTATTATCATACATGCATCTCCCAAATACATGGCCGACCACCCCCCTTGTTCGCTTCATTTCCACCTCCATCTAGAACCTCCCCCTTCATCTATAAAAGGACCCCATCCCTCAAGCTTTAAAAGGTGTGTAGATGTAGAGTGCTAATGTAGAGAGTTAGAATATTTTAGAGAGCATGCTTCCATTTCAAGTATTTGTATTTTCTTGTTGTTTTTCCATTTCTCCAAACAATAGTTTAGTATTTTTCATCTTGTTATGCACTCTTATTCCTAGTTTAATGAAAATGCAATTTTCTTTTCTTTTGTTTACTCTCTCTCTAATTCTTAGCTAATTTTCTTGTTTGTGCCCGATCGCAATGAGCTTTGTGATAAAATAACGCATCTTTAATTTTATGTTCGCATTTGTATTTTTTCCTATTTTTGATCCTTCTTTGATTTTTATCGTGTCGACTCTGTATTCCGGTATACGGTAGTAGGAAATTGATCTCATTTCATAAAAGTCGAGAGACTTATTGATTTGAAAGATCACTCAAAGAAGGAAGGAGTTGAATGCCACCCTAGAGATAGGATGACGTAAATCCTCCGGATTGGAGTGAAATCCAATAGTGCGAGTCACTTCGGTAATGCGACTTTAGGCCATTTTGACTTGTAAAGAGATTTTGGTCAATACGTCTATAAGTTAGGGGATTTAATGCACTAGCGAGATTACTTCCTAATATCGGATCCGTCACGGTCTTAATAGAATTATAAATGTTAAAATAATTTATTTCGTTATTTTATTTCAAAGTGAATCGTCGATCGAGCACTCTTTCGCAATATTTTATTTCTCTTTTAATTAATCTTAGTTCATTTAAATTTTCAAACTCATCAATCGTTTGGTAGGATAATAGAGTCATTATGAGTAATAGTACTTGCCTACCCCATGTTTTTATATGACCTTGATATATTTTTTTTTACTATACTATAAAACGATAGGTACACTTTCCTATTCAGATTGTAGTCCGTGAGATGATTTTTACGCATCAATTACTGTACACCATATTCAAACAGTGATTCCCGAGGCTACCGGAGTCCGGTGAAGACGTTTAAGCCCTCGTTGGAAAGACATTTCCAAGGGCTGCGACTTTCGTGTTTAGTCGAAATCCCATATCTGGCTATATCATGTCTGAAAACAGCCTCGAAGACTACTGCGTGCAGAAAAAAGATTTGCCCTTTGTCTGAACTTTTGCTGTCAGACTCTGAGCCTTGGCTGCAGCAACATTCTTGAGTGTTGGTGCAAAAGTACAAAAGACAAAAGGTCAAGATTGGGCTATTTGAAATTTCTCATTGGCAGCATTGAATGCACACACCGTGCCAAAACTTTCAGCACAGTAATGAACCTCTTTGTTCACTCCACATGAACAACCCTTCTCCCAGTGACCATAAGAGCTTTTCTTGGTCATACCTGTTAGAAGGTATCAGAAATTTTCTGAAAAGAACGGGAGGCTTGGAAGAAATAGGTTGAGGTAGAGTTGGAGCTTTGTCCTTCCTTTTGGAAGGATCAACTCTTGTGCTTCGCATGAATCCCAACTCTTTCTTGCCGTTTTGAGAGGAGGAGTCTATCAAGGGGAGGACAGTATTTGGCTTAGAATAGCTAGCCACTATTCTTTTCACCTTCTCAAGCTTATATTCAAGCTTCATGATGAGAAAGTTCTTGTGATTGATGGAGGCTTCCTAAATGTTTAAGAGGGACTTCAGTTCGGCTAATTTCCCTAGCTTTCTGGTCCAGCAGATTTGCTATTATAGTCTGCTGGGCATCAACAAGCTTAAGAGATGAAATCTCTTTAGTTTTCTTCTTAGACAACTTCTTGACCTTCTTGAAGGCATTCAGAAGTTCTCCATACTTGTAAATCAACTAATTGACATCTCCTTCAGATCAAGAATTTTCTTCACCACAGGGTTAAGAGGCTTTTATACAAGGACTAGTCTCATACTCAGACAAAGAAGAAGATTTAGGTAATGTATGTACCTTGCTTTGACAAGGCTTATCCTGGTTTCCCTCTTCATCTGTCATTGCCATCAGCCCTCTATAGTTGTGGACATCTTCATCAACCTCTGACTCACTATCTGACAGTATCAGAGGGGCCCTGATTCCTATCCTCACTAAAGGATTGACTTCTCCTGCTGTAACAACTTCATCTTTAGCAGCTGCAACAACTAGCCTAATGTAGGCTTCATCTTCTTCAGACTCAGAAGATGATTAGTCTGTCCAACTCTTTTCCTTCTTAGCAATGAAGGACTTTTCCTTCTTTCCTTTATGCTAGTGCTGCTTCTTCTCCTCAGTCTCCTTCCTCTTCTCTAGGCCGTCAATTATCGCATGCCCAGGATTACTGCAATAGTAGCAAACTACTTTAGAAGAATTATATTTATTATGTTTAGAACCATACCTGTCAGTCTTTCACTTATTCTTCCTATGATGAGTGGAATTAGAAGGCCTCTTCTTCAATGCTTTTTCTTCATCAGTCGCTGGAGTTGTTTGGAAAAGGCTGCAAAGTCTTCATCAGACATACTATTGTTTGATGCCTCTGAGTCTTAGCTGTCTGACTCAGCTGTTCTCCTTAGTGGAGAAGGAATCCTCTCCTTGCCTTTCCTTGTGCTTTCAACTCTGAAGTCCAAGGACTTTTCTATGGCCAGTGATTTGTTGGTGGCATCCTCCTCCTTCCTGGCAGCTAGCTGCATCTCATAGGAGAGCAGATTCCCAAACAATATTTTGGGAGGAGTGTCAGCAAGCTTAGCCATCTCTCTTATGGCACAGATCATAGTATCCAACAAATATTGTACCCAACAAATATTCTATCATAGGATTTTGCAGCAAACTTAGTCAGATAGGACTTGCCATTGTGAAGCACAAAGCATTTACTACAAAAGATTTTGAGATATCCCAGATTTGGTTTTCATCCCATCAAGATCTCATAGGGAGTCTTCTTGTGGCCTCTGGTGATAGAGGCTCTATTGAGGACATGACATGCAGAATTTACTGCCTAAACCTAGAAATATTCTGGGAGTGAAGTGTCACTCAATAGTGTTCTACAATCCTCTATAAGAGTCCTATTTTTCTTCTCAACTATCCCATTTTCCTGGGGTGTTCTAGGAGAAGAGAATTCTTGATGAATCACATGCTCTTTACAGAACTTTGTCATGCTATCAGACTAGAATTCTATCCCGTGGTCACTTCTAATTTTGACCACACAACTGCCAAGCTCTTTCTGAATTTGCTTGACAAACCTTATGAAGACATCAAGGGTTTCTCATTCTTCTTAAGAAAGAACACCCAAGTAAACTTGGAATAGTCATCAACTACAACAAGGGTGAAGAATTTCCTACCAAGACTATGAACTAGCATAGGACCAAATAGGTCCAAGTGAGGGAGGTATAAGAACCTCATAGAGTATTTGGTCCCAATACCCTTGAAGGAGACTTATGTCTGCTTACCCTTTTGGAAAGCTGAGCAAATGCCCACCTTAGAGCACTTCATATTGAGGCTATTCCTAACTAGCTCTTGATTGAAGAGCTTTCCAATAGTCTTGAAATTCAAATGGGTTAGTCTCTTGTGTCACTGGACATAGTAGGAGACTTTCTCATTTGCCACTAAACAGATAGGAGAATATGTGTCTAAACATAGAAAGTTCAAGCAAAAAAAATTTTCACTCCTAGTGCCTGTCAAGATGACCTCTTGGTCACTTGACCTCCTAATTAGTCACTCATTCTTGTGGAAGACAATAACATAGCCAAGATCAGAAAGTTGGCTTATGCTTATTAGGTTGTGTTGAAACCCTTCAACATAATCCACCTTGGTGATGGTGACTTTGCCTTTGGTAATCTTACCATATCCTCTGGTTACACCTCTATCTGAACCTCCAAAGATGACTTTGGGTCCATCTTTTACTTGAGTAAACTCCTTAAAGTTGATCTTTATTCTAGTCATGTGCCTTGAACAATCACTATCCAAGTACCATATAGGGGTATGACACCTTTAAATATCCTGCAATATACAAATTACTTAACCTTAGGACCCCAATATCTATTGGATCCTTGGTGCATGTTAGCATGAAAGTGAACATGTTCACCAACAGAATTACTGACTGGTGGACTGACCCTAGCTCTGGCCACATTGGGATTGTGCCAGCAGTTAATGGCAAAATGCCCTATCTTACCACAGCACCAACAATTATGTATGTTATATCTTCTTTTCTATGAAGGCCCTGCAGCTTGATGAGCAGCAACCTTGTCAGGAGGTATATGTGCTACAGCCTTTTTGATGGCGATGGTGATGGCGACGGTGATGGCGACGACCACCAGGACGGCCAAATGGAGCATGACTATGTTGAAGATGTACCGGCAAAGGACGTGCGACGTCGTAGCGGTCATGGCTACAGGCTTCGCCCTCGCAATAAGAATCATCTCTGATATTTTTTTTGTTTTGGTGTGCTAATAGCCGTCTCATGATGGCTCTTTAAAAACATTATATTATTTATTTTCTGCATTTTATTTATGTGGTGTGCCTTTAGCCACATGATTGTTACTTTGAGATGTAAGCCTATATAAGGGCCTTGAACTCTTCATTTTGGGTAGAATATTATTGAAATCAAATTTTGAATTTGCCTAACTTAATTTCCCCCTCTTTCTCCCAAATTTCCCCCTCGTTCTTCTCAAAACCGCCGCCCCCTCTCTTTCTTTTCTTCCTCCAAGCCGCCGGCCCCAAGGCCCTCCTCTTCCCTAAGTGCTCGGCCTCCACCTTTCTCCCTCTTGCTCTCGGCCGCCCCTTCCTCTTAGTGCTCGGTTGCCCTCATCCTTTCTTGCTCTCGGCCAACCGAGATCCACTCTTGAAAGGTGTTTCCGGCCCATGCAAGAGAGAGTTGTTTGCTTGCAAGGAAGAATATAGGTGATTTCCTCCACGGCGTGAAGTGAAGGAGATTAGCACGTTCATCACCCGTACCGCGCTTCCCGTGGACGTTCAAAGGAGGAGCGATCAAACTTGGTAGATCCACGCATCACGGATCTACAAATCCGAGAGGGGTAACGAAAATTTCTACCAAGAGTTTTCTTTCTCTAGATAGTTCTTGTGGTGGACGGATTTTGCGTTATTTTTCCGATTTGTTTTTCTTCGCGGTTAATCAAATAATAGATCGGTATTTTTCGTTTGGATTTTCGAAAGATTCGTAAGAGGATTGGCGATCCTCGATTTTCTTTTGTTGGGATAGATCCTACCATCTTTCGAATCATTTTGTTCTTGGTGGATCTATTTTGGTACAACACCAAAGCTCGCTCGGGATCAATATTATCCCATTTAGCCGGATAGAATTTGGCCTATAGCCAACATTCGATCTATTTGCGGAACGGCGATCCGTATTGTTAGCGCGAACGATAAATAAAATAATTGTTGTGGCTGCGTTTACGTTAGTGTGCGGGTTAGAGGGCGTAGATCGTGTCATAAGCGTCGTCGTGGCCTCCGTGACGAATCTCAAGGATATTCCCTACATCAATTTGGTATCAGAGGGAGGTTGTGTTGATTTCCCAATCGACACCATCCTTTCATTTTACCTAGGGATATCCTCGTTCACTAGGGTGCGCACTTCCGTTACGAATCACGTCAAATCTGAATTTTACATAGTTGGGCTGCAATTAGTAAAAACACACAAAAAAAAATTCTGCAGAAAATTTACAAAAAAATTCTGAATTTTCTCCTCATTTTTCTAAGAAAAAAAGTCTGAAAAAAGTTTTCCTGTTGATCAATAGTTTTGCGTCAAAAAATTCAAACGCATAATTTAAATCAGGTCAAAATTGTTGTTTGTACCGTTCGTTCATGCGCACTAGGCTGGGCACGGAATATCTTCCCTCCACCTCACACATGGCCAACAACCAAGGTGATGAGCATGCCCCGTCCACGATTGCCGAGCTACGAGAAGAGTTTAACGCTAGGTTTGACGCACTGACACAGTTAATTGAAGGGCTCGCTGTAATCCAAGCGGCGCCCCGAAACAACGGCGCTGGCAGAAACCGACCGGGTCCCCAACCCCCGGCAGCCAACCAGCAAGAGGAAAGACAAAATCACCCACGTGATCTGGACGATGAGTACCCACCTCGAGGTCATTATGAGATCGACGTAACTAGGGCCATAAAAATAGACTCACCATCATATGATGGTATGGGAGAGCCCCAGCTATTCCTAGACTAGATTATGGGAATTGAGTGCTATTTTGAATGGCACGACTTGACAGACGTTGAGAAAGTGAAGGTTGCGCGGATGAAACTTCTAGGAAGGGCTAAGACGTACTGGTTGAACGAAGAGAGACGATTAGGTACGGTTAATGGAGCACCCCCAATTGGGTGGGCTGCCATGAAAGCACTTCTCCATGACCAATATGTTCCCACGTATCACCGGACACAAATGTTCGACGACTTAGCCTCTCTCTGTCAAGGTAACTCTTCGGTAGCAGAATACATGAGACAACTTAAGGATATGTTGGTGCGTTGCGATGTTCGTGAGATGCCCGAAGTCACACTCTCCCGATTTTATAAGGGACTCAACTCGGACAATCAGGGAAAGCTCTTGCGTTATGGTCACACGGACGTTAACACCACTTTCAATGCCGCTTTGGATATTGAAAAACACAATGCCTACAAAGTCAAAGGGAGAAACTTTCAGAAGGGAAAGTCCCTCTTAGGACCGCATCCATCTTCCTCCGCGCGAGACAAGGGAAAGTATCGATCCACGGATTCGGAGTCCATTATCATTACTGCTAGGAATAATAGAAATCCCACCGGCGAGCGAGTGCCGATAGGATGGATTAGCAAGACTAACGCCACGTGTTATTCTTGCGGAATCCAAGGGCACTATTCTAGTGAGTGTCCCACAAAGAGCAAACCGTTAGCCCTATTAGACTCCACGACTGAGCCTGCCGACATCGACTATGGAGCAGAATCTGATCGTGAACCGAGTGACATGGAGGATGATTCTTACATGATGGTGATGAGATGTATTTTGGCCACTCCGCGAGTATTGGACGAGTATAACCGGACAAATATATTTACCTTAAATTTTAAGTGCGGTGAAAAGTGGTGCAAACTAATTATTGATAGCGGTAGTTGCATGAACGTCGTTTCGGAAAATGCCATCGCACGCATGCATTTAGTCACCGAGCCGCACCCACATCCTTATAAAATCACGTGGGTAAACAAGACGTCAATAGCGGTTTCTAAGCGATGCTTGGTGCCACTAACTTTAAAAAACTACGTTGATAAAGTGTGGTGCGACGTCATTCCATGGACGTGTGTCATGTCTTATTAGGACGACCTTGGCTTTATGATTATGACGTGACTCATTTTGGACGAGCCAACATTTATGAGTTCAAATTCAATGGTAAGACCATTGTTTTGAAACCATCACCGCCCAAGGATCCGTCACCTGCGTCCAAAGACACCATTGTGCCGGTAGAAAAGAAAACGATAAGTCTGATAGGTAGGAAAGAATTAGAGCGTGAGACTTTCAAGGATGGCGTTATCTACGCGCTAGTTTGTCTACAAGCTAAGGAGGATGCACCCTCATTAGCAAGCCTCCCGTTATCCCTTTGAACTCTCTTAGACGAGTATAAGGATGTATACCCGGTGGACTTACCACCTCAGTTGCCACCTATGCGTGATATCCAGCATGAGATAGATTTTGTCCCGGGTTCCTCGTTGCCGAATCAGCCCCATTACCGCCTCAACCCCTCCTCACATGAGGAGTTGCAAAAATTAATTTCAGATTTGTTAGCGAAAGTGTTTATACGTCACAGTAAAAGTCCTTGTGCCATCCCTGCCTTACTAGTCCCGAAGAAAGATAAAACGTGGCGATTGTGTGTCGATTATCGGGCTATAAATAAAATAACTGTCAAGTATCGGTTCCCCATTCCCCGCTTGGATGATTTACTAGACATGTTATCAGGAGCCGCCGTGTTCTCTAAATTGGATCTTAAGAGCGGTTATCATCAAATACGAATACGGGAGGGGGACGAATGGAAGACGGCATTCAAGTCTAAGGATGGACTATATGAATGGCTAGTGCTTGGAGAGGGACGTACATATGGACCGAGTACGTTTTCGCGATTGATGACCCAAGTCTTTAAACCCTACATGGGAAAATTTGTAGTGGTCTATTTCGACGATATTTTGGTGTTTAGTATCTCTCCGGGGGATCATGAAACTCACCTAAGAACAATCCTTACCACATTGCGCAAAGAGAATTTATTTATTAATCTAAAAAAATGCGCATTCGGTGTGTCTTCTGTAGAGTTCTTAGGATACATCGTGAGCTCAGATGGCATTCATGAGGACCCAAAGAAGGTTCAAGCGATTAAAGAGTGGCCGGAACCCAAGAATATACGGGAAGTTCGAAGTTTCCACGGGTTGGCCACGTTTTACCGAAGATTTATTCGGAATTTTAGTAGCATTATGGCTCCCATCACTGAATGTATGAAGAAAGGAGAATTTAGTTGGACTAAAGCGGCCACTAGCGCTTTCCAAACGATTAAGGAACGGATGTCTGAAGCCCCCTTACTACGATTACCGGATTTTATTAAAGTGTTTGAACTATCATGCGACGCATCGGGGATAGGAATCGGAGGAGTATTATGCCAAGAGGGACATCCGCTAGGATATTTTAGTGAGAAACTATCCGGCCCAAAATTAAACTATTCGAATTATGATCGCGAATTCTATGCTGTGATTCGTTGTCTCCAACATTGGCGACATTACCTTATATCAAAAGAATGCGTAATACTATCGGACCATGAGGCCCTCAAATTTGTTAACTCTCAAAATAAGATTAGCCCACGACACGCTAAATGGATTTCCTACCTATAGGAGTACGCCTTCATCATCAAGCATCTGAAGGGTACATTAAATCGTGTGGCGGACGCATTGAGTAGGGTCACCTTATTACTAACTACCATGGAAGTATCAGTTATAGGATTTGAGAGGATTAAAGATGAATATGTCCAATGCCCAGACTTTAAGGAAATTTATCTCGCCACTCAGGACAGTTCTCCTACCACCATTTCGGCGTACTATATCCGTGACGGATACTTATTTAAACATTTGCAACTATGTATTCCCCGCTCGTCATTACGACATTTTATCATATGGGAGTTGCATAGCGGAGGGCTAGGCGGACATTTTGGTAGAGACAAAATGATAACACTCGTAGAGGATAAATTCTTTTGGCCGGGCCTCAGACCCATGGTTAACAAAGTCGTAGGAAGTTGTCGTGTTTGTCAACTAGCCAAAGGGAACAAGACCAACACGGGTCTTTACAGTCCACTCCCGATTCCATCGGTACCATGGGAAGATGTCAGCATGGATTTTATTTTGGGGTTACCCATGACATTTAGGCGTCACAATTCTATTCTTGTTGTCGTAGACCATTTCTCAAAAATGGCATATTTTATCGCTAGTAATAATACCTACGATGCCGCAAATGTCGCAAAATTATATTTCAAGGAGGTCGTGGCACATCGGGGTGTTCCCAAAATGATCGTGAGTGATAGGGATGTCAAATTTACAAGTTATTTTTGGAAGACACTTTGGAAACTCATGGGCACTAAACTAATGTTTTCGTCGGCCTATCATCCCCAAACGGATGGGCAAACGGAAGTTGTCAACTGTAGCTTGGGCGGGTTACTTCGTTGTTTAGTGGGCGAACATAAAGGTACGTGGGATCTTATTCTTCCGCTTGCTCAACTAGCGTACAATAATTCTAAGAACAGGTCCACTGGGTTGTCGCCGAATGAGATAGTGCATGGTTATAAGGCGCCAGTGCCTCTTGACTTGGTTCCGTTACCGCCTTCTTTTAAGTCAAGTCAATTTGCACAGGATTTCGCTTCACACGTTCACAATCTCCATGAGCACATTGGCAAGACGTTAGCTAAGCAATATTCTATCTATCAATCGAATGCTAACGTACATAGGCGAGCAGTCTCCTTGAACATTGGCGATTTGGTTATGGTTCGTCTTATCCCTGAACGGATGTCTTCGGGCACCATAAAAAAATTAGCGAACAAGAAAGCCGGTCCTTTTCGAATTTTGAAGAAATTAGGCGAAAATGCTTATTTATTAGAATTACCCGTGGATTGGGGAATCTCCCCTGTGTTTAACATTTTGGATTTAACGCTTTTTGTTGCTCCACCACCTGAACTGTCTGTCTCTCCGTTTAATAATTCCACTGTACAATCTAATGGGGTGGGGGGTGAGCTCAATTCTGGATCGTTCTCTCCTTCGAATTCTACGGGAGGTATGCCGTCTATTGCTGATGACACTTGTATTTCTGCTTCACCTAACACTTTTCCGAGGTTTCCCCGGACAGATTTCTTGCCTGACAGGATTTTGCAGGATGATATGTTTCCCACACCCGACGACGACATTCACAGGTTTTTGGTTCGTTGGCGTAGTCGTCCGGCTTCAGACGACTCTTGGCTCTCTGCTGCACAGATGGATCTTCTTGACGCGGACCTCGTACGCTGTTATATGTCTGCCCGCTCATCAGAGATGAGTCGTTTTGAGCGGCAGAGGATTGATGGCGATGGTGATGGCGACAGTGATGGAGACGGCCACCAGGACGGCCAAATGGAGCATGATTATGTTGAAGATGTACCGGCAAAGGACGTGCGACGTCGTAGCGGTCATGGCTACAGGCTTCGCCCTCGCAACAAGAATCATCTCTGATATTTTCTTTGTTTTGGTGTGCTAATAGCCGTCTCATGATGGCTCTTTAAAAACATTATATTATTTATTTTCTGCATTTTATTTATGTGGTGTGCCTTTAGCCACATGATTGTTGCTTTGAGATGTAAGCCTATATAAGGGCCTTGAACTCTTCATTTTGGGTAGAATATTATTGAAATCAAATTTTGAATTTGCCTAACTTAATTTCCCCCTCTTTCTCCCAAATTTCCCCCTCTTTCTTATCAAAACCGCCGCCCCACTCTCTTTCTTTTCTTCCTCCAAGCCGCCGGCCCCAAGGCCCTCCTCTTCCCTAAGTGCTCAGCCTTCACCTTTCTCCCTCTTGCTCTCGGCCGCCCTTCCTCTTAGTGCTCGGTTGCCCTCATCCTTTCTTGCTCTCGGCCAACCGAGATCCACTCTTGAAAGGTGTTTCCGGCCCATGCAAGAGAGAGTTGTTTGCTTGCAAGGAAGAATATAGGTGATTTCCTCCACGGCGTGAAGTGAAGGAGATTAGCACGTTCATCACCCGTAGCGCGCTTCCCGTGGACGTTCAAAGGAGGAGCGATCAAACTTGGTAGATCCACGCATCACGAATCTACAAATCCGAGAGGGGTAACGAAAATTTCTACCAAGAGTTTTCTTTCTCTAGATAGTTCTTGTGGTGGACGGATTTTGCGTTATTTTTCCGATTTGTTTTCTTCGCGGTTAATCAAATAATAGATCGGTATTTTTCGTTTGGATTTTCGAAAGATTCGTAAGAGGATTGGCGATCCTCGCTTTTCTTTTGTTGGGATAGATCCTACCATCTTTCGAATCATTTTGTTCTTGGTGGATCTATTTTGGTACAACCCCAAAGCTCGCTCGGGATCAATATTATCACATTTAGCCGAAAAGAATTTGGCCTATAGCCAACATTCGATCTATTTGCGGAACGGCGATCCGTATTGTTAGCGCGAACGATAAATAAAATAATTGTTGTGGCTGCGTTTACGTTAGTGTGCGGGTTAGAGGGCGTAGATCGTGTCATAAGCGTCGTCGTGGCCTCCGTGACGAATCTCAAGGATATTCCCTACATCACTTTTTCTGATTTCTTCCAGCAAAAATTTGACACAAGGTAAGTCTTATAAGTGTCTGATTAGGTCTACCCTAAGTACCAGCAACAACTAGTTTTTTTTTCAAAAAGCATGCTTCTGATGGCTTCAAATAAGTCCATATCAGCCCGATTCTTGGAATTGTCGTTAGTCAGAACCTTTGCAGTCAGATTCCGAGCCTTGGCTGCAGAAACATTCATGAGAGTTGGTGCAGAAGCACCAGAGACAAATGGTCCAGATTGGCCCATTTGAAATTTCGCATTGTTATCCTTGAATGCACACACCCTACCAAAACTTTCATCATGACAGTGAATATCTTTGTTAACTCAAGATGAATAACACCCCTCCCAGTGACCATAATAACTTTCTTGGTCATACCTACTAGAAGGTATCAAAACTTTTCATAAAAGAATGGGAGGATTAGAAGAAATAGGCTGAGGTGGAACATGAGCTTTGCCCTTCCTTTTGGAAGGAGAAACTATTGTGCTTCCCTTGAATCCCAAACCTATCTTATACTTTTGATAGGAGAAGGAGTCTATCAAGGGGAGGACAGTACTTGGCTTAGAATAGCTAGACACTATTCTTTTCTCCTTCTCAAGCTTATCTTCAAGATCCTTGATGAGACAGTCCTTGTGCTTGATGGAGGTAACCTAAATGTCCAAGAGGCACTCCCGTTGGCTAATTTCAATAGCTTTTTTGTCCAACAGATTTGCTGTTACAGTCTGCTGGGCAACTGCAAGCTTAAGAGATGAGATCTCTTTAGCTTGCTTCTTATATAACTTCTTGACTTTATTGAAAACATTCAGAAGTTATCCATAATTGTCAATCAGTTGATTAACATCTCCTTGAGATCATGAATCTTCTTCATCACAGGTTGAAGAAGCTTCTGAGCAAGGACTAGTTTAGAACTCAGATTGATAAGTAGAGACAAGTGAGAGATGTACCTTGCTCTGACTAGGCTGATCCTGGTTGCTTTCGTCATCAGTCATTGCCATCAGCCCTCTGTAGCTGTGGACATCTTCATCCACCTCTTACTCTCTGTCTGATAGTGTCAGAGGGGCCCTGATTCCAATCCTCCCATGAGGATTTGTAACACCCCAATTCTCAAGAATGAGAGCAGGCTGAGCAACACGGCCTGGGACATGGGCGTATCCCAAGCCGTGTCCTGCTCTGTGTTATCGAGTTGACACACAGCCTGTCGAGTGCTCAATGAAATGCACTCGATGATTCTCGAGGGGGTACACGGCCTGCGACACGGGCGTGTCCAAAGCCATGTCCTACTATGGGTCGACGAGATGCACTCGACGAAATGCACTCGACAATCCTCGAGAGGCAAGTCGAGTTGGGCACACGTCTTGTGACACGGGTGTGTCAAAGGCCGCGTCCTTCTCTGTATTTTGCCAGGAATGTGAGGCCTGGTGAACATGGGCTAGATACGGGCGTGTCCAAAGCCATGTTAGGGCACATGGCCTGTGACATGGTCATGTCACATTGTCGTGTCCTATTCGGGTCAAGCCGGTTTGTTTGCCGCTTAAGGTACATGGCCTGTGACACGGGCGTGTCACAAGTCGTGTTCGCAAACAAAAAAGATATTTCAAGGCGATTTGTGGCCGTTCATTTCCTTCACCTTTGATCCACTGTTCCAGGACTTTCACTGATGTATTAAGTCCAGGAATTGAGAGCTATCTCTCATTCATCTTGGCCTATCTCTTTCTAAAAGAGATAGAGAGAAGGGAGAGCAAGTAAGGAGGAGGAGAAAGAATCCGGCTACCGGTGGAGCTTCAGAGCCCCGAATCGCGAACCGAGTCCTTATTTTGGCATGTACATGGATTTCCCCCACCAAGGGTAACGATAATTCTTCTTGGACATGCGAAGTCCTCGTTTTGGCATATACATGGATTTCCCCCACCAAAAGGTGGTTTTTTTGGGATTTCCATTGGTTGATTCTTGAAATCCCCAGTCTTTCATATAGATCTGGAAATGTGTAGTACAGAATAGACATGCTGTGTGAAGCCCATCTTGGATAGGTTGGTATGGATTGGTGATGCTTCATTTTACGCACCGGAGAAGAATTTGTGTATAAATGTACATGTTGTGGAGTCGATGGGTTGTGCCTGTAAAGGTCAGTAGCAGGAAGTACTTGAATGGTATTCCTGTAAAATACCACGTAAATCTTGTGTTGTAAGCTATGAAAGACCAGTTTTCTAGCACTGCAGGATGCTACAGGGTTTGGGTTGAGTTTGGGTACAGAAAGAGAGTTCTGCTGAACACGCCAAGTGACTGCGAGGAACACTAGCACTAACTCCCCTTTTGGAATGTAAAGACAATCCTTGGTGGACAGTGTGGCTATTTTGAGTTGCGAGCTCTTGAATGATTCGTGCCGAACGGATAAGGGGAAAACTGACCAGCGTTATTTTGGACGATTTGAGTACCGGGATTTGCTGAACCAGAACACGCTATGTCTGACCGACTGGTAGTCCTAATTGTTGGTCTCATTGGAGCGCATAATGAGAGACTTAGTCCTGCACGCCATTAAGAAAAATGCTCAATATCGTTGGGTTTCGGACCTTGAACAGTGGTGGGACCCTTGTTCACCGATACACAAATAATGTGCCTTAAGTGCACGGATTGTCGAGCCGCTTGGCCGACGGTTGTGATATATTGATTGTGCGTGACTGCATATTATATGATATATCTGCTTGTGAAATGCTATGCTTGCAGGGAAGGAATACCACTTTCCCGAGAAAGGGGTAGAGTTGTTATAAATTGGTCAGCTGAATGCTGACTGTTGCTTTGTTTGCTACCATTATGGTGGACTGTCCCTATGCAGGTGCTAGAGAGCCAAGCGGGAAATAGAGGGTTGATTCCCCTGCTGCTTCTACTGCTGGCCCTCGAATGTTGAGCAAAGACTTTTGTTATGTTCATGTGTGGCCGGCCTGCGCGCCGATGTTTGTAATCCACACTTGTAAAACTTAACTATAAGGCCTTAATGCCAAACTTTTGTGTATTTATTGTACATTCCTTTCGGATATATATAAAAGAGGTTGTTTATATATAGTGGACATTCTTGGTAGGTGAGTTTAATCTTAACCTTTATCATCCACTACTATGCTATGTATTAGAACGCAAGTATGTTTTTGGTATTAACCTGTAACATCGCCGCCTGTTTTGTGGCATATGGTGTGGGGCCTCGGTCGGACCTTCTATTATATGTTATTTAATGGTTGGGGTTGTTACAATTTGGTATCTGCTTGTCTTGATCTTCCTCTTTCGAATTTGTGGTCGAATTCTTTTGTAGAGGTGCGAGAACGTGCAAGTGCGACCTGCTGTAACATTAATGAACTCAAGAATATCCACTAAGGAATGTAAATATACCCTTTTAAAGAACCTACGCATTCCTATTTTATTGTTTTTGCTTGTGCAAGGTCGCTAAAGTGTGTCTTGTTCACCTATAGGCGACTCGTAGTGGTGCTGGGCAGTCTGAGCCACAACGTTCTAATGAGAGTGTGACACCAGCTAAGGTGCCAACACCTTCTCCTTCAGCAGAAACAGTACACTTAGTTGTTGAGGCGCTGTTTGCAATGATTCATGCATAGCCTACTTGGCAGGCGTAGCCGACATTGGTGCTAGAATGAGTTGGTGTAAGACAAGAACCTGTTGAGTCTATTGATGCTCGAGCAGGTGACCGACAGTTGAAGAAGTTTATGATCTTCAATCCTCCTACGTTTATGGGTGTAGGAACCCCAACGCAGGCAGAGGATTGGTTGTCGCACATCAAGCGAGTCTTGACGACGATATGGATGGAGGAAGATCTTAAGGTCACCTTGGCCACCTTCTTATCGGAAGGAGAGGCTCGGCTATGGCGGGACGAGATAGAGTTGCACCACTTAGCTGGCAGGCAATTAACACAAGTCTCGATCGAGGAGTTTTCACAACTATTTTTGGCAAAGAACCTACCAGCAGCACAACGCATCGCCATGGAAAATGAGTTCCAATGTATAACGCGAGGAGAAAGTAGGGTTGATACTTACTTGCATGAGTTTACACGGTTGGGACGCTATGCGGGGTCTATCTTCACTGATGAACAACGTAAAACAAATAGGTTCTACGAAGGGTTGCGAGATGAGTTGAGATTCGTGCTCTCAAGTTCGGTGAACCAAGGTTTTCAGGCATTGGTCGATACGTCTAGTGCGCTGGAGAAGGTATGAAACAGGTGCATGGAAAGAGGGGCTTGACTGTGAAAAAGTCCGAGTTTAAAGCGCCCTGTTTTGGAAAATCGTACTACCAAAAGAAGTTGGTCAAGAGATCCAAATCTTCTAAACAGGCTCATTCTACAGTTACGTCGGGGGAAATGTCAAGGCAAGACACTCGTACTTGCTTTACATGTGGCAGAGTGGGACATATAGCCCGTGACTGTCGGGTTGGTCTGCAAAAGGTGGAAAATAAGACGTGAGCGTCATATGCTGAGAAGGGAAAAGCAGTCGTGGAGTCCTCTGCATCAAAGGCATAGCCCGGAGTATATAATCTTGGCCATTAGGCGGACATAAAGCAAAGTGACGTCATAACAAGTACGATATAAGTTATTGATTGTGTACTTTTCATATTTCATACCTTGTGTGTAGCTTGTGTATGATGTGTTTGTCTTTGGCTTTGTCCTGATTCGGAATAATCCGGTAAGAGCACAATTTGATACGGGTGCTTCGCATTCATTTCTGTCTAAGGACTTCGTAGCACGAATCGGAGTACCTAGTCATATGGCGACAGATACTATGAAGGTGATATTACCAAACCAATGTTTGATGTGTGCGGATAGGACTTGCTGTGTGAAAGTACAAATAGGAAGTCGGGATTTATGCTTGAACGCATTTGTGTCAAGATTTGATGTAATCTTTGATATGGAATGGCTATCAAAGCAGCGTGCCTTTATTAATTGAAATTCAAAGGTGATCACACTAGGCCAGAATACCGAGCTTGAGACTATGTTCGCTGGTATGCGAGGATTGGGCGAGACCTTGATGTCTGCTCTCCAAGTCATCAATGCTGCTCGGATGGGCGCGGAGTTATTCTTCACGCTTATTCAGGCAATTGAGCCAAAGGCCAGTGTGAATGATGTTCCGATTGTATCGTAGTTTGCTAATGTGTTTCCTAAGATCTTCCTGGGTTACCTACCCAGCAGGAGATCGACTTAACTATTGAGTTGGTGTCAGGTGTGAAACCTGTGGCTAGCTCGCCATATCGTGTAGCACCAAAGAAAATGGCTAAACTGAAAGTTCAATTACAAGAGTTGCTGGAACAAGGTTATATATGCCCAAGTATGTCACCTTGGAGTGCACCTTTTTTGTTTGTGAAAAAGAAAGATGGTAGTCTACGGTTGTGAATTGATTATCGTGAATTGAATATGCTAACAGAGAAAAACAAGTATCTTATTCCACGGATAGATGACTTGTTTGATCAGCTAGTGGTATCGACCGTCTATTCTAAATTGGATTTAAAATCTGGATATTTCTAATTGAGGATTCGGGAAGGTAACATTCCCAAGACAGCATTTAGAACATGCTAAAGTAATAATGAGTTCACTATAATGTCGTTTGGGCTATGTAATGCGCCATCAGTGTTCATGGATCTAATGCACCGAACATTCTGAGAGTACTTGGATCTGTTGGTGATTGTATTAATTGATGATATTTTGGTATACTCTCAATCGGAAACTGGCCACGCGAACCATTTAAGGTTGGTGTTACATACCTTGCGGAGAAATAAGCTTTTTGCCAAGTTCTCAAAATTATGAGTTTTGTCTATCGTCAGTGGATTTTCTTGGCCATGTGGTAAGTGGAGAGGGCATTGCAGTGGATCCGTAAAAGATAAGAGCCATACAAGAGTGGCCATTATTGTCCTCGGTGACCGAAGTTAGGAGTTTCATTGGATTGGCATGCTACTGCATACATTTTGTAAAAAACTTCTCAAGGATCGCTTTCCCTCTTACCACATTATCGAGGAAACATCAGAAGTTTGTTTAGACATCGGAGTGTGCACGAGCTTTTGAAGAGCTAAAGAATCGTTTGACCATGGCCCTTATTTTAACATCATTATGTTGTACAGATGCTATGAGATCTATAGTAATGTATCAGGGAGCGTCTTAGGCTGCGTTCTTTTGCAGTTTGTAAAGGTGATCGCTTGTGGATCACGTTAGTTAAAAGTGCATCAGCGAAATTATCTCGTCCATGACTTGGAGTTGGCGGCGTTTATTTTTGCACTTAAGTTGTGGCGTCATTATTTGTATCGTGTAAAAGTGGATATATTTACGGACCACAAGAGCCTAAAGTACCTATTGGATCAGAAGGATCATAATATGCGACAACGAAGGTGGATGGAGTTCCTTGGGGACTACACCTTTGATATTCACTATACTCCCAGGAAGAGAAACTTGGTTACAAATGCCTTGAGTTGTAGGACTTCGTCAAGGGAAAATTGGTTGCAGATGCATGATAAGAGTCTGATCCAGGATTTGGAAGTGTTAGAGATTTCTTGTGTTGACAAGCATTCCACAGCCGATGTATGCTTGAACTGGACAGAGGTACAATATGACCTTGCGGACAAGGTTCGGCGTGCAACGGAACTTGATGAATGTCTCCTACGCTATGCAAAGGATGGGTAAGCTGGCCAAATCTCCTGAGATGATGGCCTTTTACGGAAAGAGGGTCATTTGTGCGTCCCAAGTTTGGGTAAGCTAAGAGAAGAATTGATGTATGAAACTCACTTTACAAAATACACAATTCACCCAGGGAGCACAAAGATGTATAAAGAAATGAAAAAATTGTTCTGGTGGCCAAGGTTAAAGAAAGACATAGCACATTATGTGGATAAATATCAAACATGTGCCTTGGTGAAAGATGAATGTCAGAAGCCCGGTGGTTTCTTGAAGTCGTTACCTATACCTGAATGGAAGTTTGATGATATTTCGATGTATTTTTTGCACAGTTTGCCGAGACCTCAACGCGGTAATGATTCAGTTTGGGTGATCGTAGAGCGGTTGACAAAAGTGGCTCACTTCCTTCTGAATATGAGGGACGATTCAGTGGAAGTCTTGGCGAAACATTATGTTGGGCAAATCATACGATTGCACGGTGTTCTTCGTAGCATCTTAAGTGATCTTGATGGGCGCTTCACATCAAATGATTGGAGGCTGATCCATCAGTTGTTGGGAACAAACTTAATATACTGTATGGCCTTTCATCCCCAAACGGATTTCCAAACTGAGAGGACGAACAAAACGATGAAGGACATGCTCAGTATGTGCGCCTTGGATTTTTGTAAGAGATGGGAAGATCATCTCTATATGGCAGAGTTTTCTTACAATAATAGCTACCAAGCAAGCATAAGTATAGAACCGTTGGAAGCTTTGTATGGTCAGAAATGCCGTACACCGTTAGCTTGGGCGAAAACAGGCGAATCTAAACTATATGGGCATAAGGAAGTCGAAGAAGTTAATTCGACAATACGCTCTATTCGGGAGAGTCTACTGATAGCCCAAGATAGATAAGCAAAGTATTATAATGCAAAGCACCGAAACGTTGAGTTTGCTATTGGCGATTGGGTCTATTTGAAAATCAAGACCTTCAAAGGCGTGTCCAGGATTCGGCGCTTGAAAAAGTTAAGTTCGAGATATCTTGGTCCGTTTGAAGTGGTGGAGAGAATTGGGTAAGCTTCCTATCGGCTAGCTCTTTCGGCAGAATTGAGTGTATTATATCATGTATTTCACATATTAGTGCTTCGGAAAGTCATAAAAGATCCAGCTCAAGTGATTACAAATGATCGTGTACCGGTCGAATTTTGGCTAACGACGAAGGTTAGGCCCATTCGGATCGAGGATAAAGCCGATAAATAGTTGCGGAACAAGACAATAGGGATGGTCAAGGTTCGGTTGGAAAACTGTGGTCGTGAGGATCTAACATGGAGCGAGAGCAGACCATGCGTATGAAATTTCCCGAACTGTTTGTTTAAACTGTTACACAGTGCTTATCATGTTGTAAACATTGTTTTGTTGAAGTTATAACATCTTGATTGCTGTTTCCTTACTATATACAAATTTCGGGACGAAATTTCTTGTAAGGTGGGGAGGTTTATAGCACCTCAAATCTCAAGAATGAGAGCAGGCTAAGCAACATGACCTGGAAAACGGCGTGTCCTAAGCCGTGTCCTACTCTGTGTTGTCGAGTGACACATAGCCTATCGAGTGCCTAACGAAATGAACACGACGATTCTCGAGAGGGTACACGACCTGCGACCCGAGCATGTCCAAGCCCTTGTCCTACTATGGGTCGATGAAATGCACTCGACGAAATGCACTCGATGATCTTCCAAAGGCAAGTCGAGTTGGGCACACGGCCTGTGACACGGGCGTATCAAAGGCCGTGTCCTTCTCTGGATTTGTCTAGGGATGTCAGGCCTAGTGAAAATGGGCTAAACATGAGCTTGTCCGAAGCTGCGTCAGGGCATACGGCCTTTGACACGGGCATGCCACATGGACGTGTCCTGTTCGGGTCAAGTCGGTTTGTTTGCCACTTAAGGTACACGGCCTGTGACACGGGCATGTCAAAAGATGTGTTCGCCAAAAAAAAATAGATTTCATGGCAATTTGTGGCCGTTCATTTCCTTCACCTTGGTTCCACTGATCCAGGACTTTCCCTGCTGTATTAAGTCCAGGAATTATGAGTTATCTCTCATTCATCTTGGCCTTTCTCTTTCTAAAAGATATAGAGAGAAGGGAGAGCAAGGAAGGAGGAGAAGAAGAAATCCGCACACCGGTGGAGCTTCAGAGCCCCGAATCGCAATCCGAGTCAAGATTCTTGGAGGTAAGGTCGTTGCAGTGCTTTCTATCCGACTAGATTTCCATGGCTCCAAAGAGATCATCAAGGGTAACGATCTTCCTTCTTGGACATGTGAAGTCCTCATTTAGGCATGTACATGGATTTCCCCCACCAAAAGGTGGCCTTTGAGGGATTTCCTTAGGTAAATTCTTTAAATCCCCAGACTTGCATATAGATCCGGAAATGTGTTGTACGGAAAAGGCATGATGTGTGAAGCCCATCTAGATAGGTTAGTCTAGATTAGTAAAGTTAATTTTACGCACCGGAGAAGACTCCGTGTATAAACGTGTATGTTGTGGAGTCAATGTGTTTTTCCTGTGAAGGGTAGTAGTAGGAAGTACTGGAATGGAATTCCAGGAAAATATCCCGTAAATTTTGTGTTATATGCTATGAAAAACCTGTTTTATAGTACTATAGGATGCTGCAGGGCTTGAGTTGTGTTTGGGTGCAGAAAGAGAGTTCTGCTGAACCTGACAAGCGACCGCGAGGAACGCTTTCCCTAACTCCCCTTTTAGAATGTGAAGCCAGTCCTTGGTGGAAAGAGTAGCTATTGTGAGCTGCAAGCTCTTTAATGCTTTGTGCCGAACGGATAAGGGGAAAGTTGACCCGCATCATTTTCGATGATTTGAGCAATGGGATTGGCTGAACCAGACCACGTTATGTCTGACATACTGGTAGACCTAGTTATTGGTCTCGTTGGAGCGCATAATGAGAGTCTTAGGCATGCATGACATTAAGAAAAAATGCTCAATACCGTTGGGTTTCGGACATTGAATGGTCGTGGGACCCTGGTTTGCCAGTACACCAAGAATGTGCCTTGAGTGCATGGATTGTCGGCCCGCGTGGCTGACGGTTGTGATATATTGATTGTGCGTGAGTGCATATTATATAATATATCTCCTTATGAAATGCTATGCCTGTAGGGAAGGAATACCACAGCCATGGGAAAGGGGTAGGGTTGTTATAAATTGGTCAGCTGAATGTTGATCGTTGCTTTGTTTGTCACCATTATGGTGGGTTGTCTCTGTGCAGGTGCTAGAGAGCCGAACGGTAAATAGAGGGATGAATCCCCTGCTGCTGTTGCTGGCCCTCGAAGGCTGAGCAAAGCCTTTTGTTATGTTCATGTGTGGCCGGCCTACGCGCCGATGTTTGTAAACCACACTTATAAAACTTAACTGTAAGGCCTTAAGGCCAAACTTTTGTGTATTTATTGTACATTCCTTTGGGTATATATACATGAGGTTGTTTATATATAGTGGAAATTCCGGGTAGTTGAGTTTCAATCTTAACCTTTATCTTATGCTAGTATGCTCTGTGTTAGGATTGAAGTATATTTTTTGTATTAACCTGTAACCTCACCGCTTGTTTTGTGGCATATGGTGTGGGGCCCCGACCGGACCTTCTAATATATGTTATTTAATGGATGGGGTCGTTACAGGATTGACCTCTCCTGCTGCCTTAGCTTCATCAGTAACAACAGCAACAACTAGCCATATATAGGCTTCCTCTTCTTCTGACTCAGAAGATGATGAGTCTGTCCAACTCTTTTCCTTTTGGTCACTTTCCTTCTTTCCTTTGTGCTGGTGCTACTTCTTCTCCTTAGTCTCTTTCCTCTTCTCTGGGTAGTAAGCAATCTTATGCCAAGGCTTACTACAGTAGTAGCAAATTACTTTAGGGGATTTATATTTATTATGTTTAGAATCATACCTGTCAGTCTTGGACTGGTTCTTTCTGTGATGCGTGGAATTGGAAGGGCTTTACTTCCATTGATCTTCTTTATTAACCTCTGGAGTTGTCTGGAAAAGGCTGCAAAATCTTCATCAGATATGTTGCTATTTGATGCCTCTGAGTCAGAGCTGTCTGACTCAGCTCGTCTCCTTGGTGGAGAAGGAATCCTTTCCTTGCCTTTCCTTGAACTTTCAGCTTTGAAGGCCAAGGACTTTTCTTTGGCCAGTGATATGTTGGAGGCATCCTCCACCTTCCTGGCATCCAGCTGTATCTCATAGGAAAACAGCTTCCCAAACAATATTTGGAGAGGAGTGTCTGCAAGCTTGGCCATCTATCTTATGGCAAAGATCTTAGGGTTTAAGTCTCTAGTGAGAGATCTGAGAAACTTATCATTAATTTCATAATTATTGAAGACCCATCTATAGGTCTTCAACTAATTGATAATCCTAAAGAATCTTTCATAACAGGTAGTTATGTTCTCCATCAGGATTTGCCTGAAAGACTCATACTCCTGGATGATCAGAGACTTCCTATCATCTCTTACCTCATCAGTACACTCCATGTAGACCATAAGGGTGTCCCACATCTACTTGGAGGTCTTACAGTGAACTAAGTTCAGGAAGGTTGAGTCATCTATAGCACTAGCTATGATGTACTATGCTCTCTTGTCCAGGTCATTTTAGAGAGAGTCTTTGGTGTCTCGATGGTGCCATCCATAACAGACACCTTCATGGGAATGACAGGTCCCTCCCTAATAGTTTCAAAAATTCTTGGATCATAGGCTTCCATGAATAGCTTCGCCCTCTCCTTCCATATTCCAAACTGCTCCTTTCTGCAGATGGGGAGTTTCATTGAACTCAGCTCTCTCTAGCTCTCTCCTGAGCCCATGACCACTTAGCAGCAGCTTTCTTTGATGATCACTCAGATTGTTAAATCCTTTTTTTGAGGAACCTCCCTCTGATACCACTTTAAAGTCTTTTATTTCAAGGTAGCTAGCAACCTAGGGGGTTAATAGGTTGGCTTAGGTCTTTTGAGATTCTTTTTAAATCACTTGATTGTTTCATTAAGCTTCCAGCTTCTAGTGATCTAGAGATTATCCTTAGCACCTATAATTAAGAAAACTAAAACAAACACAGAAAAGAACACAAGTATTTTATAGTGGTTCCCCAAAATTATGGGTACATCCACTATAACGCCCCAATTCTTGAGTTTTTGAGTAGGCTAAGTAGGGTGAGCAACACGGCCTGGGACACGGGCGTGTGCAAGGATGTGTTCTACTCTATGTACTCGAGTGTGGTGTAGGGTAGTCTCGAGTGGGCCTCAGGTGGGCCTCGAGTGAGGCACATGGCCTTTGACACGGGCATGTCAAAGGCCGTGTCCTTCTCTGAGTACTCGAGAGTGGCACAGGGCAGTCTTGAGTGGGTCTCAAGTATGTCTCGAGTGAGGCACACTGCTTGAGATACGGGCGTATCTAGGACCGTGTCCTGCTGAGGTTGATAAAATGCACTCGACGAAATGCACTCCACATTCCTCGAGAGGCAAGTCAAGTTGGGCACAAGGCCTGTGACATGGGCCTTTTAATAGCCGTGTCCTTCTCGGGTTTTAGCCAAGTCTGTGAGGACTGTTGAATAAGGGTTGGACACGGGCATGTCTTAAGTCGTGTCTGGCACACGGCCAGTGACACAGGCGTGTCACAGGGCCATGTCCTGTTCTGGCTGAGTTGGTTTCTTTGTCATTAAGGTACACACCCTATGACACGGGCGTGTCACAGTCCGTGTTCGGCCCAGGAAATTGAGTTTCAAAGCAATTCGTGGTCGTTCGTTTCCTTGAATAAGGATCAGACAGTCCAGAGCTATCCCTGGTGTTATAAGGCCGAGTGTTGAAGGATAAACTCTCATTTCTTTCAAGCCTTTCTCTTTCTAAAGTGCTAGAGAGTGGGGAGAGCAAGGAAGGAGGAGGAGGAAGAAACTGGCTACCGGTGGAGATTAATAACCCCGAATTGCGAGCCGAGTGCAGATTTGTGGAGGCAAGGCCGTGCGGTGCTTTTCATCTGGATAGTTTTCAATGGATCCAAAGAGATCGTCAAGGGTAACGATCTTTCTTCCTTAGACATGTGCAGACCTTGTTTTGGTATGTGCATGGATTTCCCCCACCAAAAGATGGCTTTTAAGGGATTTCCTTGGGTTGATTCTTTAAATCCCAGTCTTGCATATAAATCTGGAAATATGTAGTACAGAATAGGCATGCTATGTGAAGCCCGTCTGGATAGGTTGGTCTGGATTTGTGATGTTTCATTTTACGCACAGGAGAAGACTCTGCGTATAAACGTGTATGTTGTGGAGTCGATGGGTTGGGCCTGTGAAGGGAAGTAGAAGGAAGTCCTGGAGTGGAATTCCAGGAAAATACCCTTGTGATTCTTGTGATGAATACTATGAAAGACAAGTTTTCTAGCACTGCAGGATGTTATAGGGTTTGGGTTGAGTTTGGGTGCAAAATAGAGCTTTTGCTAAACCTGCCAAGCGACCTTGAGGAATGCTGGCATTAGCTCCCTTTTGGATTATGAAGCCAATCCTTGGTGGACATTATGGCTATAGTGAGCTAAGAGATCTTGAAGGCTTTGTGTCGAATGGATAAGGGGAAGCTGAGCCGCGTTAGGTTGACGATTTGAGCAACGGGTAGGGGATGACCTATCTCCGTGTTATGGTTGTCTGTACATGAGTGCCTGGAATAGTGCCGTTCATCAAGAACATATAATGAGAGTCTTAGGCCTGCGAGCCATTAAGACTAAAGTCTACGATGTGAGGTTGCGGAGCATAATGCTCAATACCGTTTGGTTTCGGACCTTGAACGGTGGTGGGACCCCTGTATTTCCGATACACCAAGAATGTCCCCTGAGTGCACAGAGCATCGGGCCCCGTGGCTGACATTTATGATATATTGTTTGTGCGTGAGTGCACATTGTGTGATATATCTACTTGTGAAATTTTATGCCTACAGGGAAGGAATAGCACTGCCCCGGGAAAGGGGTGGGGTCGTTATAAATTAGTCAGCTGAATGATGACCGTTGCCTTGTTTGCCACCATTCTGGCGGGCTAACCTTGTGCAGGTGCCTGAGAGCCGAGCGGGAAATAGCGGGCTGAAGCCCTTGCTGCTGCTAATTTTGCTGGCCATCAAAGGCTAAGCAAAGAATTTGTTATTTTTGTATGTGGCCGCCTTGCGCATCGATGTTTGTAATCCACAATTAAAAAGCTTAACTGTAAGGCCTTAAGGCAAGACATTTGTGTATTTGTTGTACATTCCTTTGTGGTGATATATAAATGTGGCTATTTATATATTGTGGACATTCGTGGTTACTGAGTTCAAAATTGATCTTAAGCTTCCGCTAGCATGCTTTGAGTTAGGATGTGAATATATTTTTGTATTAACATGTAACCTCGCCGCCTGTTTGTGACATAGGGTGTTGGGCCCCAGCCAGACCTTATATTATATGTTATTTAACGGATGGGGTCGTTACAATTTGGTATTAGCTTGTCACTGTCTTCCTCTTTTGAATTAATGGTCGAATTCTTTTGTGGGGTGGCGAGCACGTGTAAGTGCGACCCACTGTAACATTAATGAACTCAAGAATATCCACTAAGGAATGTAAATACACCTGTTTGAGGAACCTGCGCATAACTATTTTGTTGTTATTTCTTGTGCAAGGTCGCTAAAGTGTATCTTGTTCACCTATACGTGACTCATGGTGTTGTTGGGAAGTCTGAGCCCCAGTGTTTTGATGAGAGTGCGGGACGAGCTGAGGTGCCTACACCTCCTCCTTCTGCAAAAACATTATGCTTAGTTGCTGAGGTGCTATTTACAATGATTCATGCACAGCCTACTAGGCAGGCGCAGCCGACAATTGTACTAGAACGGGTTGGTTTGAGACCAGAACCTATTGAGGATGTTGATCTTCGAGCAGCTGAACGGCAGTTGAAGCATTTAATGAGCTTCAATCCTTCAACGTTACGGGTGTGGGATCCCCAACGCAGGCGGAGGATTGGTTGTCGCACGTCAAGCGAATATTGACGGTGATAAGGACGGAGGAAGATCAGAAGGTCAACTTAGCCACCTTCTTGTTGGAAGCAGAGGCTCGGCTATTGTGGACGAGATAGAGTTGTATCACTTAGCGGGCATGCATTTAACCGAAGTCTCGAGCAAGGAGTTTTCGTGACTATTCTTTGCAAAGCACCTGACACCAGCACAATGTATCACCATGGAAAATGAGTTCCAGCATTTAACGTAAGCGAAGGTAGTGTGGATAATTACTTGCATGAGTTTACGTTGTTGGGACGTTATGAGGGGTATATCTTCGCAGATGATCAACGTAAGACCAATCGGTTCTACAAAGGTTTGCGGGATGAGTTGAGATTCCTGCTCTCTAGTTCGGTGAACTAGGTGTTTCGGGCGTTGGTGGATACGGCGTGTGCGCTGGAGAAGGATATGAAGAGGGTGCAGGAAAAAAGGGACCTGGATGTGACAAAGCCTGAGTTAAAAGAGCCTCGTCCTGGAAAATCGAAGTACAAAAAGAAATGGGGCAAGAGATTCAAGTCTTCGGGACTGGCTCCTTTTACGGTTATGTCGAGGGAATCTTCGGGGCAAGAGTCTCGTACCTGCTTTACTTGTGGTAGAGTGGGGCATATAACCCGTAACTGTCGGGTTGGTACGCCAAAGGTGGAATAGAAGATGGGATCTTCTTATGCTGATAAGGGAAAGGCAGTGTTGGAGTCCTCTGCATCCCAGGCGCAACCCCGAGTTTATAATCATGGCCAGCAGGAGGCCATAAAGCAAAGTACCGTCGTTACAGGTATGACCTAAGATATTGATTGCTTACTTTTCATATTACATACCTTATGATTAGCTTGTGTATGATGTGTTGGAATTAGGCTTTGTCCTAATTCGGAAGAATCCGGCGAGAGCACTATTTGATACGTGTGCTTTGCATTCATTTCTATCTAAGGACTTCATAGCACAAATCAGAGTACTTAGTCATTTAATGACATATACTGTGAAGGTGTTGTTACCAAATGTATGTGTGATGTGTGCGGATAGGACTTGCAATGTGGAAGTGCAAATAGGAAGTCGAGATTTCTACTTGAACGCATATGTGCTAACAATATCAGAATTTGATGTTATCTTTGGTATGGACTGTCTCTCGGAGTAGCATGCCTTTATTGATTGCAATTCAAAGGAGATAACACTAGGACAGAATACCGAGCTTGAGACTAAGTTCGCTGGTATGCGAGGAGTGAGCGGGATTTTGATGTCTTCACTTCATGTCGTCAATGCTGTTTGGAAGGGAGCGGAGTTATTTTTCACGCTTATTCAGGCTGTTGAGCCAAAGGCCAGTATGAATAATGTTCTGATTGTATCGGAGTTCGCTGAAGTGTTTCCTAAAGATCTTCCTAGGATGCCACCCCAGCGTGAGATTGACTTCACTATTGCGTTGGTGCCAGGTGCTAAACCTATGGCCCGCTTGCCATATCGAGTTGCGCCAAAGGAAATGGCAGAACTAAAAGTTCAACTGCAAGAGTTGCTGGAACAAGGATACATATGCCCAAGTATGTCACCTTGGAGCGCACCTATTCTCTTTGTGAAAAAGAAGGACGGTAGTCTCCGGTTGTATATTGATTATTGCGAATTGAATAAGCTGACAGAGAAAAACAAGTATCTGATTCCACGGATAGATGACTTGTTCGATTAGCTAATGGGATCAACCGTCTATTATAAACTAGACTTAAAATCTGGTTATTACCAGTTGAGGATTCGGGAAGGTGACATTCTCAAGACAACATTTGGAGCACGCTACGGTCATTATGAGTTCACTGTAATGCCGTTTGGGCTATGTAATGCGCCATCAATGTTTGTGGACCAAATGCACCGAATGTTCTGAGAGTACTTGGAATTGTTTGTAACCGTCTTCATTGATGATATCTTTGTTTACTCTCAATCTTAAGCTGACCATGCGAACCATTTACGTTTGGTGTTGCATACCCTGCGGAGAAATAAGCTCTATGCTAAGTTCTCAAAGTGTGAGTTTTGGCTGCCGTCAGTGGCTTTTCTAGGCCATGTGGTAAGTAGAGAGGTCATTGCGGTGGATCGGTAAAAGATAAAAGCCATTCATGAGTGGCCAGTGTTGTCTTCGGTGGCCAATGTCAGGAGTTTACTTGGACTGGCATGCTACTACAGACGTTTTGTGGAAAACTTCTCATGGATCGCTTTGCCTCTTACCACCTTAATGAGGAAGGATCAAAAGTTCATTGGGATGTCAGAGTGCACGCGAGCTTTTGAAGAGCTAAAGAGTCCTTTGACAACGTCTCCGATTTTGACATCGCCATGGGGCACATATGGCTACGAGATTTTTAGCGATGCTTCAGGGAGCGGCTTAGGCTGCATTCTTCATCAGTTTGGAAAGGTGATCGCTTATGGCTCACGTCATTTGAAAGTGCATGAGCAAAATTATCCCATCCATGATGTGGAGTTGGCGGCGGTGATTTTTGCACTTAAATTTTTACGTCACTATCTATATGGAGTAAAAGTGGATATATTAACGGACCACAAGAGCCTAATATACCTATTGGATCAGAAGGATCTCAATATGCGACAACGAAGATGGATGGAGTTCACTGGGGACTACACCTTTGATATTCACTACACTCCCAGGAAGGGAAACGTGGTCGCAGATGCCTTGAGTAGTAGGACTCCGTCATGGGCAAATAGGTTAAGGATGCATGATGAGCGTTTGATCCAGGGATTGGAAGCGTTAGAGATTTCTTGTGTTGGTAAGAATTCCACAGCAAATCCATGCTTGAACTGGTCGGAGGTATAGTATGAACTTGAAGATAGGCTTCGGTGAGCAATAGAACTGGATGAAAGTCTACAACGCTATGTAGTGGATGGTTCAAATGACCAATTCTCCTGGGATGACGGTATTTTGAGGAAAGAGGGTCGTTTGTGCGTCCCAAGTATGGGTAAGTTGAGGGAAGAATTGATGTACGAGGCTCACTTTATAAATACTCAATTCACCCAGGGAGCACAAAAATGTACAAGGACATGAAAAAGTTGTTCTGGTGGCCAGGGTTAAAGAAAGACATCGCACATTATGTGGCTAAATGTCAAACATGTGTCTTGGTAAAAGCTGAATGCCCGAAGCTTGAAGGTTTCCTGAAGTCATTACCTATTCCGGATTGGAAGTTTGATGATATTTCAAAGGATTTCATGCACGGTTTGTCGAGATCTCAAAGCGGGAATGATTCGGTTTGGGTGAACATAGATCGGTTGACTAAAGTGGCTCACTTCCAACCGAACAAGAGTGAAGATTCAGTGGTAGTCTTGGCAAAACTTTATGTTGAGCAAATCGTACGATTGCACGGTGTTCCTCGTACCATCGTAAGTGATCGTGACAGGCGCTTCACATCGAATGATTGGAGGCTGATCCATCAGTTGTTGGGAACAAAGTTAACATACAGTATGGCCTTTCATCCCCAAACGGAAGGCCAAACTGAGAGGACCAACGAAACGATGGAGGACATGCTCCGAATGTGCGCCTTATATTTTCGTAAGAGATGGGAAGATCATCTCTATATAGCAGAGTTTGCTTACATAATAGCTACCAAGCGAGCATAAGTATGGCACCATTTGAACCTTTGTATGGTCGGAAATGCCTTACACCGTTAGCTTGGGTAGAAACAGGCGAATCTAAACTATATGGGCATAAGGAAGTCGAAGAAGTTACTTCAACGATGCGCTCTATTCAAGAGAGGATACTGATAGCCCAATATAGACAAGAAAAGTATTATAATGCCAAGCACCAAAACGTTGAGTTTGCGGTGGGCGATTGGGTCTATTTGAAAATCAAGCCCTTCAATGGCGTGTCAAGGATTCAGTACTAGAAAAAGTTATGTCCTAGATATCTTGGTCTGTTTGAAGTGGTGGATCGAATTGGAGAAGCTGCCCATCAGCTAGCTCTTTCGGCAGAATTGAGTGGATTACATGATGTGTTCCATATATCATTGCTTCGAAAAGCCATAAAAGATCCAGCTCAAGAGATTGCAAATGAACGCGTACCGTTCAAATTTGGGCTAACGACGAAGGTTAGGCCCATTCGGATCGAGGATAAAGCCAAGAAGGAATTGCAGAACAAGGCAATCGGGATGGTCAAGGTCCCGTGGGATAACTGTGGCCATGAGGAGCTAACATGGGAGCGGGAGCAGACCATCCATGCTGAATTTCCCGAGCTGTTTGTCTAAACTTGTATAACAGTTTTGTTTTGTTTTGGACAGAACATAAAATGTTGTAAACATTTTGCTTACTGTTTCCTGAGTCCTGTATACAAATTTAGGCACTAAATTTCTTGTAAGGAGGGGTGGATTGTAATGCACCATATCTCGAGTTTTTGAGTGCGCTAAGTAGGCTGAACAACACGGCCTGGGACACGTATGTGTGCAAGGTCGTGTCCTACTCTGTGCACTTGAGTGTGGCGCATGGCGGTCTCCAGTGGGTATCGAGTGGGCTTCGAATGAGGCACACAATTTGTGATACGGGCGTATCAAAGTCTTTTTCCTGCTCTGAGTACTCGAGTGTGGCGCAGGGCGGTCACGAGTGGGTCTCGAGTAGGTATCGAGTGAGGCATGCAGCCTGTGATACGGGCATCTCCAGGGTCATGTCCTGCTGAGGTCGACGTAATTCACTAGATGAAATGCACTCGACGTTCCTTGAGAGTCAAGTCGAGTAGGGAACATGGCCTGTGACATGGGCATTTCAATGGTCGTGTCCTTCTCGGGCTTTAGCAAGGTCTGTGAGGACAATTGAACACGGGCTGGACATGGGCGTGTCCGAAGCTTTGTCTGGCACACGGCCTATGACACAGGTGTATAACAGGGCCGTGTCCTGTTCTGGCTGAGTTGGTTTCTCTGCTGCTTACGGCACGCGGCCTGTGATACGGGCCTGTCACATGCCGTGTTCGGCCAAGGAAATTGAGTTTCAGGGCGATTCGTGGCCATTCATTTACTTCAATTAGGATCCGACGGTCCAGAGCAATCCCTGCTGTTATAAGCCCGAGATTTGAAGGATAGACTCTCATTTCTATAAAGCCTTTCTCTTTCTAAAGTGCTAGATAGTGGGGAGAGAAAGAAAGGCAGAGGAGGAAGAATCCGTCTACCGGTGGAGCTTCAGAACCTCAAATCGCGAGCCGATTCAAGATTTATGGAGGCAAGGCCATTGTGGTGCTTTTAATTCGGATAGTTTTCCATGGCTTCAATGAGATCGTCAAGGGTAACGATCTTTCTTCCTTGGACATGTGAAGTCCTTGTTTTGGCATGTGCATGGATTTCCTCCAACAAAAGGTGGCTTATAATGGATTTCCTTGGGTTGATTCTTGAAATCCCAAGTCTTGCATATTGATCCAGAAATGTGTAGTATGGAATAAACATGTTGTGTGAAGTCCATCTAAACAGGTTGGTCTGGATTGGTGATTTTTCATTTTATGCACCGGCGAAGACTCCGCCTATAAACGTGTTATGTTGTGGAGTCGATGGGTTGGGCCTGTGAAGGGCAGTAGCAGCAGGAAGTACTGGAGTGGAAATTTCAGGAAATAATACCCTTGTGATTCTTTTGCTGAATGCTATGAAAGACCAGTTTTCTGGCACTACAGGATGCTGCAGGTTTGGGTTGAGTTTGGGTGCAGAAAGAGAGCTTCTGTTGAACCCGCCAAGCAACGCGAGGAATGTTGTCATTAGCTCCCCATTTGGATTGTGAAGAAAATTCCTTGGTGGAAATTATGCTATTGTGAGTTGAGAGCTCTTAAAGGCTTCGTGCCGAACGGATAAGGAGAAGCCGACCCACGTCAGGTTAATGATTTGAGCAATGGGTAGGGGCTGACCTGTCTCCGCCTATGGTTATCTGGTACATGAGTGTTCTGGAATAGTGGCATTCGTCATGAAAACACATACTGAGAGTCTTAGTCATGCACGCCATTAAAACTAAAGTCTCCGACGAGAGGTTGCGGAGCATAATGCTCAATACCGTTGGATTTTAGACCTTGAACGGTGGTGGGACCCTGGTATTTCTGCTACACCAAGAATGTGTCCTGAATGCACGGAGTGTCGGTCCGCGTGGCCGACGTTTATGATATATTATTTGTGCATGAGTGCACATTATTTGATATATCTTCTTGTGAAAAGTTATGCCTACATGGAAGGAATAGCACTGTCCCGGGAAAGGGGTAGGGTCGTTATAAATTGGTCAGCTGGATGTTAACTGTTGCCTTATTTGCCACCATTCTAATGGGTTGTCCTTGTGCAGGTGCCGGAGAGCCGAGCGGGAAATCATCTGCTGAAGCCCTTGCTGTTACTGCTACTATTGCTGGCCCTCGAAGGTTGAGCAAAGAACTTGTTATTTTCATGTGTGGCCAGCCTGCGCGCCGATGTTTGTAATCCATACTTAAAAAGCTTAACTGTAAGGCCTTAAGCCAAGACTTTTCTGTATTTGTTGTACATTTCTTTGGGGTAATATATAAATGTGGGTGTTTATATATTTTGGATATTTGTTGTTATTGAGTTCAATATTAATCTTAAGCTTCCGCTAGCATACTTTTTGTTAGGATGCGAATATATTTTGGTATTAATCTGTAACCTCATGGCCTGTTTGTGACAAATGATGTGGGGCCCCGACCGAACCTTCTATTATTTGTTATTTAACTGATGGGGTCGTTATATCCACTCTCCTCCCACCTTGCTAACTTAGTGTTAGTCAAGGCACTTCTCCAAACCAATGATCCAAGGAGCTTACACCACAGATCACATAGGATCTCTCAGTCTCATCCAAGACTTACACCTCAGCTACAAAGGCCTACACTCAGTGATACAAGTATCACCTACCTCAGGAACTTAAGCCCTACCACTCAGGCTATGTAGGATAGCCCAACCTCAGAGAAAGATTGCTCCTACAGCTCAGAGAGATTACAGTCTCCTATAGTTCAAACAATACTGCACTACTCCTCAGTGAGTGACACTCACCTACCTCAGAGAGATTCACTCTCCTATAGCTCAGGCAAATTTTACCTACCTTAGACCCAAAGGTCCTACAGCTCAGATCTAGAAGGATCCTACAAGAAGAAATAGTTTAATTAACATTGATATAGAGAAATTTCTCTGCGTTAACCATTTGAATAGAAAACTTTCTGCTCCTACTCTCCTCATAGTAGGGAAAGGATTTGCTGGAGGAACTTAGAAGAAACTTCTGAAACTAGCTGTTGAAGTCTAAAGATTTTTATCTTGAGTCTTCAAAACAACCCATTGAACCTTCAAAAAGATGAAGGTTCTTCTTTCTTCAGAATAGATTCTGAATCTACTGTGGAAGTTGGAGACTTGCACAGCTAACTGAACATTTCTTACAGGAGAGCTTCAAGCTTTTTCACTAGCAGCAATGACGAGGAAGATGAAGATGGCTGCTCTCCTTTTTGAATAAAGTATGCCCTAAAAGTTGTCTTTTTCCTAGCCCTATCTCTTCCTTTTGTAGTTCGTCGATCAATGACTCTTAAAGATCGATTGGCCCCACCTGCATCTTCCAGCTGCGCCTTTCTTTAATAGAAGAAGACGTATAGTAGCTTCACGACAAGCTTTGTCACGTAATGTAGCTTCCCCGTGTCTGATTTGACCTTTGTTGATTTTGTCGATTTGTTAACGTCAACACCTGTGGGCTCAGCCAAAAATCGAGCATCAGAGAATAAGCATTGAGTGAGTAAGCATCACTCAACGCCAAAACACTTAGAAAGATTCACTGTCTCTTGGCGTTGAGTGAGTAACCTTCACTCAACTCCAAACTACTTAGAATATAATCTAATTCTAGGCGTTGAGTGATTCAGCTCCACTCAACGCCAATCTTGCTTTATCAGCTTTGAGCTTTGGCATTGAGTGAGTAAGAATTACTCAACGCCAAACCCTTAGACAAAATTTTGCCTTCACTAGGTGTTGAAAGCGTTGTTAGTTAGTAACCTCTTCTCAACGCTTTTTGCCATAAACCATTTTTTGCTTATTCAACAACATAAGCGTTGAGAGCGTTGAGTGAACATGCCTCACTCAATGCTTTCTGACTTAGCTAATTTTTTGCTTATTCAGTAGCATGGCGTTGAGTGAGTTGACTTCACTCAACGCCTGTGGATTTAGCCATATTTTAGCTTATTCTAACTTCAGTCTTTTACTGTTATAGCCTATCTCATAGCCTTTTGCTGTATGACATTGAGTGAGTTGACTTCACTCAATACCTGTGGGCTTGGCTATTTTCTCAGCTTGCCAATGCCTTGGCTTTGACTATATAGGCTTCTCTCAGCGCTAAAAGCCTTATAGCATTGAGCGACTGATCCTCACTCAACGCCTGTGGACTTAGACAGTTTTTTTGTCATCGCACACTATAGGTACGTGTTTACCTGACATAACCACTTAGGCTACTTGACCTATCATAGTCATATACAAACTTGTGTATGTCATTAATAATAATGACTTCACTCAAATCCAGGACATTGTGGGCAATGGACCCAACATTTCTTTTATATGTGTGTTTCTATTTTCTTATTTTGCATGGGATCTCTAATTCGTAAGTGCTAGAAATTTTTTAAGCATGACAAACCAGCCGCTAACAGACAACCTCACAACACAACTGGTATGCTCAGTTTTTAGCATAGGTACTTCTTACCCCTAGATATTTATATTATTTGGATTGTTTAGTTTTACTAGGTATCACATTCAAGTTTTGGGGGAGAGCATGCATGTGGTCACTACATGAGCCACATTTTATAGCATACCAGTTTGTTATTTATTTATTTCAAAATCACTGTAGAACATACTTAGTCACGAACAAGAGCGCGCACTCGATAGTTTCTGTGTTTCCGCACACTCATATTCGGTTTGTGGTCATGAAGTTGGATGATAGAATAGAGTATTGCAAGATGGGGGTGTGATGTTGACTCTTGAGTGCTCTAGTTGAGTACCCACATTTGAATCAAGGATTTGAGAGGATTAGATTTTATTTAAGAATCTAATTTATAATTAGTTTATATGCGTATTTTTAAATTTATTTTACTAAATTGGTGAATATGGTTTAATTAAGTGGTGGCACGATGTCGTGTGTAGGAAAGTGCTAAGGTGCATGTTGCTCGAGTTGGGAGTAAAGTTTACCTTTCTCGTGGGCTAAGAACATGCCCCAAGAGACTCTTGAAGCATAGGTGCAAATGACTCACAAGCTGAGCGTGACATAGGCCATCAATTTTGCTAGTTTGAGCATTGTTTACCATTTCCTAGCAACTAACCGTTGCAAACCAAGTTGAAGCCTACCCCTCCTATGATTCTTCTCCACCTTATTCACCAAAGCCTAAAGACAATCCTCCTATAGCAACCAAATCCATGAGCTCCTGTGAATTTAATATTTTGACAAGGTGTGATGTGTGGAATTCAAATGATGTGGTCGATGAATACAAGAACTTTTACTTGCTAAAAATTGCGGATTGCAAAAGAAAAAAAGAAAAAGGAGAGAATTGATAAAGAAAATCTAAAAAGAATTACAATGAGAAATAGAATCACCAACATGTTTATCATGATATTGGTTGGGTTAGGCCGTGTACACACAAATTTTCAAGCTAAGTCCAGGGGTGTTGTCACAGTGCAATCCTGAGGGGTTGTATTGGTTTAGCTTGTTGTTTGCTCGCTTGGGTTGTGTGTGCCTCCATTTTTATCTTTGACTACCAAACCGTAGCCTAAGCCCCATTCGATCAGACTAGTCCTACCGATTCTTCTCATGTGTTGATAGCGTCATGGAGAGAGTGCACCCGGGCAATATTATGGCCCTCGACAATTGATGGAATTCAACGGAGATACTCTCGATTTCTGGACTTAGGCAACACTCCCCTGACTGGCTCGCTTATTTTGTATCATGTGTAACCATATGATTCCCCAAATTTCACCAATATGAGTAAAAATAATTTTCATTTACACATTTGGAGTATTATAGATTAGCTAGCTTATTTAAATTCTTTTCTACTGAATCTTTATGCACGCGGGTACGAAACTTCGCATATCACCCCGTGTTTAAATTGTCTAGGTTAGCTTCAGTTTTCACAAACCGCCGGATTTGTTTGCTCGGACGTGCAAATGGGTAAGTCTGGGGGTGTTATGAGTCCAGGTTATATACATATTTTTGGATCATTTGGGATAGTTTTCTCGATGATGCACTACACTTGAGGGACGTAATGTTCATATTTTGTTACTATGTCCATTCCATATTAAGTGCACTATAGGCCCGTTTTCTGTATGATTTCGTAGTTATTGTACTTTTGCCCTATTCTTGGTGTTTTTCTGTGTCTGGAGAATGTGGAATGTCCATTTCGGTGTCTCTTCAGTTTTTAATACAGGTACAAAGGTTGTGTGAGTGTTCCAGGATTGTTTGGGAATGTTTATTCTCCTAGGGGCCATGGATCGTGTGTTTTTAAACGCACACGGTCAGTGTACTCCTTAGCGCAAGACCGCTGGTCATGCGCGGTCAGTTCATCGAACCAAACGGTACAGGAACACTGCGCACGATCATTGGATCTATAGCGTATGACCACTGGTTATGATCCAGTGATCGTGGACACTATTCTCCATTTTTCCAAGTTCTGTCTAGGGAAATCGCACGACCATTAAACATTGTGCGCATAACCTCTGGTTGTGTGCCACTGCTCATGCGCATTTATCCATTTTTTCTAGAGTTCTTCCATTACTAAACGCACTATCATGGGATCCAGTGTGCACAACCTCTGGTCATGTGCCACAGATCGTGTTTATATATATATATTTTTTGTCCAGCTACAGGTTTCTCTGGAGCAGAGCGCATAATCATCAATCATCAGTGCGCATGACCACCGCGGTTCATGCGCCACAGATTGTGCGCTCTCATTTTCTTCTAACCGTATTTAAGCACGTGCTACCGCAAATTAGGGCAGGCCATTTCATTTTCCGGCCTGCTGCTGCGCGCGAAACGCCGTTCCACTCCCCCACATGTCCTCCACTGATCTCCACCCTTCGGGAGGCCTTCTCCGATGATCCGAAATCATCTTCAACCATTTGGAGAGTTCCCGTCCACCAGTAATGTGCAACAGAGATCTTTCGATACTACTCATTTGGGCAAAAAGGGAGAAAATATTGAAGAAAAGTGAAGAAGATGGAGGAACACAAGTGGATTGACATCCCATTTACCTCCGGAAGGAAACATGGTCTGAGTCGAGAAGTGGACTGACAACCCACCATTCCGGCCAAGAACCATGTCTAGGCTTTCCATATTTCGGTTTATTCTACCTTTTCTCCATAGTGGATTGTACTCTAAAGCTTGTAATGAACCTGAACTTGCTTTTATTTGTCTATGAATGAAGTTTGCTTGGGTTAGTTTTTTCCTCTTTGTGTAATTGTTATGCACTCGCCTCCATTCAAATCAACTCCACTCACGCACTAAAACCACTCTATCAAGAGCTAGTGTTGGTGGTTGAAGAGGTGATTATGACCCTCACTCTATGCACGTATGGTCCCCATCCGCTTGCTCTCCATCCATTAGCCTTATGAAGCACATCATAGCGGCCAACACTAGTTCCATCCACTAAGTAAATCGGTGCTTACAACCCGCATTTGTTTTCTTTTGTTTTTTAGCATTAGAAATCAAAAGCAAACCTCTGTTGTTTCGTTTAACTCTTAGTAACGATCTTTCTACGACTCTATCACGATACCCAACCTGCATTCCCTCAAGATCGACATTCGGGGAAGCTATTCCCAAAATTATTACTTGACAGTGCCGGTGCACTTACCGACGCATCACTCTACTAGGTGTTGAGTGCATTGAGTGAGATATCCTCACTCAATGAATCTGGACAGATAGATTTTTCTGCCTATCTTCTTAAGTTTGGACTGACCATTGTTCTGTCGACGCTTTCCTCTTTGGGCATTAGTGAGCTGACCTCACTCTACGCTTCTTGACTTGCCAGAATTCATGACCGATTCCTCAAAGGCTTTGACTTCCTGAGTTTGACTCAATGTTTATTTCTTCAGGCATTGAGTGAGCTGTCCTCACTCAATGATTCTGGAATCAGTTTATTTTTCTGCTTGCCAATGCTGAGGCTTTGACAGACTCAGCCTAACTTGACGCCTCTTATTTTATAGCGTTGAGTGAACTGTCTTCACTCAACTCTGTGGACTTGGCCGCAATTCTTCCTTGCAAACTGCTAGGCTTTGACTTTCCATCCTTTACTCAGCGCTTTTTGAAATCTGGCATTTAGTGAACTGCCTTCAACTTAACGCCTGTGGACTTTGATGATTTTCAGTCTTTCCAGCATCCATCCTTGGCATCTGACGTTGAGTGAACTAGCTTCACTCAACGCATGTGGACTTAGATAGATTTCTATTTCTCCACCTCTCTACCTTATGACCACCTGCCACAAACACTCAGACAACCTGTCTAAACTTGTTCCAAGTAACATCTTGCACATGATGAATTTGAACAACATCAAATACAATTATGCTCTTATTGTTGATTGTGACGCATCTTCAAATCTAGGGAACATTGAGGGTAATATTTCCAACATTGTGGATTAAGAGTCATCCACTTCGATGTTCTTCTTAACCTTTTAAGGTGTGCACTTGATGAGAGTTTTTCATATTGAGAATCCTTCACTTGAATTTTAGGATGAAGAATTCTTGATCATCATGTTGGTAGCCTTCAATCCTTGCACGTGAATTACTTTTGATCTCCTCTAAAGAACTCCCCAACTGAAAGAGTTGGGATGACCCCTTCCTTTCCTTTAGACAGCTAGGGTGAACTCCCTTTTCAATTTTCGTGGAAAATAATGACCCGAAACTAAATTTCGGGCTGTTTTAAATATAGAAAGCTGTACAGGAAGCTGTCGTGCGGCGGTAGCTTCGACAGTAGCGCGCAGTCTTAAAATTCCTTCCTTTTATTCTTTTTTATTTCGTAGGTTTTACCTTTATCCTTAAAAATAAATTATTCCTCATGAAAATAAAATAAATCCTTGCCTTCCAAATGATATTTGATGCACGTTCTGACTTCTCAATCAAATCATTATATATTTAGAGTTCCTGATACCGTGAGATCTCTTTCCTTTTTTTCTCCTCAATCAGTTGAAGATTTGCGGGCTTTTATAGTCATTTTTAATTAATCTACCGCTGGAGGTAGAGTTAACGCCTGGTGGTAGGTCCCTTCAAACATCGTTGATAGTTGTCCAACAATTTTGGAAAAAATATCTAAAATATATTCGAGAAGCTTTCGGATACCATGTCGTGGTAAAAGCTAACGCCTGGCGGTAGCAGTAACTTCTTGACAAAGATGAGTCGACCTTCATAGATAGATCTAGTGCCTGGTAGTATGGCTCACGCCATTCGGTAGGTCACCGAGAACTCATTCAGATTTAATTCCAAGCTAGCGCGGGAAGTAGCGCTAGCGCTTGCCGGTAGGTACTAGAACATGGGGCTTTCATTCTTCACAAATGTAAAAGCTGCACACTATAAACACACATTAAACGTGATCAAATAAACACTGAGATTTGTTATTCTCAAACCAAGATATGCGGAACATATGTTCCAACAAACTCCCCTTTTGATAATAACAAATCTACTATGAAGAAATACTATATAATAGTGTTTGTGTTTATAGTAAATGATATACGTTCAATGCGTAATCCCCCTTGATGGATACTACTCGTACATAGATTCTTCCATGTTGGTACTCTTCCTAAGAGAGATATTTATTTCTTCAAATTCATTCTCTCCCATTTGTTATTATCAAAAGAGGGTGGGACAGAGTGTATAAGCGCTTAGTAAAAATATTATCATGATACCACTAGTTGATTCATATATATTTCCATTAGTTAACGTAATTACCCTGATTGAGCATAGAGTATCAACGTCCTATGAATACGTCCCCTATATAGATGCATTCTATAAAAGATTTTAATGTACTTCCCCTGAATAATGAAATTTATTAGAGTGACAAAGGACTCCGAATTAACTTGTTGCGCAAACAATTGACTTTTTTAAACCACTTTTCTCTGATAAATATGTACATGAAAAACAACGAATTTAAATAATCAATTCAGTGTAATGTAGGTGATCTATTTATGCATTTTACATTATTGTGTCATTACACTACATAATCATGTTGATATATGATTAAGAACACATGTAGTTTATCAAAAATAAGAGAGCGAGTGAATCATTATTAAACATAACACATTACTCATACTAAAAGGCATGCTAAGAAAAGCTACACATATTTTATAAATTCAATTCATTGCACATAACAAGATAATTTTCATGACATGACGTAAACAACATAATTTTTTAAGATTCTTGAAAAATTAAATTACACATTGTAATTCATCATAAATTGATATCATTAATAATTCTTAACAAGGGCAATGAATAATAAGCAGTTTTTATAATTTTTGATTTGATTTTTTTTAAATGTCAAACAATATACACACAAATAGATATAGAAAAAATATATTTTTGTTCTTTTAAATTATTTTATAAATTTATATTTGATATTCAAAAAATAGTTGTGTTTTTTTTCAAAAAAAACATGAACCTCAAAGAGATATAAGATGCAAATAAGAGATAGCATGAAAGAATATTATGCATGATTATAATGAACATGAGTGGTGGTGAAAATATAATGTTCATGCAATGTATGTGTGAGTATGCCTAGATGAAGCTACCCTAGTAATATGTCCACATCCTATCCCAATACTAAGTGATGGAAGGGCATGAGGAGTTGCACACATGCCGTAGGTTGGGGGTGTTAATCCCATATGCATATAACATACGAGAGTTAACCTAGCACTCTTTCCCCCAGTGCCTCGCAAGGCCCCACCGGAACCCTCCCCGATTAAGGATAAGACATGACTTGGAGCTTAGGTCTCTAATGCACACAATCCTATGCCTCCGCTATAGTGATTGACATGAGATGGGTAAATGATCACATGCATACTAAATGTTTAATCCTAATTACAAATTTATAATAGTGAAAATATAAAAAATTTATGGTAATGGATTTAAAAGGATTGAAGTTAGATAAAAAGTAAATTTTGGGCACTTAGTAAGGACTTGACTTTTATTCAACTCTTTTAGTTGGATTGATTAATCATTAAACCTAATATGTGAAAGCCATATATCAAAAATATGTGTAAAATGGCATATTGTCTTAAAAGAAACAAAAATAAAACAAAAAACACAAAGGACAACATGCACATCGTGAAGTAGGTTATTGAGTAATTTTGTTTGTTTATTAGTTTCTACTTCATGCAATAGGAGGATACTAATGGATAAGAGATTTAGGTATCTAAAAGGATCCATAAAAGTAAAGAGGTCTCGCGTTATCAGGAAATTCTAAAAATATCATGATTTGATTGAGAAGCCAGAAGGTGCATCAAATATCATTTGGAAGGCAAGGAGATATTTTTTTTTCATGAGTGATGAGTTGTAAATATACGCATATTTTAGTACTTTATTTATATCATTTTAGTTATTATGTATAGTTTTTAGTTATTTTTGTTTATAAATATGTTTTTTTTTATAAATATTTTCCTAACTTAGCTTTAATTTTGATTTCTGAAATTTTTAAGAAAATTATCAAAATAATGACCTGACACGCCCGTATCCCAGACACGACACGCTTGTGTCATTCCTCTAGACGATCATTGACCTCAACCTGACACTCGACGCTCAACCTTCATCAACCCGAGGAGGATATGCCTGTGTCTGAAGACTCGACACGGCCGTATCACTCACTCGACGCTTCCAGCTCAAAGTTCAGCCTTCTCAACCCGTCAAGGACACGCTTATCGGCACGCCCGAGTTAAACAGCCGTGTCACCAGCTCGACTCAGTGCCTGCCGACATCAATTTGCAAGGTGTCCCAATATGCCCGTGTCATGCCTCCTGACACGCCCGTGTTCGATACGTGTCCTCTCCAGCTTCCCCAAAAATCGGCCAGTCACCAGATTTTGACTTCTCAAATACACCAAGCTCGACACGCCCGTATTCCACATGCCGACATGCCCGTGTTGACTCCTCTTTTCTGCGTATAAACACAAAAATTTTGCAATATCCAAGGGTTCACTTTTTTTGCCATATTTTAGTGTGTTTTGTGGGCTGCACTTGTGGATTCACTTGCAATATAAGGAGATTTCTTCCACCTTCCCTTTTATGTTAGTCTTTGCTTTAGCTTTAGCTTTGTAACAGTTATATGATAATAAAAATGATACATTTTCTCTCTCTACATGGTATGAAAATTCATTTGGGTGGCTTATCTCTTTCTCTTTTTATCCCATTGTATTTCTTAGTATTTCTCTTTATGAAAAGTGTGTGTGTGTGTGTGTGTGTGTGTGTGTGTGTATGAGAGTAACTTGTTTAATTTTATCTTTTTGTTTTTATCATCATGTTAGGATTTATTCTAGGTTCTTTTTATTTCCAAAATGAAATATTATTAGGATAGTTCCTTCTTGTTTTCATATTTCTTTAAAAGATTATCTTTTTCATCCTTATGAATTTGTAAAAGAGGTTTCAAAGGTTATTTTAATTTTCTTTAACTTAGTTTTTATTTAGGCTGTAAAACTTTTTTTCTCTTTTAAATTTTATTATCACTTTTTATTCAATTTTATGAACTCTTAAGAATGAAAAAGCTATAGTTTTAAATTTTAAACAACTTGATTTTAACTTTAATTTCCAAAACTTTTTGCTCCTTTAATTTTATTTTATCTTTTTTTCATTTCAAGCACATTCTAAGAATAGAAATGTAATTGTTTTTATTTTTAGGTAACTTTGTTTTTTTTCTTTATGTTGTGTTTGTGAGTGTATGAGTTAGACTTTATTGTTCTCTTTATTGCTTTCTAAAATTTATGTTGTGTGTGTGAGTGTATGAGAATCATTTTCAATGCTTTCTTTAATTATGTAGAGTGTGTGAGTGTAGGAGATAAGTTTTCATGCTTTATTTTATCGATTTCTTTCAATTATGTAGAGTGCGTGTGCATAGGAGATAATTGTATTGCTTTCTTTCAATTCATGTAGAGTTTGTGAGTGTGCGCATTTATTTCTGCCTATTTGTTAAGAGTTAAATGGAGTGTTTTCATTTCCCACCTACTCATTCAGTAGGACTTGTCATTTACTATCTACTTATTTTAGAAGAACTTGTACCTGCATTTATTTCCGCCATTCGTTAAGAGTTAAATGGCATGTTTTCATTTCCCACCTACACATTCGAGTAGGACTTGTCTTTACTTTATTTTATTTATGGTTTTGGAGTGTGCGTGAGTTCTCATTTTAGTTAGCTTTTCAATTTTTTCTAAATGTTTGTTATTTTATGTCTTCTTTTTATAATCCTATAGCGTTTAGTCTCGAACTCGCGCCTCATTAAAATTAAAAAGTCGTCCTCATTCCGATGAGTGGCTAATCGTTACTAGCCCTTGGCATCGAAGAGCATTGGGATATAAAAAATGATTTGAAATAATTAAAGTTCTTTATTTTCACTTTAATTTTAGGACTTAAGGTTTGCCCCGGGTTAACGACGCATAGGACTACATATCGATGTGTGGGCTCTATTTTCCGTTATCCATATGCTAGCTAGCCGAGAGTCCATGCGTATAGACCGATCCCCCTTGGGTAATAGAATTGCGTACATACCCTCGAGAGAGGAGAAGCGTAGTTCTACCGGATTGGGTTCCCCACCCAATAGCGAGGTTCTTAGCGTAAAGCAGGCATTAAGACGAATCCTCCGTCGGACAAGCATTCGGTCGAATAGTCTTAATGTTCAGGTGAGCGATAATACCTAAAGATAGGTGTGCTCATATTTTTGGAACCTCCAGGCCAAGTAGCCTTTTATTAATTTGAAACTTAAGTTCAATAATTATTCAGAGTTATTTTAGTTTTAATCCGATTCGATGCCGAGTGTTAACCCGTCATCGAATAATCTAAGTAATTTTCGGCCTTCTTTTTATTTCCGTCTTTAGTGACAAACAAAAATCCACCTTACTTTAAGTAAACTAATAGTCCCCCTGGAGGTGTAGGAATAATCAACAAGACCCGAGAAACAATACGACCTTGGTATTCTCCGAATATTGAGTACTACAAGTGATAGGTGCACTTGCCTCCATTCATTATAACTCAGTTTTTAGCAAGTCCGTGATGGTCGGCTCATCGAACCAACCAACTAAATAAGAGTCTTCTGCGGCCCATCAATGTGGAATAATTTATTTCTAAGGATGAATGAAAATCCCACAAAATTGAAAAGAAGAAAAGGAAGGAATTTGAAGACTGCGTGTTATTGCTGAAGCAACCGCCGTGCGGTAGCTTCCTGCACAACTTTCTCTATTTAAAATAACCCAAAATATAGTTTCAAGCAACGGTTTTCATGAAATTTGAAAGGGGAGTTTGCCCTAGCCATCTAAAGGGAAGGAAGGGGTCATTGCAACACATTGAGGAGGAGTGTTCTTTAGAGGAGATCAAAAGGAATTCACATGCAAGGATTGAAGGCTACCAAAATGTTGATCAAGAAGACTTCATCCAAATATTCACATGAAGGATCCTCGCTACGAAATACTCTCATCCAAATATTCAAAAGGAATTCACATGCAAGGATCGAAGAGGAAGACTCTCAATCCACAAAGATCGAACCTTTGTTAACAAATCATAATCAACATCTAGGGTTCTAGTTAGAAGGGAGTTTGTCTTATTCTTGTATTTTATTTAACCATTTTTGTATTCATTGTGCGAGGAAAATTGATCGGGGGGTCATAAAATCCAGGAAACGTTTCATGAGAAATCATCTTGGTGAGGGATATCTAGATTGGCGGATCTAGTATGAGGAAAATCGGTCGGGGTCGTTGGAATTCGGGAGGGTTTTGTGAGAAATTGCCTTGTTAAGGGATTTATGGATCGGGGATCTAGTGGGGCTCTAAGACAGTTCCTGAAGGAAGGTGAAGAGTCAGCTCAAAGACCTTTCCGGGTAAAAGGGAGAGAGACAACTGGTTGGGTAGAGGGTCGGTATAGAAACAAAAAGTGAAATTTTTATTTCATCGTATTCGATTTCCGGCGTTATGGTGATCCATTTTTACAATTATAATCAACTATTCTTATTTTGAATAAAATTATATATTTTTTATTACATCTCAAAATTATGGTTGTTTATTGTTAGTGGTTTGAGTACTGTGTGGGAAATCAGAAAACGAAGTTTACAAAGAGAATTATCACTGTCACCTGCCATCGTACACTAGCCTTACTGTCTACGGTAGATCCGAAACTTGTTTTCTTGGTAAAATTCATTTTAATTTCGAACTATCTTTAAAAACCTTATTCACCCCTCCCTCCCCTCTAAGGTTGGCCACCCGATCCAACAAGTGGTATCAAAGTCAAGTTATTCCAAAATGTTTTTATTAACCGGAATAATAGCAAACCCCATTCTCAATTCGACAAGTGGGGATGGAACCTTGTACACTAAAAAATCACTTGCACCATCTTTATTTATGGGTGAAAATTATAAAGGGTGGAAAATCATTTGGAGAAATTATTAAATTTTTTAGACATAGAGGTTTGGAATATTACAATTAGGAAACCCCTAAGCATTGTAAATAAAAATGAAATATTTTTAAATACTAAATTAATGAATAGTTTATTTGCGCATTTGGTAAAGAAATTTTCAAACTCATCTACATGTTTCCTACTGCTTATGATACATGCAAATTTCATGAGATTACTTATAGTTCTCCTTCTACAAATAATGAATCTGAGCAATTTCTCATGGATCCAAGTGAAGAACCAAATGGAGACTTGCTCTTGGAGGAATATAAGGCAACCACATCAAGGTAAAGGGAAGATGAAATATCAACTATGAATGAGGAAACACATGAAGAAGTCAAAGAAACTTTATGCTTCAATCTTTCCTCATCCAAGGGAACTATAAGGAAATTGAATTCCCTTTTTGCACATAATTCTATCTCTACACTATATGCTCTAGAAAATGTTAGACGTGGAATTAAGAAAATGAAAAATATTATTTCAGAACTGCGTTTAGAAAATAAAAATTTAAAAGCACAACTAAATTTAGAACAAAAACTTGATGTATCTCGTTCTTTCTCTAGCAATGTAGTTGAAATTATTATACCTTGTTTTTATTACAAAGAATTTAAAGATAAATTCAAGGTTTTTGAAAAAGAGCTATATATTTCCAAAGAGCGAAAAGAGAAATTGATTAATGAAAATGTTGATTTGTTTCGTAAACTAGAATTATTAAAATTATTTGTGCAAAAAATTTTAAATAATAAAAAATCTTTTATGTCTAGATTATCTTCAAAGATATGTTAGGTATCTATTTTTATTTAAAATTTCATAAGACATACACCTAGTAGAATTTTCAATTCACATTCAACTTCTCACAATGTTAAAATAAAGTCAACAAATTTCATATTCATAATAATTTCAAAACTCACTATCATTATAAGCCTCAAATAAATGATTCTGGAAATTTGTCACAAAAAGAATATTCAACCAAAGTATGAATGGTGGCTCATCTTTAAAAAAGACGAACCTATTCCACTCGAAAAGATACACTCATCATTATCTCCCCATGGTCTATCACGCTATGTTTGGGTACCCAAAGGAACCGCAACACTTGCCTCCTTTTTGGTACCTAAATCTCTTATCCATTAGTATCATCCTATTACGTGAAGTAGAAACTAATAAAAAATACTCAATAACCTACTTCATGATGTGCATATTGTCCTTTTTGTTTTTAGCTTCATTTTTGTTTCTTTTTAGACAACATGTCACAATCACTTTACATAAATTTCTGCTATATGACTTTCACATATTAAGTTTAATGATAAATCAATCAAACTGAAAGTGTTCGATCTTTGTGGATTGAGAGTCTTCCTCTTCGATGTTCTTTAGATCCATGAAGTTGTGCGCTTGATGAGAATTTTTTGTAGCGAGGATCCTTGACGTGAATATTAGGATGAAGGCTTCTTAATCATCATGTTGGTAGCCTTCAATCCTCGCACGTGAATTCCTTTGATCTCCTCTGAAGAACTCTCCTCCTAGATGTGTTACAATGACCCATTCCTTCCCTTAAGATGACTAGGGCGAAACACCCTTTCAAATTTCGTGAAAAACCATCACCCGAAACTCAATTTCGGGTTGTTTTAAATAGAGAAAGTTATGCTGGATGCTACCAGGCTGCAGTAGCTTCAGCGGTAGCACGCAGTCTTGAAATTCCTTCCTTTTCTTCTTTTCAATTTTGTGGGTTTTTCCTTCAACCTTAGAAATAAATTATTCTCTTTGAAAATAAAATATATCTTTGCCTTCCAAATGATATTTGATGAAACTTTTGACTCTCAATTATATTATGATATATTTACAATTTCGTAATGTCGCGAGACCTCTTTCCTTTTCTGCTCTTCAATAAGTTTAAGATATACTGCCTTTTATAGTCATTTTAAATTAAGCTAATGTCGATGGTAGAGATAGCGCCCGGTGATGGGTGCATTCACACAGTATTGAATGCTATCCAGTAATTTTGGAAAAATATCTAAAATATATTCGAGCCGCTTTTAGGTACTGCGGTGTGGTAAAAACTAACGCCAGACGATAGTAGTAACTTATCGACAAAGATGACTCGATGTTCTTTATGACATCTAGTGCCTGACGGTATGGCCAATGCCACGCGATAGGTCACCGAGATCTCATGCGGATTTAATTTCAAGCTAGTGCTGGCGGAAGCGCTAGTGCTCGGCAGTAGGTACCAGAACTTGAGGCTTTCATTCTTCACACCTGTAAACCTACACACTATAAACACACAACAAACGTCATCAAATACACACTAATATTTGTTATTCTCAAACCAAGAAATGTTGAACTCATGTTCCAACACCGCATTCATCACTATGTACAACACCCAAAAGATCATCAACCCTCTCAGTATTACTAGTGAAAGGGCTTTAATAATCTTGCCTAATAAACATAACACGAATCTCTCAAATCTTTCATAGTCAAATGAATCCAATTGTCCATCTTGTTGGAACCCCAGTTTGTATTTGGGCTAGGTTCACTATTAGGTTTGTTGACCCAACATGTAAATACTAGGGTCATTTGTTAGTTCTAGGATTAAGGTTTGTCACATTAGGTTAAATTATTGAAACCTGCCTTAAGAAAACTTCAGAGACTCAAGAATTTAGAGACAAGACAGTTTAAAGATTGCTGAAAAGGTGTTTGACGATAGCTGAACTCATCTCGACGATCGTCGATCTCAGATTGACGAACACAGAGTTCCTTCTCGGAGTTGAGCTCAACGAAATTCCAGCTGAGGTTGACGAACGGTGAGTTTATATCAGAATCTCAGTTCGATGAAGTGCCTTCTTACTTCGACAAGCTTGGAGCTCAGTATGATAAGTATAATTTAAGCTCGACGATCTTGGATCTCAGCTCAACGAAGGAGAATTTTTAGCTCGACGAACATGGAGTTCAGGTCGACAAAATCTTTGTTGAGTTTTACTAACTCTTTCTAGTTTCCGTTCGACTATTCTTCTCTACAGTTTCTCAGTTCGATTGTCCGTTTGATTTCAAATTCTATTATTTTAAGTCAGTAATACTCTTATAATTAAAGCTAAATATTCTCAAGAATATAGCCATTCCGGGCAACATTAATTTTGGATTTCAAAGAGTTATTACTCTACTATATTTTCCTTGGACAGTTAGGGAAATGAATTCTAGAAAGATTCTAGCCGTTGAGGATTCCAGAAATTATGTAGAGTCTTCAAAGGAAAGATTTTAAAATTCAAACGATTTGAATCTACCATCAAGATATAAAAAGGATTTTCTTTTCAAAAGACATTGAACAGTAAGAACAGTAAGAACACAAATAGCAGACAATAGTAGTAGTTGTAGAAAAAAGATCAACAGACTGAGTAACAGTCAACAACTTTCATACAAAGTTTTCTGTCCTTAAGCTTTTCTTCCAACAACACATATACATCTGAGACAAAAATTTCAATCTCCCAGGATCATTCACTGGAAGAATAAGTTTTGATCTCTGAAGGCCTAAACCCTGCAGCAATGCTTCCACTCCTGATAAGATTTCTACAACTCAGGGGGAGCTTTGATAACATCAACAAAAATAGACTAATCTTTTAGAGTATAGAGATAGAGAAGACAACATCATCTTTATTTTATTTCCTGTGTACAGGGTTTTAACTCCCTTCAAAATTTAGCCCCTTTTGGTTCACAAGTCACCAAATCAAATGACTTAAGTTTGGTTTTTGGGCACCTGATCAAAAGCTCAAAGGGTTGCTAGATCTTCCTTAGAAAATAGATCTTGTGGTGTTAGGGCCCCTAAGCCAAAACCTATGGTTGCAGGGCACCTGATCAAAAACCTATAGTGGATTCCTACTAGGGTGGTAGAAGAGTGGATGTACCAAGGTTTTTTGGGGAACCACTATAAACTCCTTGTGTCATTTTGTTTTCCTTTACTTTTTGCTTGTGTGTTGTGATATATCTTTTTATACTTATATATATATCACCTATTTAAATCTGCTATAAAAACAACTTAATAAAATTTTAATACTCTCTTCACCCCCCCCCCCCCCCCCTCAAGAGTAAACATAAGATCTATCCCTCACTTTCAATTGGTATCAGAGGGTAGGGTTAGTTGGTTTCACAGGCTTACACCTGAACACAAAGACCTTTGATAGATATTTTTTTAACTCTAGTTGTCTTTCATATCATGGAAAAAGATAAGGAGAATTTAAGCACCAGACCTCTAGTGTGCAATCTGAATAAGTTTGCACTTTGGAAAGCAAGGATCAGAAATTCTAATGATGAAGACATATAAAATTCTATTTTGACAGCTCCAACTACTCAACAAGCACAAGTATAGTTCCACCACCTGAGTGTACTGATGCTCAGAAGAAGCTGAAGATTGCAGATGCCAAAGCCTTGAACATTTTGGCTCAAACAATGTCTGATGATATTTTCTAGAAAGTTGCTGAATGTAGTTCATCCAAGGATATCTGGGATTCCCTAAAGAGGATGGTAGGAGGATCTGATGATGAAAGGAAAGACAAGAGATCACATATGATCTCTCAATATGAGAATTTTAAGAAAGAAGAAGCAGAAACATTTACTGACTTGTATAATATACTCAGCCTCACAATTAATAAGCTGAAAACTATGGACAAGGACATCTCATTAACAGAGATAAATGACCAGATTCTTATGTTCTTCCCTAGCACATGGGACTCTAGGATCTGGCCAATCAAGGAAGCTAGAATCCTAAATGAGATATCCATTAAAACCTTATTGGGCAAGCTCAAATCCTATAAGCAGCACATCAAGACAAGTGAAGCTGAACAAAGGACCACTTCATCTTCAGCAAAGAAAGAGCAAAGTATCGCTTTCAAAGCAAGTGAAGAAGCTGAAGCCACTCCAGATAATGAAGATCTACTGAGTCTCTTTGCTAAGAGATTCTACAAGATGGAAAGGAAGTACTTCAAAAGAAGATCTTCCAGAAAAGATGATAAGCCAAGGTATGATAAAACCCCTACTAAAGAGATAGTTTGCTATGGATACAGGAAACCTGGACACATACTACCAGGATTTCTAGAGAACTAGAAGAAAGATAAAAGAAAGGAGAAAGACTCTAAGAAAATTTCCAGCAAACCATCCCACAACAAATGCAAAAAGAAGGAAAGAGGATTTGTTGCTGAGACTTGGAGTGAATCTGAGTTGAATCTTCATCCAGCTCTAGTGAGGATGAAGAAGAAGGCAAATATAGAGAAATATGCTTCGCGGCTATCAATGCCTCTTGCAGCAATTTTGAAGATGCAAATTCAGAAGTAGATAACTCAGAAGATGAGTCTATATCAGAAGAAGATCAGGTAATCTCATCTTTTGACTTTACTTGAAATCAATTTAAAACTGAAATAAAGCAATGATCTAATTAAATCTGAGAAGGAAATCAAACGTCTCAGAGAGAAATTAATTGAATATGGAAATATTTTTTCTGAAAACTTAAAAATTAAAGAAGATTTACAAACTACTAATAGTCAAATATATTCTTTATAAACAAAATTAATTGAGGCTAAAATATTTGAAGAATCCCTTAATGGGAGAAGTATCAAATTGATGGGCATCACAAGCACAGTGAATTCTAGATTAAATAACAAACTGGGCTTAGGTGCTTCATCAAGTCAGCCTCCTATTCTTCATAAAAATATTTTACCAACCTCCAAAAAATTCATCTCTGCTAAAGAAAAAGAAAAAGAAGTTTTACAACTCACAGAAAAAATAATGAAATATTACCAAAGAATAAATCAACGAAAAATAAAAAATCTCATAAAAATAATGTTCAACAAAATTCATCGAACTCAGATCGACAAAATCAGTATTATGCGTCGAACGATGATCGACGAACTCTGAACCCAGAATTTGGGTATGATTACTCAACAATGGGTGATCGACGAAATTAATATATTTCGTCTCTCAGAGATCGATTATCGTGGAATGCAGAATATGAGTATTATCATTCTGTGAACCGATATCGATGAAATCAATAATTTTCATTAAACTCAGATCGATGAACTTAAATAAATTCGTCGACCTCAAATTTTCCGAACAGAAATTTTAATTTTTATCATACTAATAATCAAAAATAAAAATTTATTAATCCTTTTACTCAATGGATAATTTCTCATAGGAGATATCACCCATTAGGTTATAAGGATCAACCTGATTATTCATATATTTCCTATTATAAATTTGAAAGAAATCAAGGACCCAAGGTAACCTGGGTCAAGAACAATTAATCTTGTTTTCTTGTAGGTAAAGAACTATCCTACCATAGAGGAACAATGGTACTTGGATAGTGGTTGCTCAAAACACATGAAAGGTTTAAAAGGCCAACCTAAGTGACTTTAAGGCAAAGCTTGGACCCAAAGTTATCTTTGGTGACTCCAACTATGGAAAAATAGAAGGCTATGGAAATGTCAAGGTTGGAGCAGTGACATTCAAGAATGTTGCTTATGTGAGTGGTCTAAAACACAACCTCATCTCTATCAGCCAACTTTGTGATGAAGTTTATCAAGTAATATTTAATAAATCCCTATGCTCAATTACCTATAGTTTAAACAAAAATATTTTAATAGGTATTAGACAAGGTAATATTTACCTAGTTATTTTTAATTCTGTTATTTCAGAAAATTTTTTTTTATCAAATTAGTTTAACTAATGATTTATGGCATAAGCCATTAGGACATATGACAATAGCTAAATTATTTAGGGACAACCTTGTTAGAGGACTACCTTCTGGCCCCTACAAGAAGGAAGGACTTTGTAGGGCTTGTTAATTAGGCAAGCAAACTAAAAATAGTTTTAAATCCATCAATAAAAGTGATTCACCTAGAATCTTGTACCTTCTACACATAGACCTATTTGGACCTATTGCAGTACATGACTTGGGGGAGAAGTCATATACCTTAGAGATTGTTGATGATTTCTCAAGATTCACTTGGGTTTTCTTTCTGAAAAACTAGTCAGATAACTTTAAAGTTCTTACAGACTTTCTTAAGAGCATACAGATTAAGTACTCTACTCAAGTTGTATTGATCAGAAGTGATCATTGCACGGAGTTTGAATCTCTTCTCATGCAAGAATTCTATGAGAAGGAGGGTATCAGACATTGTTTTTTAGCTCCTAGAACTCCTCAACAAAATGGGGTAGCTGAAAGGAAAAATAAAACAACAATTTAATCTGCAGGGACATTTCTTACAGGTGCTCACTTTCCCCTATCCTTTTGGGCAGAGGAAGTAAGTACAACAAATTATGTTCTGAATAGAAGTCTAATTCATAAACTTAAGGGTAAGACCCCCTATGAATAAACTAAAAATAAACTATTTTAAAGTATTTGGTTGTATATGCTATATTCATAATAATGATAGAGATATCTTAGAAAGTTTGAAGCCAAAGCTGCAGAGGGAATTTCTCTTGGATATTCCCAAGTTAACAAGGCTTATATGGTGTATAATAAATCTATACTAAAAAAGGAAGAATCTATACATATAACTTTTGAAGATGCTAATATGTGTTACAAGGAGAAGGATTCTTCTGCCAGAGATACATTGTAGTTACACCTTCTGTGTGAGAAATTGGATGACTTAAACCTCACCCAATTAGTTACATTGCATCCTTATCCACAAATTGATGAAGAGAGTGAAGAAGAAATTATTGGAACATTTGAAACAACAACAGCTAACATAATTCCACAAGAGGAATTAATTCCCCAAGCTATTGATGAACAACCTCCTCTTACTATTCTTGTCACACTTAGAGATCATCCAATATCACAAGTGATTGGAGACATATCAGTAGGTGTGCAAACAAGGCATCAACTCAACCATGAATTGATGCACACTTGCTTTATTTCTCAAAGTGAGCCTCAATCCATAAAAGATGTAGAGCAAGATCCGAACTGTATTATAGCAATGCAAGAGGAACTCAATCAATTTGAGAGGTTTAGTGTTTGGGATGTAACTCTAAGTCCCAAAGACTACCCAAGCATTGGAACTAAATGGGTATTCAGCAACAAGTTGGATGCTCACGGATCCATTGTGTTGCTCAAGGCTATTCTCAGGAGGAGGGCATAGATTTTAACCAGACCTTTGCCCCTATTGCAAGGCTAGAGGAAATCAGAATCTTTCTTGCTTATGTAGCATGCAAGAAATTCAAAGTCTACCAAATGGATGTCAAAAGTGCATTCCTTAATTGTGAAATCAAAGAGGAAGTTTATTTGGAGCAACCCCGGGTTTTATCTCTTCAACTTATCCCTCTTTTGTTTTTAAGTTGCATAAAGCTCTCCATGGTTTAAAGCATGCTCCAAGAGCTTGGTATGAGACACTAGCTTGCTTTCTCTTAGAGCATAAGTTTATTTGTTGCATTGTAGATAGGCCTTTATTTATTAGGCATTATAAAAATAAAATTTTACTATTACAAATATATATAGATGACATCATATTTTGCTCTACTGATTCCAAACTATGCAAAAGGTTTTCTGACTTGATGCATTCAAATTTTGAAATGAGTAATATGGGTGAACTTTCCTACTTCCTTGCTATTCAAGTGAAGCAATCTCCTGATGGCATTTTCATCTTCCAATCCAGATATGCTAAGGAGATAGTTAAGATATTTCGGATGTCTGATGCCTTAGCTATGAAAACACTCATGACTTCCAATACCATGGTTGATTTTGATGAACAGGGAAAGCAATTTGATTAGAAAACATAAAGGCCTATTGTTGGGTCCTTGTTGTATCTCATACCTAGTAGGCCAAATTTAATGTTTTCTACATGTCTTTGTGCTAGTTTCCAAGTGAACCCTAAAGAATCTCATCTTATTTTACTTAAAATAATTTTGAGATATATAAAGGGTTGTCCAAATCTAGGACTCATGTATCTAACTGAGTTAGAATTTCAATTAACTGGATTCTCAGATGCTGACTTTACTGGATGTAGAGTTGATAGGAAAAGTACATCAGGAACATGCCAGTTCCTTGGTGATATGCCTGTGTCTTTATTTTGTAAGAAACAGACATCTGTGTCAACTCCAACTACTAAAGTTGAATATATAGCAGCTTGCAGCTGTTGTTCACAATTTTTGTGGATTCAAAACAGACTCCTAGACTATGGTTTCAATCTAAATAATTCAACTATATTTTATGATAGTACTAGTGTAATTTCTATTGCACAAAAATCTATAGGACCAATTATTTAGAAATTAGACATCATTTCATTAGAGATTGTGTAGATAAAAATAAAATTAATCTTGTCATTATCTCTACTGATTTACAAAGAGCAGACATCTTCACCAAACAATTGGATGAAAAGAAAAATCGATTTTTCTTAAACCAGCTAGGTATGATTAATGGAGAAGTTTAATTTTATTTCTGTTGTAGGTCGAAGAATTAATCACCTTTCGTCGAACGGAGATCGACGATCTATGAACTACTCTTAAGTTTTTTCATTGAACGAAGATCGATGAAATCTCTTTGAGAAACATTTTCATCGACCGGAGATCAACGATTTTTCTTCAAAAATATTTCGTCGATCTGAGAATGATGAAATGTTTTCTCCCTCTTCAAAATGAGATCGATGCTTTTTTATTTATTAATGAAATTTTTCGTCGACCTGAGTTAGAAGTTGTTCTTTTGCGTTGGACGGAGTTTGTCGTTTAACCTTCAGAAAACTTATAATAGGGTTTCCATCGAACTCCATGCCTCACCTTCCAATTATTTTGCACATGATCTTTTGTTCTTGCATGTAATGGATATTTCGGCGGGAAACCAATCTGGAATGAAATTCGATGCCGGCTTTGACATTTACATCGATTCTTTCAACCACTCTAATCAAGTCTTCCAGAACATCCTACATCTTTTTGAGACTCAGCAGTTAAGAAAAATCATGACAAAAAGGATTAAACTTCTAGTGACAGAGATCAAAGAATTAGTTTTCACAGCAAAGATTCAAGATACTCTAGTTCTTATCAGATCGATATCAGGTCACCAGGTTTCTCTCTATCTAGAACTTTTGACTGAAGTTTTTGAGTTTGTTAATGGTGAAGATGAAATAGATTTATCTAGCAGTGAATTTAATGAAATGCTAGAAAGGTTAGGTCATACTAAAGGAAACCCTAACCACCTCCTTAAGAAAATTTATCAATAGAATATTGATTCCTGGCAGATAATGTTGGCAAAGTATTGTTAGGAAAACACTATGCTTATGATCATATTACCACCCACCAATTTAAACTGATGTGTGCCTTAGTTAACACGAAATAAGTGAACTGGGGAGGAATTCTATTTGACTTGGTTAAAAAGAAAATCAGTAAGAACGATGCTAATTTGGAAGTGTTCTGGGAATCTTCCTCCAAGAAAAGGTTCCAGAATTATTTTTCTCCCAGACCATTTTCATTAATGCCTCTAAGAGGCTTACCTCTGCCATATTTGGTAGATGAGAGAGTATTATCCCCAAGCCATCGATGGTCTCCTCCACCAGGATAGATTCAGAGGACACAAAGGTTGAAACAGCCACTTCTCCAACCCTAGAAGAAGCTTCTGCTCCTCCTACATCTCCACCTCATTCTATATTTCCTTCATCAACTCCACATCAACAACCTTCTACCTCAATTCCTCTAGTCTCACCATCACAATCACCATCTCAACCACAATCACCCATCCATATTTTTTAGGAAATACCATCTCCGCCTCCTAAATCACCTCAACCATCACATATTGATGATCTCCCATCTTCATCTACTCATCTTGATCAACCTATATAATTCCCTACATTCAATTTACTCTTATCTCCATCTCCACAACATTCACCTGTTCAAGATGAACTTCCTGATATCATCCCTCCATCAAATCTTCCACAAACATTCCCAACATTCCTATAGTAAGATGTCCTTCAAGGATTCTCTTTTTGTTCCAACTGTGGTCACCTATCCAACTATACCCCTTCTACTCCTAAACCACTATATTTAAACATCTCTGACATTGATAATGATCTTCTTCAATTCATCACTCAATCTTTGAAGAAGCTCATACAGGAGGCTGTTGCCCCTCTTGCTACCTCTATTCCCTTCTAACTACTCAACTTGCTTCTTCCTCCTCTATCCCTTCTTCTAGGGGGCTGGGTTAAGGTCTTTCGAAAACCAGACAGGGGGAGATGTTTAATTAAGAAGCTCCTCCAGCAGTAGCAGCAACAACTTTAGTTGTAGTTCCAACATCTGAATTCCAGCAACAAAAATAATTGAAATTGTTGTTGATGATATTGAGATGGTTTGTTTTGAAGAAGAGTCAGTTGATGAAGCAATAAACACTGTTGGTAATTTCATTATAAATCCCTCAGCTGATATTCATTCTTTATTACATTCCTTTGATACAGTTTATAGCAGAAGTATACCAGCTTTTGGTTCAGCAGTTTTTGATTATTCTAGAGCTATTGTTTGTTATTCTTCACCAGTTAATTCTTCTGTGTTAGAAGAAATTAGAAATAGCTTCTATAACGTTTCCTCTAGTATTTTCTCTGAGATTTTAACAGTAAGTGTTCCAGAGCCAATGTGTTTCAAGATATTGATGTAGAAAGTGACAGTGTTGAGGCTTAAGTCATCTCAAATATTGTTTCTAAAGAGACAATAGTTTAAACTATAAATCAAGTAGATTTGTTTAAACAAATTGATGAGTTATATTATAATCCTTCTAGTCATTCTGAAAATGATGATGATGATGATTCTGATGATTCAGAAGATTTTGGTTCTAAGAAGAGAAAAGCAAAGAAGAAAATTCCAACAATGGCTGCACCTATAGCAAATTCCACAGCTCACACTCCCTACAATATTATGCACAACATTTCTCTCACTCCAGATACTCCCTTCTGGATAAGACTGTTTAAGAATGAGCAAAAGAGAAGAAAGAAGATGAAGAGATAAAGTTCTCCTTTTAATAAGTCTTAGAGAGTACCTCTTCCTCCTCCTCCTCCTCCTCTTGTAGTAGGATCAGCAAGAAACATTTCTCAAGATAAAAGGTCTTCTTCTTATTCTTATCAATCACGACCAACTCATAGCAGTAAGGAAATATCTTCAAGGTCAGAGTCTCAATCTAGCAGCCAATAGAGAAAACAATAGTAGAAAGTTCAAGATGTTCAGAAAGAAGAATCTAGTCCATGGAGACCTCCTTCTCCAACTTATGATGCAGAATTGGATCCAAACTATAGAATGGTCAGTTTAAATGAGCCTATAGCTTTATATCAGATAAGTAAGGCCAAGGAGGAAGGAAAGGATTCCTATTAATTCTCTACTATTTCATCTTACAGGAAGAAAGAACTGGACAAATATCACGGAAAGAATCTTTTTAATGTTGATACCTATATGAATTTGCATCCAAAAGTTGTAGTGCCTAGAGCTGTAACTGTGAACATTCATGGGACTCAAGACATGAAGATGACCCAAAGAGAAGCAGAAGACCCTAAAAGGATAATTGTTTTCACAAAACTTGCTTCAGTTCCCTCTACTGATGATTCAAAGAAAAACTCTAAATATTCTGATTTTGCATTTTAAATTTTATTACAGTATATTATATCCAAAAGCCACATTTGTTCATATCTGCTGAATGATTAAAAATTTTGTTAAATATTTTTATTTCTTTGGGATTTTTTAATAAATTTTAATTTTGTATAGTGACCTCACCCAAATAGGGGGATATTGTTGGAACCCCAGCTTGGATTTGGGCTAGGTTCCTTATTAGGTTTGTTGACAAACCTTGTATTGCCTATGGTCATTTGTTAGTTCCAGGGTTAAGGTTAGTCACATTAGGTTAGATTATTGAAACCTGCCTTCAAAAGACTTCAGAGACTCAATACTTTAGAGACAAGATAGTTTAAAGATTGTAGAAAATGTGTTAGAAAATAGCTGAAATCGGCTCTACGATCGCCGATCTCAGATCGACAAACTCAGAGTTCCTTCTCTGAGTTGAGCTCGACGAAAGTCCAGCTGAGATCGACGAACTGTGATTTATATCAGAATCTCTACTCGATGAAGTGTCTTCTCAGTTTGTCGAGCTTGGAGCTCAGTATGGTAAGTATAATTTCAGCTCGACGATCTTAGAGCTCAGTTTGACGAAGGATAATTTTTAGCTCGACAAACTTGGAGCTCAGGTCGACGAAATCTTTGCTGATGTCGACTAACTCTTTTCATGTTCTGTTCGACTATTCTTCTCTGCAGTTCATAAGTTTGACTGTTCGTTTGATTTCAAATTCTATTATTTTAAGTCAGTAATACTCTAATAATTAATGCTAAATATTCTCAAGAATATAGCCATTCCAGGCAGCATTAATTATGGATTTCACTGAGTTATTACTCTTCCACAATTTCCTAGGACAATTAGGGAAATGAATTCAAGACAGATTCTAGCCGTTAAGGATTCACGGAATTATGTAGAGTCTTCAAAGGAAAGATTTTAAAATTCAAATGATTTGAATCTACCATTAAGATATAAAAAGGATTTTCTTTTCAATAGACATAGAAGAGTCAGAACAGTAAGAACACAAATACCAGATAATGACAGTAGTTGCAGAAAATAGAACAACAGACTGGGTCACAGTCAACAACTTTAATAAAGAGTTTTTTGACCTTAAGCTTTTCTTCCAGCAACACATATTTATCTGAGATAAAAAGTTCAATCTCTCAGAATCATTCACTGGAAGAAGAAGTTTTCCTCTCCAAAGGCCTACACCTTACAGCAAAACTTCCACTCCTAATCAAATTTCTATAACTCAGGGGGAGCTTTGATAACATCAACAAAAATCCACTAGTCTTCTCATAGCATAGAGACAGAGAAGATAACATCATCTTTATTTTATTTCCTATGTACAGGGTTTTAACTCCCTTCAAAGTTAACCCTTTTTGGTTCACAAGTAACCTGATCAAAAGACTTGAGTTTGGTTTTTCGGCACCTGATCAAAAGCTCAAAGGGTTGTTAGATCTCCCTTAGAAAATAGATCTTGTGGCAATAGGGCACATGAGCAAAAACCTATTGTTGTAGGGCACCTGATCAAAAACCTGTAGTGGATTCCTACCAGGGTGGTAGAAGAGTGGATATGCTCAAATTTATTTGGGAACCACTATAAACTCCTTTTGTCATCTGGTTTGCCTTTACTTTTGCTTGTTTGTTGTGATATTTCTTTATATACTTATATATATATCACCTATTTTAATCCGCTATAAAAAAAGCTTAATAAATTTTTATAACTTTATTCACCCTCCCCCCTCTTGAGTAAACACAAGATCTATCCCTAACATTCACATCTTTATGGATCATGGATATACATTTGTCATTTATTTGGCCCAAATGACAATGTTAAAGCAACGTAGTATTTGAGTCATTGGTGTTTTAGTGTTTTAGTATTTTCTATATTATAGATTGGATGAGCTATGTTCAAAACATATAAAACATTAAACAATTGGGGTTATTTGTATGAGAGGCATATACAGCTGGTTCATCAAGGGGATCTTCTTTTAAGAAAGATCTTACAATCTTGCATGAGAACAATTCTCAAGGTCCGATACCAACCAAGGAAATTTGTCCCGTTGAGTTAGTTCTTCTCAAGGATAGCTCTTAGGTACAAGGTAGAGTGTGATCCACTTGCCATGGAAATTCTACAAAAATATTGCAAAATAGTTTTAGTACTATATTTCGAAATATATTTTAAATTTAATATGGATTTTTCTTAAATAATCTTACTATTTTTAATCAAAGTGATAACCCTTAATATCAATTCAAAGAGTTTATGCGAGCTAATCTCTAGTGGAAAAGATCCATATTTCACCAATACCATAAGTCAACATTGGCTGATCACCCATCGTGTGGATATTTTAGGCTGGCAACCATTGCTAATTACTTCATCATGTAACTCTTGTATGATTGGTGAGTAACTCTTTTTTCACATGCATCTTATGATGCATGCCAACCCTATGCAATTAAGCATGTAACCTTTGAGGTCATCTAGTAATGTTGGACCTAATGTCGATATTAGGATATCATAATTATCCCCTCACATGATTACAAAGTCAAATTAATGAACCTTGGTTTGGTAAGTCAGCATTTCATCGATCAAGGAAGAGTGTCATCCATTAGAAGGCTTTCGTACACTTAATATTGCATAAAAGGATTTTCATGATCTTTGTTTGATAAAAATTTAATCGATGTGTACATTTTCTAAACAAAAAATTACAATATTTGCATTTTGGATACATCCCGGATGTGAACATGATAAAACCATCAACACTTGATGTAAAAAGGGATAAATTTAAACATTTAGAACATTTTATATCTTTGTATTTACATGTATTGGACACAGGCAAAAACAATCTTATTTTTTGTAGTAGACAAGCTCATCTCTCATTATCAGATTCCAAATCCAAGACAAACCATTAGGTTTCACAAACAACTTAAAGAGACCATTATTGCTAAGGAGAAACAAATTTTGAAACATGGAAATCGTAGAACCTCGCTTTTATACCACTATTTGGTTTTCTATACATGAGTGGAACAACACATCATATGTGCACAGTTGAATATATTTACAAGAAAAACCTAAACAACAATGGATTTGCGATATCCATGTATCAAGAAATAAATCAAAATAACATATTATATTGTTCCAATATAGGGTTGAGCCTTAACTCAACTAAGATGATACAAAGGCTTGCTCTAGAAAAGTTTGTCTAAATAGTAGGAAGATGAGTCCACAAAAAAAATAGAGCTATGACTCTACAGGTATCTATAGGAGAGGGAGAGAACCCCAAGGTCTTGTCCCACAAGAATTGGGAAGAAAAGAAGGAGTGCACTCTATGTCTCCACAAATTTTAAATTTTTTTTCCTGGAGAAGTGACTGAAAGATAAGGGTTGCTATTCACCTAGATGGGGTGGTGGGGTGGTGGTGGATATGTGTTTGACTTATTTTAATTTTTCTGGTATTTCTCTCTCTGAGCATTATAATATAGAAAATAAGTACGAACACACAACAACACATAAGGATTTATAGTGGTACCCCAAATTTGGGTACATCCACATTCCGCCTTCACCTATCCAATAGAGAGTTAGCTTAGGCATAATGATGGTTATTTTACTAACTCGAAAAGTCAAGTATACCTATCGAATCACAGTAGCATGTTGTATTTAGATACGAGGCTGTCAAGTACTACTACTCACGCTAATACTATTATCCTACCAAAGATGTTGGTTTTTGTTTGAAAATTTTAAATTGCAAAGACGCAGAAATTACGAAAGATAAGTTCACAATTAAAAAAGACTTAGCACTTGATTGGGTGTTCTTGGGAATCTGATTTTAAAGGATGTGTCTTAATTCTTAAAATTACATTTCGATTGGAGGATTGAAAAATACGATAGAAGCTCGCTAAAGACAACTACCGCCTAATTTTAATAATGTTTCAAAAAAATCTCTTAAAATATGAAATAAATTATAATTTTATGGACGTTAATCACAAATTCAAAAGTCGCGATATTTTAAATTCTCAAAGAAAATATAACAAACAATTTATTTCTGAGGGATCTAAAGCATCCATGAGGCTCTCGGCCAACTAGAATACTCAATCAGATAGAAAAATTTATGTACTAGTAATATAAACTCGCCACCAAACATTAATCATAAATAAATCAAAACGAAATATCAAAAATTTGAGACGATAGGTTATAATTTATTCTTCATTCCAATACTAACCAATCAAGCACTAGGTAAGAGATTAGTTATGTATAGTAGAATAGAAAACAACAATAGAAGAAGAAAGTTGCATTTTAAGTAATTTAAAAAAGAAAGGAAGTACAAAATTAAACAAGACAAATTATAACTTTAGGGAAGAGAAAAAAAACATGAAATAACTTCTAGAAAAAAGCTCTTAAACATGTAGCATTCATACAAGAATAAAACTATCAAACTCTCTCTTGAACTTGATGCCTTCTTCCAACCTTCCCAAAACATTGGACTTATGCTCCTTATATATCCAGAAAATATGAAGATTCATATGCTTTGATTAGGGGAATTAAATGGGTGATATCAAGAGGTGGAGGAGGAAATGAAGGGTGAAATGCAATGAATTAAAAAGAAGGATGGGAGATGAAGTGTGGTGTCTTGCAATAATATTAAAATAAATGGAGGAGAAGAAGAGGTGGAAGAAGAAGAAAGAGGGAAAGAAAAAGGGTGGCAATCCTTGAATTATTAAAATGAAGTTATTAAAGTAGGGAATATGAGTAGAGAGAGGGCATGATGAGGTGGCATGTCATGAAACATTTAATAAAATATATCAAGGAGTTGAAGGTTTAGCCATGAATATTTAAAATAAAGAAATAATAATGGATAGAGAGAGGGTGCACATGTATTAATAAAATATTTTATGAATGAGAAAGGTGGTCATGCATGAAATAATTTCATGCATGGAAAATGAGGTGGAAAGATATTGTTCTCTCCAATAAGGTTGACAACGGGTTTTTTATGTCAAATCGTGCCAAAATCCCCCCCCCCCATGCCTGTCATAAAATAAAACCAAATAATATTAGTGCGAATAATATAATAATAATAATAATAAGATAATTATAATATAATTAAGTGGAGTATTATATAATTTATATTAAAAATACAATAATAATGATAATCATTTTTAAGTCAAAATATGCGTTATCAAATTCCCACCAGACTTAGCATTTTGCTGGTCCCTAAGAAAAATAAGAAATGAAAATAGGGGAGGCTATACCACCCAACATTTTAGTTACAAAACCAAAAACAAAAATCAAACTATCAAGACTAATATACTACTAATGAGTGCAGCGAGAAATCAAGGTAGTGGAGAATAAAGAAGAATTTAGAGATACTATTAGAGCATAAACCTAGATTGTAAATTTTCTACTAACATAACAAAGTGGCATCAAAAATTAAACATAACAAAGGTATCAATTCAAACAAAACAAGTGCATTGAGCAACAACATGTTGCTAGACTACGATTATTCTACAAAACACTCCAAGGTAACCTCCAAAGAAATCCATCAATGATGGTGTCCATAGGATTGGTCGGGCACACTCTCTCCAATACATAAGTATAATGTCAAGACTTAAAGATCAATAGGACTTTCATTAGGAAATAACTTGGCTTAGCAAAATGATAAGGATTTGGAAATCAAAAGTAAAAAGAATGGCTAAAATATCACACTAAACTAAGAAAACAGTCTTATAAAAAATATAATAATAAAGCTCACCAAAAATGAGAAATGAAATGAAGCAAAAATTAATTTTATCCAATTCAAATTTTTAAGCATAAGGCCATGAAAAAATTTCATTTTCAAATCGTCCAACAACATTTTTTTCACATGATCCTTTTTTAATTTGATTTTTTCTTAGAATTTGCTTTTTACACATAGAATCTCCAAATATAAGTTTGAAATTTCCTCCTCATTTCAAAATAAAACCCATCACAAAATGAAATTTAAATAAAACTCAAAGTTTAAGTGTGATAATGGGTTGAGGCTTTTGTCTTTGGTGAAAAATTAGAGGTGGAGTTAACAAAGAAAAATAAGGAAAATGCCCAAAATGGGTTAACAAAGTAAAATTTTTAAGGTGGGCAAACAGGCACAAACAATCCAAAAGATGGCCTTAATTACATCTAAAAGCCACAACAACCCTATGCAAATGCTTCGAGAACCACTAGAGGCAAGTTATAGCCACCAAGAAAGACTACCTCGCATGTGAGTGTCTAATAATATCGTCTAACGAACATATGCATGCTACTTCACTTAAATTAGAAGAAAAGACTACAACATCATTATGCCGATAAAATAAAAATGTGATGTCAAAATTTTATGAAAGATAAAACATCAAAACTATTGAATGCAAAAGTAATATAATTAAACTAGACTCGATCTTAACATACTACCAATGATTAGGAATACTACATGAGCCTACACAACACTCAAAGAAACATAACAAAATAATTATAGAAAATAATTTTTGACTGTTTTCAAATTCTAAGTTTTCTAAATTTTTTTGGTTTTTGTTTTGATTTTTATAAAAAGAAAAACAAAAATAATACAAAATAATATTTTTTTGGATTTTTGGTGTTTTTTAGGAAAGAAAAAAAGAATGATATAAGAAAAAAACTAAACATGCCCCCATGCTTACGATTAACATTGTCCTCAATGGAAAAAAAAGAAGGGGAAAGGAAGACGAAGAAAAAGAAAGACAAAAATTGGAAATAAAATAAAACAGGTACATCCCCCAATTGGCGAGTCCGAAGGTTGATTGTCACTGCCCCATACTTGCTTTGTAGAACTTCTTGGATGGTAGCTTTAATAATAATGGATATCAGCAATGTTGAAGTAGGCAATCAACGAGTCCAATTCATAGGAGCCGCCGCGACAAAAGTAAAAAGTATAGTAAATGCAAAAAGAAAAAGAAAAGTACAATAAAAATAATAGTAATAATTAAGTGTTTGGCAGAAGCATAGCTTCATTGTTCTTATCAATAATATCTCCAAAAAAGTAAAGTTTGAGATGCTGACAATTAACTTTGAAATCGCCCTTATCCGGGTGTGAAATCAAAACAGTACCATACAGAAAAACATCTTTCACCGAAAACGGACCCGACCATATAGATTTTAATTTCCTTGGAAATAAAAGCAAACAAGAATTATTCAGCAAAACTTGGTCACCTAGTTTAAAAGATTTCGGGTGCCTTAAATTTTTATCATGAAAAATTTTAGTTCTCGCTTTATAAAGTTTATTATTTTCAGACGCGTTAGAGCGCCACTCGTCGAGTTCATTATGCTGGAATTTTCTAATACCGGGGATTGAGTGGGGGTAAAAATTTAAAAATTTTAAGGCCCAAAAATCACAGTGTTCTAGTTCTACCGGCAAGTGACACGATTTTACCTTGACTAAACAGTACAGAGTACAACCGATGGCGATTTTGTAAGCCATCCGATAAGCCCAAAGAGCATCATCGAGTTTAAAGACCAATCTTTTGTAGAAGATGAAATGTTTTTTTTCCAATATACGCTTTATTTCTTAGTTTACAACTTCGACTTGTCCGTTAGTTTGGGGGTTATAGGCGGTGGAGAGCTTGTGTGTAATGCCATATTTTTTTAAAATTTTAGAGTGTTAAACAATACAAAAATGAGTTCCCCTATCACAACGATTTCCCTTGGCGTACCAATTCGAGAAAATATTTTTTTAGAAAAGAAATGACAACTCGAGAATCATTCGTAGGAGGAACTTGGGCTTTCACCCATCGTGATACATAGTCTACCGCTACCAAAATATATTTATTTCCGCAATTAGAAGGAAGGGCACCCACAAAGTCTATCCCCCAGAGATCAAACACTTCACATTCTAGAAAATAGTTTTACATCATTTCATTTTTATTAGAAATATTTCTGGTCTATTGTCAATTATCACATCGACTCGCCAAAGATTGAGCATATTTTAAAAGTCTAGGCCAATAAAAGCCCACACTTAGTACTTTGTGAGCGGTCCGATTGGCTTGGTAATGGCCACCGATCGGTCCTTTATATAAATGTTTCAAAACATTTTGTCCTTCTTCAAAAGATACAAATCTTCTTATGACTTGGTCTGCACATACTCTAAAGAGAAAGGGGTCCTCCCAAAAATAATTCTTCAAATAAGAAAAGAATTTCTTCTTTGGCTGAAAAGAAAAACATTTTGGGAGAATGCGGACCACAAGATAATTGGCAAAAATTGCAAACTAAGGAGTAGAAGAAGAAGTGATTATTTGTAAGTGTTTTTTATACGGAAAAGAGTCATTAAAAGATTTTTCATTTAATTCTTAGATAAAGGGATTTTCTAAATGAGATAAATGACCCGTCGTTCAATTTTTGGCTCCTTTCTTGTCCCGGATTTCCAAGTCGAACTCTTGAAGTAGTAGAATCCAATGAATTAGGTGTGGCTTGGAATCCAGTTTAGAAAGTAAATATTTAAGAGCCGAGTGATCTGTAAAAACAATAATTTTTTAAAGAGTGATATAGGGGCAAAACATATCAAAAGAAAAAAATAACTATTAAAAGCTCATTTTCCATTGTCGTGTAGTTTTCTTGTGCCGAAGTGAGAGTCTTACTCGCATAATAAATAAGATGAAAATTTTAGAAATGCGTTGGGATAGAACTGCTCCTACTGCAAAACTACTCGCATCACACAATATATCCAAGGGAAGGTCCCAGACTGGAGCGATCATGATTAGAGCGTTAATAAGTTTTTCTTTAATTAATTTGAAAGAAGATAAACAATCATTGCCAAACAAAAACAGAGCATCTTTTTCAAGGAGATGAGTTTGAGGATTAGTGATTTTTGAGAAATGTTTCATGAAATGGCGATAAAATCCAGCAAGTCTGTTGGGTACATGAGAAAATGTGTACCAGATTTGGAGAAGCCTCACCTAACTCAATGGTATACATCAAGGTGTATTTTATGGGATGTAGAGTTTTAGTGTGCAAGTTTAAGAAATGCAAAAAAAATTTCTAAGTACAAGTGTCGACACCAAGGAGAAGTTGTGTTGACACCTGAAGCAGGAGCTGTGTCGACACCCAGGAGTTATGTCAGCACCAGAAGCAAGACTATGTTGATACACGGGACTTGTGTCGACACACAATCAATGCCATCTATCAAACAATATCTATACTGAGTTTGAAAGGCTTGTGTCGACACACGGGACTTCTGTCGACACACACTCAATGTCATCTATAAAACAACAACTATACTGAGTCTGAAAGGCTTGTGTCGACATACGGGACTTGTGTCGACATACGAGACTTGTGTCGACACACACTCAATGATATCTGGACACACACTCAATGATATCTGGACATACACTCAACGCCATCTATCAGCAATAGCTATGTCGAGACCAGTAGAAGTTGTGTCGACACACAGGACTTGTGTCGACACATATAATAGAAGCTGTATCGAGAAGATAAATAATGACTGTGTCGACACATTGGAAGTTGTGTCGACATCATCAAGAATTGTGTCGATACTTGGTCTATTTGTGTCGACACATTTGAAGTATTTTGCTGACTGTTCCCTGCTGTGATAGAAGTTCAATTATGGGTCAGTTGTCACGACTGAAGTTTTGACAGCTATCAGAAGTAATAAGACTGACACATCTGTCAGTATTATCAGAAGGCCATTATAAACTGGATCAGCCAGTAATCATGGATGAACTCTACATAAAGGGTTGATCCATAACAACCAAAAAGTAACAATACAGAATAGAATAAAGAGGAGAAATAACTGACTCAACAGAGATTGAGAACCAGTGAGGGGGAGCAAGAGGAAAACCCACAAGAAGGCAGATCTTGAAAAGTCTATAAGTAAAATTTAGATCTGATTCTGAATTATAGAAGGAAGCTGATTGAAGATCAACTCCAACTCTAATTGAAGATCAACCTTATTTTGTTCAAATTCAAGAAGCTTTGAAGAAGTTAAGTCAGGTTGGATGTAGAGTATTTAGTTCAATCAAGAACTGATCAAGAAGTTCTCACCCTTTTATTTGTTTGAATAGGGTGAAGTTTTTATTTTCTTAAAGAAACATTTATTTGTAAGATCTGTTATAGATCTGAGTTGTAACCCTAAATTTATAAAGGCGGAGGTAGGGCTGAGTTCCTGAGGTGTAGGACTTGAAGAAGTCTGAGTTATAGTCCTGATGATAAAGGCTGAGGTAGGATTCTTGGGAAGAATCTTAGGTAGGACTTGAAGAAGTCTGAGTTGTAGGAACCTGTCAGGTTCTGTGTTATAAGATCTGTGGATCTGAGCTAGTGAAAGGAAGTTTGGCTGAATCCAGTTCTCTACTGGATAGGCGAAGGGGGAAAGTGGACGTACCCATAACTTGGGGAACAAGAACAAATCTTCGTGCGT